>OY731408.1:22002020-22026303 GCA_963425845.1 Sphenostylis stenocarpa | reverse complement strand
GGCACACCCGAGGAGTGATCTCTAATAGTCATTGGGTTTTGTAGACCCCAAATCTTGCCCGGCCTCCAAATAAAGACCAGAAGACCTCCTATTTGAGGATGGACAAGCCTAACAAGCCATTAGGAGAGACTATTAGGCCCCATACTAGGATAGGAGGGAGTTTCTGTACCAAAAAATAAGTTTTCTCGCTTCGAAGGGACGAGACCGCCTTCTGGACAACCCAGACCGCTGTCTCGCCTCACGTAGGAGGCGAGACCGCCGTCTCGCTCAACGAGACGGCGGTCTCGCCACCTACGAAAGACGAGACAGCGGTCTCGTTCACCCAGATGGCGGTCTTGCCATTTCGACAGGTCGAGACGGCGGTCTCGTTGGACGAGACGGTGGTCTCGACCCTGTCAGACGAGACCGGCGGTCTCGCCACCTGACAGCGCGAAAACCTATAAATAGGGGCTCTCCCCCCCTCATTTCCACACACCACAGCTGCATAGCTCTCCCTTCTCTCTAAAAACTTCTCTCTAGAATCCCTCCGACGCATTTCCGGAGCTTCTGAGTGCTTTCAAGAGTGATTTTCGGCGTTTGAGAAGTTTTCCGACGTCTTGTAGAGTGAAGGGCTGCCATAAAGCACCCTATTTTTTAAAGAATTAATATAAAAGCTTGCTTTGGAGTTGCACACTCTCTCTCCTTCTAATTTTACCGCTTTCATTTAAATTATGCAATAGACGCTAGGGCCATGTAGTCATACTTTTAAATTCCGCAGAATAAAAAAGGGCAAAAGTGTATTTTTCTAGTTTATCAATAAAATAAGCCGGCCTGTCATAGGGAACCCGAAAGGGGCGTCGTAAAGGGACTAATACTCTCTTTGCACGTAACCAACTCCCTTACCCAACTCTGGTTCTAATGACCAAAGTTGGTTTTCGAAAACCAATGCCTTTTCAAACCCCTTTTCCGATGTTTATGGTAAAAATATCGGTGGCAACTCCATAGAACCCAAAATAAATAAGTCCGTGGGTTAGCCCGGTTATCGGACAACTCAAGGACACTTTTCGAAAACCTCGTCTCTAGGTTAGCCCGGTTATCGGACAACCTAATGACGTTGTAACCACCCATAAAAACGCGAAAATCAAGAGGGTCGAAATAACCATCGCGTCGCTCTGACCGTTCCCCCCTTTTTTGGGAGGCGGCGACAGATGGCGACTCCACTAGGGAAGCCTAGAGAGTTAATCCCATTTAGTGATGGGCCGGCTTAAACAATAAATAAACCAAGAAAATAACACTTTTGCCCTTAACTTGTATTTATAACATGTTTTATTGTTTGGCTTTAATAAATCGTTGATTGTTTACACTTGCAAATTGCTTGAAATATAAACTGCACACAATCCCTTGAACACAACAGTTCCCCCTATACCCGGGGGCAAGTGAGATAACCATAGGGAGTGGGTGGCAGGTACGGTTCGCTGTAGTTAGGGCCTTGTGCCCACCAGTGTGATCGGAAAGCACCACTCAAGGTGATAACCTTCCTCTTTTGGCAACAAGACCGACTCTGGCCTCAGTGCTGAGCATGGTTGGACGGCTGGAGAGTGGGGACCCTATAATGGGGGCACCTTGGGGGCCTTAGCCTGGTGAGAACAGTTAGAACCAACCCTTGCCAATGCACTTTTCCGCAGGAAAACCCTACCTCGTGATAAAAAAACGAAGTCTCACCTGTTCGGGGATGGTCGAATTGTGTGTGCATATGTTTGTTGCATTTGTATGTTGCATAGCATAAACAAACAACAGAACAAAATCACCAAAAAAATTTTACAAATAAACACCCTTATCTCGGACGATCCGCTTTCAGCTAGCTCTGGTTTCAGGTTCTTTGTAAGCTAAGTAGCCACGCTGGTTCGACTGAAGAGATAAGGGACGATAAATATTTCTTTCGCATAAAGCCACATTTTATCTCGGACAGTCTGCCTTTTAGCTAGCCTGGTTTCAGGTTCTTTGTAAGCTAAGTAGCCACGCAGTTCCGACAGAAGAGATAAAAAGCTATAAAATAAACAAATAAAAATACAAATAATCCATTTTTCCAAAAATCACAAATAAGACCTGGTCCAAAAATATTGCATTCATAAAACATTCATATAGATAGTTTATTCTTTCGAAAAATACGCAAATACCATACATCATGTAGAAAAACATGATAAATAGTAAAATAAACACTCACATTCAATAAACATCATCTTCATCAAATCATACATTTTGGTTTTAGAAGATGGAAGGGACAAGTAGACAAGTGGGGAAGGTGGACATTCTCCGAAGCCATATTGAGAAGCTAGAGCGGCTTAGTGCGACAATGCCACCGGAGGTCCGCGCTGACTTTGAAAAGTCCTATGGACGGATTTTGGACCTCCTAAAGATTAGTGTCGATCAAGTCTTCCTCAGGGTACTGATTCATTTTTGGAACTCCAGTCTGCGGTGCTTTGAATTTCCGCAGTTCGACATGGTGCCTACCCTAGAGGAGTATGAAACAATGTTGAGATGGCCCAAATCAGCCGGGGTTCATATCCGCCATGAGGCGTACACTCCTGCAGCACCAGTCGCTGCCCTTATCCATCTACCGTACCGACAAAGTACCCTGATAAAGAAGGGGAACACCCAGGGATGGAAAGTAACAATGTTAGAAGACCACCTGTCCTACCTGGCTGAAAGGGCAGAGTGGGTTGCCTTCAACAAGACCCTGGCATTAATAATCTTCGGAACGATCCTGTTCCCCTTCCATCTCGACATGATAGATCAAGCCGTCATGGACGCTTTCTTCGCTTGGGACGTGAACTCGAAGAGTCCCCGCTCGCTATTCTTGCCGACACCTTGCTATCAGTGGATTTCTGCCATCAGAAGCAAGGGAGAACACTCCGCTGCTGCTCTTCGTTACTTTATGTGTGGAGCATCATGCACCTTTACGCCTCCAGTCCCATGGGGATATTCCCCGATCCATTGAGAAGCTTCTCCAAAATCCCCCTCCAACGACGCCTGACTATAGAATGGAGGGATGAGTTAGAACAAAAGGACGCCAACAACATATCTTGGGTCTGCCCTTGGTTCCGACCCGGCCCAGTTCTCGTCAGATGCGGGAGCTATCCGAATGTACCCTTGATAGGACTCAGGGGTTGTATAGCCTACTCACCTAGAGTAGCTATGAGGCAACTCATGAGGACTCAAACTATTATCTCCCAAGGGGAACTCGGAGGACTGTGCTTCTTTGGAGACCCATGCACAATCGCCAACTCACTGACTGTGAGAAAAGCATGGGAGAAGCCAGTCTACATGGGAGACAGAGAGCTAGGAAAAGCTCGGGTAACTGTCACCAGTGACTATGAGGCATGGAGAAGAAGAAGAGAGATGGCCCGACCATCCACCACACCCGCGCCAATCGCCAACAACGAAGAGTTGCAGGCACAAGTCAATGCCTTGACCCAGAGGGTAGAAATAATGGGAGCCCAGATACGGGCCCTTGAGGAAAAGGAACAAGCCTCTATCCTCACAATTGACGGTCTACAAAGGCAAGGCAAGAAAAAGGATCATGAAATAGAGCGCCTCAAGGACCAATGTGCTGACGCTAACGAACAAGCTATCCGAGCATCCAAAACTGCCAGAACCAGCTCGGATAGCCAACTGCAGGAAATAACTGCCAGGTCAGCACACCTTGAGGCGGAATCAGCTCAGCAGGCTCAAACGATCAAGGAATTGTCAGAACAACTCCTCCAGGCTCGGCTAGATCTTCGCCAAGAGCGAGAGAACAACAGAAAACTCAGTCGAGGTCTCAATGAGCTACGCATTAAAGAAAAAAGCGGGCTAGCTCAATATGACCAAGTGCTACAAGAAAAGGACCGAGTTGTTGCAAGGCTCGATGAACTAGAAGCCTTGGTCATACATCAAGAGGCAAAAATCAAGGAGGCTCAACAATACAGCGAAGAAATGAGCCAAGCGATCCACAAGCAAAGCGAAGCGCTCGCTCACCATGTCCGGGAAGCCGAGAGAGAATTACAAAGAAAACAAGACCCGCCTGTGGGTTTCTTTAGGCTTTTCCGTTTTTGCCAAAAGACGCTTCGTAGTATGGAATAGGAGAATGTACACCTTTCAAAGAATTAATGAAATCTTTTTCCTTATTTCACACTTGTCTGCTTGCATACATAAGCATGCATTTGCATATTTAATTTCCCCTCCTTCACACTTAATAAATAAGATAATAAAAAGGAAGGATTAACTAACACGTCTTCCAACTCAGAAGAATGGAGAGAAAGCCACTCCTAATAAAGCTCACCCCAACGGTCGAATCACCGCGAGAGGAAAATAAACCTCGGCCGTTGGTCCTCAAGAACAAAGAAGAGGGGGCAAGGACGCCAGTACGATTATTTATGCCACGTCCTTTCCCCTACGAGTCAAATAAAGCTGTACCGTGGAGATATGGGGAATCTTCACCAATAAAAGAGGAAATAACAAACATAGCCGGTATTGGGGGCATAACTAGAAGTGGAAGAATCTACTCCCCCAAGGACACACAAGAAGGTGTCCTCCAAAATAAAGGAAAAAATAAAAAGACCGAAGAAGAAAAAGAAAATAAAGAATCCAAGGAGGAGACAGAGGAATTACTCCAGTTCATAAGGCAAAGTGAGTATTCCATTATAGACCAGCTCAATCGCACACCTGCAAAGATCACGCTGCTATCTTTAATCATGAGCTCGGAACCGCATAGAAACGCCATGCTGAAGGTCTTGAGCGAGGCGCATGTACCTCACATAATATCCCAAGAAAAGGTCGAGAGGATTGTCGGTCACATTGCAGCGAGCGATCACCTCGCCTTCACAGAGGAAGAACTCCCTCTCGAAGGGTCAAACCACAACAAGCCCTTGCATATCTCAGTTAAATGCAAGGAATACCTCATCGCTAAAGTTCTTGTGGATAACGGGTCATCCCTGAACGTGATGCCCAAGTGCACACTGGATAAATTGACTATCCAAGGAACCCGTCTGCGCCCAAGCAGCACCATCGTTCGAGCCTTCGATGGATCAAAACGAGAAGTAGTGGGAGAGATCAATTTGCCAATTCAAGTGGGACCCACTATCTTCAACGTCGATTTCCATGTAATGGACATTACTCTAGCATATAGCTGTCTCCTCGGCAGGCCTTGGATTCATGACGCTAAGGCAGTACCTTCGACGCTCCACCAGAAAGTCAAATTCATAGTGGGTGACACACTGGTCACGGTCCAAGCAGAAGATGATATCCTGATCAGTGGACCGTCCACCTAACCTTATGTGGATGCGGCTGAAGAGGCCCTTGAAACATCTTTTCAAGCACTCGAAATTGCCAGTATAGAGCGACTTCCCAGAAACACAAAGGTAGCCCATATGATGTTGAAGCACGGCTACCATCCTGGCCAAGGGCTGGGGGCAGATTCCCAAGGAATGAGGGAACCCCCAGAATTCAAAGACAATCCTCACAAATATGGCCTAGGATATGACCCTTTCAAGGGCTAAGCGGGAAAAGCAAAAGGGAAGTCCCCCCTCCGCACACTCAAGCAGATTTTCCGAAGTGGAGGGGTGCAAGCGTCAAGAGCCACTCTAGTCATTAGGAGATCTCTTTCTTTGTTTAAGGGATGTAAACCCCATGATTGTTAGAGACTATCCCCCGGGGCGAGCCCGACCCCCGGGCATTTCAGGGCACATATTCCCTTATTAATTAATAAAGAATGATTCTTTCTATCTGCTTCTCTTCTTTCTACTTCTGACTAGACCACATAAATAACTAGGTCTAAGTAAACAAAAAAGAAAAGAAGAATAAGAAGCGCTTCCAAATAATCCAACTTTCATCATTGCTATCATCATCAAGTTAGCTGATTAGAAGCACATAAAAATAAGACTTCGCCTAAAGCCATAAAGAAAGTCATGCTTCGCCAATACTGTGGACAAAAAAAAAGCCCAGAGAAGCCAAAGGCCAAAGAAAAGGGCAAATTACCCGGTAGGAAACCCACCAAGGGGGCTACACAAAAGATAGGGTCGACCCGGTAGGATACCTAAACAACAATAAAGGGTAGCCTAGGCAAAAATTAGTGTTACAAATAAGGTCCGCTAGGATTCCTCCAAAATTTTACAAGAGAGAGAACCTAGACAAAAGTTAGGGTCAAAGCACAGTATCCTAGTTCGAAAACCCAAAGGGCGATCTAGGGAAATCAGCTAGCCAATTAAAAGCAATGGAAACAAAACCAATAGGCACAAATACAAAGAGAAGAAAAAACGTTTGCTTAGACAAAGCCTAAAACACCCAGACTTAACCTTAGCCAGCCATTCTTACAAATCCTTTTATCAATAAAAAATCAACCCTCTAAAACACAAACCATTGATTTTTACCCCCTTTTGCTTCTTTTCTCTTGACCCTCACGACAATATTCTAATAATTAATTTGGGAATATGGAGGCGTATAGTCAACAAGAGGATTGAAATCCCTAAAGGAAGGAAAAAGGGACACTACATGACAAAAGTGATCCACACAAAAAAAAAAAGAAGAAGAGAAAAAAGAGAGAAGAAAGAAACTACCCTTCGGTCACAAAAAAAAATCCGGCATGGTACAACCAAGAGTAAAACGCAGCGAATCAGAAGGCTTTCAGCACAACAAGACACGTTGGTTAAATCCTTCTGAAAACTTAATCAAAATAGGCATTATAGGACATCAAAACATAAAAACATTGCATGCATAGAATGTTTTTCAGACCAGGTCCTATTACTTCTTTCAAAAAATAAATAAATACAAAAAAGCAATAAAAAAAACAAAAATAAAAAATTTTTTCTCTTCCGCAAAACGAGACCGTCGTCTGGGACATCCAGACCGCCGTCTCGGTTACCCTACAGGACGAGACCGCCGTCTGGACCAACCAGACCGCCGTCTCGTCGCCGGCAAAAACGAGACCGCCGTCTCGGTGCACCAGACCGCCGTCTCGACCTGGAGGAGAAACGAGACTGCCGTCTCGTCCACCCGGACGGCGGTCTCGATCTGGAAATTTTCCCTTTATATAGGGGCGCGGCTTTGGGCTTCCTCACAACTCCCTTCGCCTCCAGAACCTCCTCTCCCTCAACTCCTGCACTCCCAAGCCTCCTCTAGTCAAGATGTTTGGCAGAAGCGCTTCCAGAAAGAGAAGGAGCACTGCTGGTGCTAGTAGTTCCGCAGCACCACCACCCCAAGACCCTTCCCAGCTAACGCCACAGCATCAGGCCCGTCTTGAGAACATCCGGACCTACCAGTGGCACCCTATGCTCAAGCTGGATTTTAACATCCTGGCTGAGTTCGAATGGGAGGACGACGTCCTGGCCCATCTAGACAGCATTGGGTGGGGATTCCTGCTGCATCCACCACCTACACATGTGTACCCACAAGCGGTACTGGAGTTCTTAGCCTCCGTCTCTTACTCCGAGGTCCCCTCCATCGTCCCAGGCCTACCGCCCACCAGGATGGTGACATACTTCATGGGTGGGCAGTACCAGACTTCCACCCTCAGAGAATTCAACGTGGCCATCGGGTTCGTCCGGCCCGAGGAGGCCATGACCCAGGAGTACCGTGACGCCATCTGCTCACGACCCACCAACCTCACTACTGCCGAGATGTGGCGTGAGCTCACGGGAGCCACCACGCTGCCCACGCTAATGAGAGGATCTGCGCTTCCCCCAACACTCCGCATCTGCCACAAGCTGCTGGCTGGAACTATACACGGGAGGAAAGAGAGTCAGGGCAAAATATCCCTCCCTGACCTCTTCATACTATACTGCATGAGCCAAAGGCGGCGCTGCAACCCCGGGTACTTCTTCCTGAGAGCCCTCAAGGATTTCGGGAACAGATCTGCGGGGGCCGTCCTCGTTGCTCCCCTCATCACCCCCTTGGCAGAAAGGTTTGGGTGCCTTGGCCGGGAGGAGCTGGCCCACAATCTGCGACCCGAATCCATCAGCGGGTCGATCTTGGTCAGCATGGGAATGTTGATTCGCAGAGGGAGCCAGCTGGCTCTCCACCCCACCCTGGATTTCGCATTGGAACTCCAGGATATGATGCAGGAAATGCCTACATCTCCTGACGTCCAGCAGCAACAGCAGCAGCAGCAGCCGCCCCGGTATACAGACGACTTCGCTGGCATGCACCTCCACATGAACGACCTATGCCAGCAGCTCAATAGTATGACTGTGAGGCAAGAACAGGTGTCCCAGAGGCATGAGCAGCTATCCCAAACAGTGGAGCAATTGTCCCAAAGGCAGGAGGCCTTTGACACCCGACTGGGGGAAATGTACCAGTACCAACAAAGCATGCGCCAGGATTGGGCGACTTTTCAGCAACGGTACCAGGATGAAGTCCAAGAGTAGGAGGACTTCAGATACCATATGTACCAGCATTACCCTCCCCAGGGATCGGGCCCAGAAGATAGCCCCTAGGGATAGTAGCTCCAAAAATAGGGTTGTAATAAAATTTTCCCAATAAATAAAATTTTATTTCATGCATCTTTTTGCCATCCTTTCCAAAAGTCAGCGTAACAAAAAAAGAAGAAAGAAGAAAACTAAGAGTAAAAAGACGTACGCTCAGGAAAAAGCCAAAATCCTAAAATTGCGAGAAAAAAGAAATAAAACCGCAAGAAAAAGGCAGGATTAAGTCATCACACCAACCAACAAAGTTTCGACTACCAAACAAGAGTCGAACAAAACTAAAATCCATCCGACCGACCAGCCAGGCACTGCTACAGATATGCCTTTCAACGTCGGTTATATAAGGCTTTCAACGTCTGTTATACAACGACGTTGTATCAGGCGACATTGAAAGTATACACTTTCAACGTTGGTTCTCTATACCCGATGTTGAAAGTTTTGCTTTCAACGTCGGTTATTCATACGCGACGTTGAAAGTGTATACTCGTCGCTCAAGCGAGTACACTCGTCGCTCAAGCGAAATTGAACCGAGAGACCCCTTTGTTTGAAGCTTTCGTCGCTTAAGCGAGTACACTCGTCGCTCAAGCGAGATGGAACCCGAGAGTCCCCATTGTTTGAAGCTTTCGTCGCTTAAGCGAGTACACTCGTCGCTCAAGCGAGATGGAACCCGAGAGTCCCCTTTGTTTGAAACTTGCGTCGCTTAAGCGATTACACTCGTCGCTCAAGCGAGATGGAACCCGAGAGTCCCCTTTGTTTGAAGCTTTTGTCGCTTAAGCGAGTCCACTCTTCGCTCAAGCGAGATGGAACCCGAGAGTCCCCTTTGTTTGAAGCTGTCGTCGCTCAAGCGAGTACAGTCGTCGCTCAAGCGAGTACGGGTTTACTACGTCGGTTATGGTATGAACCGACGTAGAAAGTCTATTTTTTTTTTAAATGGACGCTTTGTTTATACAGGGTACCCAATGTTTGTATATATACATACCTGCAAATTTGAATACAACCCAGGCAGACAATGTACAAGATATAAACAATTGAATGTGCATCCAAAAATAAAATTGTATCCAAAATTATTGTGTATCCAACTACTTATCTACCAAATACACTAACTACTAATCTAACTAATAAACTAACTAGTAAACTAACTAGTAAAGTAACTAAACTAACTACTAAACTAACAACTAAACTAACTACTAAACTAACTACTAAACTAACTACTAAACTAAGTACTAAATTAATAACTAAACTTGCCTACTTCTAACTTTAACAAACTTATCGGCCCATGTGTTTCTAATATCGTCAATGGTCTCTATGGGCAATGCTTCCCTGTCTCGAAAATACCTGTTACAAGAAAAAAGATAATTTAACGAGTATCCAATGACACAATACTTGGGTCTTTTATTGAATACTAAATTTAAGCAAACCTGATTCCATGTATCCTCAATCTTGCTAACAACAATCAGCCACATCCAAGTGCATAACATAATATCCGCACTCATAAGATCCTGGTTGCCTATTACACTACAAAAAATAATATATTAATTTGACATATAAAATGAATGATATAATACATAAATATAAAAGGACTTACATTAACAAAAATCCAATCTGAGTCGTGCTTTTGCTTGTGTGTACTCCATCAATTGTATTGCAAACCTTAAATGCACTCGTGCAATACAAGATATAATGAAACAATTAAGTAACAAAACAATTAATAATTGTTTAAATTATTATAAGAATGTGTACCTGTTTACAATGTTTTTAAGATCTGCATCAGGTTTCTTGCCCAATGAGCAGTAACCAAGCCACAACATTCGCTTTGGGCAAACAACCAACAACCGCCAATGATTTACGCTTACATTACAAAAAGTTAGGATAATACAATACACTATAAAATTTAATACAAATAATTTCATACGCTTAAATACTTACCGATGGTGGTAAGCACCCAAGTAAACTTTCTTCCTTGACTTCATCATCCAATTTTGGATGTATATTTGAACTTCTTCTCTCTTGTTTCCTGATTTTTGTATGGATTGGGGCTCAAAAAATCCATACACATCTTGGGTGCGTTGCTCCTCCGACAATTCATTCATCATCCTAAAGTAGCCAGTTCAATGTACATTAAATATGACGATAACTTCAAATAACATAATTAGTAAATAAAAATAAATACTTACATTGTCCAAAATTGTAACACTGCTATGTTTAGACACCGATTGCCAACTGCTATCTCCACAAGCATCGGTGTGGTCAATGTAAAGGGGAAAGTTCTTATTGTCTACCCCTAACTTATCAACATCCCACTTCACTTGAAAAGATTGAATATACAACCGTGGGACAACGGATAGTAGTTGAAAAATTGGATTTTCTCGGGACATCTACTTCCTTACCTTTACTAGTATGGGAAGTAGGAACCAGCTTAGGCAAGCTGGGGTGGCTTCTAAACATCCTACATAAAATAACATTGACTTGAGAAATAATAAAAAACGATGCAGACTACATATGATAATTAACGAGAAAGTATATGCAAACCTTTTTCAAAATACGCCCGATTAGATGTCTAGGCCATGCAATGAAGGTCCGGAGGGCCTGTCCCACTGTCATCACCTCGTACGTGGGCACAGGTACAAGAGCATAAGCATCTCGAACCTCTTCAATGACCACTTTGGCCAAGTTAGGTGCTAAAGGCACACTATGAATTGTAGAGGCCCCCTCTTCAATTGAACCAACCGCCACCAATCGTGGTTCGAGATCCATCCTCATCAACATAAAATTCACACTGACTCGATTACACAAAAATAAGACATTAATTATTTAATATGCACATGAATTTTTGTCATTAAGATATCATCCACACATACCCGAGTGGTCGGTGTTTGCAACAACAACAACAACCTCCTGATTAGTAGCAGGAAGGTCTTGATCGACAGTATTTGGCTCAAGCACAACTACCCTTAGTGCTAACTCGTGCGGCGAGATGGAGGAGGAACATCCATAGGTGGGTGGGTAGGCTGTGTGACACCTATGGATGCTAGACTTGAACCAAATACACGCATCATCTCCTCCCGAACTCGTGCGGTAATGGCCGGTGTCGGCGTCGTCGTCGGCTCTTCAACCATCGGCTGGTCTCGGCTTCGTCTGTTAGACTCTCCTCCAATCCGGCCATCTCCTGCCGGCTCAATGATGTGGTGTGGGTATGGTCCGATGATGGAGGTCCAAAATATGCTCGAATACCCACACCGGCTCCAACGAGCACGAACACGCCCGGGTGTTCCGGGCATCCAATAGCAGTAGTTAATATATCTTCACGACCACGGGAACGAATGTTCCCCGTGTGTACTGCTCCTCTAAAGAATCCTACAATTGAGCATTATATATTGTAAAAAAAATTGATGAATGACAAAGCATGGTTAATGAGGTTGAAAGAAACTAATTTGACTTACAATCCGCTCGGCAATCAAGCGGGCCTCCTCTCGATGTCATTTCACCGGAGGGCTTTTGCCGAGCCCTCTTCCATTTTTCATGACGTTTTGGAGGAGATGGTGGGGAAATTTCTTCCTGGCTTACACCAGAAGAGGCTAACTCAGCTTCTCGGAGTTTAGCCTTCTCCTTCATCATGCGTTACGTCAACAAATCATACCCCCCACGAGACAGACGGTGGGGGCCACATTCAGACCTCCGAATCTCCTTTCCTTTTATTCGCTTCTCCTGCAACATAATATCATATTACAATGTGCTAAATTAATAAGACAATATGGAAACATACCAAAGTTTTTAAATAGTAACATACCTCCCATTGTGGACCAGTCCTACTCCCGACAAACTGCTTCCAAGTTTCCTCATCTATGCCATAACGCTGACAAGGAGTTAATCCTTTGCTAATGGCTTGGTCATTAAAAATCCATTTTGAAGTCAATGTCGACTTGAATTGCCTCCACATTTTGGCAATAGATGACATGACTTTTCTCCTAACTTGTTCAGAGTTAACAATATCAAAGTGATTCTGCAAAAACAACAAAATAAATTAGGATAACAAAGTTTAGGATCTAACGTAACTTAACATAATTTAACGAGTTAACAAAACTCACCAAAATATCTTGCCAAATTAAATTTTTGCAAGTCTCCTCCACATAATCCCAAGATGGATGCAAAATAGATACCTAATTATGAACTTAAAACGTTAGATATCAATCCATTTACATATGCTGACCATATATGCATAACAAGTTAAAAACTCTAAAAAATTACATACCTTTTCTCTAGCAAGAGTACCCAAGTACGACCTAAATTGAGTGTGATGTGGCCCTGATATTTTGCCAGTCTTTGGATCCACACTGACAACCAACTTATCTCCTGCCATATGACGAACGGTCAACTTTTTCAACCGTGTGGCTTGTCGAGTCCTCTTTAGAGATGGGGGGGTGGACATGCCGGAGGAGATGATGGAGGAGATGCTGGAGGAGATGGTGGACGAGATGCCATTTGCCTGTTAAAAAAAAAAAATTAAGTTAAGTTTTTTCATAAATTGGAATATAAACACAATTTATCACATATTTGAAATATAAACACAATGTATCACATATTTTCAATATAAACACAAATTAGTTATGAACACATAACTTAAATAGTTAAGTTTTCCCATATGCCTTCATCATGATCTTTACGAATAGCATGAACCAAATCTTCTTGCATATCATCAATACTACTAGGCATCCGTGATGGAGTGGGGATGTTAATAATATCATCTAATTCATCATCTTCTTCATGCATAACATCATTCCCTTTCGCTTGGAGTACCATCGACCATCTGTCATTACATGGATCAGTTACATAGAAAACTTGTTTTGCATGGTACACCATTATGAATGGTTCCTCCTTATGTCCTATCTTCTTAAGGTCTATCAAAGTGAATCCCATTTCATCAGTTTGAACACCAGTATTAATATCAATCCATTTACATTTGAATATAGGAACTCTAAATTGAATGTAGTCAACCTCCCAAATCTCCTCAATCACTCCAAAGTAACTCATAGATGCCATAATTGGGTTCTTATCCTTTGAACTAGAAAAGTGCATGGATGTCGCCTCAATAGATACTCCACTATTTTGGACTGTACTTTTTTCATCTTGTAACTTTGTGTAGAATGAGTATTTGTTAATGTCATACCCAGTCCAAGTCACGACGTTCTGTTTAGGACCATGTGCTAGCCATTTCAAAGTATCGGATGCATTGTCCTCGGAAAAGATTTTTGTTTTAAACCAGCTAACAAAAGTATTATTATGTTCATTAACCAACCACCGCTCACTCATTTTGGGGTTGAGGGTCTTCAATATTGATTGATGAGCGAGATATGTAAGGAAGAACTTCATCTCGTGTTGTTTAGAATATACAAGTGTGCCCTGGTCAACTCACTAGCATTTTTTGATTGTATTTTGACCCCACGAGTGCCCTTACCATTTATTCTATGATCATGTCGTTGAGTAGGTACACCCACTGCTAGGGCCTTTCCTAAATATTCAGAAAAAAATTCTATAGCTTCTTCTGCAATATACCTTTGAACAATAGAAGCTTCGAGTCTATATGGATTCTTTGTATACCCTTTAAAGATCTTCATACATCGCTCAATTGGGTACATCCACCTCAAATAAATCGGACCACACAGTCTTATCTCTCTTACAAGATGAACTATTAAGTGCACCATAATGTCAAAAAATGATGGAGGAAAATACATCTCCAACTCGACATAATATAACCACAGCTTCATTTTCCAACTCGCTCCAATGATTTTTCATCAACTACTTTGGCACATATAGCATTGAAGAAGAAACAAAGACGCATAATTGCATGTCGTAGATTCTTTGGCAATATGTCACGTATAGCTACGGGTAAGAGTTGTTGCATCAAAACGTGACAATCATGCGACTTTAACCCAACTAGCTTCAGATCTTTCATGGACACAAGACTCTTAATATTTGAAGAGTATCCTTATGGCACTTTAATACTTGTGAAGACACCGACATAAACTAGTCTTCTCCTTCTTTGACAATGTGTGACAAGCTGGTGGTAAATATGTTCTCTTGCCTTCGGGTCTTGGATGTAATTCGGACGTATTCCCAATTCACATAGATCTTGACGAGCTTTGACTCCATCCTTTGTTTTTCCTTTAATGTTCAATAGTGTGCCAATGAGACTATCAAATACGTTCTTCTCCACATGCATAAAATCAATGCAATGTCTCACATCTAGATGACTCCAATATGGAAGGTTAAAGAAAATTGATCTCTTTTTCCACAACCTTTTATCGGACGATCTGTTTTTTAGTCTTTCCAAAGACAACATTAATGTTTCTAACCCGTTCATAAACATGTTCACCGAGTTAAAGGTTGTTTGGCAATTTTATCTTCCTGCTGACCATTAAAAGCTTTCTTCAATCTTCGATATGGGTGGTTATGTGGAAGAAATTTTACGTGCCTATTATACACAGTCTTTTTTCCATGCTTCAATTGTAGAAAACTTGTATCTTCCTCACAAATAGGACAAGCATGATGACCCTTGACAATATACCCACTCAAGTTTCCATATCGTTGGGAAGTCATTGATAGTACAAAATAACATTGCATGTAACTTGAAGCTCTGCTGTTGATATGCATCAAACACATCCACTCCTTCCTCTCACAATAGCCTTAAGTCATCTATTAACGGACTTAGATAAACATCTATGTCATTACCCGACTGTCTTGGACCTGCAATCATGATGGATAACATCACGTACTTGCGCTTGAAAATCAACCATTGTGGAAGGTTGTAAATCACTAAAAGAATTGGCCATGAGTCTGTGATTCTTGGTTAAGTTACCAAAAGGATTCATGCCGTACTGTGGCTAGTCCAAGTCTAACATTTCTTGCATCACTGCCAAAACTTGGAAATAGGCAGTCAATTTTCTTCCACTGTGGAGAATCGGCTGGATGACGAAGCAATCCATCACGTTTTTGTGCGGTTGAATGCCATATCATATTCTTGGCATCTTCTCCATTGGCAAACAATCGCTTCAATCTTGGAATAATTGGAAGATACCATATAACTTTTGCAGGAGGTCTCTTTCTATCAATACATTCGCTATTATCATCCTTGTCTTTCAATTTGTAATGCGATACACCACATCTTGGACACTCATATAGGCTTTCAAACTCTTTTCTCGTATAATACACAATCATTAGGGCAAGCATGTATCTTTTTATACTGTAAACCCATTGGACAAAGTATTTTTTTGGCTTCATACATACAATCAGGCAAGGTGTTATCGCTTGGGAGCATATCTTTCAAAACTTCTAGTAACTCGGTGAAACTTTTATCACTCCAACCAAATTTGGCCTTCAAATTGACCAATCTCAATACAGGTCGACAATCGCGTGAATGTTGTACATCCAGCATACAGAGGTATCTACGAATCTATCTTCAATTTATCATAGACAAGCAGCATGTGCTTGCAGAAAATTCTCTTGACCTACATCACGAATCATGTCTTCTATTCGATCTTCCATTGTCATATCCTCCTCTTCCTCGACTTGTGTTACTATTGGTGTATCAATCACTTCACCATGCCATGTCCATAGGATATAATTCTTCATTATCCCATCACATAAAAGATGTTCCCGTATTGTCTCTAGTGTGTGTACTCTCCCATTAACGCAGTTAACGCATGGACAATACAATTTTCCATTAACCTTGGTGCCATTGTGTTCGGCAAATCGCAAAAATTCTTCAACTCCATTCTCATACTCTTGTGAAATACGACTTGCATTTACCCAACTTCGATCCATTTTGGAATTGGAGTCTACAAATGAGAAACCCATAAAACGATTATTACTAATAATCGTTATCTCTAATGAAATCTATACCAAAGTAGATTAATTTGTAACAAAATTTCAACAGAATTTCGTCTATTTTTTTGTCAAAACCAAATTTGTATAAATTGAAATTATAGAGTTTTCATTGTTACTACCATCACTTATATAACTACATTGTTATATGTAGTTTTCAGAATTCACACTTCATGATTAATTTCTAACAAAAATCCGGCAGAGTTTCCTTTGTTTTTTGGCAACAATTTTAAATGACACAGTGAAACCTGACAATAAAAAGCCCCACGGGCATATTCAAGCAGTTCAAGTATAATTGTACACATCATCAATACATTGAAAAAAACTATAATATGACTAAGAATTGAATCAACAGTTAACGGCAAATGACTAACAATCTCTACCTATGAAATGTAGTAAGTAAAATTGTATGACTTTGCCCAACAAATATAAGTGCAACAACATCGTACCTGTGGTTTAAGGCAGCGATGAAGGTTCGCACCACGAGAAACAGAGAGCGGCCATGCACCGGGGTGGAGGTGGAGGATGCAATGCGGCGTTAGGGTCGAGGCCGTGGTGAGCGGAGAATGCAATGTGGTTGGAGGCTGCAATGCAATGCAATGGGGTGGTGGCGTTAGGATGCAATGCAATGTGGGTGGAGGCTGCTAGCGTCGCGGTGGGCGACTAGCGTCGCGGTGGGGTGGAAGCTGCAGTGGGGTGGAGGTGCTGCGGCGGGGGTGTCACGCGGTGCGCGGTGGCGACGTGAGGGAGGGCGTCTGGAGAGTCCAAATCACGGTGGTAGGTGGTGGTCGCGATGCTGGAGAGTAAGGGGAATGGGCGCGATGTTGGAGAGTAAGGGGAGATACAAAAATAATGGGAAAACGGGGTTTCAACGTCGGTTATACCCACACCCGACGTTGAAACTCGTTTTATCTCCAGTCATATATTTCAATCGATTGAAACGAGATTTAATTGATTAAAATAGTTCTGATCGGTCATAACTAGATTATGATCGATCATCCTGACCCTGTAAGAGATTTTAATCGATTGAAACGTGTTTTTAATCGATTGAAAAACTTCTGATCTGATCGCTCATAACTAAAATCTGATCGATCACATTTGATTCTGATCGGTCATATTTGTAATCTGATCGGTCATAATGAGTTCAGAAGGGTTTTCAACGTCGGGTTAGGGAATAACCGACGTTGAAAGCCTACTTGACGTAGAAACCTGACACTTTAAGAGATTTTAATCGATTGAAACGTGTTTTTAATCGATTGAAACGTGTTTTTAATCGATTGAAACATGTTTTTAATCGATTGAAAAACTTCTGATCGCTCATAATTGAAATCTGATCGTTCACATTTGATTCTGATCGGTCATATTTGCATTCTGATCGGTCATAATGAGTTCAGAAGGGTTTTCAACGTCGGGTTAGGGTATAACCGACGTTGAAAGCCTACTTTCCACGTCGTGCATGCTAAAACGACGTAGAATGTGTCAAAATTCGACTTTCGACGTCGGTTTTTGACCAACTGACGTTGAAATCATGTTCAACGTCGGCTAAGATGTAACCGACGTTAAACAGCGACGTTGAAAGTATATTTTCTAGTAGTGAGGATCGGATGATCACTACCAAAAGAACAAAAACAAAGGATCCCCGGCAATCAACAAAGGCCGGATGAACACCAACAAAATCCCCGACGTGACCCGGATGACTATTCAAGAAATCTGAAAAGCAGTCAACTCAACACAAGAAGCACTCTCGAGAGATCTGCGCCTGATCTGCGCTCGAGCCGGATCAGTAAGTCGCACTACCACCCCGATGGGGGTTCATACCCATCCGAGTCCCGCACAATGACCGTACCACCACGATGGGGGGATCATACCCATCCGGTCCCACACAACGGACTGCAACTACCAACCGGACGGGGTTCATACTCGTCGACCAAGGGATCGGCTACCGCGTCAAAGGAGCATCCCAAGGTTTCACACGAGCGCATGGTCGGAATCGGTAAGCCGCCACCACGACCAAAGGATCGGCTACCGCAAGATGGAGCATCCGGAGGCTTAAACACCGAGATGGGGGTGTGTACTCATCGAGGCCTTACAAAAGGGGGCTTACCAGACGGGGGTTCATACTCGTCAAACACCAGATGGGGGTGTGTACTCATCAGGCCTTACAGAAGGGGGCTTACCGGGCGAGGGTTCATACTCGTCAAACCAGGAGGGGGGTTCATACCCATCAACCGAAGGATCGGCTCCGTCAGAAGGAGTTCCTGAGGTCTTACCACATGTTCACTGAAGGGATCGGCTACGTCAAGAAGTAGTATCTCGGAAGTGCACAAACACCAAAGTTTTCCCTAGAAGATCAACCGCTGCAAGACGGGACGTCTGAAGGGCAACCGGGCAAGAGGGTCAACTCCTTTACCCCCCAGTCGATCGTCCTGACACAGAAGGACAGCAGTCGACTGGACGGATAAAGGGGGGGCAGCTGTAGACCCCAAATCTTGCCCGGCCTCCAAATAAAGACCAGAAGACCTCCTATTTGAGGATGGACAAGCCTAACAAGCCATTAGGAGAGACTATTAGGCCCCATACTAGGATAGGAGGGAGTTTCTGTACCAAAAAATAAGTTTTCTCGCTTCGAAGGGACGAGACCGCCTTCTGGCCAACCCAGACCGCCATCTTGCCTCACGTAGGAGGCAAGACCACCGTCTCGCTCAACGAGACGGTAGTCTCGCCACCTACGAAAGACGAGACGGCGGTCTCGTTCACCCAGACGGCGGTCTCGCCATTTAGACAGGTCGAGACGGCGGTCTCGTTGGACGAGACGGTGGTCTCGACCCTGTCAGACGAGACCGGCGGTCTCGCCACCTGATAGCGCGAAAACCTATAAATAGGGGCTCTCCCCCCCTCATTTCCACACACCACAGCTGCATAGCTCTCCCTTCTCTCTAAAAACTTCTCTCTAGAATCCCTCTGACGCATTTCCGGAGCTTCTGAGTGCTTTCAAGAGTGATTTTCGGCGTTCGAGAAGTTTTCCGACGTCTTGTAGAGTGAAGGGCTGCCATAAAGCACCCTATTTTTTAAATAATTAATATAAAAGCTTGCTTTGGAGGTGCACACTCTCTCTCCTTCTAATTTTACCGCTTTCATTTAAATTATGCAATAGACGCTAGGGCCATGTAGTCATACTTTTAAATTCCGCAGAATAAAAAAGGGCAAAAGTGTATTTTTCTAGTTTATCAATAAAATAAGCCGGCCTGTCATAGGGAACCCGAAAGGGGCGTCGTAAAGGGACTAATACTCCCTTTGCACGTAACCAACTCCCTTACCCAACTCTGGTTCTAAGGACCAAAGTTGGTTTTCGAAAACCAATGCCTTTTCAAACCCCTTTTCCGATGTTTATGGTAAAAATATCGGTGGCAACTCCATAGAACCCAAATTAAATAAGTCCGTGGGTTAGCCCGGTTATCGGACAACTCAAGGACACTTTTCGAAAACCTCGTCTCTAGGTTAGCCTGGTTATCGGACAACCTAATGACGTTGTAACCACCCATAAAAACGCAAAAATCAAGAGGGTCGAAATAACCATCGCGTCGCTCTGACCGTTCCCCCCTTTTTTGGGAGGCGGCGACAGGTTTACATCCCTTAGAATCAGAAGAAGGACATCTAATGACTAATGCTACCCTTGATGCTAATATCCCTCCTTTTCGGGATATCCTCTTTAAGGTATGGAGGGGAGACTTCCCTTTTCATCGTACGACTTGTCCTTTTGTAGGGTTGTTCTTTAAAGGGTTACCCTTAAAAATCTGGTGGCTCTCTTATTCTTTGAGCATCCTTTCCAAGCCCTTGTCTGGGCTGGGCCACTTTTTAAATTGCTAGGAAGTCTTTCCATATTTTCAAATGTCTTCTTCAGGCGCATCCATTTAAGGTATGGTGGACGGCTCGCTGATTCGAATGTAGTCATTAGTTTGAACCATGATCAACTTATCGCCTACCACGAATTTTAACTTTCGGTGGAGCGTTGAAGAAACTGCCCTAGCACCGTGAATCCAAGGTCTGCTCAATCTTCCCCTTGGATTTTTTTTCTTTTCCTCTTCGGTTTCTTTATTTTTCCTTTGTTTTTAGGAGCATTATCTTGTAGCTCCTTGGGGAATAAATTCTTTTGCTTCCCGTCGTGCCCCCAATACTGACTATATTGGAGATATCTTCATTGACGGACAATTCTTTTGTATATATCCGTAGTACAACTTTATCTGATGTATAAGGGAAAAGACGAGGCATGAATAAGCGCCAAGGTGTTATTGCCTTTTTTCCTGATATTATTAATTTGGGTGCTAATGTTTACTTCTTTCTTATTATCTCCTTGTCCCAAATTGATGGCCTAAGTTATTTTTCCAACAGTATTTGCATGTCCGGGGAAATGGTCCCCTCCTCACTGTCTGACTCAATCCATTCGCCTTCGGCTTTCGGATCCCGCGGGGAGTTTTCAATCACAGACATGACTGTTTATATGGTCTATATTTGGGTTTAGATTTTATTTAATTATTTTGGAATGAGAGAGAAAAGAATGAGAAGCATATAAATATTACGAAAATGCCTCATTGTATTGATAGAAAGAAAATATTTACAAAGCCCATTTTAATCAAAAATCTCGTGATCATGGGCGGGGATCACGAGAGATACATCGGAAGCTTTTCGATATATTTTTATATATTTTTTATTACATTTTTAGAGATGATAAAAATGATGAGCCCTAGATTGCTGGTCTTCCTTATCCCGGCTTTCATTCGGGCTTTGATAAGGGCTGGTCATCCACTTTTGGAGTTGACGCGTCGAAAGTAATCCATCCTGCGTCTATTAAATCTTTGGACCTTATACTTTAAGGCCACACAGTTTTCAACGGAGTGTCCCGGAGAGCCTGAATGATAATCACAACTTTCATTAGATTTATACCATTCTGGGTATGGTGGCTCCATCTTCTTAGGAGGGACACGCACGAGGAGCTTGGCGTCCAACAATTTCAGAAGCAGACTTCCATAGGAGGTAGGTATGGAAGTGAATTTCCTCTCTTGTCTGCGTGACTTGGTCTGCTGCGAGGTGGACGAAGGAGTGGCGAAGTTGATAGCATTCACGTCTCCTTCCTTCTTCTTGCCAAAGGGCTTCCTGAATGATGCGTGGGATTTGTTAAACTTGGGAGGGAATCGAGTATTTTCGACATCGGTTACCTCCTTTACATCAAATTTGTATCCCTCCAATGCCCTTAATCTCTCCTCTAAGGCAAAAATTCGTTGCTCAGAGACCTCATTGTGGAAGCATTGTTGGTACATTAACTCTGTCAATTGCGCCATCTGTTCTTTTATGGCATTAAGCTCGGCGGTGAGCATACGGTTCTGCTCCTCTAATTGCTCCATCTTCTTGGCTTTTCGAGCGCGAGTGAGAACAAGTAGAAGACCAGCCACTTTCTAAATGATTTAGAGATTTTTATTATAGCTTTCTATTTTAAATGATTAGTGTGAGATAGATATGTCTTAGACAATAGCTTTGGTATCTTCTCAAAAGCCTATGTTTTAAGGAGTACCATACCCACTTCAGTGTGATGGTTCCCTTTTTTCAAAAGGTTATCATCATACTTTAGCGCACTTATCTCTTCTAGGAAGGTTATAAACGCACTTGGGTCTCTTTTGCTATTATCTAAGGATATCTAATGCATCCTAGAATGAATGTGCTTTATGCATGCACTACAAAAATACTTTTTTATGACAGCAGATATTGAAAGTGGCATAACTTTTGACTGGGTTGTCCGATTTGGACGCACAGCATGTCAAAACGAAGAGAAAAGGGTGAAGAACCAAGCTACAAATATGTCAAAGGCGATTTGGCCCAGTAATTTTCCCAAAAAACGCTCCTAAGACCCACTTTTTGGAGGTTTATTAAAATGATGCATATTTTTCTTAGTGCATTTATTTTCTTTCTTAGTTTTTTCCACTTATTGGATGATGTGGTATGAACGATACGACTTTGCCAAGAATCTTTTTATTATAAAAAGGCATTTTTATGGCTTTCATTCATTTTTATATTTTTTATGACCCTTTATCTCTTTTGTCGGTCAACGTGGCTACTTAGCTTACAAAGAACTTGAAACCAGGCTAGCTTAACTGAAGACTGTCCGAGATAAAGGTCTTTTATCTTATCACTTTTTGTGATTTTTAGGGTTTTTCATTTTTTTTGTTTGTTGTATGATTACCCTATGCTAATGCATCAATACAAATGCAGCAAACGTATGCACACACAATTCATACATCCACGAGCAGAGCCACGCTTATTTAATCACGAGGTAGGGTTTTCCTGCAGAAACGTGCTTGGTTTAGGTGGTTCTAACTGTTCTCACCAGGCCAAAGGTCCCCAAGGTGCCCCCATTATAGGGACCTCTCAATCTCTCAATCCTCGGGTCATGCACGGAACTCCGTGGCGACACCCTTAGACCAAAAGAAGAGAGTTATCACCTTGAGTTGGTGGTTTTCCGACAACGGTAGTAGCCCCGTGTGCCAACTAACCGATCGTATCTGCCACCCACTCCCTATAGGTATTCACTCTTGCCCCCGGGTATAGAGGGACTGTTGTGTGCAAGGGTTTTTGTGTGCAATTTATATTTCAAACAATTGCAGAAATAATCATACAGCAGTTATTTAAAGCCATACAATAAAAACATACAGAAGGGTAAAGGCGTAATTTCAAATCTTTGCTTAATTTGAATTTATCCGTCACTAAATGGGATCAACTCTCGGACTTCCCCAGTGGAGTCGCCATCTGTCGCCGCCGTCCGTTCCGACGTCCGGAGGACGTCTCGAACGTTAATGTGAGCGGTCGCGAAAAGATGGTTGAGACTCGCGTTTTTTGTTAAAATTGTGTTCATTGCTTCCGAGGTGCTCAACACTGAACTATCCTCTAATAGAAGCAAGGTTTTCGAAAAGGGGTTCTTTTGGAGTCGCCACCAATGTTTTGACCAGAAACATTGGAAAAGGAAAAAAGGCGTTGATTTTATTAAAAACCAACTTGGCCATTATAACTAGAGTTGGGTAAGGGAGTTAGTTACGTGTGGGGAAGGTGTTAGCACCCCCACAACGCCCCTTTCGGGTTCCCTATGACGGATTTATTCATTAAGTGAAGATTATGAGAAATTACGCATTTACCCTTATTTTATTGATACAGTTATTTAGATATGGTTATCTACATGATTTATCTACATTGCATACAGAAAACAATAAATAAAGCAATAAAGAAGAAGAGAATTGAGAAAAACCTCCGTAGCAAGCTTTATATTATGATTCTTGTACAAAGAGGACGCGTTTCGGCAGTCCTTCGCTCTACAATTGTTCTCCTCTCGTCTACCCTAATCGACTCGACTAATTTTCTAGAAGAAATCGAATGCCGGAATACAAATTCCTTAACTGATTGTTACCTAAAAAAGGCAATCAGAGAGATCATTCGAGAGAGGGAGAGAAGAAGACAAGTCTCTGAGTTGTCTGGTGTGTGGAATGAGACAAATGAGGCTCCTATTTATAGCCATTTTTCGCCTGGACATCTGGGACGGCCATCCCAACTACACATTTTGCACTGGGACAATTTGGGACGGCCTGTTGTGTTTGGGACGCCCGTCCCAATTGAATTTGGGGGTTTGGGACGCGCGTCCCAAAGGTGAGACGTGCGTCTCACATGCAATTTTGGTGTTTGGGACGGCCAGGTGTGTTTGGGACGGCCGTCCCAGTTTGGGACGGCTGTCCCAAACTGCTTTGGCCTGTATTCGCATTCCGGGACCCCCGAGAAGCTTTCCTTTCCTTTTTTCGGACGTCGTTTGATGCCGATGTGTGTCCGTTGAAGCTTTATCTTCATATAGGAAGTCTTCTTGGCCTTCATTAAGATGTCGGGCGAGCTTTGTCTTCGTGTAGGAAGTCTCTTTAGTCTTTATTGTGTGAATGGGTGAA
>OY731408.1:21934520-21997020 GCA_963425845.1 Sphenostylis stenocarpa | reverse complement strand
GGACAATCCAAGAACACTTTTCGAAAACCTTGTCTCTAGGTTAGCCCGGTTATCGGACAACCTAAGGACGTTGTAACCACCCGCAAAAAAACGCGAAAACAAGAGGGTCGAAAAAAACCATTGCGTCGCTCCGACCGCCTCTTTTTGACGGCGGCGACAGATGGCGACTCCATTGGGGAAGCCTAGAGAGTTGATCCCATTTAGTGATGGGCCAGCTTAAAAATAATTAAACCAAGAAAATAACGCTTTTACCCTACCTTGTATTATAACATGCTTTATTGTTTGGCTTTAAATAATTGTTGCTTGTTTATACTTCCTGTAGACCCCAAATCTTGCCCGGCCTCAAAATAAAGTCAGAAAGCTTCCTATTTTAAGACGGCCGAAGCCTAACAATCCACTAGGAGAGACTATTAGGCCCCCGTACCAAGATAGGAAAGTTTTTTGGCCCAAAAATAAAGTTTCTCGCCCTGAAGGGACGAGACCGCCATCTGGAAGGACCAGACCGCCGTCTCGTCTCAACACCAGGACGAGACCGCCGTCTCGATTTTCCAGACGGCGGTCTCGATTCCTGCAAAATTCGAGATGGCGGTCTGGATTTTCCAGACGGCGGTCTCGATTCCCGCCTAGTCGAGACGGCGGTCTGGATTTTCCAGACGGCGGTCTCGATTCTTGCAAAGGTCGAGACGGCGGTCTGGGTTTTCCAGATGGCAGTCTCGACCTTATCAGACGAGAACGGCGATCTCGACCTGTCAGGCGCGAAAAACTATAAATAGGGGCTCTCCCCCCCTCATTTCCACATAGAATCAGCATAGCTCTCCCTTCTCTCTAGAATTTCTCTCTCTAAGAATCCCTTTGAAGCATTTCCGGAGTTTTTGAGTTTCTTTAGGCATAAACTGAGTGCTCTAAATCTTCTTTAGAATCCCTCCGAGACATTTTCGGAGTTTTCTGAGAGTTGTAGAGTGAAGGGTTGCCAAAACGCACCCTCTCTTTAAAGAGAAATATATGAAAGGCTTGCTTTGGAGGTGCACATTCTCTCTCCTTCTAATTTTATCGCTTTCATTTAAATGTATGCAATAGACACTAGGGCCATGTAGTCATAATCTCTAAATACCACATAATAAAAGGGTAAAAGCGTTATTTTCCAGTTTAATTATTTATTCAAATTAGCCGGCCTATCATAGGGAACCCGAAAGGGGCGTCGTAAAGGAACTAACACTTCCTTTACACGTAACTAACTCCCTTACCCAACTCTGGTTCTAATGACCAAGTTGGTTTTCGAAAACCAACGCCTTTGTAAAACCCCTTTTCCGATGTTTATGGTAAAAATATCGGTGGCGACTCCATAGAACCCAAAACAAATAAGTCCTTGGGTTAGCCCGGTTATCGGACAACCCAAGGACACTTTTTGAAAACCTCGCCCCTAGGTTAGCCCGGTTATCGGACAACCTAAAGGCGTTGTAACCACCAATAAGAAACGCGAAAATAAAAAAAGAAGAGTCGACAAACCATCGCGTCGCTCCGACCGCGCCCCCTTTTTGGGGAGGCGGCGACAGATGGCGACTCCGCTGGGGAAGCCTAGAGAGTTGATCCCATTTAGTGATGGGCTGGCTTAAAAATAATTAAACCAAGAAAATAGCGCTTTTACCCTGCCTTGTATTATAACATGCTTTATTGTTTGGCTTTCAAATAACTGTTGCTTGTTTCTACTTACGCAATTGATTGAAATATAAATTGCACACAAAACCCTTGCACACTACAGTTCCCTCTATACCCGGGGGCAAGTGAGAAAACCATAGGGAGTGGGTGGCAGGTACGGTTCGCTGCAGTTAGGGCCTTGTGCCCACCAGTGTGATCGGAAACCACCACTCAAGGTGATAACCTTCCTCTTTTGGCAACAAGACCGACTCCGGCCTTAGTGCTGAGCATGGTTGGATGGCTGGAGAGTGGGGACCCTATAATGGGGGCACCTTGGGGACCTTAGCCTGGTGAGAACAGATAGAACCTACCCTAACCAATGCACCCTTCTGCAGGAAAACCCTACCTCGTGATAAAAACGAAGTCTCGCCTGTTCGGGGATGATCGAATTGTGTGTACATATGTTTGTTGCATTTGTATGTTGCATAGCATAAACAAACAATAGAACAAAAAATCACAAAAAATATATTTTACAAATAAACACCCTTATCTCGGACAATCTGCCTTTTAGCTAGCCTGGTTTCAGGTTCTTTGTAAGCTAAGTAGCCACGCAGTTCCGACAAAAGAGATAAGGGACATTAAATATTCTTTCGCATAAAGCCATACTTTATCTCGGACAGTCTGCCTTTTAGCTAGCCTGGTTTCAGGTTCTTTGTAAGCTAAGTAGCCACGCAGTTCTGACAGAAGAGATAAAAGACTATAAAATAGACAAATAAACATCAAATGAAAATCAAAACACCAATAATACAAAAATAAATCATCTCCTGACAAAGTCAATACATTCATACTATATCATATCATGAGTAAAGAAAAACCAAGAGAGAAAATAAAAATGGGAGTACATTCAGCATCATTTAAAAATCTCTCATGCATAAGCATACTCCATGCTAGTTCAAGCACTCAACATGCATTAATAAACTTTTTCGGACATTCTAGAAAGTGGCTGGTCCTCTCCCCACTCGTACTCGTGCACAAAAAGGCTAAGGCAATGGAAAATTTGGAAGAGCAAAACCGCAAGCTTACTGCAGAGGTTAACATCCTCCGCGAACAGATGGCCCAACTAATGGAGGTCGTACGCCAGGGACAGAGCAAGGGAGAAGGCCAAGCTGAACATACCCCTCCTCATGAGGAAGAGGAGGAGGAATACTTTTTCGGCGATAAGGACGCCAAGACTGCATGCGTCCTTACCCCAGAGGTGTCTAAACAACAACTCTCCGCCCTGGAGGAGAGGCTGAAAGTAGTCGAGGGGCATAACTTCGACGTCAAGGAGGTGGCTGACATGTGCCTCGTAAAGGACATTCGCTTCCCTCCCAAATTCAAAATCCCAGACTTCCCCAAGTACGCTGGGATGACCTGCCCCAAGAACCATCTTACGATGTATTGCCGTAAGATGGCCGCCCATTCTGACAACGAAAAACTCCTGATCCACTGCTTCCAGGAGAGCTTGGCAGACACCGCGCTTAACTGGTACATGCAATTAGAGAGAGGGCAGGTCCAGAACTGGAAACAGCTGGCAGACGCTTTCCTCCGTCGTTACCGATATAACATTGATCTGACACCTGACAGGTCAGATCTTAGAGCTTTGAGCAAGAGGAACGACGAGCCCTTTAAAGCGTATGCCCAAAGATGGAGGGAAATGGCAGCCCAAATAGAGCCTCCTTTGACGGACAAGGAGACAGTGGCTATGTTTATCGACTCACTGACAGGAGCGTACTACGACAAGGCGATAGCTAGTACCTCCAACCTTTTCTCAAACATAGTCACTGTTGGGGAAAGAGTGGAATAAGGACTAAGGAGCGGGAAGATAGCACAGTCTTCCCAAACTGGTGCCTCCTTTAGGAAACCTGTTGGCAAGAGGAAGGATGAATTTGTGCACGCAATCAATTTTGCCACTCCTTCTTCTACCACACAAACGCCCAGGCAATCCCGCAGGAAAGAAAGGAAGTTCACTCCAATCTCCACTACCTACGGATTGCTGCTACCTCAACTGCTGGAGGCTAAGCTCCTGACCTGCGTCCCTCCCAAGAAACAGTTGGAGCCTCCCTACCCCGAATGGTATAAGCCAAACAAAAAATGCGCCTACCATTCGGGCTCACCCGGTCACTCTATAGAAAATTGCTTGACCCTTAAGTATCGGGTTCAAGAACTAATCGACGCCGGGTGGATTACTTTTGACGCCTCTGCTTCCAGCACGGATGACAAACCTCTGTCAAAGCTAGAGTAGCAGAGAGGGAGGACTGGGAGGATCAGCCCTAGGATCTTTTTTAAGCTTTTCTCTACATCTCCTGTGGTCCCCGCCCGCGGCCACAGGAATTTCTGATTAAAAGGGCTTGTAAATACATTCTCATTTTTCATTAATATACGAGGCGTTTTGTCATATTCATTCTTTTCCCTCTTCTATTTATTATTCTTTCAAAGATAAATTGAATAATAAAATCTATGGCTAAATACAGAACCTAAAACACATCATGTCTGTGATGGATGAATCTCCATGGACCCCGGAAACGGAAGACGAATGGATTGAATCCGACAGTGAGCAAGAGACCATTTCTCCGGACATGCAAAGAATGCTGGAAAAGGAAACGCGCATCATACAACCGCATCAGGAGGAAATAGAAACTGTCAATTTGGGGAAAGAGGATAAGGAGAAAAAGGTGAACATCGGCACCCAAATGAAAAGCAGCATGAAAAAAGGGTTGATACAGCTTCTAAAAGAATATATAGACGTATTTGCTTGGTCATACCATGACATGCCAGGGCTTGACACGAGTATAGTGGAACACAGATTGCCACTGAAAGAGGGATGCCGACCTGTAAAGCAAAAGCTCAGGAGAATTAAACCCGACTGGTCCTTAATGATAAAGGAGGAGGTGCAAAGGCAGTTGGATGCCAATTTCCTGGTAGTTTCCAAATACCCAGAATGGTTGGCCAACATCGTACCCGTCATCAAAAAGACCGGGAAGGTCAGAGTTTGCGTGGATTATAGGGACCTCAATCGAGCAAGTCCAAAGGACGATTTTCCCCTACCGCACATAGATACACTAATAGACCATACCGCTACCAACACGTTGTATTCCTTCATGGACGGGTATGCAGGGTACAACCAAATCAAACTGGCTATTGAGGATAGAGAAAAAACCTCTTTCATTACACCATGGGGCACCTTTTGCTATCGAGTAATGCCGTTTGGACTAAAAAATTGCGGGGGCAACCTATCAAAGGGCTATGGTCACGTTATTTCATGACATGATCCACAAGGAAATAGAAGTATACATAGACGACATGATAGCCAAGTCCAGAAATGAAATGGACCACATACAATATCTTCGGAAACTTTTCGATCGGCTCCGGAAGTATCAACTTAAGCTAAACCCGGCAAAATGTACTTTCAAAGTACGATCAGGAAAACTCCTAGGGTTCATTGTCAGTGAAAGAGGAATTGAGGTGGACCCCAACAAAACAAAGGCAATTTTGGAAATGCCTCCACCAAAGACGGAAAAAGAGGTTAGGGGCTTTCTAGGCCGAATCAACTACATTGCCCGTTTCATCGCGCAGTTAACAAATAAATGCATCCCCATCTTTAAACTGTTGCGCAAGAATCAGCCAACGGTGTGGAACGAAGAATGCCAACAGGCGTTTGATAAAATCAAAACCTGTCTAACCAATCCACCAGTATTGGTGCCACCCGTTGAAGGAAGACCCCTGATCCTATATTTGTCAGTTCTCGAAGAGTCAATGGGATGTGTACTCGGCCAACATGATGAAACCGGAAAAAAGGAACGGGCCATTTATTATCTCAGTAAGAAATTCTCGGACTATGAAACCCGTTATACACCATTCGAAAAGACTTGCTGCGCATTGGTGTGGGTCACTCAACGTCTCAGACAGTATATGGCCCGACACACAACATGGTTGGTCTCCAAAATGGATCCAATCAAGTACCTATTTGAAAAGCCCATTCTGACTGGAAGAATAGCTAGGTGGCAGGTTCTCCTCTCAGAATTTGACATCATTCATGTCACCCAGAAAGCTATTAAAGGAAGTCCCCTAGCGGATTATCTAGCCCATGGATCCACAGACAAATACCAATCCTTACAAGATGATTTTCCCGATGAGCACATCATGCACATCAAACACGAAGAGACCAAAGAAGAGATGTGGACCATGTTCTTCGATGGGGCTTCCAACATGCTTGGACACGGGGTAGGAGCTATTTTGATATCCCCCGAAAAGAAACACATTCCTGTAACGGCCAGGCTTAATTTCGATTGCACCAACAATATGGCCGAATACGAAGCATGTGCGCTAGGAATTCGAGCAGCTCTAGACCATGGGGTCACTAAGCTCAAAATATTTGGTGACTCATCCCTTGTCATCTATCAACTTAAAGGTGAGTGGGAAACCCGAAACTTAAAATTGATCCCATATCTAGAGTACATCCACGAGCTGGTCTCGAGAATGAAAAGCGTCACTTTTCAGTACATCCCTCGGGAAGACAACCAAATTGCTGACGCCCTCGCCACACTATCATCCATGTTTGCCCTGGACCAGGAACATGAGATGCCAATCATTCAAGTCAAACTGCATGTCAAACAAGCGTTCTGCATGGCAGTAAACGGCGAGCGCGATCAAAGCCCCTGGTACCATGACATCAAGCGGTACCTCATGAAGGGCGAATACCCCGAAGGAATCAGTGACAATGATAAACGAACCATTCGCAAAAGGGCTATAGGGTTCACGTTGATTGAAGGAACCCTCTACAAAAAGAGCCACGACTCTACTCTCTTAAGGTGTGTGGACCAAGAAGAAGCCCAAACATTGATAAAAGAAATCCACAAAGGGACTTTCGGAACCCACGCACCCGGGCATGTCATGGCCAAGAAAATCCTCAGGGCAGGGTACTATTGGTCCACAATGGAAACCGATTGCCATCAATATGCCAAGAAATGTCACAAGTGCCAAGTATACACCGATAACATTCATGTGCCACCCGCACCTCTCAGTAACCTGGCTACACCATGGCCATTTTCTATATGGAGCATGGACGTCATCGGACACATTGAACCCAAAGCGTCTAACGACCATCGCTTCATATTGGTAGCAATCGACTATTTCACCAAGTGGGTTGAGGCAGCATCGTATGCACATGTAACCCGGAAAGTGGTAACCACCTTCATCAAGAAAAACATTATATGTCGGTACGGCATCCCTCACAGGCTCATTACTAATAATGGGACCAATCTCAACAATAAGATGATGGAGGAATTATGCCAAGATTTCAAAATCCAGCACCACAATTGCTCTCCGTACCGACCAAAGATGAACGGTGCAGTAGAGGTAGCCAACAAAAATATCAAGAAAATCATTCAGAAGATGGTGGTCACCTATAAAGATTGGCACGAAATGCTTCCTTTCGCCTTGCATGGTTACCGGACATCGGTACGGACCTCCACAGGGGCTACCCCATTTTCTCTCGTATACGGAATGGAGGTCGTACTACCAGTGGAGGTCGAAATACCATCTCTACGAGTTGTCATAGAAGCTAAATTAACAGAAGCTGAATGGGTCCAAAACCGGTATAATCAATTAAACCTAATCGAAGAAAAACGGCTGGACGCCATATGTCGGGGGCAGGCTTATCAAAAGAAAATCAAAAAAGCCTACGATAAAAAGGCCAATCCCCGCACCTTCCAAGAAGGAGATCTGGTAGTGAAGAAGTTACTTCCAGCCCAGAAAGACAAAATCGGGAAATGGGCAGCCAACTACGAAGGACCCTTTGTGGTCAAGCGAGCCTTCTCAGGAGGAGCCCTTATCCTCACCAATATGGATGGAGAAGAACTCCGATATCCTGTCAACTCAGATGCGGTGAAAAAATATTACGCCTAAAAAGACATTGCTCATGACCCGTCAGGATGAAAACTCGCAAAGAGCGTCCTGGGCAAAAGATAGGGTCTACATACCTCGCTAGGACACGTCCTAGGCAAAAAGTAGAGGTCTCACAAAAAAAAAAAAAAAAAAAAAAAAAAAAAGTAATAATATATACAGAGCAATGATTACCTTAGCCGAAAACCGCAAAGGCGACTAAGGTAATACCTCCACAATAGTAAGCAGACTTCGCATAGTCTTCACTCCGGACTCAGGCATCTCAACTAAAGGAACTAGGAAAAATGGGGAAACAGAGGTCACAGACATGATTGTGGCACCCTCATACAGTTCAGCCAACCTTGGCCAGCCATGCTTACAAATTCTTTTGTAAATCCCCATGTAAAAATAAATCATCTGTTTATATCAATAAAATTGTCTTTCTCTTTACCTACCTGTGTAAATGCCTCTATATTAACGAAACATGAGCATGCATAGAACAAGCAATTAGAGAAAGCATAAAAACAAAAGACGAACATCACCAACCAGGGCCATCCCAAGTAAAAAGTACAGGGTAGCCTGCTAGATCGAAAACCCGCAAAGGGCGGTCTAGGCAAAAGATAAGGCTTTCGCCCGTCAAAATGTCTCAAACGAAGAGTTAAAACCCGCTAGATCGAAAACCCGCAAAGGGCGGTCTAGGCAAAAGATAGGGTTAAAACCAAAAGTGTAAAAAAGAATAATCATGAGAGAACAAAGAAGAAGGAAGCACCGGTCACTTTCTAGATGTCCTCAACTAAAACAAATTGCATAAAAAGCATCCACACACACAAGTAGTTGCACAAAAATGGCTTTGCAAAAAAGCAAAACAAACAAATAAAAAATCAAAAAGCATTCATACCTGCATTCTCAGAAACAATAAAAAAGGGGGTATCCCGGTACGACTTTGCCGATCTTTTGCCTTCCTTTGCAAAAGCCAGCGTCACAAAAAAAAAAAAAGATATATATATATATATATATATATATATATACATATATATATATATATAAAATCGCGAAAAAAGGCAGGATTAAACCAGCACCAATAAAAATCGACTACCAAAAGACGAACACAAAAAGAAAAGAACCCGACTAACCAGCAAGAGTCGGAGGATCACCACAAAAAATCAAAAGCAAAGAATCCCCAACAACCAACAAGGCTGGATGGACAACCAACAAAATCCCCGGCGCAGCCCGGATGAACATTCAAAAAGTACAAGAACAAACTACCAATACAGAAATCACTCCCCAGGAGCCGGCGCATGAGCTACCCGAGCAGTAAGCCGCCACCACCACCAGTCCTACGCCACGGACTGTACCAGCCTGATAGGGGGTTTATACCTATCAACCAGCACACAAGGAGTGCCTAAACGGCGCATGGGCCACCTGAACTGTAAGCCGCCACTACCACCCTGATGGGGGGTTCATACCCATCCGGTCCCACACAACGGACCGTACCAGCCTGATGGGGGGTTCATACCCATCCAGTCCCACACAACGGACTGTAACTACCACCCTGATGGGGGGCTCATACCCATCCGGTCCCACACAACGGACCGTACCAGCCTGATGGGGGGTTCATACCCATCCAGTCCCACACAACGGACTGTAACTACCAGCCTGATGGGGGGTTTATACCCATCAACCGAAGGATCGGCTACGTCAGAAGTAGTATCCGGAGGTTCTACCACGTGTCAACCAAAGGGATCGGCTACGTCAGAAGTAGTATCTCAGAGGTGCACAATACAACATCTCCCCAGAGGATCATCTGCCACAAGACGGTACATCCGAAGGGTAACCGGGCAAGAGGGTCAACTCCTTTACCTTCCTGTCTACCTGTTTGGCACAACAAAGCCAACAGCCGACTAGTCAGGTAAAGGGGGGGCAGCTGTAGAGCCCAAATCTTGCCCGGCCTCAAAATAAAGTCAGAAAGCTTCCTATTTGAAGACGGCTGAAGCCTAACAAGCCACTAGGAGAGACTATTAGGCCCCCGTACCAAGATAGGAAAGTTTTTTGGCCCAAAAATAAAGTTTCTCGCCCTGAAGGGACGAGACCGCCGTCTAGAAGGACCAGACCGCCGTCTCGTCTCAACGCCAGGACGAGACCGCCGTCTTGATTTTCCAGACGGTGGTCTCGATTCCTGCAAAAGTCAAGACGGCGGTCTGGATTTTCCAGACGGCGGTCTCGATTCCCGCCTAGTCGAGACGACGGTCTGGATTTTCCAGACGGCGGTCTCGATTCCTGCAAAGGTCGAGACAGCGGTCTGGGTTTTCCAGACGACGGTCTCGACCTTGTCAGACGAGAATGGCGGTCTCGACCTGTCAGGCGCGAAAAACTATAAATAGGGGCTCTCCCCCCCTCATTTTCACACAGAATCAGCATAGCTCTCCCTTCTCTCTAGAATTTCTCTCTCTAAGAATCCCTCCGAAGCATTTCCAGAGTTTCTGAGTGTCTTTAGGTATAAACTGAGTGCTCTAAATCTTCTTTAGAATCCCTCCGAGGCATTTCCGGAGTTTTCTGAGAGTTGTAGAGTGAAGGGTTGCCAAAACGCACCCTCTCTTTAAAGAGAAATATATAAAAGGCTTGCTTTGGAGGTGCACATTCTCTCTCCTTCTAATTTTATCGCTTTCATTTAAATGTATGCAATAGACACTAGGGCCATGTAGTCATAATCTCTAAATACCACATAATAAAAGGGTAAAAGCGCTATTTTCCAGTTTAATTATTTATTCAAATTAGCCGGCCTATCATAGGGAACCCGAAAGGGGCGTCGTAAAGGAACTAACACTTCCTTTACACGTAACTAACTCCCTTACCCAACTCTGGTTCTAATGACCAAGTTGGTTTTTGAAAACCAACGCCTTTGTAAAACCCCTTTTCCGATGTTTATGGTAAAAATATCGGTGGCGACTCCATAGAACCCAAAACAAATAAGTCCTTGGGTTAGCCCGGTTATCGGACAACCCAAGGACACTTTTTGAAAACCTCGCCCCTAGGTTAGCCCGGTTATCGGACAACCTAAAGGCATTGTAACCACCAATAAGAAACGCGAAAATAAAAAAAGAAGAGTCGAGAAACCATCGCGTCGCTCCGACCGCGCCCCCTTTTTGGGGAGGCGGCGACACTTCCGCAATTGTGTGAAATACAAACTGCACACAAAAACTTTGCACACTATAGTTCCCTCTATACCCGGGGGCAAGTGAGAAAACCATAGGGAGTGGGTGGCAGGTACGGTTCGCTGCAGTTAGGGCCTTGTGCCCACCAGTGTGATCGAAAACCACCACTCAAGGTGATAACCTTCCTCTTTTGGCAACAAGACCGACTCTGGCCTTAGTGCTGAGCATGGTTGGACGGCTGGAGAGTGGGGACCCTATAATGGGGGCACCTTGGGGGCCTTAGCCTGGTGAGAACAGTTAGAACCAACCCTGGCCAATGCACTTTTCTGCAGGAAAACCCTACCTCGTGATGAAAACAAATTCTCTCTTGTTCGGGGATGATCAAATTGTGTGTGCATATATTTGTTGCATTTGTCTGTTGCATAGCATAAACAAACAACACAAATATTTTCACAAATAAACTCCCTTATCTCGGACAGTCTGCCTTTTAGCTAGCCTGGTTTCAGGTTCTTTGTAAGCTAAGTAGCCACGCAGTTCCGACAGAAGAGATAAGGGACGCTAAATATTCTGTTCGCATAAAGCCACATTTTATCTCGGACAGTCTGCCTTTTAGCTAGCCTGGTTTCAGGTTCTTTGTAAGCTAAGTAGCCACGCAGTTCCGACAGAAGAGATAAAAGGCTAGAAAATAAATTAACAAACCTTTGACAAAGTCAAACCATGCATATTACATCATATCATGAGAAGAGAAAAACTAAGAGAGAAAATAAAAAGTGATAACACATCCGGCATCATTTAAATAAAAATCTCCCATACATATGCATATTCATGTTAGTACACTCAACATTGTAGACCCCAAATCTTGCCCGGCCTCCAAATAAAGTCAGAAGGTCCCCTATTCGAAGACGGCCGGAGCCTAACAAGCCACTAGGAGAGACTATTAGGCTCCCATACCAAGATAGGAGGGTTTTTTGGCCCAAAATAAAGTTTCTCGCGTTGAAGGGGACTCCCGGGTCAAGTCTCGCTCAAGCGAGTACGTCCGTCGCTTGAGCGACAGGTGCCGCAAACAAAGGGGACTCCCGGGTCAAGTCTCGCTCAAGCGACTGGTATACTCGCTTGAGCGACGGATGCTCCAACGAGACCGGGGTCTCGTTGACTACGAAAACGAGACCGGGGTCTCGTTCACCCAGACCGGGGTCTCGTTACCTATGAAAACGAGACGGCGGTCTCGTTGTACGAGACGGCGGTCTCGTTTTTTATGTTAAACGAGACGGCGGTCTCGTTGTACGAGACGACGGTCTCGTTGCTTATGTTAAACGAGACGGCGGTCTCGTTGTGCGAGACGGCGGTCTCGTTGCTGTCAGACGAGACCGGCGGTCTCGCCACCTGACAGCGCGGAAACCTATAAATAGGGGCTCTCCCCCCCTCATTTCCACAGACCACAACTGCATAGCTCTCCCTTCTCTCTAAAACCTCTCTCTAGAATCCCTCCAACGCATTTCCGGAGTTTCTGAGTGTTTTCAAGAGTGATTTTTGGCGTTCGAGAGGTTTCCGACGTCTTGTAGAGTGAAGGGTTGCCATAAAGCACCCTATTTTTCCAGAAAATTAATATAAAAAGCGTGCTTCGGAGGTTCAAATTCTCTCTTTCCACCTTTACCGCTTTTATCTTAAATTATGCAGTAGACATTAGGGCCATGTAGTCATACTTTTAAATTCCGCAGAATAAAAAGGGCAAAAGTGCGTTTTTCTAGTTTATCAATAAAAATAAGCCGGCCTATCATAGGGAACCCGAAAGGGGCGTCGCAAAGGGACTAATACTCCCTTTGCACGTAACCAACTCCCTTACCCAACTCTGGTTCTAATGACCAAAGTTGGTTTTCGAAAACCAACGCCTTTTTAAAACCCCTTTTCCGATGTTTATGGTAAAAATATCGGTGGCGACTCCATAGAACCCAAAATAAATAAATCCTTGGGTTAGCCCGGTTGTCGGACAACTCAAGGACACCTTTCGAAAACCTCGTCTTTAGGTTAGCCCGGTTATCGGACAACCTAAGGACGTTGTAACCACCAATAAAAACGCGAAAACAAGAGGGTCGATAAAACCATCGCGTCGCTCCGACCGCCTCGTTTTGACGGCGGCGACAGATGGCGACTCCACTGGGGAAGCCTAGAGAGTTAATCCCATTTAGTGATGGGCCGGCTTAAACAATAGATAAACCAAGAAAACACTTTTGCCCCTTAACTTGTATTTATAACATGTTTTATTGATTGGCTTTCAATAAACTGTTGTTTGTTTATATTTACGCAATTGATTGAAATATAAACTGCACACAAAACCCTTGCACACTACAGTTCCTCCTATACCCGGGGGCAAGTGAGATAACCATAGGGAGTGGGTGGCAGGTACGGTTCGCTGCAGTTAGGGCCGTGTGCCCACCAGTGTGATCGGAAACCACCACTCAAGGTGATAACCTTCCTCTTTTGGCAACAAGACCGACTCTGACCTTAGTGTTGAGCATGGTCGGACGGCTGGAGAGTGGGGACCCTATAATGGGGGCACCTTGGGGGCCTTAGCCTGGTGAGAACAGTTAGAACCTACCCTAAACCAACGCACTTTTCTGCAGGAGAACCCTACCTCGTGATAAAAACGGAATCTCGCTTGTTCGGGGATGATCGAATTGTGTGTGCATATGTTTGTTGCATTTATATGTTGCATAGCATAAACAAACAACAGAACAAAATCACAAAAATATTTCACAAATAAACACCCTTATCTCGGACAGTCTGCCTTTTAGCTAGCCTGGTTTCAGGTTCTTTGCAAGCTAAGTAGCCACGCAGTTCCGACAGAAGAGATAAGGGACGATAAATATTCTTTCATAAAGCCACATTTTATCTCGGACAGTCTGCCTTTTAGCTAGCCTGGTTTCAGGTTCTTTGCAAGCTAAGTAGCCACGCAGTTCCGACAGAAGAGATAAAAGGCTATAAAATAAGCAAATAACAATAAAATACAAAAAAAATCATTTTTTTCAAAATTCACAAATAAGACCTGGTCCAAAACATTGCATTCATAAAACATTCATATAGATAGTTGATTCTTCCAAAAAAAAATAAATGCAAATACCATACATCATGTAGAAGAAAAAAAACATGATAAAATAGCGAAATAAACACTCACATTCATACAATAAACATCATCTTCATCAAATCATACATTTTGGTTTTAGAAGATGGAGGGGTCAAGTAGACAAGTGGGAAAGGTGGACATTCTCCGAAACCATACTGAGAAGCTAGAGCGGCTCAGTGCAACAATGCCCCCAGAGGTCCAAACAGAGTTTGAAAAATCCTATGGACGGATTTTGGACCTTCTGAAAATCAGTGTCGACCAAGTCTTTCTCAGGGTACTGGTTCACTTTTGGAACTCAAGTTTGCGATGCTTTGAATTTCCGCGGTTCGACATGGTGCCTACCCTAGAGGAGTATGAAATCATGTTAAAATGGCCCAAATCAGCTGGGGTCCATATCCGCCACGAGGCGTATACTCCTGCAGCACCAGTCGCTGCCCTTATCCATCTGCCATACCGACAGAGTACCCTGATGGGAAGAGGGAACACCCAGGGGTGGAAAGTAGCAATGTTAGAAGACCACCTGTCCTACCTGGCTGAAAGGGCAGAGTGGGTTGCCTTCAACAAAACCCTGGCGCTATTAATCTTCGGGACAATCCTGTTCCCCTTCCAACTCGACACGGTTGACCACGCCGTCATGGACGCTTTCTTCGCCTGGGACGTAAACTCGAAGAGTCCCTTGCCCGCTATTCTTGCCGACACCTTGCTTTCGGTAGACTTCTGCCGTCAGAAGCAAGGAAGAACACTTCGTTGCTTGCTCTTCGCTGCTTTATGTGTGGAGCATCACACACCTCTATGCCTCCAGTCATATGGGGATATTCCCTGACCCCTTGAGAAGCTTCTCCAAGATCCCCCTCCAACGACGCCTGACCATAGAATGGAGGGATGAGTTAGAACAGAAGGATGCCAACAACATATCTTGGGTCTGTCCTTGGTTCCGACCCGGCCCAGTTCTAGTCAGATGCGGGAACCATCCGAATGTACCCTTGATAGGACTCAGGGGTTGCATAGCCTACTCACCCAGGGTAGCTATAAGGCAACTTATGAGGACCCAAACTACCATCTCCCGAGGGGAACTCGGAGGACTGTGCTTCTTTGGAGACCCATGCACAATGGCCAACTCACTAACTGTGAGGAAAGCATGGGAGAAGCCGGTTTATATGGGAGACAGAGAGCTAGGAAAGGCTCGGGTAACTGTCACCAGTGATTATGAGGCATGGAGGAGAAGAAGAGAGATGGCCCGACCATCCACCACACCCGCTCCAATCGCCAACAACGAAGAGCTGCAGGCACAAGTCAATGCCTTGACCCAGAGGGTAGAGATAATGGGAGCCCAGATACGGTCCCTTGAGGAAAAAGAACAAGCCTCTATCCTCATGATTGATGGTCTGCAAAGGCAAGGCAGGAAAAAGGATCATGAAATAGAACGCCTCAAGGACCAATGTGCTGACGCCAACGAACAAGCTATCCGAGCATCCAAATCCGCCAGAACAAGCTCGGATAGCCAACTGCAGGAGATAACCGCCAAAACAGCACACCTTGAGGCGGAAGCAGCTCAGCAAGCTCAAACGATCAAGGAATTATCAGAACAACTCCTCCAAGCTCGGCTAGACCTCCGCCAAGAGCGAGAGAATAACAGAAAGCTCAGCCGAGGTATTTATGAGCTGCGCATTAAAGAGAAAAGCGGGCTAGCTCAATATGACCAAGTGCTACAAGAAAAGGACCGAGCTGTCGCAAGGCTCGATGAACTAGAAGCCTTGGTCATACATCAAGAGGCGAAGATCAAGGACGCTCAGCAATACAGCGAAGAAATGAGCCAAGCGATCCATAAACAAAGCGAAGCGCTCGCTCAACACGTCCGGGAAGCCGAAAGAGAATTACAAAGAAAACAAGACCCGCCTGTGGGTTTCTTTAGGCTTTTCCGCTTTTGTCAAAAGATGCTTCGTAGTATGGAGTAGGAGAATGTACACCTTCCACTGAATTAATGAAATCTTTTCCTTATTCAACATTTGTCTACTTGCATACATACATTTGCATATTTAATTTCCCCTCCTTCACACTTAATAAATAAGATAATAAAAAGGAAGGATTAACCAACACGTCTTCCAACTCAAAAGAATGGAGAGAAAGCCACTCCTAATAAAGCTCACCCCAATGGTTGAATCATCGCAAGAGGAAAATAAGCCTCGGCCGTTGGTCCTCAAAAATAAAGAAGAAGGGGCAAGGACACCAGTACGACTTTTTATGCCACGTCCTTTCCCCTACGAATCAGATAAAGCTGTACCGTGGAGCTATGGGGAATCTTCACCAATAAAAGAAGAAATAACGAACATAGCCGGCATTGGGAGCACGACTAGAAGTGGAAGAATCTACTCCCCCAAGGACACGCGGGAAGATGTCCTTCAAAATAAAGGAAAAAATAAAAAGACCGAAGAAGAAAAAGAAAATAAAGAATCTAAGGAGGAGACAGAGGAATTACTCCAGTTTATTAGGCAAAGTGAGTATTCCATTATCGATCAGCTCAACCGTACGCCTGCAAAGATCACGTTGCTATCTTTGATAATGAGCTCGGAACCACACCGAAACGCCCTGCTGAAGGTCTTGAGCGAGGCGCACGTACCTCACACAATATCCCAAGAGAAGGTCGAGAGGATCGTTGGTCACATTACGGCAAGCGATCACCTCGCCTTCACAGAGGAAGAACTCCCTCTTGAAGGGTCAAAACACAACAGACCCTTGCATATCTCAGTCAAATGCAAGGAATACCTCATCGCCAAAGTTCTTGTGGATAACGGGTCATCCCTGAACGTAATGCCAAAATGCACACTTGGATAAGTTAACCATCCAAGGGGCCGTCTGCGCCCAAGTAGCACCATCGTTCGAGCCTTCGACGGATCAAAGCGAGAAGTAGTGGGAGAAATTAATTTGCCAATCCAGATTGGACCCACTATCTTTGACATCGATTTCCATGTAATGGACATAACTCCAGCATATAGTTGTCTCCTCGGTAGGCCTTGGATTCATGACGCTAAGGCGGTACCTTCGACGCTCCACCAAAAAGTCAAATTCATAGTGGAGGATAAGCTGGTCACGGTCCAAGCGGAAGACGATATCTCGATCGGTGGACCATCCACCCAACCCTATGTGGATGCAGCCGAAGAGGCACTTGAAACATCTTTTCAAGCGCTCGAAATTGCCAACATAGAGCGACTTCCCGAAACACCAAAGTAGCCCGTATGATGTTGAAACATGGCTACCATCCTGGCCAAGGGCTGGGGCAGATTCCCAAGGAATGAGGGAACCCCCGGAATTCAAAGACAATCCTCACAAGTATGGCCTAGGATATAACCCATTCAAGGGTCAAGCGGGAAGAATAAAAGGGAGGTCTCCTCTCAGCACACTCAAGCAGATTTTCCGAAGTGGAGGAGTGCAGGCGTCAAGAGCCACTCTAGTCATTAGGAAACCTTTTTCTTTGTTTAAGGGATGTAAACCCCATGATTGTTAGAGACTATCCCCCGGGGCGAGCCCGACCCACAGGCACTTCGGGGCACATATTCCTTCATTAATTAATAAAGAATGATTGTTTCTATCTGCTTCTCTTCTTTCTACTTTTGACTAGACCACATAAATAACCCTGTCTAAGCAAACATGACAAGAAAAAGAAGAATAAGAAGCGCTCCCAAATAATCAAAACTTCATCATTGCTATCATCATCAAGTTAGCTGATTAGAAGCACGTAAAAATAAGACTTCACTTAAGCCATAAAGAAAGTCACGCTTCGCCAATACTGTGAACAAAAGAATAACAACAAAAAAAGAGAAAAAGCCCAGGAGAAGCCAAAGGCCAAGGAAAAGGGCAAAATTACCCGGTAGGAAACCCACTAAGGGGGCTACACAAAAATTAGGGTCAACCCGGTAGGATACCCGAACAACAATAAAGGGTAGCCTAGGCAAAAGTTAGGGTTACAAATAAAGGTCCGCTAGGATTTCTCCCAAATTTTACAAGAGAGTAAACCTAGACCTAAGTTAGGGCCAACACACAGTATCCTAGTTCGAAAACCCGCAAAGGGCGATCTAGGGAAATCAGCCAGCTATCCAAAAAAAAGCGATGGAAATAAAACCAAAGAGCGCAAATAAAAACAAATACAAAAAAAAAAAAAAAAAAAAAAGAGAAAAAGGGAAAATGTTTGCTTAGACAAAGCTTAAACACTCAGGCTTAACCCCTTTGCCAGCCATTCTTACAAATTCTTTATCAATAAAAATCAACCCTCTAAAACACAAACCATTGATTTTTACCTCATCTTACTTCTTTTCTCTTGACCCTCACGACAATATTCTAATAATTAATTTAGGAATATGGAGGCGTATAGTCAACAAGAGGATTGAAACCCCTAAAGCAAGGAAAAAGGGACACTACATGACGAAAAGTGCTCTACTAAAAAAAAAAAAAAAAAAAAATAGAGAAAGAAAAATAGAAGGAAAGAAAGAAAGAGATTATCCTTCGGTCACAAAAATCCGGCATGGTACAGCCAAAAAGGAAAAATGTAGCAAATCAGAAGGCTTTCAGCACAACAAGGCATGTCGGTTAAATCCTTCTGAAAACTTAATCAAAATAGGCATTATAGGACATCAAAACATAAAAAACATTGCATGCATAAAATGTTTTTAGACCAGGTCCTATTACTCCTTTCAAAAAACAACAAAAAAAGAAAATTTTCTCTTCCGCGAAACGAGACCGCCGTCTCGTTGATGGCGAAAACGAGAACGCCGTCTCGTTGCACGAGACCGCCGTCTCGTTGTCGGCGAAAACGAGAACGCCGTCTCGTTACACGAGAACGCCGTCTCGTTTACCCCGCAGAACGAGAACGCCGTCTCGTTGCACCAGACCGCCGTCTCGTTGTTGGCGAAAACGAGAACGCCGTCTCGTTGCACCAGACCGCCGTCTCGTTCCTGAAAAGAAATGAGACCGCCGTCTCGTCTACCCAGACGGCGGTCTCGATCTGGAAATTCTCCCTATATATAGGGGGCGCGACTTTGGGTTTCCTCACACCTCATTTTGACCCCAGAACTTCCTCTCCCTCAACTCTTGCACTCCCAAGCCCCCTCTGGTCAATATGTTCGGAAGAAGCGCTTCTAGAAAGAGAAGGGGCAACTGCTGGTGCTAGTAGTTCCGCAAGCACCGCCATCTCGGGACCCTTCCCGGCTTGCACCACAACACCGAGGCCCGTCTTGAGAACATCCGGACCTACCAATGGCACCCCATGCTCAAGCTAGATTTCAACATCCTGGCTGAGTTCGGATGGGAAGACGACGTCCGGGCCCACCTGAGACGACATTGGATGGGGATTCTGTTGCACCCACCACCGACACATGTGTACCCGCAAGCGGTGCTTGGAATTTTTAGCCTCTGTCTCCTACTCCGAGAGTCCCTCCACTGTCCCAGGCCTACCACCCACTCAGATGGTAACCTACTTTATGAATGGGCAATACCGAACTTCTACCCTCAAAGAATTCAACGTGGACATCGGGTTCATCCGACCCGAGGAAGCCATGAGCCAGGAGTATCGTGACGCTGTCTGCTCACGGCCCGCCCACCTTACTGCCGCTGAGATGTGGCGAGAGCTCACGGGAGCCACCACGTTGCCTACGCTGATGAGGGGATCTGCGCTTCCCCCAGCACTCCGCATCTGCCACAAGCTGCTGGCAGGAACTATACACGCGAGGAAAGAAAGTCAAGGCAAGATATCCCTTCCTGACCTCTTCATACTATACTGCATGAGCCAAAGGCGACGCTGCAACCCTGGGTACTTCTTCCTGAGAGCCCTCAGGGACTTCGGGAACAGATCGGTGGGGAGCGTCCTCGTTGCTCCCCTCATTACCCCCTTAGCAGAAAGGATTGGGTGCCCTGGCCGGGAAGAGCTGACCCACAACCTGCGTCCCGAATCCATCGGCGGGACGATCTTGGTCAGCATGGGAATGCTGATCCGCAGCGGGAACCAGCTGGCTCTCCACCCCACCCTGGATTTTGCCTTAGAGCTCCATGATGTGATGCAGGCTGCGCCCACATCCCCTGATTCCCAGCAGCATCAGCAGCAGCCGCCCCGATATTCAGACGACTTTGCTGGCATGCACCTCCACATGGACGACCTGTGCCGACAGCTCGACGGCATGACTGTGAGACAAGAACAGGCGTCCCAGAGGCGTGATCAGCTATTCCAAACAGTGGAGCAACTGTCCCAAAGGCAGGAGGCCTTTGACACCCGACTAGGGGAGATGTACCAGTACCAACAAAGCATGCGCCAGGATTGGGCGACTTTTCAGCAGAGGTACCAGGACGAAGTCCAAGAGATGGAGGACTTCAGATACCATATGTACCAGCATTACCCTCCCCAGGGATCAGGCCCAGAAGATAGCCCTTAGGGATAGTAGCTCCAAAAATAGGGTTGTAATAAAATTTTCCCAATAAATAAAATTTTACTTCATGCATCTTTTTTGCCACCCTTCCCAAAAGTCAGCGTAACAAAAAGTAAAAGACATACGCTCAATGAAAAAGCCAAAATCCTAAACCGCGAGAAAAAGGCAGGATTAAGCCATCGCACCAACCAATAAAGTTTCGACCACCGAGCAAAAGCCAAACAAAACCAGGATCCATCCAACCAACCAGCCAGGATTGGAAGATCACTACCAAAAAGAAAAAAAACGAAGGACCCCTGGCAATCAGCAAAGGCCGATTGATCACCAACAAAATCCCCGGCAGGACCCGGATGACTATTCAAGAAAATCAACACAAGCAGCACTCTCCAGAGAGCTGCGCTTGATCTGCGCCCGAGCCAGGTCAGTAAGTCGCATTACCACCCTGATGGGGGGCTCATACCCATCCGGTCCCATACAACGGACCGTACCACCCTGATGGGGGGCTCATACCCATCCGGTCCCATACAACGGACCGTACCACCCTGATGGGGGGCTCATACCCATCCGGTCCCATACAACGGACCGTACCACCCTGATGGGGGGGTTCATACCCATCCGGTCCCGCACAACGGACTGTACCACCCTGATGGGGGGCTCGTACCCATCCAGTCCCGCACAACGGACTGCAACTACCAGCCTGATGGGGGGTTTATACTCATCAACCGAAGGATCGGCTACGTCAGGAGTAGTATCCGGAGGTTCCACCACGTGTCCATCGAAGGGATCGGCTACGTCAGAAGTAGTATCCTGGAAGTGCACGAGCACAAAAATCATTCCCCAGAGAGACGGCGCATGAGCGACCTGAGCAGTAAGCCGCCATTACCAGCCTGATGGGGGGTTCATACCCATCCGGTCCCACACAACGGACTGCAACTACCAGCCTGATGGGGGGTTTATACTCATCAACCGAAGGATCGGCTACGTCAGAAGTTGTATCCGGAGGTTCTACCACGTGTTCACCAAAGGGATCGGCTACGTCAGAAGTAGTATCTCGAAGGCACGCGACCACAACATTTCCCCAGAGGATCATCCGCCACAAGACGGGACATCCGAAAGGCAACCAGGCAAGAGGGTCAACTCCTTTACCCCCCAGTCGATCATCCTGACAACAGAAGGCCAGCAGTCGACTGGATGGGTAAAGGGGGGGCAGCTGTAGACCCCAAATCTTGCCGGCCTCCAAATAAAGTCAGAAGGTCCCCTATTCGGAGACGGCGGGAGCCTAACAAGCCACTAGGAGAGACTATTAGGCTCCCATACCAAGATAGGAGGGTTTTTTGGCCCAAAATAAAGTTTCTCGCGTTGAAGGGGACTCCGGGTCAAGTCTCGCTCAAGCGAGTACGTCCGTCGCTTGAGCGACAGGTGCGCAAACAAAGGGGACTCCGGGTCAAGTCTCGCTCAAGCGGCTGGTATACTCGCTTGAACGACGGATGCTCCAACGAGGCCGGGGTCTCGTTGACTATGAAAACGAGACCGAGGTCTCGTTCACCCAGACCGGGGTCTCGTTACCTACGAAAACGAGACGGCGGTCTCGTTGTACGAGACGGCGGTCTCGTTTTTTATGTTAAACGAGACGGCGGTCTCGTTGTACGAGACGGCGGTCTCGTTGCTTATGTTAAACGAGACGGCGGTCTCGTTGTGCGAGACGGCGGTCTCGTTGCTGTCAGACGAGACCGGCGGTCTCGCCACCTGACAGCGCGGAAACCTATAAATAGGGGCTCTCCCCCCCTCATTTCCACACACCACAGCTGCATAGCTCTCCCTTCTCTCTAAAACCTCTCTCTAGAATCCCTCCGACGCATTTCCGGAGTTTCTGAGTGTTTTCAAGAGTGATTTTCAGCGTTCGACAGGTTTCCGACGTCTTGTAGAGTGAAGGGTTGCCATAAAGCACCTTATTTTTCCAGAAAATTAATATAAAAAGCGTGCTTCGGAGGTTCAAATTCTCTCTTTCCACCTTTACCGCTTTTATCTTAAATTATGCAGTAGACATTAGGGCCATGTAGTCATACTTTTAAATTCCGCAGAATAAAAAGGGCAAAAGTGCGTTTTTCTAGTTTATCAATAAAAATAAGCCGGCCTATCATAGGGAACCCGAAAGGGGCATCGCAAAGGGACTAATACTCCCTTTGCACGTAACCAACTCCCTTACCCAACTCTGGTTCTAATGACCAAAGTTGGTTTTCGAAAACCAACGCCTTTTTAAAACCCCTTTTCCGATGTTTATGGTAAAAATATCGGTGGCGACTCCATAGAACCCAAAATAAATAAATCCTTGGGTTAGCCCGGTTGTCGGTGTCGCCGCCGTCCCTTTCCGACGTCCGGAGGGGGACGTTTTAGAAACGTTTATGCGAGCGGTCGCGAAAAGATGGTTTAGACTCGCGTTTTTGTTTTAAAAGGTTTTCGAAAAGGGGTTCTTATGGAGTCGCCACCAATGTTTTGACCATAAACATTGGAAAAGGAAAAAATGTTGATTTTAAGAAAAACCGCACTTGGCCATTATAACTAGAGTTGGGTAAGGGAGTTAGTTACGTGTGGGGAAGGTGTTAGCACCCCACAACGCCCCTTTCGGGTTCCCTATGACAGATTAATTCATTTAAGTAAAGACTACGAGAAATTATGCGATTACCCTATTTTATTACATAATATTAAATGGCTATCTACATGATTTTATTCTATATTGCATGCATAAAATGATTAATAAAGCTAAATAAAGCAATAAAAGAGACAAAATAGCTATCTACATGATTTTATTCTACATGGCATAAATAAAGCTAAATAAAACAATAAATAAAGCAATAAAAGAGAAGAGAATTGAAAAGAACCTCCGTAGCAAGCTTGATATTGAGAATCTCGAACCGTGAGGATGCGTTTTGGCAACCCCTCTCTCTACACAGACTCTCCTCACCAATACGGGATCGACTCTACTAAAAATTTAAAGAAGAATCGAATGCCGGAATATAATTCCTTAACCGATTGTTACCTATTTAAGGCAATCGGAAAGATCATTCAAGAGAGGGAGAGAAATAGACAAGTGCTCTGAGTTTTAGAAAGTGTTTCGAGCTCTCGGGATGTGCGGGGTGTGAAAAAGTGACAAATGAGCCTCCTATTTATAGTTTTCGAAGCTGGCGCACTTCGGGACCACCGTCCGGACTCGGGACGGCCGTCCGGAGCTGGGACGGCGCGTCCCAAATGGCAAAATTACACAGGCTGGGACCCCCTGGGGACCCGGGACGGCCGTCCCACTTTTCTGGGGCTTGGGACGGCCGTCCCAACTTCGGGACGCGCGTCCCAACTGGCTGGAGCAAGTTGGGACGGCCGTCCCACCTTCGGGACGGCCGTCTCGACTGTTCTGGCCGAGTTCGCGCGTTTCGGGACTCAGGAAGCTTTCCTTGCCTGTTTTGGACGTCGGTTGATGCCGATATGCGTCCGTTGAAGCTTTATCTTCATGTAGGAAGTCTCCTTGGCTCTTATTTGTAATGCTAGACGAGCTTTATCTTGTTACGGGTGATCTCTTTTATCTTTATTTGAGAGACGGGCAAAATTAGGGGTCTACAGCTGCCCCCCTTCTCTGCCTAGCTAATTTATTGGCCTAATATGCCGATAAAATTAGCTGGTAGGAGAAGGAGTTAACCCTTTTTGCCCGGTTATCCTTCAGATGCTGCTTTGCTGACGTTGCTGATCCTCTGGATGATGAATAGTTTTGATAGGTACCAACCCCTATCTGGTTTGATGAGAATGAACCCTCGTCGGGTGAGCTCCTTTTTGTAAGGCTTGATGAGTATATACCCCCATCTGGTGTTTGATGAGTACGAACCCCCATCTAGTTTTTGAGTTTCACTATATAATGTTCTGGTGAGTACTTACCCTCACCTGGTAGGAGTCTGCATTTTGACTAACTCTGATGAGTACTTACCCCCATCTGGTATGAACCCCGTTCTGCAAGGTTTTTGATAAGCCTCGTTCTACAAGGCTTAGGTGAGTACGTACCCCCACCCGGTATGAAGTTTTTGGTAAGCCCCGTTCTGCAAGGCTTAGGTGAGTACGTACCCCCACCCGGTATGAAGTTTTTGGTAAGCCCCATTTTGTAAGGCTTAGGTGAGTACGTACCCTCACCCGGTATGCAGTTTTTGGTAAGCCCCGTTCTGCAAGGCTTAGGTGAGTACATACCCTCACCCGGTATGAAGTTTTTGGTAAGCCCCGTTTTGTAAGGCTTAGGTGAGTACGTACCCTCACCCGGTATGCAGTTTTTGGTAAGCCCCGTTCTGCAAGGCTTAGGTGAGTACATACCCTCACCCGGTATGAAGTTTTTGGTAAGCCCCGTTTTGTAAGGCTTAGGTGAGTACGTACCCTCACCCGGTATGAAGTTTTTTGGTAAGCCCCGTTCTGCAAGGCTTAGGTGAGTACGTACCCTCACCCGGTATGAAGTTTTTGGTAAGCCCCGTTCTGCAAGGCTTAGGTGAGTACGTACCCTCACCCGGTATGAAGTTTTTGGTAAGCCCCGTTTTGTAAGGCTTAGGTGAGTACGTACCCTCACCCGGTATGCAGTTTTTGGTAAGCCCCGTTCTGCAAGGCTTAGGTGAGTACATACCCTCACCCGGTATGAAGTTTTTGGTAAGCCCCGTTCTGCAAGGCTTAGGTGAGTACGTACCCTCACCCGGTATGAAGTTTTTGGTAAGCCCCGTTTTGCAAGGCTTAGGTGAGTACATACCCTCACCCGGTATGAAGTTTTTGGTAAGCCCCGTTTTGTAAGGCTTAGGTGAGTACGTACCCTCACCCGGTATGCAGTTTTTGGTAAGCCCCGTTCTGCAAGGCTTAGGTGAGTACATACCCCCACCCGGTATGAAGTTTTTGGTAAGCCCTGTTCTGCAAGGCTTAGGTGAGTATGTACCCCCACCTGGTATGAAGTTTTTGGTAAGCCCCGTTTTGCAAGGCTTAGGTGAGTACGTACCCTCACCCGGTATGAAGTTTTTGGTAAGCCCCGTTTTGCAAGGCTTAGGTGAGTACATACCCTCACCCGGTATGAAGTTTTTGGTAAGCCCCGTTTTGTAAGGCTTAGGTGAGTACGTACCCTCACCCGGTATGCAGTTTTTGGTAAGCCCCGTTCTGCAAGGCTTAGGTGAGTACATACCCTCACCCGGTATGAAGTTTTTGGTAAGCCCCGTTCTGCAAGGCTTAGGTGAGTACGTACCCTCACCCGGTATGAAGTTTTTGGTAAGCCCCGTTTTGCAAGGCTTAGGTGAGTACGTACCCTCACCCGGTATGAAGTTTTTGGTAAGCCCCGTTCTGCAAGGCTTAGGTGAGTACGTACCCTCACCCGGTATGAAGTTTTTTGGTAAGCCCCGTTTTGCAAGGCTTAGGTGAGTACGTACCCTCACCCGGTATGAAGTTTTTGGTAAGCCCCGTTTTGCAAGGCTTAGGTGAGTACGTACCCCCACCCGGTTTCTGGCGACTTATTGTCTCTGATCATGCGCCTATTCCATGAGGAATGATTGATTTTCTTTCTTTTTGACTTTTCTATTTTAGTTATCCGGTTTTACCGGGGATTCTTCGTTGGTTGCCTTTTGGGCAGGAATTTATTGGGGACTTTGATTGTGCCTCTTGATTAGGCAATTGCTTCAGCGATGGTGAAGACTTTTATGCTTTTGGGCTTGCATTACCTCTCGCATAGGTTGATTTCCCATTTCTTTGGGATATTAGCTCTTTGCTTATTTTGAGCAAACAGTAGTTCTGTTGTAAGCTCACCGGTGAAATTTTTTCTTTTGAGAATTTGATTGCTCTGACTGAGATCTCTTTTGAATTGCCCCCTTAGAGGGAAAATGGAGTTTTTGACTCCTTATTGCTTGAACTGGCTTTTGTCTATGCTTTTATTTCTGCTGGAGAATGGGTTTGTATGTGCGCCTTTTATGCACGTTAGATGGAAAGATATATATTTTCTCTTCTCTTTGTAATGATCCCTGGGGAATTTTATTGGCCCTGGGGATGGAAATTTCTCCTTTTCTGCTTTTGTAGATTTTTCTTGATGTGTTCTTCCTAGGGATTTTCTTTTGGCTTTTTCATGCAGTGGCCTTTGTTAGAGGATGAAAGGCTTTTCTCTTCTTTCTTTTTGTTGCCCCCCAGTGATTTGGGTGATTTGATTCTGTGCTTTCTTTCGATGGACTCTTGTGTAGTCCTTATTCTTCTTTGGGGAATGAAATGGAGACTCTTGCGTGAGTGTGCTTGGTGATTCATGTGGTGATGAAGCTGAGTCGCGAAGTAATCTTTTTGTCTTGCCTCTGGAGTAAGCAAGGATCCGCTTGGGGATGATCAAGCTTTTCCGTTGGCCATTTTTCGTTTTGATGGCTTCCTTCTTTTATTGGTGCTATTTTTTCGAAGCTTCTTTATTCTCTTGAGATAGTTTTGATTTCGCCTTTTTCTTTCGCGATCAACGCGAGTTATTTGAAATCTGGCTTTTTGCTATATTACGTGTGCCTTTTTATTTTACACGTAGGCTTTTCAAGATGCAAATGGAAATAACAACTTTTATATATATATTTTTTGGATAATACATTCAAACATTTTTGAACTTCTAGAAAGCATCATAAAACCTCCTAATCGTCTGCCTCGGGACTGGAGTGAGCGGATGGTGCTGGCGAAGGGAAGCGGCGGAGCAAGCGGCGTTGGAACCTCGCACAGGTCCGGACCAGATTCTCTATTTGGCGGTCCGTCCTGTCTTGCCTCATGGTCGGTGACCAAGCTGTCGTCGCATGAAGCTGGAATTGCCCTTCCATGTAGGCATGCTCATCATCCAGGCGCCTGTATAAGCCGGCGTAGTCGGGGTCGTAAGGCTAGCTGCGGGATTACTGAAGTGGTGGGGATATCCTGTGGTGTGTCGAAATCCCGCATGTCCATCGAGATAGAGAGGATTGGGTTTAAGATAAACCCTGTACCTTGCCTGCTGAGGATGTTCATATGGGCCAGCACTCCGCCATTGATCGGCTCCGGTCGAAGACTAGCTGGGATGTCTTCTCCGTCGCTACATCCCCAATACTCAGCTAGAGGGGTGAGAAAGGGAGCTATTATGATCGCTCCTGCTGGACCGCGAGTGCCGCAATCCTTGACGGCTTTGAGAAAGGCATACCCTGGGTTGCACCTATCCCCCTGGTGCATACTGTACACAATGAAAAGGTCGGCCAGAGTTACCTTTCCTTGGCTCTCCTTCCGGCTGTGTATGGTCCCGGCCAACAATTTATGACATACGCGGAGTGGGGGAGAAAAAGCTGCACCCTTCAGATTTGATGGCAGAATGACAGCCCCGGTGATCTCCTTCCACATGGTAGCAGTGGTGAGAGCAGCGGGCTTCTCCAAATATGCGGACCGGTACTCTGGAGTTCTTGTATCTGCTCGCTGGCAGAAGCCCATAATGACATTAAAGTCATCCAGAGCAGTGGTCCGGTAGGCTCCATCCATCCAGTAGGAGACAGCTTGAGTTGGTGGCACCCCAGGAATTGAAGATGGCATTTCCACCATGTTGACAGAAGCAAGAAATTCCATCGTGGCGGTGCGATGGATCCGAGTAGGTAGCTCGCGGAGCGAAAGTCCCATCCTATGTTGTGGATGTATCTTCGACATCTTGATCCCAGCCAAATGTAGCTAGGATTTCGAAGTCCAATTGCGGTGTGGGGTACCGGGAGAATTCGCTGGATATTTACTAGACGTAGTTGGTGCGATTACTGCTAGTTGAGTACTGACTGTAGTAGTTCCTCTAGCGGGGTTTCTAGAGCGTTTTCTCCTGGATGAAGATTCTCCGTGCTCCATACTTGCTTAAGAATGCTAGAAATGTGTAGAAAGGGAGAAGAAGCAAGATAGAAGGCTTGGAATGGGGTGCAGAAGCTCAAATCCGCGCCGGCACTTATAGAGCGCGCGGGGACCATTGGGACGGCCGTGCGGGTTGGGACGGCCGTCTCGATCGAAAAAAAACACGGGGGCCATCGAGCGGGGAAGTGGGACGGCCGTCCCACCTGGGACGCGCGTCCCAATTGAATTTGGGGACTTGGGACGGCCGTCCCGAGCTTTGGGACGGCCGTCTTGAGCTCGCTGGAGGGGATTTTCGATTTTTTTGAGTTAATTTTCATGTTTTTTGATAAGTTTGAAGATAGGATTCCCTTCATTTATGTTTTAATGCATGTAATGCTTCATGATATGCATCCTATGATCTATTTTAGTTAATATTTCGAAAGTTTTAAGCTGATATGCTTTGATCTGCGGACGCATTCTTGGTGTTGTTCCTTTTTTGTCATCATGTTTCTTCGATTAACAAGCTTGGCTGTACATAATTTGTCGTCGTGGATTTTTCTTGCTTTTGCCGAAGAGCAATCCGTTGTTCACGGGGTAAGCTGCCATATCAATGCCCCCCTTCCTTTCCTTAGGAATTTCAACCTTCCTATTGATCACTATATTTCCACATTCTCCTTATTACTTGAATGCTTTATGATGAAATGGTCAAGAGAAAAGAAAGAAAAGGATTCACAACAAGGGCTTGTGTTTTAGAGGGATATTTTTTATAATAGAGGTCTCTGTAAGAATGGCTGGCCAAGGTTGGTCGGTGTTTAGGCTAGTTTAGATAAACGTTTCATTCTTATGATGTGGCGTCATTGTTTCCTGGTTTATGGCGCCTTTTTGCGATTGATTAACTTCCCTAGGCCGCCCTTTCGGGTTTTCGATCCGGGATGCTTGTGCTTATGTCCTAACTTTTGTCTAGGTTTTCCCTTTTTATATTTATTTTTAAGGAATACCTAGCGGACTTTTGATAACCCTAACTTTTGCCCAGGCTACCCTTAACTTTCGGGTCTCTGTCGGGTTTACCCTAATTTTTGCGCAGCCCCCTTTGTGGGTTTCCTGTCGGGTATTTTGCCCTTTTATTTTCTTGTCTTGGTCTTTGACCTTGACGGGCTTTCTTTTTATATGCGTATATATTATTATATTTTTGCACAACATTGTCGAAACTTGACTTTGTGAATATAGATTTCATTTGTGTTTCTAGTTAATCAATCAATTTTACTTTACTTTGCGGCGCTTTAATTATTCGGACGCATTTGGAACAAAACATCTATCTAAATCTTGTTTATTGAAGATGGGGTATAGACATATTTAGCAAGAAGAGAAACGAGATAGTAAGAATAGCATTCTTTTTGTAATTTTGGATAAATGTGTGCCCTAGAGATGCTCGGGGACGGGCATACCCCGAGGAGTGATCTCTAATAGTCATTAGGTTTACATCCCTTAGAATCGAAAGAAGGACACCTAACGACTAACGCTACCCTTTGCGCTAATATCCCTCCTTTTCGAAAAATCGTCTTCGAGGGATAAGACTTCTCTGCTTTTCGTATGGTTTGATCTTTCGTAGGGTCATACCCTAACCCATACTTTAGCGGATTATCTTTGAAATCCGGTGGCTCTCTTATTCCTTGAGCGTTCTTTCCAAGCCCCTGTCCTGGGCGATATCCATATCTTTTCATCATATGGGCCACCTTCATGTTACTAGGGAGTCTTTCGATATAGGCAATTTCGAGTGCTTGAAAAGATGTTTCAAGAGCCTCTTCAGCCGCATCCACATATGGCTCGGATAGACGGTTTACTAATTAGAAAGTCTTCTTCGGCTTGAGCTGTGACTAGTTTATCATTTGTCGCAAATTTGACTTTACGGTGGAGCGTTGAAGGTATTGCCTTAGCGCTATGAATCCAAGGTCTACCAAGGAGACAAGCTGTATCTTGGTGTGATATCCATCACGTGGAAGTCTATGTTGAAGATAGTAGGGCCGATTTGGATTGGTAGACTGATCTCTCCTACTACTTCTCGTCTTGATCCATCAAAGGCTCGAACAATTGTATTACTTGGACGCATGTGTGTTCCTTGCACTTGTTATCTTGTCGAGTGTACTTTTAGGCATAACATTTAAGGATGATCCATTATCCACAAGAACTTTGGAAATGAGATATTCCTTGCATTTGACGAGAGATATGCAAAGGTTTATTATGATTTGACCCTTCCAAAGGGAATTCTTCGTTAGTGAAAGTAAGGTGATTATTGGCTGTGATATTGCCAATAATTCCTTCAAACTTGTCTTGGGATATTGCATGTGGAACGAATGATTCATTCAAAACCTTTAACAGCTGCGTTTCGATGCGGTTCTGAACTCATTATGAGTGATAACAAAGTTATCTTTGCTTGGAGTACGATTGAGTTGATCGATGATGGAGTACTCACTTTGTCTTATGTATTGGAGTAACTCATCTCGTCTCCTCCTTGGATTCTTTTTCCTCTTCGGCCTTATTTTTCACCTTTTCTTTAGAAGTTTTTTCTTGTAATTCCTTGGGGAATATATTCTTCCACTTCGAGTCATGCCCCCAATACCGGCTATGTTGGAGATGTCTTGATTGACTGGCGATTCTTCGAATATCTCCAAGGTACAGCTTTATTTGATAAGTAAGGGAAAGGACGAGGCACGAATAAACGTATAGGTGTTATTTCCTTCTCCCTTGGAATGATTAACGGTGCTTGTTTGTTATCGTCTTCGGGTTTATCGACTTGTCGTAGAGATTTTGATGACGAAAGGCTTCTTTTCCATTTTTCGATTTGTGGAAATCACATCAATTAATCCTTTCTTTTTATTATCTTTATTATTAAAATGAGGAGGGATATATGAATGTATGCAACTTATGAATGCAATAGACAATTTAAGGAGAGAAAAATAAATCCTTTTATTAGAAAGTGTAAATCCTTCTATACAATGCTTTGGAGCAAGTGCTTGACAAAAACGGAAAAGCTTGAAGAGTCCTATAGGTAAATTAGGTTTTCTTCGTAATTCGTCTTCGGCTATTCTCACATGGTTTCCGAGTATCTTGATTTGCTCATGTACCGCTTGACTCATATCTTCACTATATCGACGAGCCTCTCTCATCTTTTCTTCTAGATGAACGATCAAAGCGTGTTGTTGGTCAGACCTCTCTCTTATTTGGTCTCTTTCACGAAGTAAATGACCGTACTGAGCTAAACCATCCTTTTCTTTATCATGCAGCTCATTCAGGCTTTTCTTGTATTTTTCAGCGGTTTCTTGCCACTTTTGTGCTTCGGACCGAGTTCCCGCTAGGTCATCCTGCATCAACTTGATCATTTTTGCCTGCTTTCGCAAGTGCCTTCTCAAAACGTGCTATTTCGTCATTCATGTCCTGGAAAAGACTATCTTGTTCAAGCCTCGGAACTTTCGGTGTTTGTTTAGCCTCTTCTTGGTAGTCGGCATAATCATTCTTGAGAAGCTCTATCTCATGGTCCTTCTTTTTGCATTGCCTTTTTAGACCATCTATTATAATGGTTGATTCTTGCTCTTTTTCTTCAAAAGTCCTCAGCTGAGTTTCCATGACTTCAACCCTTTTGTTTAAGGCATTGACCTGTAATTGTAGCTCTTCGTCGGCTAACGCTTTAGTGAATGCAGAAGATGGTAGGGGTATCCCTCTATTTTTCCTCCATTCTTCATATTCAAGGGATGTAGATACTTGAGCCTTTCCGAGTTCTTTATCCCCCAGGTAGGCTGGTCTTTCCCATGCTTTCCGGACAGACGAGATACTTCTTCAAAGTTATGGGAATAGTGGCATAGACTCGGCTCTCCGAGCTCTTCTTGGGTTGGCGCGAGTTTGAGTTCTCATAAGTTGTCTCATAGCCATTTTAGGAGAGTAGGCTATACAGACCTCCGAGACCTAGAAGTGGTATACTCGGGTAATCTCCGCATCGTATGAGAATATAACCGGGTCGGAGCCAAGGGCAAACCCATGATACATGCTCTATGTTCCAGTTTTCTAACTCGATTTTCCACTCTAAGGCTTGACGATGTTGAAGAGGGATTTTTGAGAAACTTCTTAAAGGGTCAGGAAATACACCCATGTGGCTTGAGGCGTAAAAGTGAGTAACACCCCATATATATAGCAATGGAATACAACATCCGAGTGTTTTCCCTGTTTACGTCGGCAAAATTCTACAGAAAGCGGGGTATCGGCGAGGATCGCAGGTATAGGGCTCTTAGAGTATACATCCCAGGCGAAGAATGCGTCCATTGCAGCATGATCCACGATGTTTACATGGAATGGGAATAATATGATTCCGAACATTGCTAGTGCTAGAGTTTTGTTGAATGTTGACCAGTCTTTCTTTTTGGCTAAAGAGACTAAGTGGTCTTCTATTATAGCCATTTTCCAACCTCTGATATTCCCTTTTCCCTCTAGGATAGATTGATGAGGAGGCAGTCGTATAATAGTAGCAACCTTACTCACGGCCGTATATTCTCCTGGGACATAAACCCCAACTGATTGAGGCCATCTCACCATAAGTTCGTATTCTTCTAATGTCGGTACCAAGTCAAACTGCGAGAATTCGAAGCAGTGTAAATCGGGATTCCAGAAGTGGACCAATACTCTAACAAATATTGGATCAATGCTGATTTTCAGGAGGTCAAGAATTCTTCCGTAAGACTTCTCAAAGTTAGCATAGACCTCCGGCGGCATATATGTACACAAATGCCTTAACTTCTCTACACGGCATAGAAGGATCTCCACTTTCTTTAACTGTCTATTACTGGGTCCCTCCATTGTCTAGCAGAAATGAAAATGCATGATATGAGGATGAATTTTTGTAAATGTGTGTATGCAAGTGTTTGTTTTTCTACGTATTATCATGTTTTGTTCCTAATATGATTCATGGTAGTACTTGGTTTTTCTTGAAAAGAAAACTTATCTATATGAATGTTTATGGATTTTGATGAAGAGAGTCCTGTTTTCTTCCCTTTTTTTATTTTTGATGAAGAAAAGGTGATATGAATTATGAGACTTTTACTAATTTTTATTTTATAACAAGGGTATTTTTATGATTTTTATTTGATTGTATATTTTTATGATTTTTAGGGTTTTTCACTTTTTTTTTTTTTTGTTGTATGATTACCCTATGCTAATGTATCAATACAAATGCAGCAAACGTATGCACACACAATTCGTACATCCACGAGCAGAGCCACGCTTATTTAATCACGAGGTAGGGTTTTCCTGCAGAAACGTGCTTGGTTTAGGTGGTTCTAACTGTTCTCACCAGGCCAAAGGTCCCCAAGGTGCCCCCATTATAGGGACCTCTCAATCTCTCAATCCTCGGGTCATGCACGGAACTCCGTGGCGACACCCTTAGACCAAAAGAAGAGAGTTATCACCTTGAGTTGGTGGTTTTCCGACAACGGCAGTAGCCCCGTGTGCCAACTAACCGATCGTATCTGCCACCCACTCCCTATAGATATTCACTCTTGCCCCGGGTATAGAGGGACTCGTTGTGTGCAAGGGTTTTTGTGTGCGGTTTATATTTCAAACAATTTGCGAAATAATCATACGGCGGTTATTAAAGCCATACGGTAAAAACATACAGAAGGGTAAAGGCGTAATTTCAAATCATTACTTAGTTTGAATTTATCTGTCACTAAATGGGATCAACTCTCTAGCTTCCCCAGTGGAGTCGCCATCTGTCGCCGCCGTCCCTTTCCGACGTCCGGAGGGGGACGTCTTAGAAACGTTTATGCGAGCGGTCGCGAAAAGATGGTTTAGACTCGCGTTTTTGTTTTAAAAGGTTTTCGAAAAGGGGTTCTTATGGAGTCGCCACCAATGTTTTGACCATAAACATTGGAAAAGGAAAAAATGTTGATTTTAAGAAAAACCGCACTTGGCCATTATAACCAGAGTTGGGTAAGGGAGTTAGTTACGTGTGGGGAAGGTGTTAGCACCCCACAACGCCCCTTTCGGGTTCCCTATGACAGATTAATTCATTTAAGTAAAGACTACGAGAAATTATGCGATTACCCTATTTTATTACATAATATTAAATGGCTATCTACATGATTTTATTCTATATTGCATGCATAAAATGATTAATAAAGCTAAATAAAGCAATAAAAGAGACAAAATAGCTATCTACATGATTTTATTCTACATGGCATAAATAAAGCTAAATAAAACAATAAATAAAGCAATAAAAGAGAAGAGAATTGAAAAGAACCTCCGTAGCAAGCTTGATATTGAGAATCTCGAACCGTGAGGATGCGTTTTGGCAACCCCTCTCTCTACACGGACTCTCCTCACCAATACAGGGATCGACTCTACTAAAAATTTAAAGAAGAATCGAATGCCGGAATATAATTCCTTAACCGATTGTTACCTATTTAAGGCAATCGGAAAGATCATTCAAGAGAGGGAGAGAAATAGACAAGTGCTCCGAGTTTTAGAAAGTGTTTCGAGCTCTCGGGATGTCCGGGGTGTGAAAAAGTGACAAATGAGCCTCCTATTTATAGTTTTCGAAGCTGGCGCACTTCGGGACCACCGTCCGGGCTCGGGACGGCCGTGCGGACTGGGACGGCCGTCCCAAATGGCAAAATTACACAGCTGGGACCCCCGGGGACCCGGGACGGCCGTCCCACTTTTCGGGGCTTGGGACGGCCGTCCCAGCTTCGGACGCGCGTCCCAAGCTGGCTGGAGCAAGTTGGGACGGCCGTCCCACCTTCGGGACGGCCGTCTCGACTGTTCTGGCCAGTTTCGCGCGTTTCGGGACTCCGGGAAGCTTTCCTTGCCTGTTTTGGACGTCAGTTGATGCCGATATGCGTCTGTTGAAGCTTTATCTTCATGTAGGAAGTCTTCTTGGCTCTTATTTGTAATGCTAGACGAGCTTTATCTTGTTACGGGTGATCTCTTTTATCTTTATTTGAGAGACCGGGCAAAATTAGGGGTCTACAGTCGGACAACTCAAGGACACCTTTCGAAAACCTCGTCTTTAGGTTAGCCCGGTTATCGGACAACCTAAGGACGTTGTAACCACCAATAAAAACGCGAAAACAAGAGGGTCGATAAAACCATCGCGTCGCTCCGACCGCCTCGTTTTGACGGCGGCGACAACCAGCACCACCATAAGCACCACAATCAGCACCATGGCACCAGCACTAAGACCAGGATCAGCAGCACAATAAGCACCACGATCAGCACCATGGCACCAGCACCAAGACCGGGACTAGCACCACAGCGCACCAAAACTAGCACCACCAACACTGACCGTGGCACCATGCACCAGCCAAATCTGACCGTGCCAGAGAACTCACCAGGACCAGGCACCACCATAGGCAGCCACGATCGGCACAATGGCACCGGCACCAAGACCAGGACCAGGCACCACCATAAGCACCACGATCGGCACCATGGCACCAGCACCAAGACCAGGACCGGCACCACCATAGGCACCACGATCAGCACAATGGCACCAGACACCAAGACCAGGACCAGGCACCACCATAAGCACCACGATCAGGCACCATGGCACCAGCAGCCAAGACCAGGACCGAGCACCACCTTAGGCACCACGATCAGCACAATGGCACCAGCACCAAGACCAGGACCAGCACCACCATAAGCACCACGATCAGCACCATGGCACCAGACACCAGGACCAGACACCACAATAAGCACCACGATCAGCACCATGGCACCGAGCACCAAGACCGGGACTAGCACCACAGCAGCACCAAGACTAGCACCACCAACACCGATCGTGGCACCATGCACCAGCCAAATCGACCGTGCTAGAGAACTCACCAGGACCAGCACCACCATTGGCACCACGATCAGCACAATGGCACCAGCACCAAGACCAGGACCAGCACCACCATAAGCACCACGATCAGCACCATGGCACCAGCACCAAGACCAGGACCAGCACCACAATAAGCACCACGATCAGCACCATGGCACCAGCACAAAGACCGGGACTAGCACCACAGTCGCACCAAGACTAGCACCACCAACACCGACCGTGGCACCATGCACCGGCCAAATCCGACCAGTGCCAGGAGAACTCACCAGGACCAGGCACCACCATAGGCACCAAGACCAGGACCAGGCACCACCATAAGCACCATGATCAGAACCATGCCACCAGCACCAAGACCAGAACCAGCACCACAATAAGCACCACGATCAGCACCATGGCACCAGCACCAAGACCGAGACTAGCACCACAGCGCACCAAGACTAGCACCACCAACACTGACCGTGGCACCATGCACTAGCCAAATCTGACCGTGCCAGAGAACTCACCAGGACCAGCACCACCATAGGCACCACGATCAGCACAATGGCACCAGCACCAAGACCAGGACCAACACCACCATAAGCACCACGATCAGCACCATGGCACCAGCACCAAGACCAGGACCAGCACCACAATAAGCACCATGATCAGCACCATGGCACCAGCACCAAGACCGGGACTAGCACCACAGTGCACCAAGACTAGCACCACCAACAACGACCAGTGGCACCATGCACCGGCCAAATCGACAGGTGCGAGAGAACTCACTTGGACCAGACACCACCATAGGCACCACGATCGGCCAATGGCACCAGACACCAAGACCAGGACCAGCACCACCATAAGCACCACGATCAGCACCATGGCACCGAGCACCAAGACCAGGACCGGCCACCACCTTAGGCACCACGATCAGCCACAATGGCACCGAGCACCAAGACCAGGACCAGCACCACCATAAGCACCACGATCAGCACCATGGCACCAGCACCAGGACCGGCACCACAATAAGCACCACGATCGGCACCATGGCACCAGGCACCAAGACCGGGACTAGCACCACAGTAGCACCAAGACTAGCACCACCAACAGCGATCGTGGCACCATGCACCAGCCAAATCGGCCAGTGCTAGAGAACTCACCAGGACCAGGCACCACCATTGGCACCACGATCGAGCACAATGGCACCGAGCACCAAGACCAGGACCAGCACCACCATAAGCACCACGATCAGCACCATGGCACCAGCACCAAGACCAGGACCAGCACCACAATAAGCACCACGATCAGCACCATGGCACCAGCACCAAGACCGGGACTAGCACCACAGCACACCAAGACTAGCACCACCAACACCGACCGTGGCACCATGCACCGACCAAATCGACCAGTGCCGGAGAACTCACCAGGACCAGGCACCACCATAGGCACCAAGACCAGGACCAGGCACCACCATAAGCACCATGATCGAACCATGCCACCGGCACCAAGACCAGAACCAAGCACCACAATAAGCACCACGATCAGCACCATGGCACCAGACACCAAGACCGAGACTAGCACCACAGCAGCACCAAGACTAGCACCACCAACACCGACCAGTGGCACCATGCACTAGCCAAATCGGCCAGTGCCGGAGAACTCACCATAACCAGGCACCACCATAGGCACCACGATCAGGCACAATGGCACCGAGCACCAAGACCAGGACCAACACCACCATAAGCACCACGATCGAGCACCATGGCACCAAGCACCAAGACCAGGACCGAGCACCACAATAAGCACCATGATCAGCACCATGGCACCGAGCACCAAGACCGGGACTAGCACCACAGGCGCACCAAGACTAGCACCACCAACACCGACCAGTGGCACCATGCACCGGCCAAATCCGACAGTCGCGAGAGAACTCACTTGGACCAGGCACCACCATAGGCACCACGATCAGCAATGGCACCAGCACCAAGACCAGGACCGAGCACCACCATAAGCACCACGATCGGCACCATGGCACCAGCACCAAGACCAGGACCAGCACCACAATAAGCACCACGATCAGCACCATGACACCAACACCAAGACCGGGACTAACACCACAGTAGCACCAAGACTAGCACCACCAACAGCGACCAGTGGCACCATGCACCGGCCAAATCGACCGTGCCAGGAGAACTCACCAGGACCGGCACCACCATAGGCACCACGATCGGCACAATGGCACCAGACACCAAGACCAGGACCAGCACCACCATAAGCACCACGATCAGCACCATGGCACCAGGCACCAAGACCAGGACCGAGCACCACAATAAGCACCACGATCAGCACCATGGCACCGAGCACCAAGACCGGGACTAGCACCACAGACGCACCAAGACTAGCACCACCAACACCGGCCAGTGGCACCATTAACCTGACCAAATCTGACCGTGCCGGAGAACTCACCAGGACCAGGCACCACGATCAAGCACAATGGCACCGAGCACCACGATCAGCCACAATGGCACCGAGCACCAAGACCAGGACGAGCACCACCATAAGCACCACGATCGAGCACTATGGGACCAGGCACCAAGACCAGGACCGAGCACCACCATAGGCACCACGATCGAGCACAATGGCACCAACACCAAGACCAGGACCAGGCACCACCATAAGCACCACGATCAGCACCATGGCACCAGGCACCAAGACCAGGACCAGGCACCACCATAGGCACCACGATCAGCACAATGGCACCGAGCACCAAGACCAGGACCAGGCACCACCATAAGCACCACGATCAGCACCATGGCACCAGGCACCAGGACCGAGCACCACAATAAGCACCACGATCAGCACCATGGCACCGAGCACCAAGACGGGACTAGCACCACAGCAGCACCAAGACTAGCACCACCAACACCGACCGTGGCACCATGCACCAACCAAATCTGACCAGTGCCGGAGAACTCACCAGGACCGGCACCACCATTGGCACCACGATCAGCACAATGGCACCGACACCAAGACCAGGACCAACACCACCATAAGCACCACGATCAGCACCATGGCACCGGCACCAAGACCAGGACCGAGCACCACAATAAGCACCACGATCGAGCACCATGGCACCAGGACAAAGACCGGGACTAGCACCACAGCAGCATCAAGACTAGCACCACCAACACTGATCGTGGCACCATGCACCGACCAAATCTGACCGTGCCGGAGAACTCACCAGGACCGAGCACCACCATAGGCACCAAGACCAGGACCAGGCACCACCATAAGCACCATGATCGGAACCATGGCACCAGGCACCAAGACCAGGACCAGCACCACAATAAGCACCACGATCGGCACCATGGCACCAGCACCAAGACCGGGACTAGCACCACAGTAGCACCAAGACTAGCACCACCAACACCGACCAGTGGCACCATGCACTAGCCAAATCCGACCGGTGCCGGAGAACTCACCAGGACCAGGCACCACCATAGGCACCACGATCGAGCACAATGGCACCAGGCACCAAGACCAGGACCGAGCACCACCATAAGCACCACGATTAGCACCATGGCACCAGCACCAAGACCAGGACCAGCACCACAATAAGCACCACGATCAGCACCATGGCACCAGCACCAAGACCGGGACTAGCACCACAGCGCACCAAGACTAGCACCACCAACACCGACCAGTGGCACCATGCACCGACCAAATCGACCGTGCTAGAGAACTCACATGACCAGGCACCACCATAGGCACCACGATCGAGCACAATGGCACCGGCACCAAGACCAGGACCGGCACCGAGCATAAGCACCACGATCGGCACCATGGCACCGAGCACCAAGACCGGGACCAACACCACAATAAGCACCACGATCGAGCACCATGGCACCAGGCACCAAGACCGGGACTAGCACCACAGTCGCACCAAGACTAGCACCAACGAACACCGATCGTGGCACCATGCACCAACCAAATCGGACCGTGCCGGAGAACTCACCAGGACCAGCACCACCATAGGCACCACGATCAGCACAATGGCACCAGCACCAAGACCAGGACCAGCACCACCATAAGCACCACGATCAGCACCATGGCACCAGCACCAAGACCAGGACCAGCACCACCATAAGCACCACGATCAGCACCATGGCACCAGCACCAAGACCAGGACCAGCACCACAATAAGCACCACGATCAGCACCATGGCACCAGCACCAAGACCGGGACTAGCACCACAGCACACCAAGACTAACACCACCAACACTGACCGTGGCACCATGCACCAGCCAAATCTGACCGTGCCTGTAGACCCCAAATCTTGCCCGGCCTCCAAATAAAGTCAGAAAGCTTCCTATTTGAAGACGACCAAAGCCTAACAAGCCACTAGGAGAGACTATTAGGCCCCCGTATTAAGATAGGAGGGTTTTTTGACCCGAAAAATAAGTTTTCTCGCCTCGAAGGGACGAGACCGCCTTCTAGACGACCCAGACCGCCGTCTCGCCTCGTGTAGAAGGGGACTCTCGGGTCAAGTCTCGCTCAAGCGACTGATGGACTCGCTTGAGCGACAGATGCTTCGAAAAAGGGGACTCCCGGGTCAAGTCTCGCTCAAGCGACTGATGGACTCGCTTAAGCGACAGATGCTTCAAACAAAGGGGACTCCCGGGTCAAGTCTCGCTCAAGCGACTGATGGACTCGCTTGAGCGACAGATGCTTCAAACAAAGGGACTCTCGGGTCATGCCTCGCTCAAGCGACCGGTATACTCGCTTCAGCGAGCGAAGGACGAGACGGTGGTCTCGTTTTTCCAGACGGCGGTCTCGACCCTATGACACGAACGAGACGGCGGTCTCGAATTCCGAGACGGCGGTCTTGACCCTGTCAGACGAGAACGGCGGTCTGGACCCTGACAGCGCGAAAAACTATAAATAGGGGCTTCCCCCCCCTCATTTTCACACAGAAAAACAGTAGCTCTCCCTTCTCTCTAGATTTTCTCTCTCTAAGAATCCCTCAGAGGCATTTCCGGAGTTTCTGAGCGTCTCTAGGCATAGATCGAGCATTCTAAATCTTCTTAAGAATCCCTCCGAGGCATTTCCGGAGTTTCTGAGAGTTGTAGAGTGAGAGGGCTGCCACAAAGCACCCTTTTTTTAAAAGAATATAAGAAAGCTTGCTTCGAAGGTTCATAAACCTCTTTCTTTACTTTACCGCTTTCATTTAAATTATGCAATAGAAGCTAGGGCCATGTAGTCATAAATTTAAATACCACATAATAAAAGGGTAAAAGCGCTATTTTCCAGTTTAATTATTTATTCAAGCTAGCCAGCCTATCATAGGGAACCCGAAAGGGGCGTCGTAAAGGAACTAATACTTCCTTTACACGTAACTAACTCCCTTACCCAACTCTGGTTCTAATGACCAAGTTGGTTTTCGAAAACCAACGCCTTTTTAAAACCCCTTTTCCGATGTTTATGGTAAAAACATCGGTGGCGACTCCATAGAACCCAAAATAAATAAGTCCTTGGGTTAGTCCGGTTATCGGACCACCCAGGGAAACTTTTTGAAAACCTCGTCTCTAGGTTAGCCCAGTTATCGGACAACCTAAGGACGTTGTAACCACCAATAAAAAACGCAAAAAATCAAAAAGAGTCGAAAAACCATCGCGTCGCTCCGACCGCGCCCCCTCTTTTGGGGAGGCGGCGACAGATGGCGACTCCACTGGGGAAGCCTAGAGAGTTGATCCCATTTAGTGATGGGCTGGCTTAAAAATAATTAAACCAAGAAAATAGTGCTTTTACCCTACCTTGTATTATAACATGCTTTATTGTCTGGCTTTCAATAAACTGTTGTTTGTTTATACTTACGCAAATTGATTGAGATATAAACTGCACACAAGTCCCTTGCACACTACAGTTCCCTCTATACCCGGGGGCAAGTGAGAAAACCATAGGGAGTGGGTGGCAGGTACGGTTCAGCTGCAGTTAGGGCCTTGTGCCCACCGGTGTGATCGGAAACCACCACTCAAGGTGATAACCTTCCTCTTTTGGCAACAAGACCGACTCCGGCCTTAGTGTTGAGCATGGTCGGACGGCTGGAGAGTGGGGACCCTATAATGGGGGCACCTTGGGGGCCTTAGCCTGGTGAGAACAGTTAGAACCAACCCTTGCCAATGCACTTTTCTGCAGGAAAACCCTACCTCATGATAAAAATGAATTCTCGCCTGTTCGTGGATGATCGAATTGTGTGTGCATATGTTTGTTGCGTTTGACTGTTGCATAGCATAAACAAACAACAGAACAAAATCACCAAAAAAATATATTTTACAAATAAACACCCTTATCTCGGACGATCCGCCTTTTAGCTAGCCTGGTTTCGGGTTCTTTGTAAGCTAAGTAGCCACGCAGTTCGACAGAAGAGATAAGGGACGCTAAAATATCCTTTCGCATAAAGCCACATTTTATCTCGGACGATCCGCCTTTTAGCTAGCCTGGTTTCGGGTTCTTTGTAAGCTAAGTAGCCACGCAGATTCGACAGAAGAGATAAAAGGCTATAAAATAAAAAGCAATAAAAATCAAAATAAAAATCCAAAATAAAATAATAACAATAAAACATTTATAAAAATAATGTTGACAAAGTCGTATCATTCATATTGCATCATAAGTGAAAAAACAAGAGAGAAAATAAATGCATAAGGAAAGTATGCATACGCATCATGTTAATAAACCTCTCAAAAATGTGTCTTAGAGGCGTTTTTTGGGAAAAATACTGGGCCAAATCCCCTGCGGGAATTTGCAGCTTGGTTCTTCACCCTTTTCTCTTCGTTTTGACATGTTGTACGTCCAAATCGGACAACCCAGTCAAAAGTTATGCCACTTTGAACATTTGCTGCCCTTTTGTACTGGTGCATGCATAAATACATTCATTCTAGGGAGCACTAGATATCCCTAAGACAATGGCGAAAGAGGCCCCGAGCACATTTGTGACCTTCACGACAAGGAAGGGACAAGTGTACTAAGGTGTGATGGTGATTGCCATTATACTTGTCAAATCTGTAATGGGAAGGGAACCATTACACCGAGGTGGGTAGGATACCCCACAAAGCCTAAGCTTTAAAGAGGATACCTAAGTCATTGTCTTAGCCCCTGTTTGTTTGAACTGATTTGCGATGAAATACTATTCACGAAGACAGAAACACGAGATTCACCCACGTTTGGTTGAACTGATTTGCGACGAAATGCAGGCGAGGAAAAGGGGGAGATGAGAGAGAGAGTTTCTTCGCTGAGGTGCGAAGAAAAGAGATGAAAGTAATGAAAAGTCGCTGTTACCCTGCAATATATGATAGCGGTTAAATCTTAACCGCTATTATAACAGCACTTGTAATAGCGGTTAAAACTTAACCGCTATTATATATCACTTCTAATAGCGGTTAAAACATAACCGCTATTATATATCACTTCTAATAGCGGTTAAATCTTAAACGCTATTATATATCACTTAAGATAGCGCTTACAGAGGAACCGCTATTATATCCTCCAATATTTCGCTCGAGCGAGACATAGTCGCTCAAGCGAAACACAACCCGAGACTCGAAGAAATTAAAATATGGTTGTATATGATAGTGGTTCCACTGGAACCGCTATCTAATATACACTTTAGATAGCGATTACAGAGAAACCGCTATTATATCCTCCAATTATGATCGATCATTACCTAAATCTAATCGATCAGAATCATATTTCGCTCGAGCGAGATATAGTCGCTCAAGCGAAACACAACCCGAGACCGAAGAAATTAAAAATTTGGTTGTATATGATAGCGGTTCCACTGGAACCGCTATCTAATATACACTTTAGATAAGCGATTGCATGAGGAACCGCTATTATATCCTCCAGTTATGATCGATCATTTCAAATTATGATCGATCAAGATCGCTTTTCGCTCGAGCGAGATATAGTCGCTCGAGCGAAATGCAACCCGAGACTGAATCTTAAAATATTTTTTTGAATATTATGTTTTTAAATTTGCTATTAGAGAAAACCTTTCAGAATTCAAAATGTTAAATACTTTTAAATATTAAAATTAACTTTATCAAAAATTAGGAAAACAAAATTTATCCAAAAGAGTTCAAAAATGTATAAGAGTATTCTCAATTTTGAGTTTAATTATATTGTTCATTCTCAAAGTAGAAATTTATATTGTAGTTATTTAATTTACATTTTGTGATCTTCTTAAAATTAGCATCAATAACATTAGACTTTACATTTGATTCATACCTAACTAATTATAGATTAAAAGGAAAGTGGTATAACCATGCATTTTACTTTTCTATTTACCTTATTCTTTTAATTATTTTATATAATAATAATCAAAATATTCACATGAATATGGGCATTTTCCAAAATAATATTATTGTATTATTGTTAAAATTAGCATCAATAACATTACACTTGATCTTCTTAATTATATTGTTCATTCTCAAATTAGAAAATTATATTGTAATTATCTTCAATTTATTAAAAGTGTAATTAAATCTCTATTTTCTTAATTTTTTTTTGTTTCAAACTTCTCAATGCTACATTTTTGTAACTTCTATCATTATATTATCATCCTCATCTCCTCCCATGTTCTACTTTATCTTTACAATAGTTAATATTCTTAAATAATCTATATTTTTAATTATAATTTTTTAATATATATTTTGAAATTAATCAATTCTAAGCTATTATTTGAAAAACTAATCAATTCTAATCAATAATTTAGAAAAATAATCGATTAGAATTAATTATTTGAAAAAATTATGAAATATGATCGATCATTTCAAAAATCTAATCGATCGAATCATATTTCGCTCGAGCGAGATATAGTCGCTCAAGCGAAACACAACCCGAGACTCAAGAAATTAAAATATGGTTGTATATGATAGCGGTTCCACTGGAACCGCTATCTAATATACACTTTAGATAGCGATTACAGAGGAACCGCTATTATATCCTCCAATTATGATCGATCATTTCAACTTATGATCGATCAGGATCGTATTTCGCTCGAGCGAGATATAGTCGCTCGAGCGAAATACGGCTTATGAGCTCACGCTTTGAGAGTTGTCTGTAGCCTACCTAAGCTCCGCTTTTTTCGCTCAATCCAATCAGCAGTGGGATTAGAGAGCAAGTCTGTTCAAAGTTTGTTTTAATCTTTTGAAATAGCCGTTATAATCTGTTAAAAGTCCTTTCAACCCATTAATGCGTTCTTGTTCTTTAACGTAATTGTTTTAGCCGATACGACCAAGTTTTTATCAGCTTAAAACTTTTTACAAATATTTTCTAAGAGTTATTTAATCGATTGATTCGCGGTTTAATCGATTGATTCAGCTTTAAAACTTTCTTATAACACTTTTCAAGTTATTTTAACCGATACAAAGAAGTTTTAATCGATTAAAACCCCGCATTTAATTTTTTCTAAGTCATTTTAATCGATTGAAATGCGTTTTAATCGATTGAAATGCGTTTTGACTTTATCTTTGACTTCATCAAATCACTGAGATCTTTGCTAGTCGCTCGAGCGAGATCATTTTCGCTCAAGCGAAAAACAACCCGAGGATGAAAATTATGTGCAGGTGTCTTCGCTCGAGCGAGTTTACGGTCGCTCAAGCGAAATATAACTTGTAATAGCGGTTTTAGGTGAACCGCTATCTAAAGTGTCGAGGTTTTGAACCGTGATCGATCATTTTGGCAAAATAATCGATCATTTGAAAACTTTAGGTAGCGGTTAACATATAACCGCTATCACAGAGTTACTTTTAAGAGCGGTTGTCTTTGTAACCGCTCTTAAAAGTGTATATATAATAGCGGTCCAATTTAACCGCTATCTTATATATATTTGTATTAGCGGTTATTACCGGAACCGTTATCTAAAATCTTGATCATTTGACAAATTATATATTCTAAAGACGACGTAAGGAGGTAAGTCATGAGCAGAAGTTGGGGCCGTACATGCAAGTGGTCACGGCCGTACAGTGCAGTGGTCACGGCCGTACAGTGCAGTGGTCACGGGCCGTACATGCAAGTGGTCACGGCCGCATGTACCCAACTTCACATGTTCACAACTGATAGAAGTTACAGGACTTATTCTTTCTTCCGTAGTTACAGACCGATAGGGAAAGTTATTGTATTATATAAAGCAAAGCTAGTCTCATAAGACTAGCTAAAAGACTCTAGCAAAGCAAAGCAAAGCTACTCGTTGTAGGTTGGATCTTCGCCGGCGGCCATTAACTTTGGTGTGACCTTGGTTGGTACGTTTGTTTTTGGTATATTGTCTGAGGAACACCCCGTGTATGGTTCCGTGTCTTCTCTGTCATGGTTGGAACATAAAACTTGGTTGGTACGTTTGTTTTTGGAGTCTCGTGTGCATGCATAAGAGTCCGTGTGAGCATTCGGATTTGAGGTATAAAACATGGCCAAACCTCCTCCACTCGAACAAAAAATGTGCACCATACGACCATGGTTTCGACTCGTGCATTGGTTATGTTGTTGTTGCAGTGCCGTATCTTAGAGGAAAAAATTACATTATTTTTACTTACAAAAAATGAGATTATTTGTGCAAGATTCGAAAGACTATCGGACATTTGTTAACACTCGCCGTCGTTGGACCGAAAGTTTTGCCAAGGAATCGAGTCGCTGGATTGAAGACAAGGTACCAAGCTTGTTGTCCCATTCTATATGTAAGATCTCGTATTGACATGTATAACCTCGCTTAAGAATATTGCCGTACTTTTCATCCGGATAATGCAAAATTCTGAAATCTAAGCATTTTTAGGTATAAGTATTATGACAATACTTACATATGATAAATTTAGAGGAAAAAAATTATTAGTAGTTTTGTAAATAATTTTTGGTTTTGTGATACTCGGTTTGCAGATGGCAATTTTGAATTACTTCCATTAAACATTAATTAATTAATTAATTATATATATATATATATATATATATATATTTGCGATATGGCAGTACAAAAACATCGAGGTCATTGGTTTAGACAATGACGATATAGATACTCGGTCCGGATATAAACATGATTTCACATATACAAAGTGAGATAAAAAAGCGAAGCGAAATAGGAGCGATGACAATTCTTTGTTTGATAGCTTATGGATTAAATATGTTGTCTATGGTAACTTGTAGTAGCAGTAACATTAGAGACTTTATTTCGAAAAGAACGTCGTCTAGCACGAGTTGATGTCATACCTTATTCATACTCGAACAATCTCGTCACATTATTCGCATGGGACCGAGAGGCGTTCATTAACTTGTGTCAACGAGTAAGGACAACTCGGATTAGTAAACGATGGGTTACAATCAACAGTGGAAGAACAAGTGGCTAAATTTCTCCATATTATCGGACATAACGTTAAAAATCGAACTCGTTTCATTTTTTTCCATCGATCGTGTGAAACCGTTAGTCGACACTTTCATAACGTGTTGAATGCGATAATAATGTTGGACGAACAATTAATTGTTCAACCATCGAGAAGGGATGTGTGTCCGTATATATTAAGCAACAACCGATTTTACCCATACTTAAAGGTAATGTACTTACCAACTTTGTGTCTATATAACATACACATAGATTGTCTAAACTTTAATGACAATAAATTTTTTACCCATTAGGATTGTTTAGGGGCAATAGATGGAACTCATGTTCGAGTTAAAGTCGCAAGATCAGATGCCCCTCGTTTTCGTGGAAGAAAAGATTGGCCAACACAAAACGTATTTGCAGCTTGTGATTTCGACATGAAATTCACATATGTTCTAGCAGGGTGGGAAGGAACAGCATCTGATTCAAGAATATTAAAGGATGTTCTTACAAGAGAGGATCGCCTTATCATACCACAAGGTTTATTATTTATAACATGCGGATTTTGTGTATAGTCAACTAGTTTAAATATTCTAATTAGTATAACTTCAATGATTTTAAATAGGTAAATACTACTTGGGGGATGCTGGATTTATGTTAAAAGCAAACATAATGACCCCTTATCGAGGCGTTAGATACCACCTTAAAGAGTATTCTCGACGAGCTCCACAAAACCCCCGAGAATTGTTTAACCATTGACATTCGTCTCTTAGAAATGTCATTGAAAGAACATTTGGAGTTTTGAAGAAAAGATTTCCTATAATAGCTAGTGGAACAGAGCCTCATTATTCATTTGATACAATGACGAATATAGTCCTAGCATGTTGCATTCTACACAATTTTCTTCGAGGGATAGACAACGATGAATCACCGTTAGTCGAAGTGGATCGAGAGTTGATGGAACAAGATGTGGATAATATGTCGACTCAAGTTCGGGAAGAGGATTATAGGGAAGGGTCAAACTTAAGAGATACTATAGCAAATCAAATGTGGATAGATTATCAAAGTCATTAGATTTTGTATATAATAATATATTTAATAAGATGTACTATTGTTATTGTTGAAATACGATTACATTACGATTATCTATTTATAATAATTATATGTTGGTATCGTAATTACATATATTATCTTTCCAATAGGTTTAAAATGAACAGAGGAAAGGATATTGCACCGGATTCGTCACTCGTAGTACGCGAGTTTACAAAATGGATCGATGACATGGACTTTCGGTTGTTGATCGTTATGCTTGATGAGGCAAGGTTGGGTAATCGGGTTGATGGTAGTTGGACAACCCAAGCATATAAGAATATAGTTGAATCCCTAAGACAGTCTGGATTAATTGGTATAACTAAAAATAATGTTAAAAATCGACAAAAAAGTCTTAAGGATAGATGGCGGGAGGTCCACGATTTGTTTCATGGACTTAGTGGATTCGCTTGGGATGATATGACAAAACGGTTTGTGGCTGAGCAAGAAGTATGGGATGACCTAATTAAGGTACTATTATATGAATTATCATTTGTTGATATAGCAAAACATAACAATTACGAGTGTTAACCATTCTCATTATTTTGTAGGCGAAGCCTTCGCAGCTAAATGGAAACCGGCAACTATAAGACATTATGATTTGATGGAAGAATTGTGGGGTGCTGATCGAGCCGGTGGACATATGGCAAGAACTTCGCGTCAGGCCCGAATGAATATCAGTTCTCGAAGGGCAACAGTCGACTTGAACGTTGATGTGGACCCCACACCAGAGGAGCAGCCATTTCACTTTGGCTTTGATGCAGGATTTGATACAGCTTATCGATCACCTCCACGCATGGGTTCCGACAGTCCTGCTGAGGGTGCTCACTCAATTCCATCTCGCTGCGTCTACCGGTTCGGGTGGAACCTCTTCATCTCGGGGCACAAAAAGAAAAGCGCCTATGGTTGATGTGATGGAAGGTCAATTTGAAAAACTAACATCGAGGCTGGACACATTTACAGATTACCTCGGGCAAGGTAATACAATCACCCAACGATTATCCGACATAGCCGAAAGACAGGTGGTCGCCATTGAACGCAGAAATGAATTAATTAATGAGCAAGTTAATGTGATGAGACGATCATCAACATTTCAACATTCGGAGTCGATATATGGGACATGTTAGTCGGCATGAACCTAAATGACGAGCAACTTATGCTTCAGTGTTATAATCATTTGTGTACTCACCCATCACATGTTAGACGACTTTTTGGCTTGCCCTCACATCTTCGTCTCTCCCGAGTTGTTCATGTTCTTGAATGGAGGTGATTGAATGATCTGAACTGGAGGACTTCACTACAAAAGATGGATAACATTATAATTATTTGTTTGAAGAACATTAGTGTGCATAGATTTATAATTTTAGTAATCTTTCCTTTAATTATTATTCTATTTTCACTCGTATTTTATATTTGTTTTAAATAATAATGTACAATTATATTATTAGTTTTCATAATTATTTGTTATTATCAGATCAATATTAATTATTATTTTATATTTTATAATTATTTAATTATTAGTCAAATAATTTATTTAATATGTCAACATTATTTGAATATGGATATGCAATGTACATAATTTTGTAATTGTTTATTTATATAATTTTTAATAACTATCTAAAAAAAGTTAATTTTTTAAATTTGTTTCTAATTACAAACACTTTTTAATTTGTTTTTTCTTTTAAATATATAATCAATGTTAAAATATGGATAATTAATTAAAAAATTATATTTATAATCATTTGAACCTTATTTGATACAAAGGGTAAAATGGTAATTTTCTTAAATAATAAACATAAAATTATAATTTTTATATCTCATATCAATCAAATCATTCACAATTTCCCATAAACTTTCCTTTCACTTTTCAATCATCTCCATTTCTCTTCAAATCCCTCCTTTTCCACTCTCTCATTTCCACTATCTCAAATCACTCCATCCAAACAAAGCCTTAAGGAATATCCATCTCATAAATCATTCATTTTAAAATAAAAAATCTTTTTGCATTCAAGAAAGCGGTTGGTATTCTTCATGCCCTCATCCGCATACAAAAAAAAACACACAAAATCCCAAACACTATCATACATCATGTTAGAAAATAAAACATGATAATGTTTAGGAAAAAACAAACACTTGCATACATGCATCCACCAAACTTCATCCTCATAACATCATCTAGAAGTAGGCGGTTGAAGAAAGTGGACATTCCTCAATACCATGTGAAGAGGATAAGGCATTCGCAAGCCATGCACGGGAAGTCAAAATGAAAATAAAGGAAAATTCTAACCTGCCTATGGGTTCATTTAGGCTTCTCCGCTTTTCATTCAAAAAATATGTACTTCAAAACATTGCATTGAGGAATGTACACTGTCTGGATGAAACAAATAAAATTGTTTGTCTCAACCGTCTACTACATTCATGAATTGCATCCATAAATTGCATTCATTCTCACTTTAATAAAAAGATAATAAAAAGAAAGGATTAGTCGATGTGCTTTCCACAAATCGAAGTAAGATGAAGAGCAAACATTTTGTCATCAAGTTTTTTCCAACGGTTGATCCGCCTAAGGAGGATAATAAGCCTCAACCGTTGGTCATCCAAGTCAATAAGGAAAAGGGGCAAGGACGCCGTTACATTTTGTTCACGCCTCGAATCAAATAAGGCTGCACCATGGAGATACACAGAAACATCGCCTATCAATGAGGATATCTCCAGCATAGTTAGCATTGGGGGCAAAATTAGAAATGGAAGAATCTATTCCCCCAAGGAACTGTAAGATGACGCTCCTACAAATAAAGAAAAAATAAAATAACCGAAGGAAACATAATCCAAAGAGGAAATTGAAGAGACTTTGGATTCACGACGCTGAGGCAATTCTTTCAACGCTCCGCCAAAGAGACAAACTCAGGGTAGGCGACAAGCTAGTCACAGTTTGAGCTAGAGACGACATTCAGATTAGCAAATCATCTGCCCTACCTTGAATGGATGCGGCGGAAGAGGACCTAGGACCTTTGAAAGATCTTTTGCCAATAGAAAAAGGCTTTCCCAACAATATGAAGGTGACCCACGTGATGAGAAAATATGGATGTCGCCCAAACCAAGGGCTCATTAGAAACTCTCAAGGAATAAGGGAACCATCGGATTTTAAAGACAATCCTTCGAAGTTTTATCCTGCAAAGGAACAAGCTGCATGGAGAAAAGGGAAGTCTCCCCCCTACACTTCAAACCAGATTTTCCCATATAGAGGGGTTCAAGCGTCGAAAGCGACTTTAGTCATTAGGTGTTCTCCTTCTGATTCTTAGGGTTTGTAAATCCAATGACTATTAGAGATTACTCCTCGGGGCTAGCCCGACCCCTGAGCATTGTAGGGCACATATTTCCCTATTAATTACAAAGAATGTCATTCTTACTATTTGCTTCTCTTCTTGCTATTCATGTCTAAACCTCATTAATAACCATGTTTAAGCAAACGTTTTCAAAAGTGCGTCAAAGTAATCAAAATGCGCCAAAATAAAAGTCAAATCACTCATCACCACTGATTGACTAGAAATACAAAAAAAAAGTTTTACCTCGTCATAAGTAAAGTTGTGTTTCGCCAATGTTGTGCAAAAAAGAAAACAAAAATCAAAAGAAGCCCATAAAAGCTAAAGGCCAAAAAGAGAGGTCAAAATACCCGGTAGGAAACCCACCAAAGGGGGCTACGCAAAAGTTAGGATAAACCCGCTAGGAAACCTGAGCAACCATAAAGGGTAGCCTAGGCAAAAACTAGGGTTACAAAGTAAAGTCCACTAGGTTTCCCAAAGCAACAAAAAAAGAAACCTAGACAAAAGTTAGGACAAAACAAAACACAACATCCTAAGCTGAAAACCCAAAGGGCAGACTAGGGAAGTCAACCAGTCATAACAAGTGCCATAGAATAAGACGCCACTCCATAAACAAAACGTTTGTCTAAACTAGCCTAAACACTCTAACCAACCTTGGCTAGCCGTGCTTACAAAAACCATTTTTGTCAAAATAAAACAAATCCAAAACACAAGCCTTTGAATTAAATATCCTCTTCTTTCTCTTCTCTTGACCCTTACCACTACGACATTCTAGTAATTAGTAGGGAAATGTGGAGATAGTAATCAATAGGAGGATCGACATCCCCAAGGAAAGGGAGGGGCGCACTAACATGGCAAGTCGCTCTGCAATTAACACAATCATTTTCGGTCATGAAATCAAGGCGGCAAAATTGGTACATAACGTCAGAAGCTCATCAGAAGTAAAAGCACATTAGTTAATCCTTTTGAAAAATTAAACAGTATTATAGGATGCATATCACAGACATTGCATGCATATGATAGGCTCCTATCTCTCAAAAAAGAAGAGAAAGAAAAAATGACAATAAAAAGAATAATGCCTACTAGGAGATTCTTAGGCAAAAGTTAGGGTAGCTCGCTAGATCGAAAACCCGCAAAGGGCGGTCTAGGCAAAAGTTAGGGCATTCATAAAAAAGGAAAAGCCCGCTAAGATATCCTAGGCAAAAATTAAGGCAGCCCGCTAGACCGAAAACCCCAAAGGGGCGGTCTAGGCAAAAGATAGGGCTAAACCAAAAAATGAATAAAAGAGAGGGGCCCTTCATCATAATCATAAGAATGCCAGTCACTTTTCCAGATGCATCAACCAAAAAAGAATAGATTGCATTTAAAGCATCCACACACAAGTAGTCACACAAAACGACTTTGTCAAGGTAAAAAAAATAAAAAATCACTTTCAATAAAAAACAAAAACGAAAAGCATTCATGCATATAAGGAGATTAGCTCCATATTTGTGATTGAAAACAGGATCACTGAGACCGAGTCTCCAAAATAAAGCCTTCAAGAAAATGGAGCAAGTTGTCAATCAAGCAACTCATGAAAATAAGAGCTCCCAATATCAAGAGCTCCAGCTACCATCCTTCTACCCAGAAAAAGAAGGCACAAGAAAGTAATAAGTCTCCAAACATTGCTCTCCCTCAAGAAAGAAGAGTGAGTTGTCATAAGAAGCTTCCAGAAGCCAAAGCTCCAATCATCACCCAATAAAAGAGGGCACAATCATCAGACATCATAAAAGAAAAGCCGACGGAAAGGCTTAGTCATCCCCAAGAGGATCCTTGCCTACTCCGAAGGCAAAACAAAAGTACTCCTCACGACTCAGCTGCATCACCACATGAGTCATCGAGCACACTCACCCAAAGTCGCCTCCACACTCCCCAATGGAGAATAAAGGCTTCAAGAGCCCACCATCATCAACAATCAAAAGAGTCCAGTCCCCATACCAACAAGGGCTCAACAAAAAAGGAAAAAAGAAGAAAACCCTTGCATCCCCAGCGGATGTCCAAAAAGGCCATGACAGAGAAGGCCGAATAAAAATCCTTAAGTGGATCTCCAAAAAATTCAACAAAAAAGAATCAGAAATTCCCACTCTCCAGTGGAATAAGAGCTTCACAAGTTTAGCTCGCATCAACATCAATCAAGGAGACAAAACTCCATCCTTAGAAAAGCAAAAATCAGATCCCCAGGAAGTCAACCAATTCCCTGGTGGATCACCAAAGAAAGAAAACGTCATCCCTAGTGGACCTTCCCCAAAAAGAAAGGAAAAAGCCAGCGTAATAAAAAGAGACTAAAAATTAAAAAGGCTTACGCATTATCCCCACAAAAGCCAGATTTCAAAATCGCGATAAAAAAGAGGTAGATCGCGGAAAAAAGGCGAAATCAAAACCATTGCAGCAGAATAAAGAGCTTCAAGGAAAATAGTTCTAACCTTCTACACCAATAAACAAAGGTACACTAGAAAAAGGCCAACGGAAAGGCTTGATCATCCCCAGCGGAATAAGAGCATAAGGCAAAGCCAGCTCAAAACAACAGCATTCAACAAGGAGTCAAAAACTCCATTTCTCCCTAGAGGGCAAGACAAAATAGATCTCCGGGTAAACAATCAAATTCCCGGCGGATCATCAAAAAAAGAAAAATCATCTCCAGTGAGCCTACGACAAAGACAAATTCCAAACTCACATCCTTAGAAAAGTCAATTGCCTTGACGTAGGCAAGATCTGGCGAGCAAGAGCCAATTTCCCCAGAAAGGGGACATCCACCTATTCAGAGGCAAGCAAGTATAAAGTCTTCACCACTAATGAAGCATCCGCCTACTCAGAGGCACAGTAAACCAAAAAAACTCCAGAGGAATAAGAGCTTGAAGAAACCAGCTCTCATCAACACCAAACAAGGAGTCACAACTCCATTCCCCAAAAAGGCGACCAAAAATAGATCCCCAAGGAGTCGACCAACTCCCTAGTAGATCGCAAAAAAAAAAACTTACCCAGAGAGCCTACTGCAAAGGCAAAACCTCAAACGCATATCCTCAGAAAGTTACTTGCCTATATCACCTAACATGGATATCCCTAGTGGAACGCATAGGCAAAACCTTGCAAGCAAAAAAGCAACATTAGCCTATCCAGAGGCAAAGAAAAAAGCAAAACCAAAAAGTCTTCACCTCCAAAACGGAACATCTGCCTACTCAGAGGCATTACCAAAAACTCAATGGATATCGCCTACTCGAGGCGTCACCAAGATCAACAAATCCCAGAGGATTCGCCACCTAAGAGGCACTTATCAAAAAAATTCCGACAACCGCAAAGTCGGATGACAAATACCAAAAGATCAAAAACAAAGAATCCCCGAGCAAACAACAAGGCTGGATGGCTATCAGGAAAAGCCAACAAACAAAAATCACCCGACCAACCAGCAAGAGTTGGGTGATCACCACAAGAAAAATCAAAGTCAAAGAATCCCCAGCAATCAACAAGCTGGACGAACACCAACAGAATCCCCGGCACAGACCGGACGACAATTCCCAGAAAAGACAAAAAAAAAAAGACAAAACACATCTCAACAACGAACTGCATTTACCACCCTGATGGGGGGTTCATACCCATCCAGTCCCACACAACGGACTGTAACTACCAGCCTGATGGGGGGTTTATACCCATCAACCAAAGGATCGGCTACCGTCAGAAGAAGTATCCCGAGGTTTTACCACGTGTCCACCGAAGGGATCGGCTACGTCAGAAGTAGTATCCTGGAAGTGCACGAACACAGAAATCACTCCCCAGGGAGTCGGCGCATGAGCCACCCGAGCAGTAAGCCGCCACTACCACCAGTTCTATGCAGTGGACTGTACCAGTCAGATAGGGGATTCATACCTATCAACCCGCACACGCAAACGCGCCGAGTCGGCGCATGGGCCACATGAGCGTAAGCCGCCATTACCACCCGATGGGGGGTTCATACCCATCCGGTCCCACACAACGGTGCACCTACCGGCGATGGGGGTTCATACCCATCCGGTCCACACAACGGTGCAACTACCGGCGATGGGGGGTTTATACCCATCAGCAGAAGGATCGACTACGTCAGGAGTAGTATCCGGAGGTTCTACCACGTGTCAACCAAAGGGATCGGCTACGTCAGGAGTAGTATCCTAGAGGCGCACGAACACAACATCTCCCTAGAGGATCATCCGCCACAAGACGGGACATCCGAAGGGTAGCCGAGACAAGAGGGTCAACTCCTTTACCTTCCTGTCAATGCGTCGCGGCACAACAGGCCAACAGTTGACTAGTCGGGTAAAGGGGGGCAGCTGTAGACCCCAAATCTTGCCCGGCCTCCAAATAAAGTCAGAAAACTTCCTATTTGAAGACGGCCAGAGCTTAACAAGCCACTAGGAGAGACTATTAGGCTCCCGTACCAAGATAGGAAGGTTTTTTGGCCCAAAAATAAGTTTTCTCGCCTCGAAGGGACGAGACCGCCTTCTAGACGACCCAGACCGCCGTCTCGCCTCGCGTAGAAGGGGACTCTCGGGTCATGCCTCGCTCAAGCGACTGATGGACTCGCTTGAGCGACGGATGCTTCGAAAAAGGGGACTCCCGGGTCAAGTCTCGCTCAAGCGACTAATGGACTCGCTTGAGCGACGGATGCTTCGAACAAGGGGACTCCCGGGTCAAGCCTCGCTCAAGCGACTGATGGACTCGCTTGAGCGACGGATGCTTCGAACAAAGGGGACTCCCGGGTCAAGTCTCGCTCAAGCGACTGGTGTACTCGCTTGAGCGAGCGAAAGACGAGATGGCGGTCCCGTTTTTCTAGACGGCGGTCTCGACCCTATGACACGAACGAGACGGCGGTCTCGAATTCCGAGACAGCGGTCTCGACCCTGATAGCGCGGAAAACTATAAATAGGGGTCCTCCCCCCCTCATTTCCACACAGAAAAATAGTAGCTCTCCCTTCTCTCTAGATTTTCTCTCTCTAGGAATCCCTCCGAGGCATTTCCGGAGTTTTTGAGCGTCTCTAGGCATAGATCGAGCGTTCTAAATCTTCTTAAGAATCCCTCTGAGGCATTTCCGGAGTTTCTGAGAGTTGTAGAGTGAGAGGGCTGCCACAAAGCACCCTTTTTTCAAAAGAATATAAGAAAGCTTGCTTCGAAGGTTCATAAACCTCTTTCTTTATTTTACCGCTTTCATTTAAATTACGCAATAGAAGCTAGGGCCATGTAGTCATATATTTAAATTCCGCATAATAAAAAGGGTAAAAGCGCAATTTTCCAAGTTTAATTATTCATAAATAGCCGGCCTATCATAGGGAACCCGAAAGGGGCGTCGTAAAGGGACTAATACTCCCTTTACACGTAACTAACTCCCTTACCCAACTCTGGTTCTAATTACCAAAGTTGGTTTTCGAAAACCAACGCCTTTTCAAAACCCCTTTTCCGATGTTTATGGTAAAAATATCGGTGGCGACTCCATAGAACCCAAATTAAATAAATCCCCGAGTTAGCCCGGTTATAGGACAACTCAGGGATACTTTTGAAAACCTCATCTCTAGGTTAGCCCGGTTATCGGACAACCTAAGGACGTTGTAACCACCAATAAAAAACGCGAAAAGAGTCGAGAAACCATCGCGTCGCTCCGACCGCGCCCCCGTTTTCGGGGAGGCGACGACAGTTACAACGCCTTTAGGTTGTCCGATAACCGGGCTAACCTAGGGGTGAGGTTTTCAAAAGTATCCCTGGGTTATCCGATAACCGGGCTAACCCAAGGACTTATTTAATTTGGGTTCTATGGAGTCGCCACCGATATTTTTACCATAAACATCGGAAAAGGGGTTAAAAAGGTGTTGGTTTTCGAAAACCAACTTTGGTCATTAGAACCAGAGTTGGGTAAGGGAGTTAGTTACGTGTAAAGGAAGTATTAGTTCCTTTACGACGCCCCTTTCGGGTTCCCTATGGTAGGCCGGCTATTTTGAATAAATAATTAAATTGGGAAAATGCGCTTTTACCCTTTTATTATGCGGAATTTAAGTTTATGACTGCATGGCCCTAGCTTCTATTGCGTAATTTAAATGGCAGTAATAAAAATAGAGAGGGAGAATATGCACCTTCAAAGCAAGCTTTTATATTTCTTTAAAGAGAGGGTGCGTTTTGGCAACCCTTCACTCTACAACTCTCGAAACTCCGGAAATGCCTCGGAGGGATTCTAAAGAAGATTTAGAGACGCTCGGTTATGCCTAGAGACACTCGAAACTCGGAAATGCCTCGGAGGGATTCTTAGAGAGAGAAAGTCTAGAGAGAAGGAGAGCTATGTTGATTCACGTGGAAACGAGGGGGAGGACCCTATTTATAGTTTTCGCGCTGACGAGTCGAGACCACCGTTTCCTCTGACAGGGTCGAGACCGCCGTTTGGAAAGTCCGGACCGCCGTCTCGTTCATGGCAGAGGGTCGAGACCTCTGTCTGGATAATCCAAACCGCCGTCTCGACTAGGCAGGAATCGAGACCGCCGTCTGGAAAATCCAGACCACCGTCTCGACCTTTGCAGGAATCGAGACCGCCGTCTGGAAAATCCAGACCGTCGTCTCGACCTTTGCATGAGACGAGACCACCGTCCGGACAATCGAGACGGCGGTCTCGTCCCGGCGTTGAGAGGAGACGGCGGTCCGGTCCTTCCGGACGGCGGTCTCGTCACTTCAGGGCGAGAAACTTTATTTTCGGGCCAAAAAACCTTCCTATCTTAGTACGGGGGCCTAATAGTCTCTCCTAATGGCTTGTTAGGCTTCGGCCGTCGTCAAATAGGATGCTTTCTGACTTTATTCTGAGGCCGGGAAAGATTTGGGGTCTACAACTGCCCCCCCTTTACCTGACCAGTCGACTGCTGGCCTTTTGTGCCGAGGTGATCGACTGGAGGGTAAAGGAGTTGACCCTCTTGCCCGGTTGCCCTTCAGATACTCCGTCTTTGCGGCGGATGATCTTCTGGGGAGATGTTGTGTTGTGCGCTTCGGGATGCTCCTTTGACGCGGTAGCCGACCCCTTCGGCGATGAGAACGAACCCTCATCCGGTTTGACGAGTATGAACCCCCGCCGGTAAGCCCCCTTCAGTAAGGCTCGATGAGTACACACCCCCATCCGGTGTTTGACGAGTATGAACCCCCATCCGGTAAACCCTCTTCTGTAAGGCCTGATGAGTATGCACCCCCATCTGGTGGTTGGCCTCCGGATGCTCCATCTTGCGGTAGCTGATCCTTTGGCCCTGGTGGCGGCTTACTGATTCTGACCATGCGCCGATGCGAAACCTTGGGATGCTCCTTCGACGCGATAGCTGATCCCTTGGCTGACGAGTATGAACCCCCGTCTGGTTATGTGCCTCTGGATGCCCCTTCTTGCGGTATCTGATCCTTTGGCAATGGTGGCGGCTTACTGATTCTGATCATGTGCCGTTGTGACACCTCGGGATGCTCCTTTGACGCGGTAGCTGACCCCTTGGCTGACGAGTATGAACCACCATAAGCACCACAATCAGCACAATGGCACCAGCACCAAGACTAGGACCAGCACCACCATAAGCACCACGATCAGCACCATGGCACCAGCACCAAGACCAGGACCAGCACCACAATAAGCACCACGATCAGCACCATGGCACCAGCACCAAGACCGGGACTAGCACCACAGCAGCACCAAGACTAGCACCACCAACACCGGCCAGTGGCACCATGCACCGGCCAAATCCGACCGTGCCGGAGAACTCACCAGGACCAGCACCACCATAGGCACCACGATCAGCACAATGGCACCAGCACCAAGACCAGGACCAACACCACCATAAGCACCACGATCAGCACCATGGCACCAACACCAAGACCAGGACCAGCACCATAATAAGCACCACGATCAGCACCATGGCACCAGCACCAAGACCGGGTATAGCACCACAGCGCACCAAGACTAGCACCACCAACACTGACCGTGGCACCATGCACCAGCCAAATCTGACCGTGCGAGAGAACTCACCAGGACCAGCACCACCATAAGCACAATGGCACTGTAGACCCCAAATCTTGCTCGGCCTTAGAATAAAGTCAGAAAAGCGTCCTATTTGAAGACGGCCGAAGCTTAACAAGTCATTAGGAGAGACTATTAGGCTCCCGTACCAAGATAGGAAGGTTTTTTGGCCCGAAAATAAAGTTTCTCGCCCTGAGGGACGAGACCGCCGTCTGGAAGGACCAGACCGCCGTCTCATCTCAACCCCAGGACGAGACCGCCGTCTCGATTGTCCATACGGCGGTCTCATCTCCTGCAAAGGTCAAGACGGCGGTCTGGATTTTCCAGACGGCGGTCTTGATTCCTGCCTAGTCGAGACGGCGGTCTGGATTATCCAGACGGCGGTCTCGACCCTCTGCCATGAACGAGACGGCGGTCTAGACTTTCCAGACGGCGATCTCGACCCTGTCAGAGGAAACGGCGGTCTCGGCCTGTCAGGCGGGAAAAACTATAAATAGGGGTCCTCCCCCCTCATTTCCACACAGAATCAACATAGCTCTCCCTTCTCTCTAGACTTTCTCTCTCTAAGAATCCCTCTGAGGCATTTTCGGAGTTTCTGAGAGTCTCTAGGCATAAACTGAGCGTTCTAAATCTCCATTAGAATCCCTCCGAGGCATTTCCGGAGTTTCTGAGAGTTGTAGAGTGAAGGGTTGCCAAAACGCACCCTCTCTTTTAAAATATAAAAGCTTGTTTTGGAGGTGCATATTCTCCCTCTCTATTTTTATTACTGTCATTTAAATTACGTAATAGAAGCTAGGGCCATGTAGTCATAAACTTAAATTCCGCATAATAAAAGGGTAAAAGCGCATATTTCCAGTTTAATTATTTATTCAAAGTAGCCGGCCTATCATAGGGAACCCGAAAGGGGCGTCGTAAAGGAACTAACACTTCCTTTACACGTAACTAACTCCCTTTCCCAACTCTAGTTCTAATGACCAAAGTTGGTTTTCGAAAACCAACGCCTTTTTTAAAACCCCTTTTCCGATGATTACGGTAAAAATATCGGTGGCGACTCCATAGAACCCAAATTAAATAAGTCCCTGGGTTAGCCCGGTTATCGGACAACCCAGGGATACTTTCGAAAACCTCGCCCCTAGGTTAGCCCGGTTATCGGACAACCTAAAGGCGTTGTAACCACCAATACAAAACGCGAAAATAAAAAGGGTCGAAACCATCGCGTCGCTCCGACCGCCTCATTTTGACGGCGGCGACAGATGGCGACTCCACTGGGGAAGCCTAGAGAGTTGATCCCATTTAGTGATGGGCTGGCTTAAAAATAATTAAACCAAGAAAATAAGCGCTTTTACCCTGCCTTGTATTATAACATGCTTTATTGTTTGGCTTTCAAATAACTGTTGCTTGTTTATACTTACGCAATTGATTGAAATATAAACTGCACACAAACCCTTGCACACTACAGTTCCCTCTATACCCGCGGGCAAGTGAGATAACCATAGGGAGTGGGTGGCAGGTACGGTTATGTGTAGTTAGGGCCTTGTGCCCACCGGTGTGATCGGAAACCACCACTCAAGGTGATAACCTTCCTCTTTTGGCAACAAGACCGACTACGGCCTTAGTGTTGAGCATGGTCGGACGGCTGGAGAGTGGGGACCCTATAATGGAGGCACCTTGGGGGCCTTAGCCTGGTTAGAACAGTTAGAACCTACCCTGACCAATGCACTTTTCGCGAGGAAAACCCTACCTCGTGATAAAAACGAAATCTCGCCTATTCGGGGATGATCAAATTGTGTGTGCATATGATTGTTGCATTTGTATGTTGCATGGCATAAACAAACAACGAGAACAAAAACCAAAAATATTTTACAAATAAACACCCTTATCTCGGACGATCGCCTTTTAGCTAGCTCTGGTTTCGGGTTCTTTATATGCTAAGTAGCCACGCGAGTTCAGACGAGAAGAGATAAGGGACGCTAAAATATCCTTTCGCATAAAGCCACATTTTATCTCGGAAAGTCTGCATTTTAGCTAGCCTGGTTTCGGGTTCTTTGCAAGCTAAGTAGCCACGCAGTTCCGACAGAAGAGATAAAAGGCTATAAAATAAAAAGCAATAAAAAATCAAAATAAAAAATAAATCCAAAATAAATAAAATAATAATAACAAAATCAAAACATAAAAAAAATAATTTTGACAAAGTCGTATCATTCATATTGCATCATAAGTGAAAAAAACCAAGAGAGAAAATAAATGCATAAGGAAAGTGTGCATACGCATCATTTTAATAAATCCCTCAAAAGTAGGTCTTAGAAGCATTTTTTGGGAAAATTATTGGGCCAAATCCCCTACGAGAATTTGCAGCTTGGTTCTTCACCCTTTTCTCTTCGTTTTAACATGTTGTGCGTCCAAATCGGATAACCCAGTCAAAAGTTATTCCACTTTCAATATCTGCTATCATAAAAAAAAAAAAAATTGTAGTGCATACATAATAACATTCATTCTAGGGAGCACTAGATATCCCTAAGACAATGGCGAAAGAGGCCCCGAGCACAATTGTGAACTTCGCGACAAGGAAGGGACAAGTGTACTAAGGTGTGATGGTGATTGCCATTATACTTGTCAAATCTGTGATGGGGAAGGAACCATTACACCGAGGTGGGTAGGATATCCCACAAAGCATAAGCTTTAGAGAGGATACCTAAGCCATTATCTTAAGGAATACCGATCTCATAAATCATTCATTTTTAAATAAAAAACCTTTTGCATTCTAGAAAGCGGCTGGTATTCTTCATGCTCTCA
>OY731408.1:21653666-21934420 GCA_963425845.1 Sphenostylis stenocarpa | reverse complement strand
TGTTTATTGTAAAAATATTTTTTGTGATTTTTCTTCCGTTGTTTGGTTATGCTATGCAACAAACAAATGCAACAAACATATGCACACACAATTCGATCATCCACGAACAAGGCGAGAATTTGTTTTAATCACGAGGTAGGGTTTTCCTCGCGAGAAAAGTGGATTTGGCGAAGGTAGGTTCTAACTCGTTTTCACCAAGGCTAAGGCCCCCAAGGTGCCCCCATTATAGGGTCCTCACTCTCCAGACCTTCCGACCATGCTTAGCACTAAGGCCATAGTCGTCTTCAGTGCCAAAAGAGGAAGGTTATCACCTTGAGTGGTGGTTTTCGATCACACCGGTGGGCACAAGGCCATCACTACAGTCGAATCATACCCGCCACCCACTCCCTATGGATTTCTCACTTGGCCCCGGGCATAGAGGAACTGTTGTGTGCAAGGGTTTGTGTACGCTTTGTATTTCAAACAATTGCGTAAGTATAAACAAGCAACAGCTTATTAAAGCCAAATAGTAGAAACATGTTATAATACAAGGTAGAGGCAAAAGCATGATTTTCTTGGTTTATTTATTTTTTTAGCCGGCCCATCACTAAATGGGATCAACTCTCTATGCTTCCCAGTGGAGTCGCCATCCGTCGCCGCCGTCAAAACGAGGGCGGCCTGGAGCGACGCGATGGTTTCGACTTCTCTTGATTTTCGCGTTTTTTATTGGTGGTTACAACGCCTTTAGAGTTGTCCGATAACCGGTCGAACCTAGGGACGAGGTTTTCGAACGGGTGCTCTTGGATTGTCCGATAACCTGGGCTAACCCAAGAGCTATTTTTGAAGGGTTCTCTCGGAGTTGTCACTCGATGTTTTACCGAAAACATCTGGAAAAGGAGTTTAAAAGGCGTTGATTTTCGAAAACCAACTTTGGTCGTTAGAACCGTAGTTGGGTAAGGGAAGTTAGTTACGCGTAAAGGAAGTGTTAGTTCCTTTACGACGCCCTTTCGGGTTCCCTATGATAGAGCCGCCTATTCCGTTGATAAATAAACCTGAAAAATACGCTTTTACCCTTTTATTTTGCGGAATTTAAAGATTATGCTACATGACCCTAATGTCTATTGCATAATTTAAATAATGCGGTAAAAGATAGAGAGAGAAAGTAGGAACCTCGAAGCAAGCTTTTCTATTAATTCTTTTGTAAATAGGGTGCTTTTGCGGCAGCCTCTTCACTCTACACAAATACTGGAACCTCTCAAAAACACTATAAAAACCTCTAAAGACACTCGTAAGCTCCTAAATGCGTCTGGAGGGATTCTAGAGAGAGAAACTAGTGATGTGACTAGAGAGAGAATGAGAGAGGTGTGTGGAATGAGGGGAATGAAGGCCCTATTTATAGGGATTCACGCCGAGGCTCGGCAAGATTTGGGGTCTACAACTCTAAAGAGGAATAACTCGAGTCACTAAAATAATAGTTCTCGGATAAACATATTATAAATAAACAAGGATCGTAAAACACTTCTCTGAGTCACACAAGAGATGAACACCTCCTTTGAAGCCACAAAGGATGAAGACAAATTTCCTAGAGACGACACAACACTCAATCCACTTAGAATCCCACTCAATGATTCTTATCGCTTCTAGCCCACACTAGGTTTTCAAAGCCCATTTTTCTTCCTTACTCAAAGTTCTCCCAACAATCACAACTCTTAATTTTTCCGAGTATGAAAAATGTTTGTCTACTTTGCAGAGAGCATGAGAGTTCTTTAAATAGAGTTTTAGGATTTTCCAATTTAGGGAATTTTGAAAATTAGGTCTAAAATTTGAAATTTAAATTCATAATTGACACAGTATAATCGATTATCATCAAGTGATAATCAATTATCACATAGCAATATATAGGAAAACTAGTTTTGTTTAGGATAATCAATTATTATAAGTGATAATCGATTATCACGGAATCAATTTCGAATTTGAAACCTTAATAGCCGGAGATAATCGATTATCACCGAGATAATCGATTATTCCGAGAGCCACTTTGAAAACTTGAAGTTTAAACAGGATAATTGATTATTCACAGGATATAATTGATTATTCCAGGTGTCCTTGATAAAAATGAAGCTTTTGTGGACAAACTAAGTGCCGACTATCATGGACTCTATTTTTACAGACTCAAGATGACAAAACGAGTTATTACAAGCAATTTTAAATGAATATAAGTCTTCTAATCTTGAAGTCTTTTTTTCTTGAATCATCAAAATCTTTAGTCATCATATCCTTGTATTTTCAACAGATCACCTTTATGTTAAAGTGCCTTTAGAACTCTTTTATTGCTTTGACACACAAACAAAATGATTTTTTCTTTCTTTTCTCGACAGATTTGGCACGCTTTTTTTCTTTTAGATTTGTTGGAGATGAGTAGTAACTAGATTTTTGTGATGATTTCACGCTTCTTCCTTCCATTTAATTCTTGGTGTGGGAAGTTTTTGGTTGGAAAGACTTCAATTTCTGATTTAAATCCAAGAAAAAGCTAAGGCTCAAAGGTGGATTCAAAGGATAATTTAAGTTAAGAGTGAGTTATTTGGCTAAGTAGCTAAGACAAAGAAGGCCTAAATCATATCTATTGGTGTATATGCTCATCTAGTGTCACGAAGAAATCAATCAAGTTCTGGAAGGTTCTCATGTCATGAGTGGCGCACCTAAAAAGGAATAAGGATCAAAACTCACCTGGGTGTTTTGTTCACCTTGAAATTAATCCAAACCAATGTTAATGTAACCCGACCATGACTTCCTATATGAATCAAACCTTTCAAACTTTAAACACTTCCTCTTGATCAAGTCACTCATCTTTTCCAAAGTAGCCTCCCATAATCTACAACAATTAAAACAAACAAATATGAATGAAACCTCATGCATGAAATGTAAATACTCCCCACTTTTGAAATCAACATTGTCCTCAATGTGGAGAATTTATATTATGCAAATGCACATCCAAATGTAAATGAAAACCAACTAAAACATATTGGATCTCGGATCTATCTCCTCAGATGGTACAGGTGTCGAGGTCATCAAGTAGCAACTCAGTTTAGCTAAAACAAACAAAGTCTTCTTCTGTAGTAAGCTGGAAAAAGGCAATGTCACCTTGTTGAATTCTTGAATGATTCTCCAATAAAAACATGTTAAATTCTCAACCATTTGATTTATGAATGGAAGGAGAAAGTGACCCTTCCACACAACAATTATCCCACTCTTTTTTGGAATAACTTGGACAGTAGATACCCAAGTGTTGTTTGAGATGAGACATATGATGCCAGCCTTCAATAACTTTGTCACCTCCTTTTTCACCTCATCAAGGATGGTAGGATTCATCCTACGTTGGGGCTGCTTCACAGGTTTGTCATCATTTTCCAACAAGATTTTGTGCATGCAAATAGTATGGTTGATCCTAGTGAGGACATCTAAGGACCAACCGAATACTTTCTTGCGCTCTTTTAACACCTTCAACAACCTTCCTTCTTGATCGGGGAGGAGATCACTAGATATGATCACATGTAGGTTTTCAGAATCCTCCAAGTAAGCATACTTTGAATGGGATGAGAGTGGTTTCATATCTAACTCCTCAAGTTGCTACTGTGGTGTACTTGCTTCACTTGCTTTAGCAGTTGTCTGCGCTCCTACAACAGATTCAATATTATCTCTAATCTCCTTACAAATGACATAACTTTCATCCATACAATCATATTCAAGCAACTCTTCTTGACTTAAATTTAAATATTCTAAGGGCTAATCAAGGTCAAAATCAACTCCTAAATCCAACTCTTCATCCTCTCGACCTTCAACTGAGCAGACATTCGTTAAGAATAACTCACCCTCACTGAGCAAAGATATGTCAAGGTTCTTATGCACTATTTGAACTTCTCGACCACTTCTCAGAGTAATTGCACATACATTTTCATTAGGATAAATCATTGTTTGCGAGGGAAGTGCATTCATGGTAGTGGCCATTTGTCCAATTTGGGTTTGCAAGTCATTGAAGCATTGTTCTAGTTGTGTGCTTCGTGTATTCTACATTATCATCTGTTGTGTGAGTTGCTTCATCAGATCTTCTAATGTAGGCCCAGAGTTATCCTATTGCATAATACTACTTTGGCTTTGTTGTAATGGCACATGGTGTAAATTTGTCTGTTGTCTCAGTGAGGGAGGTTGATACTCCTGTTGTTGGTAAATGCCTTGGTTTCTTGGCAGGAAAGGAATCTTTGGTGGTTGGTTGAAGATAGGATCATATTTCAAGTTTGAATGGTCTCTTCAGCAATAATTAACTGCCCGTAATGTTGTTTAACTGCCCGTAATGTTGTTTTTCAGGGAATATACCGCCAACTATTTCCCTAATTAAGCTTGGTGTTTCCTGAAGTTGAGGGCATACATCAGTGGGATGATCTACGGAGGTGCATATTCGACATACATATTATTGTTGTTGAAATACGTGCTGGTTTATGGCTAATTGTCATACCAAAGATGTTAGCTCGTTCAACGTTCTTTCAAAGTTCATATCCTCAAAATCACTTGTTTACTGGAATAGCAATGGTAGACCGTGAACAAGTGCACCAGGTAGGTTCCTAAGAAAGAGAGGTGGGTCACTAATGGACACGCTTAATTACCAAGTCTTTCCTAGCCAGAGCCCTCCTAGACATGCACTCTCACACTACCAAGATATATCCAGAGTTTACTATGAGAATGATTTTCAAGAATTTTCTTGCAAGGAAGGCTTATCCAGAATTTCCTGCAAGAAGGGTTAGGGAGCACAAACAAAATAAATTTTCTTTTTGAAATTTTTTTTTTGAAATTTTTTTAGTAAAGTTAGAAAAAGTAAATTAGAAAAAAAATGAATAATATTAGACAATGTTATGCAACATATTGTGTCCCCGGTAGCGGCCCCATTTGATAATAGTATTTTTGGTCGCACAAATTACTAATAAAAAATAATAAACAAGTTGTTAAACTAATGCAGTATAGTTAACCCGTGTCGAATCTCACAAGGATATAATTATAGGAACATATTTATTATCACATATCATTCTTTCTAAAACAAGTAAATAACGAGTAAATAGGGGATGAATGGAAAAGTGAAAAAGAAATAAATTGATGCGAGAATAATAAAAATTAAAAGTAAATTGCTATAGAATATTAACGACAATTAAAATTAAATGGAAACATAATTTAAATAATTAAAATTTATAAAATTAAAATAAAGTGCTTTAAATTAAAAGTGCAAGAATCAAGAATTGTTTTGATATAAAATAGTGCAATAATTAAATTTGAAATTTTTGAAAGCGATAACTCTGAAACTAAATTGCGAATTGGAATTAGAAACAAGACGAATTGAAAATGAAAATTATGCAATACTGGAATAAAAATTCTAAACAATTAAATAGCAAAAATTAAAATAAGCACTAAATAAATAAAAAAACTAGAACAAGATAAATTGGAAAATTCAATAGAAATTGCAAATTAAATAAAAGAGAACAAACCAAAAGTGCATTAGCGAGTAGATGAACTCGTCTAACTAAAAACTAAACTATGAACTAAGAGTAGGAAAAGAAAATGAGGATGAGACAAAACAATAATTCACATCCTAGGCTAGGAGATTGTGATTGGGGTTATCATAAGACCTCTATTGATAGATGTTTGAATAAAAGAAATTAAGCCTAAAATTAATTATAATAAAATCAAATATTTCTTAAATAAATATTTGCAAAATTTGATTGTTATGAAGATAAATTTATGGGGCTGATTTGGAGAAAATAGTCTGATCTTTCCTATTTTGAGTGATCCAACACTGATTTACATTTAACTCTTGATTTCTGCTGGCCTTTAATTCAGCTAAATTGGATTCCCGCACCAGTTAATTTGCTTGATTCAAATTTCTATTTGTAACATTCTACAAGTGGGCTGCACAAGCAAACTTGGGCTTTCAAAAAGAGTGAAGTTTGACGGCATCAATTTGGACATTTCTTTATATCAATTTGAAATATGCAATGAGGATGAATGCATGTGTATTGTTTATTATGCTAAAACTATGTAAAATGCAACAAATTAAGAAAAAAATGAATTATGTTATGTTTTTAATGAAAACATGTTAAATGCATAGTTTATGAATAAAATAATTAGCTTAGAAAATGCTCTTAGATAAAGAAATAAAGAGTAAAATGACATACATCAGTGCTAAGCATATGAAATTGAAATACTTTGTCATTAAAAAAGAAGTTCAGAAATGAAGAGTGCCAAAAGAACATATTAGCAATGATCTTATGATTGCTCATCCTTTAACAAAAGGATTACCGCCCAAGTTGTTTGCTGGTCATATAGCGAATATGGACCTTATGTTTACTATGAATGTTGAATGTTAATGTTATTATTAATTCTTACGTGACACTCTTAGATCTTTAATGTATAAGGTTATGCAAATTATGATGAAGAAAACAAATTATGTTATTATTATTGAAAATGACACAATGTTTGAACCCATTATGAACTTCTCATTATAAAGTCATATTGATGAGTCCCTAGTTGTCCTGGAGGCAGGAGAGGTCATCCCTAACAAGATTACTAAGAGCATGACCAGAAGGGAGGCCTTCTCCTCATCCTTCATTTTTAATTTACTTAGTATTTTCTTTTCCTATGTTTTTGACTTATTTAGACTCACTTTTTACACCTTCCTTTTGAAGAATACCACCTCCTTTTGATGGAGCAGAAGCCTTAGATCCATAGGATACATGCATGGGCAATCCAAAGGTATAGAACACTCATTTTTCATGTCCTACACTCCTTTTTGAAGAAATAGAAGTTTGACTTGCGGGTTTAATTAGCTTTGGACAGCCCATAGGGGATCTCACCTCCTTTTTCATGTTCTCCACACCCTTAGAAACATTTTTGGTGGGCTAGGACGAATTTAACATATTTGGGTCATGGGGACTCTTAGCCTTTAGGTTTAGGTTAAATTTATGTCTCCTTTTTGTAATTCCATCTAGATCGCTTTCGTAAAAGCCTATAAATAGAAGGCTTCTCCTCATGTGATTATGTTGAACATTTATGATAAGTATGTGAGGCTTCTTAGAGTTTTTCATCTCTTTGAGTGTCTTATCTTGAACCTTGGTTCAAGTGGCGGCAACCACCACTTATTTAGAGTGGTTCATCCCCTAGTAACGTGCCAACACTCCACCACCACCATACTTCTCTTCTCTTCATCTTTTCTTCTTTATTTTTTCACTTCATTTATTTATCCAAGGGGATGGTCCATTTTTTTATTCCTTGTCTTTATTCTTTTCTAGTTCCATTTCATCTCCTCTTCCCTCTACAATCCTTGGAAATGAACATTCACATCTAGATGGACAACTATTTTAATGTCCAAGGAGAATTTTTCTTGGGTTTGCTCACTTTATTTCTTAAAATTCTACACCTTACTTACTTTATTATATATCAAATATTAAGGAGAAAGAGATAATATAGTAGTACATGAAAGAGAACATGTCGATTGAATGACATGTAACCGTCATGATTCTTGTTATAACTGTATGTTTAATTATGAATAATGATAAAATCGATTTATGTAAGGTCATTTAATGCGCATTATGACTTAAGTATGACATCACATGAGTTAAGTGGGAAAATGTTATAATTAATTAATTAAATTATTTTTATTATGTGACTCATGTGAAATATAATGATGAGCCCAAATATGATTTAATAAAATATAAGGATCTATTGGTTATTATGGAAAGTCATATTAAAATAAAATAAAAATTTACAGTAATCATCTTGATGAACGTTGGTTAATAAAAGGAGATTAGGATTGTGTCTGTGGCTATAAGGTTCTTCTCACACTAAACCTTCAGAAAAGTGTGACAAGAGAAAGAAAGACAAAGAGATAGATTAGGAAATGAGGTTGGAGAACAAAGACATTGAAGAATGCATTCTTATTGAACAAATACATCAAGTTAGTCTCTTTATTATGATTTATGTTATTACCTGGGAATTATGGATCTAAAGATCACGTAGAATAGTTTTTTGGAATGAACGAGAAACGTAAAAAAAATACCTAATGATTTACAAGTTTCATCAAATGAAATTATTTATACTTAAAAACTAAAAAGAGCTAAAGAGTCTGCATAAATAAACATTGTCTTCTCTAAAAATATATGAGAAAAGTTGTAATGACATCGATGAGTAGAATTTAGAACATTTTCTCCATCTTGCCCGAATATGCCACGGAACAATGTGTTCATCACCGAAAGCCCGTAGAGGTATTTGAGAGTCACATTCAAACCATAAATTCTTCCAGCTCATGTTATTAGCAGTTTCTAATGCAAAGACAATGGCTAATATTTCTGCGGTCAGGGCAGTTTCAATACCAATGTAAATAGAGAAACCTCCTACAAATAAGATTCAAGAATTGTCTTATTTTCTATAAAATATTTTTCATTCTTTTTAACTTGCGCATCTTGTCTGAGTAATTGGTGGTTTCCAAAAGAGGGGAAGCGTTGATGGTTCAAAATAGCAAAAGTCAGAGCTTTCAATCAAGTAGTGCCTTATTTTTTGGAAAACTGGCAACTAAAACATCATTGTCTTTTGCATTAAATTAATTTTGAAAATTATATACTCTTTTGAATGTCAAGTGATGGGTACCAAAATTCTTGAAACAGACATAGATTGGGTCTGCAGCCAAACCTATTGCTCTCGGAAGGGAGAGAATAAACTCATTTTCTTCATTAATTTGTTTCTCACTTCTCAAAGCCATTGGTTGGAGTAGGGAGAATATGAATGGTAATTTATGATAAGAACTACAGAGAAGGGTGAAGCATATGTGCATTGCAAGGTCGACATTTGATAAAGAAAAGAATAGGAAAAATAATTTCTTCCGTTGCCTTCTTTTTAATTAAAAATTATTTTCCAATTAGAAAAATTTAATAAATTATGAATTATGATTCATGAAATTGGCCATAAACAATTAGCAAAGGAAAGCGAAAGCAAATAACAAGCAAGACAAAAACTTTAGTAAATGAAAGAAAAAATTAATGTCATTAAAATAATTATAAATAGAAATTTTCATTCACAGTACGGATCTCATTTTATAAAACAGTTTTATAAATAATAGTTTGACTCTTATCAATTTTTAATATAAGATAAGAATTTATATCATAATAATATTTATTGAATTTATTATACACAGAGAATTATATAGGTAATTTGAAATAGTTCATGAGGATTGGAAGTGAATAATAGACGATTTTCAAAAGAGGGAAGCAAAAGCAAGAGCTTTCAGCCAAGTAGTACCTGATTTTGGAAAGCTGACAACAAAAACATCGTTGACTTTTGCATAAAAATATTTTTGAAAATTGTATACTCTTTTAATATAAGCTGATGGGCACCAAAAATCTTGAAATAAATGGAGTTTGGGGACTCCACCCAAACCTATATCTTTGGGAAGGGAGAGAAGGAGTTAATTTGCATGTGGGTCACTCGCGAAAGCCATTTGAGCAGGCAGAATACAAATGGTCACTCACTTATGTGTAATTGGATGAAGATACAACTTTTCGTTTATAGCATTAATTCGTGGTCCAAGTTCGTTAAAAGAATCAAATAAATATTTGAATAAAAGGTGATGGACAACAAAAATCTTGAAATAGACATGGGTTTGTAGCCAAACCTATTTCTCTAGGAACCGAGATAATTAATCTTTTACTTATTTATTTCTTGCCCACCTTTGAAGGCCATTGGTAGAATATGAATGGTGATTTGTGATAAGAACTACAGAGAGTGAAGCACATGTGCAATTGTTTGGTTGAACTTTTACAAAGAAAAGAGAAGGAAAAATCAGTTGTGGTTTTGTCTTTATTAAGCAATTTTTTTTGAAAGGTGTTAATATTATTATTGGGTTTAATAAGAGAGACAAGGTAAATATATTTTAACAATTTTCAAAAAGGATTAATATGTTGGATTTAACTAAGAGAGACAAGGTATGGCTTTCAACTTAATACCTTAAGATTATAAATTTTTTTGTCATTCCCACTATTCAATTTCTATATTCAGGCCATAATAGACGTAAATATATGTCGGATCAGGTCATAACAGATGTAAATTTATGTTGGGTGAGACCAGATCTAACATAAATTTAAGTGTGTTATAACTTGTTCCGACATAAATTTCGTTTTTTTAATATAATGTTGTTAGAGGTAAAATTACAAATATATTGAAAGGAATGAATTGAGAAAAGAGAAGAAGTGTTAAAAGACCTTGTTGGTAAAATTGAGGTATCGAGAAGTTGAATATCGATAGTAAGTAAAGGAAATTGTGAGAAAAATGGAGGAGAATTTAATATGATTTGTTGGATTGAAAGGACAAAAGGTACATGTGATGAATAAATAGGAAATATTTAAAGGAGGAGAGGTTATTAAAGAAAGGATCGACGAATGTATTGAAAGAAAAAATGTCATAAGAGTAATGAATCCAAACATCGAGAGATTGAAGAAGTAGATAATATCGAGACTCATGGTATAAAACGACAAAAGTAAGATACCGAGAGGAAGCAACATAATCGAAGATGTTAGACAAATGACATCTAGAGGGGGTGAATAGATGCACAAATGAAAATATATGTCAAATTAAAAATTTATTTTAAGATGTCCAATAATTTATTAATTCAATTTTAATTATCGGATAAAATATAGATAAAGCGTAGGGATAACAATTAAACCCGTACCTGTGGGGACCGACCCGTCCTCGCCCCGAGTTTGACGGGGAAAACTCGAGTTGACCGGGATGGGAGTGGGTTCGGGTTTTACCCGCTTTTAAAAGTCAGGGTCGGGGGCGAGGGTGGTCATTAATACTTTCATAGATAAAAAAATCAGGATGTATTCAAAAACATTTATTCTTCAAAACGAATATTTTTCTAATTTGAACTGCCATAATCGATTATGTTACCAGTATAATCAATTATGATAGAAAGAAAATCATTTTTCCATTTCTAATGCATCATAATCGATTATGACTGTGAAAAATGTCATATTATGAAATTTTATCACATTTGTGCTTTGGAAGCTTATGCATAATACCACTTCATCAACTTGTAATATCCAGTATTCTAAGACTCTATCTAGTCTTCAGGAATCATCTTGGACTTGCTTGAATCTTGAATGTTGTTCACTTGAATCATCATCAAAATCATCTCTTGGGAAAGTAGGGACATGTTTCACATTGTCATCAATCTTCCCCTCAGTGCTTTAAATTCTAGGGCAATCCAACAGGCCATGTAATGCCTTAAGCTAGAACCTTCTTTTCTTGCATGAGGTTTCACATTGCCATCAATCTCCCCCTTAATGCTTTCAATCTCCCCCTTAATGCTTTCAATCTCCCCCTTTTTGATGATGATCAAGGAAACACCTGAAATGAATTAAAATTTTTGACTCTATATAGCCAACTCAAGATTAGCACAAATTTGTACAGTATAGTGTAGCACAGATTAAGACAGATTTGTAACAAGTGTCAGAGTCTCTTAATCTCCCCCTGGATATATTAATAACAAGACTCCCCCTAACTAATATGAGAAAAGACTTCTCCTAACTCCCACTGTTTAATTTAGAATTAGGAATGAATTTCATACATTTTTTAATTCATAAAAAAATCTCCCCCTGTTTCACACTCATTAATATCATCAAAATCTCTCCTTGTTTCATTGATAATTATGAAAAATATTGCAATAGAGATTAAGCACAAATTTGCACAAATTAGTACAAGGAAAAGAAGATAATGCATCACAAAGTATCATAGAGAAGAACATCATATTAAGGAAGCAATATCTACGATACCCAAGGCAAATGAAGAGAGAGAAAGATAGGGGAATGAAATGATTGCAGAGATAATGGAATGGAATGTTGTACTTTCCCTCAATTGCAATCTTCTCATTGAGACAACTTTCAATTTCAAATTCAAATTGACTCATATTCCAAATTTCAAATTTCAAATTCAAATTCACTCAAATTCCAATTCCAAATTTCAAACTTCAAGTTTTGAATTTAAACTTCAAATTTCAAACTTTCAAAATTTAAACTTTTAAATTTCACAACTTTTAAATTTCACAACTTTTAAATTTCAAAATATTTAAATTTCAAAACATTTAAATTTCAAAACATTTAAATTTCAACCTTTCAGATTTCAACACTTTCAAATTTGAAAATTTCAAAATTCAAACTTTCAAATTTCTAAGTTGGTTAACAATCAAATTTATGTGATAGATAATGTTGGAATCGCGCAGCGGAATGTTCGCGTTGTCGGACAAAAACCAAGAGGGGGGGTGAATTGGTTTCTTAACAAAAATTAGTTTTTAAAAATTTTCCCCAAATTTTACCGATTAAAATACTGTGTAAACGTAAATAGAATAGAGATAGAGTCTTACACAGGAGATTTATATTGGTTTGGATCAAAAGACCCTACGTCCAGTTGCTAATCACTCAAACAGAGGATTAACGATGTCACTATAATCAAAGTTGTTACAAACAGATAATAATTGAAAAGATAAAGTAAAGAAAACACCTCTCTTGAAACCCACAAGAGATGAAGAACAACTTTCCCTAGAGACGACACATCACACAATCCACTAAGAACTCCACTTAGTGATTCTTATCGCTTCTAGCCCACACCAGGTTCCAAAAGCCCCTTTTTCCTCTAACAAACAGTTCTCTGGCAATCACAACACTTAAATTTTGTTTGAAAAAGGTTGTTCAATTTTCTGAGAGTCTTAGAGAACCTTAAGTAGATGAATTAGGGTTTGGGAATTGGTGATTTTCGGAACTTGGAGTATTGGGATTAGGGTTTTCGAAAATAGATTTAATTTGAAGTTCAAAATCCAAATCTGACTGAAATAATCGATTAAATCAGGTGCTAATCGATTATTACAAAGCCAAAATCAACAGAACCCCAAAACGTACTGGTTTAATCGATTATTTGCCCTGTTAATCGATTAACAGGTGTGTTAATTGATTATTACAGTGAACAGATACAGAAAATGGTTTTTCTCACTATAATAATCGATTATCTAGTTATTTAATCGATTAAACCCGAGCCTTTTTGATAAATATGAGTTTTTGAAGCTTCTAAAGAGTAGACTATGTACCGGCTATCTTAGACTCTAATATTACAGACTCAAACTCATCAAAACAGAGTTATTACACAATAATACAAGTCTTCAACTCTCTAAGTTCTTTGGTCTTGAATCATCATCAAAATTAACAAGCTTCATGTCCATGTAAGTTCAACAACAAGTCCTTGTATGTTTCAACAATCTCCCCCTTTTTGATGATGATCAAAATTTTCTTTTAAAGCCTTTTAATAACCTGTTTTATCTGTCATACTAACAAAAACATTAAACATGCCAGATAATATTTAAATTTAATCATAAGAGGCTTTAAATATTTCTCCCTCTATTTTGATTATAATAAAAAATTGAAAGCTCCCCCTATAACAATCATAAGAGCTCCCCCTCAAAATATGCATAATTTGGAAATAACTCCCCCTCAAACAAAACAATAAAAGAATACAAATTTTATTTCATAAAGAAACATCATTACAGACAAAGAGATATATAACATTACAATCATGCAAAAGCTGTTTATTTAAGCAGAATTTAGGTAATGTCTAATATTCCTAAGTCTCTTCTAAGATCATAGAATCTATCCTTGGAAAGAGGCTTAGTAAAAATATCTGCTAACTGATGCTTTGTATCAAAATACTCAATTTTACAATTTCCTTTACTTATATGATCTCTCAAGAAATGATGTCTAATTTCTATATGTTTAGTCCTAGAGTGCATTACTGGATTCTTAGTGAGATTGATTGCACTTGTATTATCACACATCAAGGGAATGCCATTTAGAATTATACTATAATCTTCTAGTTGTTGTTTCATCCATAAAATTTGAGCACAACAATTACCAGCTGCAATATATTCAGCTTCAGTGGTGGATAAAGCAACACATGTCTGTTTCTTAGAATGCCAAGATACTAAAGATGATCCTAATAAGTGACATGTCCCACTAGTACTCTTTCTATCTATTTTGCATCCACCATAATCAGCATCAAAATAACCTATTAACCAAGTACAAGCTTCAGATGGATACCATAAACCAAAACCAGTAGTTCCTTTTAAATATTTTAAAATTCGTTTTACTGCAGTTAGGTGAGATTCTTTTGGACATGCCTGAAATCTAACACACACACAGACAGAATGCATAATTTCAGGTCTACTTGCAATTAAGTATAACAATGAACCTATCATACCTCTATACATAGATTGATTAATTTCCAAACCTGATTCATCCTTGTCTAAATAGCATAAAGTTCCCATGGGTGTGTTAGCTTCCTTTGAAGTGTCCATTCCAAACTTTTTGAGTATCTCTTTGCAGTATTTGGTTTGAGAGACAAAAGTGTCATCTTTAAGTTGCTTGATTTGAAGTCCAAGGAAGAATGTTAATTCTCCCATCATAGACATTTCAAACTCTCCCTGCATTATCTTAGCAAATTCTACACACAAAGAATTATCAGTTGATCCAAAAATAATATCATTAACATATACTTGGACCAATAAGATATGTTCTTTTACTTTCTTTATAAACAAAGTAGAATCAATTTTTCCTCTAGAAAAATCATTTGAAGTTAGAAAACTACTTAATCTTTCATACCAAGACCTAGGAGCTTGTTTCAACCCATATAATGCTTTCTTCAATTTAAAAATATGATTAGGATAACTAAATCTTCAAATCCAGGGGGTTGCTCTACATATACTTCTTCTTTAATAAAACCATTCAAAAATTCACTCTTAACATCCATTTGATATAATTTAAATTTCATCAATGATGCATAAGCAAGAAGTAGGCGTATAGCCTCTAACCTGGCAACAGGAGCATAAGGTTCATCATAATCAATACCTTCCTCTTGACAGTAACCTTTGGCAACAAGTCTGGCTTTATTCTTTGTTATGTTTCCATCTTCATCAAGTTTATTTCTAAATACCCATTTAGTTCCAATTACTTGATGTGATTCTTCTCTTGGGATTAATTCCCAGACTTGATTCCTTTCAAATTGATTTAGTTCCTCCTGCATAGCTATGTACCATTGGTCATCTTTAAGTGCTTCCTCAACATTTTTGGGTTCTATCTGTGACACAAAAGCTACAGACATGCAGAAATTAGTCATATTTCTAGTTCTTACCCCTTTTGAGATATCACCAATGATATTTTCCATTGAGAGTCCTCTAGGTGATTGCCTTTCTTTTGCTAATTCAGGCGTTTGAGAAGGCTTATTTTCTTCCAAATACAATTCATCAAGAGCCTCTCTTATATACTCATCATCACCTGCAAGATCTTTATTTGACTCAAGAGGATTTCCCCCAAGGTCTACAATTTCATCAAAAGTAACATGAATAGATTCTTCAATATTTAAGGTTCTTCTATTAAACACCCTGTAAGCCTTGCTAGTTAATGAATAACCTAAGAAAATGCCCTCATCAGCTTTTGAGTCAAATTTTCCTAAGTTGTCCTTTCCATTATTTAACACAAAACACTTACATCCAAATATTTTCAAATGAGCAACATTAGGCTTTCTACCATTTAACAATTCATAGGGAGTTGATTTTATAATTGGCCTAATGAGCATTCTATTCAAAACATAACATGCAGTACTAACCGCATCAACCCAAAAGTATTTAGGAACATTTGATTCATTTAGCATTGTTCTAGCAAGTTCCTCTAGTGACGTATTTTTTCCTTTCAACTACATTTTGTTGGGGAGTCCTAGGAGCAGAAAAATTATGCAATATTCCATTTTCCTCACAATAATTTTCAAAGTTTTCATTTTGAAACTCACCACCATGGTCACTTCTTAAAACTTTAATTCTTAGGTCTTTCTCATTTTGAATTTGCTTTGCAAATTTTCTAAAGACCTTAAAAGCTTCAGTTTTCATTGTTAAGAAAAATGTCCAAATATATCTAGAATAATCATCAACAATCACAAGACCATAATAATTTCCACCAAAACATTTTACCCTAGAAGGACCAAATAAGTCTAAATGTAACAGTTCTAAGGGTTTTGTTGTGGAAATGACACTCTTTGATTTAAATGATGATTTTACTTGTTTACCTTTTTGACATGCATCACATAACCTATCTTTTTCAAACTTTAACTTAGGCAAACCAAAAACTAAGTCCTTTGATATCAATTTATTTAAATGATGCATATTTATATGAGCTGCTCTCTTATGCCATAACCAAGGGTTCTCTTCTTTAGCAACTAAACATGTTATACTAGAATCATGTAAACAATCCAAATCAATCAAGTATATGTTATTATGCCTAATGCCTTTTAATGCTACATTTTCGGAATCTATCAAGTGTATGGTGCTGGTGCAAAATTTACTTTCAAATATTACCTTAAATCCTTTGTCACATAGTTGACTTATACTAAGAAGATTATGCTTTAGCCCATTAACAAGAAGCACATCCTTAATCTCCAAAGTGTTTGCACCACCTATATTTCCAATTCCAAGAATTTTTCCTTTTTTGTTGTCCCCATAAGTTACATATCCTTGTTCTTTAGCTGTGAAACTCACAAATTTTGTTTTGTCACCGGTCATATGCTTTGAACATCCACTATCAAGATACCACATAGACTTCTTTGATTTGGAAGTTTCCTACAAAACAAGAACATAGTAAAATTAGGTCCCCATAACTTTTGGGTCCTTGGGGTTAGAGATGAACAAATTATTTAACAATAGGAACCCAAATGTATTTTCCTTTAGGAACACCAAAATGTTTTATTTTACATCTATTTGAAGTATGACCTTGTTTCATACAATAAAAACATGCTTTAGATGTAGCTTTTGAATATGATGTATTTCTAATCATAGATGCTCTAGTTCCTTTTTCTACCCATACTCTTTTATTTTTAATCTTAGGCTTTTTCAAAGGAACATGATGGTATACTCTATTTTGAGCAATAACAACTTTATCTTATTTATGTTACTTATCTCCTCTTCGGCTTTATCTAGCAAATGGTTAAGTATATCTATGTCATATTCATATTCTTTACAAGATACACATGCTATGTTCTTATCATCATTTTCATCTAAGCATACAATTTTCGTTTCTAAGGTTTCCTTTTCCTCTAAACATGCAATTTTCGTTTTTAATGATTCAACCTCCTTTTCGGATCTACTTAAACTCTTTTTCACAACTTTATATTCATTTTTCAAGTCCTTAAAGGCACTAAACAATTCATTATATGCATTTTGCAGTTCATCATAATTATTTTCATCATCACTTGAAGATGAGTCAGAATCACTTACCTCAAAGTCGGAAGATATGTTGTCATTTGCCATTAAGAAAATATTAGTTTCAACTTCCGAGTCACTTGATTCCGAACTTGAATCACTGTTGTCCCAAGCAATGTAGGCTTTCTTCTTGAAGAACTTTTTTCCTTTGTTTTCTTCATTTTTCTTGTTTGGACATTCGGTCTTCACATGTCCTGTTTCACCACAACCATAACATTTGATATTTATGGATGAATTTTCCCTTATCTTTCCTTTACCTTTGAATGGATGTCTTCCTTTGGCTTTCATGAATTTTGTAAACTTCTGTATCATAAGACTCAATTCTTCTTCTTCATTCTCCGAGTCTTCTTCTTCCTTTTTATTTTTACCTTTGGAAATTTCGGTTTTGAAGGCTAAGTTTTGCTTTTGATATTGTCCTTCCTCATCATTTAGCCTTCCTAGCTCTAGCTAATGCTCTCTCAACTTTCCAAAGAGCGCCGCCATAGACATTGTGGCAAGGTTTTGTGACTCCGAGATGGTCGTCATCTTAGGTTGCCATTTCCTATCCAAAGATTTTAAGATTTTAACATTTAATTCATTAACGTCAAAAATTTTACCTAATCCGGTGAGATGATTCACAATATGAGTGAAACGCTTTTGAACGTCAAATATCGTTTCGCCTTGTTGCATCCAGAACATCTCATATTCTTGGATTATGGAATTTTTTCGTACTCTCTTAACGTCGTTGGTACCTTCGTGGGTCACTCTTAGCATTTCTCACATCTCTTGAGCACTTTTACAAACAGAGATCCTGTAAAACTCATCAAGGGTTAAAGCAGATGAAATAATATTTCTAGCCCTAACATCAAATTGAGCTTTTCTATTTTCCTCTGTTGTCCATCTAGAAAAAGGTTTAGGAATATCTACTCCGTTCTCAGTAACTTTAGGAATATAGGGAACGTTTAAAATAGCGTCCCAAATGCCTCTATCAACAGACTCTAAAAAGATTTGCATTCTAACTTTCCAGAAAGGATAATTTTGACCCGCAAAAAGTGGGGGTCTGTTGATAGACGCACCTTCGGCAAAAGTTTGATTTTTTCCAGCCATTTTCAAAAAGTTTGAATGACTATCAAAGCAAGCTCTGATACCACTTGTTGGAATCGCACAGCGGAATGTTTGCGTGGTCGGACAAAAACCAAGAGGGGGGGGTGAATTGGTTTCTTAACAAAAATTAGGTTTTAAAATTTTTCCCAAAATTTTACCGATTAAAATACTGTGTAAACGTAAATAAGATAGAGATAGAGTCTTACACAGGAGATTTATACTGGTTCGGATCAAAAGACCCTACGTCCAGTTGCTAATCACTCAAACAGAGGATTAAAGATGTCACTATAATCAAAGTTATTACAAGCAGATAACAATGGAAAAGATAAAGTAATGAAAATACCTCTCTTGAGTCCCACAAGAGATGAAGAACAGCTTTCCCTAGAGACGACACAACACACAATCCACTAAGAACTCCACTTAGTGATTCTTATCGCTTCTAGCCCACACCAGGTTCCAAAAGCCCCTTTTTCCTCCAACAAACAGTTCTCTGGCAATCACAGCTCTTAACTTTGGTTTGAAAAATGTTGTTCAATTTTCTGAGAGCCTTAGAGAACCTTAAGTAGATGAATTAGGGTTTGGGAATTGGGGATTTTCGGAAGTTGGAGTATTGGGATTAGGGTTTTCGAAAATAGGTTTAATTTGAAGTTCAAAATCCAAATCTGACTGAAATAATTGATTAAATCAAGTGTTAATCGATTATTACAGAGCCAAAATCAACAGAACCCCAAAACGTACTGGTTTAATCGATTATTTTCCCTGTTAATCGATTAATAGGTGTGTTAATCGATTATTACAGTGAACAGATACAGAAAATGGTTTTTCTTACTGTAATAATCGATTATCTGGTGATTTAATCGATTGAACCCAAGCCTTTTTGATAAATATGAGTTTTTGAAGCTTCTAAAGAGTAGACTATGTACCAGCTATCCTAGACTCTAATATTACAGACTCAAACTCATCAAAACAGAGTTATTACACAATAATACAAGTCTTCAACTCTCTAAGTTCTCTATTCTTGAATCATCATCAAAATCAACAAGCTTCATGTCCATGTAAGTTCAACAACAAGTCCTTCTATGTTTCAACATGTTCTTATTTTATTACCTTCATGCTTTGTGGGCTTAAGTGGTTGATTGTTAAATTCCTTATTTACGGTTTAAGTAGTCATTGTCATTTTGTTGTGTTTTTTTGGCTTCCTGTGTGAAAACTGTTCATCCCTTTGATTTGTTCAGGGAAGTGTTTTCATCCTTTGATTTGTTCAGAGGAGGTGTTCATCCCTAGTGAGATTCTAGGGAAGTGTTCATCCTTGTCGCCGCCTTCAAAAGAGGCGGTCAGAGCTACACGATGGTTTTGGTATGACTCGCGTTTTCTAAAGAAGTGGTCAACATTTTTAGGTTGTCTAATAACCGGGTTGGACCTAAAGGCGAGGCTTTCGTAAAAGGTTCTATGGAGTCGCCACCAGTGTTTTAACCTTAAACACTGAAAAAGGTAAAAAGATAGTGGTTTTTTAGAAAAAACCAACTTTGGCTATGTCGTTGTTGTCAAAAGAGGCGGTTGAAGCGACGTGATGGTCTTTTGATTTAACTTGCATTTTAAAAAGTGTGGTCATCACCCTTAGGATGTCTGATAATCGAACTATTATAAGGGTGAGGTTTTCATAAGTGGGTTCTCGAGTCGCCACCAATATTTTAACCAAAAACATTGAAAAAGGAAAAAAGAAGGCGATGGTTTTAAGAAAAACCAACTTTGGTCATTACAACCAGAGTTAGATAAGGGAGTTAGTTACGTGCGGGGAAGGTATTAGCCTCCCCACGACGCCCCTCTCGTGTTCCCTATGATGGACTATTATTTTTTTACAATAAGAACATTAAAATTATGCTTTTACCCTTATTTATTTATTGCAAATTTTAAATTATTGACTACATGACCCTAATAACTAATGCATAGAGATGATAACTAATAAAAGCGATAAAATATAGTAAGGGATATAGAGGAACCTTTGAAGCAAGCTTTTATAAACACCCTTGTAAAGGGCACTTTTTGGCAAACCCCGCACTCTACACAAACACTCCTTTCTTGAATCGAAACTTGCCTAAACAAGCTAGAATTGGACTCTTGAAGTAGAAACAACAAGTACACGAAGTATCAGAGTAATAATTATGTGATTTCTGGGTGTTTCTGTGTTTTTCTGTGTGTTTTACTCCTTGAACGAAGGTCCTATTTATAGAAATTCATACCCATTAGACTGGGAAGGTCGTCTCGTCTGACAAGGTCGAGACGGCTGTCTCGCCATTTGGGACCGTCGTCTCAACAATCGTTACCGCCGTCTTGCCAAATGAAACGACATTCTCACTTTTGACGAATGGCGAGATGGCGGTCTCATCAAATGAGACGGCATTTTCACTTTTAGCGAATGGCGAGACGACGGTCTCGCCAAACGAGATGTGTAGACCCCAAATCTTGCCCAGCCTCCAAATAAAGTCAAGAGACCCCCTATTTGAAGACGACCGAAGCCTAACAAGCCACTAGGAGAGACTATTAGGCCCCGTACTAAGATAGGAGGGTTTTTTGGCCCGAAAAATAAAGTTTCTCACCCTGAAGGGACGAGACCGTCGTCTCGCTTGTCCAGACGGCGGTCTCGTCACCTGAAAAAGGCTGAGACGGCGTTCTGGATTATCCAGACGGCGGTCTCGACTTCTACCTAGTCGAGATGGCGGTCTGGATTATCCAGACGGCAGTCTCGACCCCCTGCCATGATCGAGACGGCGGTCTCGACCCTATCAGACGAAACAGCGGTCTCGACCTGTCAGGCGCGAAAAACTATAAATAGGGGCTCCATTCCCCCTTTTTCCACACACAAAAACACAGTAGCTCCTCCTTCTCTCTAGATTTTCTCTCTCTAGAACCCCTCCGAAGCATTTCCGGAGTTTCTAAGTGTCTCTAGGTATAAATTGAGCGTCCTAAATCTTCTTTAGAATCCCTCCGAGGCATTTCCGGAGTTTCTGAGAGTTGTAGAGTGAAGGGTTGCCAAAAAGCACCCACTCTTTAAAGAGAAATACAAAAAACTTGCTTTGAAGGTGCACCCTCTCTCTTTCTAATTTTACCGCTTTCATTTAAAATTATGCAATAGACGCTAGGGCCATGTAGTCATAATCTTTAAATACTGCATAATAAAAGGGTAAAAGCGCAATTTTCCAGTTTAATTATTTATCCAAAGTAGCCGGCCTATCATAGGGAACCCGAAAGGGGCGTCGCAAAGGAACTAACACTTCCTTTGCATGTAACTAACTCCCTTACCCAACTCTGGTTCTAATGACCAAAGTTGGTTTTTGAAAACCAACGCCTTTTTAAACTCCTTTTCCGATGTTTCCGGTAAAAACATCGGTGGCGACTCCACGAACCCTTCAAAACCCGTTCTTGGGTTAGCCCGGTTATCGGACAACCCAAGAACACTTTTCGAAAACCTCGTCTCTAGGTTAGCCCGGTTATCGGACAACCTAAGGACATTGTAACCACCCATAAAAAACGCGAAAGCAAGAGGGTCGAAAAACCATCGGGTCGCTCCGACCACCCCTTCGTTTTTGGAAGGCGGCGACAGATGGCGACTCCACTAGGGAAGCCTAGAGAGTTGATCCCATTTAGTGATGGGCTGGCTTAAAAATAATTAAACCAAGAAAATAGCGCTTTTACCCTGTCTTGTATTATAACATGCTTTATTGTTTGGCTTTCAAATAACTGTTGCTTGTTTATACTTACGCAATTGATTGAAATATAAACTGCACACAAACCCTTGCACACTACAGTTCCCTCTATATCCGGGGGCAAGTGAGATAACCATAGGGAGTGGGTGGCAGGTACGGTTCGCTGTAGTTAGGGCCTTGTGCCCACCAGTGTGATCGGAAACCACCACTCAAGGTGATAACCTTCCTCTTTTGGCAACAAGACCGACTCTGGCCTTAGTGCTGAGCATGGTTGGACGGCTGGAGAGTGGGGACCCTATAATGGGGGCACCTTGGGGGCCTTAGCCTGGTGAGAACAGTTAGAACCTACCCTGACCAATGCACTTTTCTGCAGGAAAACCCTACCTCGTGATAAAAACAAAATCTCGCCTGTTCGGGGATGATCGAATTGTGTGTGCATATGATTGTTGCATTTGTATGTTGCATGGCATAACAAACAACAGAACAAAAACCAAAAATATTTTTCACAAATAAACACCCTTATCTCGGACGATCCGCCTTTTAGCTAGCCTGGTTTCGGGTTCTTTGTAAGCTAAGTAGCCACGCAGTTCCGACTGAAGAGATAAGGGACGCTAAATATTCTTTCGCATAAAGCCATATTTTATCTCGGACGATCCGCCTTTTAGCTAGCTCTGGTTTCGGGTTCTTTGTAAGCTAAGTAGCCACGCAGTTCCGACGGAAGAGATAAAAGGCTATAAAAAAAAAAAGAAAAAAAAAATCCATTTTTCCAACGTTCATAAATAAGACCTGGTCCAAAAATTACACTCATAAAGCATTCATATAGATAGTTTATTCTTTCGAAAAAAATATATACCATACATCATGTAGAAAAACATGATAAATAGAAGAATAGACACTCACATTCATACAATAAACATCATCTTCATCAAATCATACATTTTGATTCTAGAAAATGGAGGGGACAAGTAGACAAGTGGGGGAGGTGGATATTCTCCGAAACTATACTGGGAAGCTGGAACGGCTTAGTGCAACAATGCCACCAGAGGTCCGCGCTGATTTTGAAAAGTCCTATGGACGAATTTTGGACCTCCTAAAGATCAGTGTCGATCAGGTCTTCCTCAGGGTACTGATTCATTTTTGGAACTCCAGTCTGCGGTGCTTTGAATTTCCACAGTTCGACATGGTGCCCACCTTAGAGGAGTATGAAGCTATGTTGAAATGGCCTAAATCAGCCGGGGTCCATATTCGCCACGAGGCGTATACTCCTGCAGCACCAGTCGCTGCCCTTATCCATCTACTGTTCCGACAGAGTACCCTGATAGGAAGAGGGAACACCCAGGGGTGGAAAGTATCGATGTTAGAAGACCACCTGTCCTACCTGGCTGAAAGGGCAGAATGGGTTACCTTCAACAAAACCCTGGCACTAATAATCTTCGGAACAATCCTGTTCCCCTTCCACCTCGACACAATAGATCAAGCCGTCATGGACGCTTTCTTCGCTTGGGACGTGTACTCGAAGAGTCCCTTGCCTGCTATTCTTGCCGACACCTTGCTCTCGGTGGATTTCGCCATCGAAGCAAGGGAGAACACTCCGCTGCTGCTCTTCATTACTATACGTATGGAGCATCACACATCTTTACGCCTCCAGTCACATGGGGATATTCTCCAAAATCCCCCTCCAACGACGCCTGACTATAGAATGGAGGGATGAGTTAGAACGAAAGGACGCCAACAGTATATCTTGGGTCTGCCCTTGGTTCCGACCCGGCCCCGTTCTCATCAGATGTGGGGACTATCCGAACATACCCTTGATAGGACTCAGGGGTTGCATATCCTACTCACCTAGAGTAGCTATGAGGCAACTCATGAGAACCCAAACTACTATTTCTCGAGGGGAGCTCGGAGGACTGTGCTTCTTTGGAGACCCGTGCACGATCATCAACTCATCAACCATGAGAAAAGCATGGGAGAGGCCAGTCTACATGGGAGACAGAGAGCTAGGAAAAGCTCGGGTAGCTGTCACCAGTGACTACGAGGCGTGGAGAAGAAAAAGAGGGATGGCTCAACCATCCACCACACCCATGCCAATCGCCAACAACGAAGAGCTGCAGGCACAAGTCAATGCCTTGACCCAGAGGGTAGAAATCATGGGATCCCAGATACGGGCCCTTGAGAAAAAAGAGCAAGCATCTATCCTCACGATTGACGGTCTACAAAGGCAAGGCAAGAAAAAGGATCATGAAATAGAGCGCCTCAAGGACCAATGTGCCGACGCTAACGAACAAGCTATCCAAGCATCCAAAATCGCTAAAACCAGTTCGGATAGCCAACTGCAAGAAATAACCGCCCAAACAGCACACCTTGAGGCCGAATCAGCTATGCAGGCCCAAACGATCAAGGAGTTGTCGGAAGGGCTCCTTAAGGCTCGGTTAGACATCCACCAAGAGCGAGAGGCCAACAGGAGACTCACCAAAAGTCTCTCTGAGCTACGCCTTAAGGAGAAAGACGGGCTAGCTCAGTACGGTCAAGTACTGCAAGAGAAAGACCGAGCTGTTGCAAAGCTCGAGGAACTACAAGCTTTGGTCGTTCATCAAGAGGCGAAGATCAAAGAGGCTCAGAAGTACAGTGAAGATATGAGCCAGGCAGTCCACAAGCAAAGCGAAGAGCTCGCTCACCATGTCCGGGAAGCCGAGAGAGAACTACATAGGAATCAAGCCGAGAGAGAACTACATAGGAATCAAGACCGCCGTCTCGCTTGTCCAGACGGCGATCTCGTCACCTGAAAAAGGCCGAGACGGCGTTCTGGATTATCCAGACGACGGTCTCGACTTCTGCCTAGTCGAGACGGTGGTCTGGATTATCCAGATGGCGGTCTCGACCCCCTGCCATGATCGAGACGGCGGTCTGGATTGTCCAGACGGCGGTCTCGACCCTGTCAGACGAAACGGCGGTCTCGACCTGTCAGGCGCGAAAAACTATAAATAGGGGCTCCATTCCCCCTTTTTCCACACACAAAAACACAGTAGTTCCTCCTTCTCTCTAGATTTTCTCTCTCTAGAACCCCTCCTTCTGAGTGTCTCTAGGTATAAATTGAGCGTCCTAAATCTTCTTTAGAATCCCTCTGAGGCATTTCCGGAGTTTCTGAGAGTTGTAGAGTGAAGGGTTGCCAAAAAGCACCCACTCTTTAAAGCGAAATACAAAAAACTTGCTTTGAAGGTGCACCCTCTCTCTTTCTAATTTTACCGCTTTCATTTAAAATTATGCAATAGACACTAGGGCCATGTAGTCATAATCTTTAAATGCCGCATAATAAAAGGGTAAAAGCGCAATTTTCTAGTTTAATTATTTATCCAAAGTAGCCGGCCTATCATAGGGAACCCGAAAGGGGCGTCGCAAAGGAACTAACACTTCCTTTGCACGTAACTAACTCCCTTACCCAACTCTGGTTCTAATGACCAAAGTTGGTTTTCAAAAACCAACGCCTTTTTAAACTCCTTTTCTGATGTTTCCGGTAAAATCATCGGTGGCGACTCCACGAACCCTTCAAAACCCGTTCTTGGGTTAGCCCGGTTATCGGACAACCCAAGAACACTTTTCGAAAACCTCGTCTCTAGGTTAGCCCGGTTATCGGACAACCTAAGGACGTTGTAACCACCCATAAAAAACGCGAAAGCAAGAAAGTCGAAAAATCATCGCGTCACTCCGACCTCCCCTTCGTTTTTGGGAGGCGGCGACAAGATGGCGTTCTCACTTTTGGCAAATGGTGAGATGTCGGTCTCACCAAACGAGACGACGGTCTTGCCAAATGAGACGGCGGTCTCGATCTTCTGGCCACAATTTTCTTATTTTTGTGAACAAAAAGCCTTCCTATTCTAATATGGAGCGTAGTGAACAATCCTAGGGACCTTTAAGGCCTTGTCCACCTTCAAATGAAAGTCTTCTACTCTTTATTTTAAGGTCGATTAAGATTTGGGGTCTACAACTGCCACTCTTTCACCTGACTAACCAGCTATTAGCTCGATATGCCTGCGAGATTGGTTGGCAGGTGAAGGAGTTGACCCTCTTGCCCGATCTTCCTTCGGATGCTCCTTCGATGCAGTAGCCGACCCTCTAGACGATAAATGTGTGAACCTCTGGAATGTTCCTTTGATGAGGTAGTTGACCCCTTCGGTTGACAAGTGGAAAACCTCAGGATGCTCCTTTGATGCGGTAGCTGACCCCTCGGTTGATGAGTATAAACCCCATCTGGTTTGATGAGTACGAACCCCCTTGTGGTTGTTGTAGCCTTGGGATGCTCCTTTGATGCGGTAGTCGACCCCTCGGTTGATTTGTACGAACCCACATCTGGTTGTTGCAATCCACTTTGTAGGACTGGTGTGGTGGCGGGTTACTGCTTTGGCTCATGCATCGTCTCTGTGGGGAGTATTTTTTGCTTGATAAATTGTTTTTTATTTTTCTGATGAAGTCTTCCAGTTTGCTGGGTATTTGTTGGTCTTCCTCCAGCTGGTTGAGTGCTGGGGATTCTTTTGTTTTTTGGCCTTTTGTAATAGTCATCCGACTTTGTTGGTTGTCAGGGATTTTTGGTGAATGCCTTTTACGCAGGCGGAAATCCATTGGGGATTTGGTGATTTTTGGTGATGTCTCTGAGCAGACGGATGCTTTGCTTGATTGCCTTTTCTCTTTGATGGGAGCATGGTGGTTTGAAGCTTTTTAGTTTCACCTTTTTCCGTGATTTATTCTTTTTTCTCGCGATTTTGAATTTTTTCTTTTTTGGGATAATGCGTATGCCTTTTTACTTTTTAGTCTTTTTAGTATGCTAACTTTTTGAAAGAAAGTAAAGGTAAATAGCTAATGAAAGACTCTTTTTTCTATTATATATCATAAGATTTTTGTACAAAAAATGAAAAATATATATAACAATGCTCCTAATGCGGTGGCGGGTCCAACTACAAAGCTAAAGATGGCTCTGGAGGAGGAATCTGTCGGAGCATATGTCTTTGAAACTCCTCTTGGCTCTGGATCATGCCGAGCACATACTGGCTAATCGCGTCCAAGATCTAGATAACTCCCTCCTGCCTCTGATTGAATGTCTCTAGCCACGTCTCAAAAACGTCTTGCCTCAAGGACATCTGGTCCAACTGCTGGCGTACGATGTCTATATGGCGATGGATGCCAGGAATGTTGTCCCTAGGGGCACGGGGATATCATCCGTCTCATCCAGGTCCCGGATGTCCAAGGTCATGGAGAGCGGCGGGTGGAGTACCGACTCGGACCCTTGCCTAATGAGCATGTCCATGTTGATGAACATGGACCCACTAATAGGCTCAGGTCGGAGGGTAGAGGGTACATCCTCCCTGTTGGCGCATCCCCATCTCTCGGCCAGCGGGGTGATGAGGGGAGCTATGAGGATGGCCCCCACAGGGTGACTCCCGAAGTCCTTTAGCACCTTTAGGAAGAAGTAGCCCGGGTTACACCTGCGCCCGTGGAGCATGCAGTGGAGGACGAAGATATCGGGTTGGTTGATCTTACCCTGACTCTCCTTCCGTTCGTGCACTATCCCTACCAGTAGCTTGTGGCATATGTGAAGAGGAGGACTGAGGGCCGACCCCCTCATCTGGGCTGGCAGGATCTGCGACCCGGTGAGGTCCTCCTAAATCTCACCAGTTGTGAGGGTAGTTGGCCGCTCACATATAGCTCCCTGATACTCCGGAGTCAAGGAGTCAAGGTGTCAGGGGGCTGATTAAATCCCATGATGACGTTGAACTCATCCAACGTCATCGTCCTGTAGGTCCCGTTCATGAAGTACGGGACATCCTCGCTGGAGGGACACCCAGGAACATGGTCGGCATGTCCACCATCATGAAAGAGGCTAGAAACTCCATCATAGCCTCTCGGAAGATGCGGGTAGGAGGGGCCTGGAGGAGAAAGTCCCACCCAATACTGTGGAGGTAGTCTCTCACGTCCTCATCCCAACCGAACTCAGTTAGGATGCTGAAATCTAGACGCAGCAAGGGGTACTAGGTGTAGCCCCTGATATGATCGAGCCTGGCTTGGTGCTGCGGCGTGAGCTGAGCTGGATCTGCGAAGTTGAAGCACCCTGGTTGGGCCCCCGACTGCGCTTCCTGGGCCTGGAAGACTCTCCTTATTGCATTTTGCTCATAAACACTCAAGTATGTAGGAATATGTATGAGAAATGAGGAGAGGATGCAAGAATGAGATGTTTTGAAAATGACCCAAAATCCCTTATTTATAGAAAATTTTCCCCAAGGTCGGACTGCCGTCTCGCCTTAACAGAATCTGGGACTGCCGTCCGGGATGTCAAGACAGCGGTCTCACCAAACGAGACAGCGTTCTCGCTTTTGGAGAATGGTGAGACGGCATTCTCGTTTTTGGCGAATGGCGAGACGACGGTCTCGCCAAACGAGATGGTCGTCTGGGCTTTTTTCCCCTTTTTTTTTTTTTAGAAGAAATATAGGACCTTATTCATGAACATTTATACATGCAATATTTTATGATATGCGTCCTATAATGCTATTTCAATTAATTTTTCAAAAGGGCTAACTGACGTGTCTTTTGATGACGAGGCCCTTCTGGTGCCGTTCTTTAGCTGTACTTTTTGTATCATCCCATACTTGCTATGACCGAAGAGTAATTGTTAACTGGGGAGCAAACTTGCCATGTTGGTGTGATTTTTCCTTTCTCTAAAGGTTTCAATCATCTTGTTGATTATATGCCTCCACATTCCCCCATTAATTATCAGAATGTTGTGATAAGGGTTAAGAGAAGAGAAGTAAGAGGATAATTTATTCAAGGGCTTGTGTTTTAGAAGGTCTTCATTTTTGAAAGGGATTTTGTAAGAATGGTTGGCAAGGGTTGGTCAGAGTGTTTTAGGTTTAATGTTTAAACAAACATTTTGTTTATGGAATGACATCTTATTCTATGGCGCTTGCAATGACTGACTGATTTTCCTAGTCTACCCTTTTGGTTTTCGATCTAGGATGTTATGTTTTTGTCCTAATTTTTGTCTAGATTTCCTCTTTTCTTGTTTTGGAAATCCTAGCGGACCTTATTTTGTAACCCTAACTTCTGCCTAGGCTACCTTTTATTGTCGTTCGGGTTTCCTAGCGGGTCAACCCTAATTTTTGCGTAGTCCCCTTGAGTGGGTTTCCTACCGGGTAATTTGCCCTTTTTTTTTGGCTTTTGGCTTCTGTGGGCTTCTTTTGATTTATGTTTTTTCTTTTTACACAACATTGACGAAACACGGTTTTATTATGATGAGGTAAAACCTTATTCTGTATTTCTAGTCAATCAGTTTGATTATTTTGGCGATGGCGCTTTTTGCTTATTTTGACGCACTTTTGAAAACGTTTGCTTAAACATGGTTATTATGAGGTTTAGACATGAATAGCAAGAAGAGAAGCATATAGTAAGAATTGTATTCTTATTAATTAAGAGGGGAATGTAGACCCCAAATCTTGCCCGACCTCACAATAAAGAGCAGAAGACCTCCAGTTCGAAGATGAGCAAGGCCTATAAGGTCCCTAGGATAGACTAATAGGCCCCATTTTAGAGTAGGAAGGTTTTTTGTACAAAAAAAATAAGGAATTCCACCTAGAAGGCCGAGATCGCCGTCTCGCCATTGGCGAAGGGCTAGACCGCCATCTCGTTTGGTGAGACGGTCGTCTCGCCATATGCCAATGGCGAGACCGTCGTCTCATTTGGCGAGACAGCCTTCTCGCCACTCCCCAATAGCGAGACCGCCGTCTTGTTTGACGAGATGGCCTCTCGCCATTTATCAAAGGTGAGACTGCCATCTTGTTTAGTGAGACGACCTTCTCGCCATTTGTCAAGGACGAGACCGCCGTCCCGTTTGGCGAGATGGCGGTCTCGACCTTGTTAAGAGAGACGACGGTCCCGACCTGACAGGCGCTAATGCCTATAAAAGGAGGGTGCGACCCCCTCCTTTTCACAGTATTCTTCCACTTTTCCTTCTGCAACTTTCTCAAATTCTTCTCCTAGGATCCCTTCGAAGCATTTTTGAAGTTTCTTAGTATTTTTAGTGAGCATTTTCTAGTATTGCGAGAAAGAGCGATCAACACTGTAAAGCGTGGAGGTTGCCAAAAAGCGCATTTCCTTGCCAAGAATATTAATACAAAGCTAGCTTCGAAGGTTCCTACATTTCTTATCTTCTTTAATCGCTTTCTTATTATATCTATCTGTGCATTAGCTGTTAGGGCCATGTAGTCACTAATTTAAATTCCACAAATAAATAAATAAGAGTAAAAGCGTAATTTTAGAGTTTTTATTTATAAAATAAAAGGTCCATCATAGGGAACCCGAAAGGGGCATCATAGGGAAGCTAATACCTTCCCTACATGTAACTAACTTCCTTACCCAACTCTAGTTATAATGGCCAAAGTTGGTTTTTTAAACCAACGCCTTCTTTTTCTTTCTTTTCCAATGTTTCTGGATAAAACATTGGTGGCGATTCCAGAACCCTTTTTCGAAAACCTCGCCTTTGGGTCTAGCCCGATTATCGGACAGCCTAAAGGCGTTGTAACATCACTTTTAAAATGCGAGTCGAAGTCTGAACCATCACGTCGCTCCGACTGCCTCTTTTGATGGTGGTGACAGGGAATATGTGCCCTTAAGATGCCTAGGGGTCGGGCTAGCCCTAGGGAGTAATCTCTAACAATCACTGGGTTTACATCCCTTAAGAAAGGAAAAAGAACTCCTAATGACTAGAGTTGCTCTTGACACTTGTATCGATCAGCTTCGAAAGATCTGCTTGAATGTGCGGAGGGGAGACTTCCCTTTTCTTCTTATAGCTTGGCCCCTTGTAGGGTTGTATCCTAGGTCATGCTTCAAAGAATTGTCCTTAATGTTAGAATCGCGCAGCGGAATGATCGCGTGGTCGGACAAAAACCAAGAGGGAGGTGAATTGGTTTCTTAATAAAAATTAGGTTTTCAAAATTTTCCCCAAATTTTACCGATTAAAAACTGTGTAAATGTAAATAGAGAAGGGATAGAAATCTTACACAGGAGATTTATACTGGTTCGGATCAAAAGACCCTACGTCCAGTTGCTAATCACTCAACAGAGGATTAACGCTGTCACTATAAACAAGTTGTTACACACAGATTACAATTGAGAAGATAATGATACGAAAACACTTCTCTTGAAATCCACAAGAGATGATGAACAACTTTCCCTAGAGACAGCACAGCACACAATCCACTAAGAACTCCACTTAGTGATTCTTATCACTTCTAGCCCACACCAGGTTCCAAAAGCCCCCTTTCCTTGCAACAAACAGTTCTCTGGCACTCACAGCACTTAACTTTTGTATGGAAAAGGTTGTTCTACTTTTCTGAGTGCCAAAGAAGAGTTTAAGTAGAGAAATTAGGATTTAGGAATTGGGAATTTTGAAACTAGGGTTCTTGGGAATAGGGTTTTCGAAAATAGGTTTGATTTGAAGTTAAAACCCAAAATCTGACTGGTTTAATCGATTAAAAGAAGTGTTAATCGATTAAACCAGAGCCAAAAATCAACAGAACCCAAATCTCTCTGTTTTAATCGATTAAAAAGAGGTTTAATCGATTAAACCGCCTGATAATCGATTAAAAGTTGGTATAATCGATTAAACCAGTGAGTTGTTACAGAAAATGATTTTTCTCACTGCTTTAATCGATTATTTCCCTATTTAATCGATTAAAGCCGAGCCTGGATGATAAACTTGAGCTTTTTGAAGCTTCTAAGGTTCAGACTATGTACCGGCTATCTCAAACACTAAAATTACAGACTCAATCTAATTAATACAGAATTATTACACTACAAAACAAGTCTTCAACACTCTAAGTCTTTGTGTTCTTGAATCATCATCAAAATCAACAATCTTCATGTTCATCAAGTGCAACATCAAGTCCTTGAATGTTCAACAATCTCCCCCTTTTTGATGATGATCAAAATTATCTTTTAAAGCCTTGTAATAACCTATTTTATCTGTCATACTAATAAACACATTAAACATACCAGATAATATTTAAATGCAAATCATAAGAGGCTTTAAATATTTCTCCCCCTATTTTGATTATAATAAAAAATAACTCTACAATAACAATCATAAGAGTTCTCCCTCAAAATATGCATAATTTAGAGAAAGCTCCCCCTCAAACAAAGCAATAACAAAACATCACATTTTATTTCAGAAAAGTCAATACATTACATCACAAGAGGAGAAAACAAACAACAAATTTAAAATTCTTCACTATCATCACTATGAAAGTGTGCATCAAATCTATTTTCTAAATGGCGAGACTTTATCATCTACATCGGATATACGGCGAATTAATTCCTCATGTCGTACTCCGAAAAGAGTGAAGAATGATTGCATCCTCCGATTCATGTCGGATAACATGTCTTCCATGGATTGTCGGGTTTCATGATGAGTAGAGGAAGTTCCAACACTTTGGATTTGGTCGAGAGGAAACTCAGCAGCTGGAGGCATATCTTCATCAGAATCTTCATTAGCATCACCTTGATTAGGAACGTCATCTTTGTGAACATAAATATCATTGACACGCACCATTTGGAGTTGAATCAATGTGCTGTCCAGCATGCGGTTCAAGTTATTTGTTCTAACTGCTTGTTCACCTTCAACATTCACTCCTTTATATTCAAGAATACGAGAGACAAGTAAATCATATGGAATTTTGAATGTGGGATGACGTTTTGCTTTTAACATGGTCATTGTGACAAGAACGCCCCAATCTAAAGGTTCATTATTCATTATGGCATGAATAATTCTAAGATCAATTGAAGAACATTGGGCATGATTTGTAGCCCGAGGACATAGGATCCATACAATTAGATGTAGAATCATGCGTTCCTCCTTCTTTAAAGGTCCAGCAAGAAGAAGACGTCCAATCTCCATGGAGGGATTCCGCAGAAAAGAGCGATAAGCTAGGAACCTATCAAAGTCATCTAGTTCACCATATACGTTAATAACATCTTCTCTAATTGGAAAGTGAGCAACATTTTCCCAAATATCATCGTCAAGAATAATTGTGACACCCTTTACTCTAGAAGTAGCAATTTGATCTCTAAATTTAAATCTAGAGTAAAATACCCTAACCAAGTCCGGATAATAAGTACCTTGCATTTGGATGAAGGGAAGAACTCCTTGAATTTCAAGAAGGTTGGGAAAATTGAATCCCCTATTGATGAATTGCTCACCAATAAGAAACTTGGGAGAAATAATAGCCCTTTCCTTCCAGTAGGTCAGAAATTCGTGTTGGCCATCTGTATCAGAAATCCATCCTTCTACGGAATTAGGACGGGTTTGAGATGAGGGTGCAGATCTTGTTCTAGTAGGGATCTTAGCACGAGAAGATGAGGCCATTTGAAGGATTAAGAGAATAACAAGAAGATTTAGGAGGGCAAGGTAAGTTAGAAGTAAGCAAGATTGCAAGAATAAGGCAAGATTGCTTGATTTCAAGAGATAGAAGTGAGTAGAAGTGAAATAGAGGTCCCTATATATAGCCAAGCATGTCTAACGGTCATATTGAAGTGAATAGAGGCCAAAAGAGCTGTTGGCAACGGCTAGAACCCATACTTGCCAGGTTTAATCGATTAAAACTAAGAATAATCGATTAAACCAGTTTCAGTCGCATTTAATCGATTATTTTAAGCTGATAATCGATTATCAGACGGTTTTAATCGATTATTTAACAAAATAATCGATTAATCCAGAGAAGAATGCCCTGTTTTGGATGTTTTGAGTGTAAATAATCGATTATAATTCCAAGTAATCGATTATTCCAGAGAGGAATGCCCTGTTTTGAGTGTTTTAACACATGATAACCTATGAACATCCTACAAAATGAATTATAGCATTACAATCATCCAAAAACAGTCAAATTAAGCAGAATTTTAGCTATTTCTAATATCCCTAAGTCTCTTCTAAGATCATAAAACCTATCCTTGGGTAGAGGCTTAGTAAAAATGTCTGCTAATTGATTCTTTGTATCAACGTACTCTATTTTACAGTTTCCTTTGCTGATATGATCTCTCAAAAAGTGATATCTTATTTCTATATGTTTAGTCCTAGAGTGCATTACTGGATTCTTAGTAAGATTTATTGCACTCGTATTATCACACATCAACGGAATGTCATTTAAAAAGATACTATAATCTTCTAACTGTTGTTTCATCCACAGAATTTGAGCTCAACAACTACCAGTTGTAATATATTCAGCTTCAGTGGTAGATAAAGCAACACATGCCTGTTTCTTAGAATGCCAAGATATTAAGGATGAACCTAACAAATGACATGTCCCACTAGTACTTTTCCTATCAATTTTACATCCACCATAATCAGCATCAAAATATCCTATTAAACTCATACAAACATCAGACGGATACCACAAACCAAAACCAGTAGTTCCTTTTAAGTATTTTAAAATATGTTTCACTGCAATTAGATGAGATTCTTTAAGACAAGCCTGAAATCTAGCACACACACAGACAAAATGCATAATATCAGGTCTACTTGCAGTTAAGTATAACAGTGATCCTATCATACCTCTATACATAGTTTGATTAACTTCCAAACCTGATTCATCCTTGTCTAGATAGCATGAAGTTCCCATGGGTGTGTTAGCTTCCTTTGAGGTGTCCATACCAAACTTTTTAAGGATCTCTTTGCAGTATTTGGTTTGAGAGATGAAAATGCCATCTTTAAGTTGCTTGATTTGTAGTCCAAGGAAGAATGTCAATTCTCCCATCATAGACATTTCAAAGTCTCCCTGCATTATCTTAGCAAATTCTACACATAACTAATTATCAGTTGATCCAAAAATAATATCATCAACATACACCTGGACCAATAAGATATGTTCTTTAACTTTCTTTATAAACAGTGTAGAATCAATTTTTCCTCTAGAAAAATCATTTGATGTTAGGAAACTACTTAACCTTTCATACCAAGATCTAGGAGCTTGTTTCAACCCATATAATGCTTTCTTTAATTTAAAAACATGATTAGGAAAACTAAAATCCTCAAAACCAGGGGGTTGCTCCACATAAACTTCTTCTTTAATAAAACCATTTAAAAATGCACTTTTAACATCCATTTGATATAGTTTAAATTTCATTAAAGATGCATAGGCAAGAAGTAGGCGTATAGCCTCTAACCTGACAACAGGAGTGTCGCCGTCGTCAATAAGAGATGGCGGTCGGAGCGACGCGATGGTTTCGACCCTTTTGATTTTCACGTTTTTTATGGGTGGTTACAACGTCTTTAGGTTGTCCGATAACCGGGCTAACCTAGGGGCGAGGTTTTTGAAAAGGTGTCCTTGGGTTGTCCGATAATCGGGCTAACCCAAGGACTTATCTTTGTGGGGTTCTGTGGAGTCGCCACCGATGTTTTTACCGGAAACATCGGAAAAGGGGTTTAAAAGGCGTTGGTTTTCGAAAACCAACTTTGGTCACTAGAACCAGAGTTGGGTAAGGGAGTTAGTTACGTGGTAAAGGAAGTATTAGTTCCTTTAGTACGCCCCTTTCGGGTTCCCTATGATAGGCCAACTTTTATTGTTAATAAACCGGAAAATATACTTTTGCCCTTTTTATTGTGCGGAATTTAAAAGTATGACTACATGGCCCTAATCTATTGCATAATGTAAATTTAAAGCGATAAAAGGGGAGAGGAAGAGTTTAAACCTCCGAAGCAAGCTTTCTTTTTATTTCTTTAAAACAAATGGGTGCTTTTTGGCAGCCCTTCACTCTACACAGCGCTGGAAACTCTTCTAAACGCCGAAAAATACTCTCAGAGACACTCAGAAACTCCGAAAATGCGTCGGAGGGATTCTAGAGAGAAGTTTTTTAGAGAGAAGGGAGAGCAAATGCTTGAGGTGTGTGGAAATGAGGGGGGGAGGACCCCTATTTATAGGTTTTCGCGCTGTCAGGTGGCGAGACAGCCGGTCTCGTCTGACAGGGTCGAGACCGCCATCTCGTCCAACGAGACCACCGTCTCGACCTGCCAAGCGCGGCGAGACCGCCGTCTGGGGAAACGAGACCGCCGTCTCGCCCTTCGCAGGTGGCGAGACCGCCGTCTCGTCAAGCGAGACGACGGTCTCGCCACTTGCATGAGGCGAGACGGCGGTCTGGGAAATCTAGACGGCAGTCTCGTCCCAACAAGGCGAGAAAACTTATTTTTTTCGTACAGAAACTCCCTCCTATCCTAGTATGGGGCCTAATAGTCTCTCCTAATGGCTTGTTAGGCTTCGTCCATCTTCGAATAGGAGGCCTTTTGATCTTTATTTGGAGGCCGGGCAAGATTTGGGGTCTACAAGGAGCATAAGTTTCATCATAATCTATACCTTCCTCCTGACAATAGCCTTTTGCAACAAGTCTGGCTTTATTCTTTGTTATGTTCCCATCTTCATCAAGTTTATTTCTAAACACCCATTTGGTTCCAATAACTTGATATGATTCTTCCCTTGGGATTAATTCCCAGACTTGATTTCTTTCAAATTGGTTAAGTTCTTCTTGCATGGCTATGCACCATTGATCATCTTTAAGTGCTTCCTCAACATTCTTGGGTTCTATCTGTGACACAAAAGCTACAGACATGCAAAAATTAGTCATATTTCTAGTTCTTACCCCTTTTGAGATATCACCAATGATATTGTCCATTGAGAGTCCTCTTGGTGATTGCCATTCTTTTGCTAATTCAGGTGTTTGAGAAGGCTCATTTTCTTCCAAACATAATTCATCAAGAGCTTCTCTTATATACTCATCATCACCTGCAAGTTCTTTATTTGACTCAAGAGGATTTCCCCCAAGGTCTACAATCTCATCAAAGGTAACATGTATAGATTCTTCTATATTCAAAGTTCTCCTATTAAACACCCTATAAGCCTTGCTAGTTAATGAATAACCTAAGAAAATGCCCTCATCAGCTTTAGAGTCAAATTTTCCTAAGTTATCCTTTCCATTATTCAATACAAAACACTTACATCCAAAGATTTTCAAATGGGCAACATTAGGCTTTCTACCATTAAACAATTCATATGGAGTAGATTTAATAATAGACCTAATGAGCATTCTATTCAAAACATAACAAGCAGTACTAACTGCATCAGCCCAAAAATATTTAGGAACATTAGATTCATTTAACATAGTCCTAGCAAGTTCTTCTAATGACCTATTTTTCCTTTCAACAACACCATTTTATTGGGGAGTCCTAGGAGCAGAAAAGTTATGTAATATTCCATTTTCTTCACAATAATTCTCAAACTTTTCATTTTGAAACTCACCACCATGGTCACTTCTTAAAACTTTAATTCTTAAGTCCTTTTCATTTTGGATTTGTTTTGCAAATTTTCTAAAGACTTTAAAAGCTTCACTTTTCATAGTTAGGAAAAATGTCCATGTATATCTAGAGTAATCATCAACAATTACAAATCCATAATAATTTCCACCAAAGCTTTTTATCCTAGAAGGTCCAAATAAGTCTAAATGTAATAATTCTAGGGGTTTTGAAGTGGAAATAACATTCTTTGATTTAAATGATGATTTTACTTGTTTATCCTTTTGGCATGCATCACACAATCTATCTTTTTCAATTTTTAACTTAGGCAATCCAATAACTAAGTCTTTTGAGATCAATTTGTTCAAATGATGCATATTTATATGAGCCGCTCTCTTATGCCATAACCAAGGGTTCTTTTCCTTAGCAACTAAACATGTTATACTTGACTCATGCAAACAATCCAAATCAATCAAATATATGTTGATATGCCTAATGCCTTTCAATTGTACATTTTCCGAATCTATCAAATGTATGGTGCAAAATTTACTTTCAAAAATTACCTTGAAGCCTTTGTCACATAATTGGCTTATGCTAAGGAGATTATGCTTAAGTCCATCAACAAGTAGCACATCCTTGATCTCCAAAGTGTTTGCACCACTTATGTTTCCAATTCCAAGGATCTCCCCTTTGTTGTTGTCCCCATAAGTTACATATCCTTGTTCCTTAGCTTTGAAACTCACAAATTTAGATTTATCTCCGGTCATATGTTTTGAGCATCCGCTATCAAGATACCACATAGACTTCTTTGATTTGGAAGTTTCCTACAAAACAAGAATATAGTAAACTTAGGTCCCCACAACTTTTGGGTCCTTGGGGTTAGAGACATAACAATCTATTTAACTATAGGAACCCAAATGAATTTACCTTTAGGTACACCAAAATGTTTAATTTTACATCTATTTGATGTGTGTCCTTGTTTCATGCAATAAAAACATGCTTTAGATGTAGTTTTTGAAATTGATACATTTCTAACTTTTGACATTTTAGTTCCTTTCTCAAACCATACTCTTTTCTTTTTAATTTTAGACTTTTTCATAGAAACTTGATGATTTACATTATTTTGAGCAAAAACAGTTTTATCCTTCTTAAGATCACTTATTTCCATTTCGGCTTTATCAAGTAGATGATTAAGGATATCTATGTCTTATTCATGCTCTTTACAAGTTTCACATGCTAAATTCTTATCCTCATCTAAATATACAATTTTCGTATTAGATAACTCCTTTTCTTCTAAACATGTAATTTTAGTTTTTAATGACTCAATTTCCTTTTCGGATCTACTTAGATTCTTCTTTACAACTTTATATTCATTTTTTAAATTCTTAAAGGCAATAAATAATTCATTGTAAGCATTTTGTAGTTCATCATGATCATTATCATCACTAGAAGATGAGTCGGAATCACTAACCTCAAAATCAGAAGATATGTTGTCATTTGCCATTAAGCAAATGTTTGCTTCTATTTCCGAGTCACTTGATTCTGAACTTGAGTCACTATTGTCCCAAGCAATATAGGCTTTCTTCTTGAATTGCTTTTTTCCCTTGTTTTCATCATTTTTCTTGTTTAGGCATTCGGTCTTTACATGCCCCGCTTCACCACAACCATAACATTTTATATTTATAGAAGAATTTTCTCTTACCTTTCCTTTACCTTTGAAGGGATGTCTTCCTTTTGCTTTTATGAATTTGGTGAACTTTCTTATCATAAGACTCAACTCCTCTTCATCATTTTCCGAGTCTTCTTCTTCTTCCTTTTTATTTTTACCTTTGGAAATTTCGGTTTTGAAGGCAAGGTTCTTCTTTTGATATTGACCTTCTTCCTCATTTAGCCTTCCAAGATCAAGCTCACGCTCTCTAAGCTTTCCAAATAACGCCGCCATAGACATTATGGCAAGATTTTGTCACTCCGAGATGGTCATCACCTTAGGTTGCCATTTCCTATATAAAGATTTCAAAATTTTAACATTTAATTCATCAACATCAAAGATTTTACCTAGTCCGGTGAGATGGTTCACGATATGAGTGAAACGCTTTTGTACGCCAAAGATCGTTTCGCCTGGTTGCATCCGGAACATCTCATACTCTTGGATTAGAGAATTTTTGCGTGCTCTTTTAACGTCGTTTGTTCCTTCGTGGGTCACGCTAAACATTTCCCATATTTCCTGTGCACTTTTACAAACAGAAATTCTATAAAACTCGTCAAGTGTTAGAGCAGATGAAATAATATTTCTAGCCCTAACGTCAAATTGGGCTTTCCTATTTTCTTCTGCAGTCCATCTAGAAAAAGGTTTAAGAACGTCAACATCGTTCTCAGTAGTTTTAGGAACAAATGGACCGTTTAAAATAGCGTCCCAAACGCCTCTATCAACAGACTCTAAAAATATTAAAGGATAATTTTGACCCGCAAAAAGTGGGGGTCTGTTGATAGACGCACCTTCGGCAAAAGTTTGATTTTGTCCGGTCATTTTCGAAAATTTGAATGACTATCAAAGCAAGCTCTGATACCACTTGTTAGAATCGCGCAGCGGAATGATCGCGTGGTCGGACAAAAACCAAGAGGGGGGTGAATTGGTTTCTTAATAAAAATTAGGTTTTCAAAAATTTACCCAAATTTTACCGATTAAAAACTGTGTAAATGTAAATAGAGAAGGGATAGAAATCTTACACAGGAGATTTATACTGGTTCGGATCAAAAGACCCTACGTCCAGTTGCTAATCACTCAATAGAGGATTAACGCTATCAATATAAACAAGTTGTTACAAACAGATTACAATTGAGAAGATAAAGATACAAAAACACCTCTCTTGTGTTAGAAAAGTAGTTTTAGATCAAGAGGGGGGGTGAATTGATCTTTGAAAGTTTTTCGCAATTAACAGATTATCTATTTGTAAAAATAAGATTTCAATATAAATGCAGCGACAAAATTAAAATAGAGAAAGGTTAAGAAAGATATCACTGGCGTTTTATACTGGTTCACCCAATACCAGGGCTACGTCCAGTCTCCAGCCAAATTCCAGCTGGGTTCCACTAGATCAAATGTTTTACAGATTTACAATCTTACACTTAATCTACCACAAGAACCAAATTCAATTTCCTGCACTCAACCTCTCACCAAGAACCAAATTCCTGTTCTTGATAACCTCTACAACCAAGTTCCAGCTGCAGAGAAACCAATGCCCAAATTCCAGGCACCTATACCTAACCTTTCACCAAGAACCAAATTCCAGTTCTTGACAACCTCTACAACCAAATTCCAGCTGCAGAGAAACCAGTGCCCAAATTCCAGCCACCAAACAATACAAAAAGAATGTAAAGAAATGAAAAAGAAGAAACTAGAATGCTCAAACCAGTTTATGCAATTCTGCTATAAGTGTTTCTTCTTCAAAAGAAATCAAGTTGCCTCAAGAAAGATTTTCAATGAACTTCTCAAAAACTGATGCGAATCTTTCTTGAAAAGAGTGCTAAAGTTTGGTTGATTGATTGCTCAAGGATGTGTAAAAACTGATGTTCAATGTATGTTTAAAAAGTTCAAGCCAAACTATTTTTATAGAAGATTTTCAAAACTGCTGTTTTAATTAATCTGTTAAAAGATTCTTTTGATCTGTTAAAAGTGCAGTTTTAATCTGTTAAAACTTCTTTTAATCCATTAATACGTTCTTGATTCTTTAACAATTTTGTTTTAACTGATACGACAACGTTTATATCAATTAAAACACTTTACAAAAAATCTTCTAAGTTGATTTAATCGATTGTTTCGTGATTCAATCGATTGAAATACTGCAAACCTTTCTTGTAAAACTTTTCAAGTTATTTTAACTGATAAAAATAAGTTTTAATCGATTAAAACGCTGTGTAGGAATTTTCTAAGTTGTTTTAATCGATTGAAACGTGTTTTAATCGATTGAAAAAGTTCTGATCGGTCATAACTCAATTCTGATCGATCATAACTGATTCTGATCGGTCATAATTTCATTCTGATCGATCATCCTGAACTCTAAGTGGTTTTAATCGATTAAAACCAAGTTGTATCGATTAAAATACTGAAAAAACACTTCTCTTATCATTTTAAGTGATTTTAAACGGTTATTTCGAAGCTTTATCAGTTAAAACACCGACAGAAGGTTTTCAAAACTTTCTTTAATGAAAACAACCGGTTATTTCAAAATTATATCAGTTAAAAACTTGTTTAAGAAAGCTTTTGTTAAAATACTTTGTTTTTAACTGCTTAAACGTTTTTAGAGGCATTTTGCAAAATCTTTTAAGTGAAGAAACCTCATGCAGCAGAAAAGATAAAATGATTATACCTAAGCATAGCTGCGGACACACTAATCTTTCTACTCTTTTATCTTAGTAACTTTTGTCCACTGCAAAGTTGATTTTGACTTCATCAAATCAATGAGATCTTTGCCAAAGTATTTCAATAAGATCTTCATCACTTTCAGTCTCCCCCTATTTGATGAAGACAAACACCACTTTTGAAAAAAAAACTCTGCAAAAGAAGTCACTTGATAATACAGATTAGTGAGTAATCAAAAATTAATTATCTTCCTATTTCTCCCCCTAAATTGTTGCTCCCCCTAAATTAAGAGTTATTTCTCCCTTTAAATTGATCAAAAGTAAAAGCAACTATTTCTCCCCCTCTTGACTTCATCAAAAAATAGGGAACAGAAGAGAAACAATGCATAGGTATGTATTGAAAAGATTTTGAAAATAAAAAAATGAAAAATACGATACTTTACTCATGTAAAGATCAATCAAAGTTGATTCAAACTTATCTTCATTAACACGTTTGTAATGAATACAATTAACACGTGTAAAGATAAGGGAATCACGCTTTAGTAGCATGTTACAAGAACAGCCATTAACTAAAGCCTTTAATTTTTCTTTCCAGTATAAAAATCGATTAAAAACAGGATAAAATCGATTAAAAAGTTCATGTTTAATGATTTTAATCGATTGAAATAACGGTTCAATCGATTAAAATAGTGAAGGAATTTGAAATATAAGACATGAGTGCATTTAATCGATTATTTCGACATTTAATCGATTAAAATAGTAAGGAAAAATGTTATATGAATTCTTTTAATCGATTTAAAAGATTTTTTATTGAATAAAACACTTAGTTTTGAAAACTAATTAATGTTTGATGCGAATTTCTCACACCTAATCTTAGTGGATATTTTGTAACACTGATCAGCTAGAAGGATGTTTAACAATAATATCAACTACATCGATTAAATTTTAACTAATATATCCATCAAAATCAGAATAAAATCTTATTTAGCTAATTTAACTAATGTAAGCTAGTTCATAAAGTTTTTAATCGATTGATACGAAGTTTTAATCGATTATTTTGTTATGAAAAGTGTTTTCTTTAATCAATTTAATCGATTAATTCTATTTTGTATCTGCTAAAACTCTCGGGGATCTATGTTGAAATCTATCTATGCTAGTTTGATTCGAATTAAACCTACATTATATTAATTCAAAGCTAGAGAGATAGTGCACGGTATATAACCGATAATATTACGAGACCAGAAATTTAAAATAAGCATCAAATGAAATAAGCAATAAAAGATAAGATAAGAATGAACCCTTTTAATCCATAAATCCAATCATCCCAGTTGCCATGGTTCCATAATAACATCCGAAACTCCTTTAGAGTCACTGAAAGATCCTCTTGTTGGTTTGTTGCTAAGGATGCTAGATTATCGAGTATAAAATTGATCCCTGTCATTGCCAAACATACCCTGTGCCAATTTTAGCTTTCCATTCAATTCTTGGATTTCTGTCTCAGATTTGTCTCCTTACAGTGTTACCATGTGATCTTTGATGATTAAAACGAATTATCAAAGTTGCACAATTCCAATGAATTTCACCAATAGTCTTGAACCAATGCATGCCCAAAATTATTCCAAATGTTTTGCTAGGTAATACCAAGAAATTTAATGTAAACGTGTGTTCATTGAATCTCCAAGTTATCTGTTCACACTTCCTAGTAATCAACAACTTATTACCAGGAGCAACCATCACTGAAAAATTAATGATAAGCTATGTTTTCAGTACCAATAACTTGACCCTTTTGTCACTAATGAAATTATGTGTACTCCTAGTGTCCATAAGAAAAAAGAACAGTCTACTTCTTGATAATTCCTTTGATTTGCAATGTATTACCACCCAGCATTCCATGTAAGTATGTAGACATCTACAGCTAGAATTATGTCTATGTTGATCTAATTTGTCACCACATAACCTTTCGAATCGGTAATTGCTGAAACAAACACTTAAAGCTTCAAACTGGTTGTAGAATGACCGGAGTTGACCATTCTGAATTGGACTCTTGTTTGCAGCAAAGTCTTGCAAGATGCATACCTTCTTGCGAGAGCTGTGGTTTATGAATTCTCACAGATTTTTTCAGTTTAGTTTTCATACCAAATATTCTCCCAAATCTTCCTCTTGTTACAATCTTACTAATTCAACAATATCCTCAAAAGCACGATCATCAAATTGAAATGACATATCTTGTGAAATTTGTTCCCAAGATTTATTCTTGAAACTGGGTTGATGTATGCAATGTCGTTGTCATGAAAGAGCCTTTCCATCCATGAATATGTTTGCAGCGAGAGATTTGAGAGGAGATTTTGAAAATATGAAAATAGAAGAAAGATGATAAGTTGAGAAATGATAAGTTCAGAACCTGGTTTGGTGAAGAAAGCTGATTTCAAGTTTTTGAAATTCAAAGAGACAAAAGCTGCAATGCTTCGACTTTAACCGCAATTGTCCCCTTTACCAAAGACAGAGGCACAAATTTACTGGACGTTGGGCACATCGGCTATTTTGTTCTTGGAAAGATGTTTGACTTGGTCAAAGAATATTTAAAAGAATTATGCAGATTTTGATTACCATGAAAACTTGAGATTTTGAATTTGGTTTTCTTACCAATCTTTAATTGGATGCTATAAAACTAATTTTCAGAAACAAATCAATCGATTAACCAACTGATTAACCTATTAATTTGATCTTCTAATATTAGGTTTGAAAGCTGTTACGATGAAGTAATCGATTATTTCATAAAGGAATCGATTGTTTCTTGTATAGGATGAAATTAATAAAATGATAACGAGAATTTAAATCGATTAAAACGAAAAGAAATCGATTAAATTTTACATCTTAGTATTTTTAGTTGATATAAATTCATTTCAATCGATTAAAACGACTAAACTCAAAACATGAGAATGTTTCAATCGATTAATTCGACATTTCAATCGATTAAAATGGTATGGACGAGAATTTTTGATATCCTCTGTAAGTTATTTTAATCGATTAATATTGTTTTATATCAATTAAAACAATCGAGTTTATGAAATCGAACCTGATTATCTGCTTTGAACTCCAAGGGATTCCCAGATTTTGTTCTGCAAAACAAATTTAGCATGTTTCTGGTACCCTTTATAGTTCCTGGGTCCAATTAGGTTATTTGAAATGACTTTAACTTTGGAATCCATTTCATTCTTCCTTTAGGAATAGCATACTTTTTAATTCTACGAGTATTTTCTTGAATGACCTCTTTTCATGCAGTAAAAACATTTAATCACGAGTATGATTTCCTATTAACATTTGTTTTTCTGAATTTCATCCTAGATTTAAATCCTATTCCAGATTTGTCAAAAATTAGTTTTTGTGACCCAAGTAAAACGTCAAGATTAGCTTGACCTTGTGTAAATCTTGAAACGGTTTATGATAAAAAATCAATTTTCTTTTGTAATTCTGAACAATTATTACAGGGTTTATTACATGCACAATCAGAATTATCATGAATTAATTTTAAGAAATCACAATCAGTTTCATCTTCAAGAATTCTCTTTTCAAGAGAGTCTACTTTATTTACTAGCCAATTATTCAATCCTTTTAGCCTATTATTTTCTTTTTGTAGTTTCTTAGCCTCTTCATGCATTTCATTAAATGCTTCTTGTAATGAATTATGATCCACTAAGTTTGAAGAAGAATTAGAACTTACACTGCTGGATTGAAGATTTTGATTTGCCATTAGACACAGGTTGGCTTCTTCATTATCAGAATTGTCTGATGACGAAGTGTCATTGTCATCCCATGCTACATAGGCTCTTTTTACATCTGCTGTCCCTTCATGAGTAACCTCAAGAACATCCAACATCTCCTTGGCGATTTGCATTGGGATACCCTGAAAAACTCATCCATGTTAAGTGCGAAGTAATAATATTTTTAGCGAGTGCAATCATTTTGAACTTTTTTCTTTTCCTCATCATTTAGACTGGACCATTCTTTTTCTGTAATTAAAGGGCCATTAGAAATTACATCTCACACATTTCTATCAATGGATTCAATAAAGATCTTCATCCTAATTTTCCAAAAAGGATAATCTGTTCCACGAAACAGTGGAGGTCTATTAATAGAAGCTCCCTCAAAAAACGGTAAACTGTTTTCAGCCATGGATCGAAGAACTTGAATAACTTTCAAGCACCTCGCTCTGATGCCAATTGTTAGAAAAGTAGTTTTAGATCAAGAGGGGGGTGAATTGATCTTTGAAAGTTTTTCGCAATTAACGATTATCTATTTGTAAAATAAGATTTCAGATCGTTCTTAAATCACAATAAGATTCGATCGTTCAAATCAATCAATATAAATGCAGCTGACGAATTAAAATAGAGAAAGGTTAAGAAAGATATCACCGGTGTTTTATACTTGGTTCACCCAATACCAGGGCTACGTCCAGTCTCCAGCCAAATTTCATCTGGGTTCCACTAGATCAAATGTTTTACTGATTTACAATCTTACACTTAATCTACCACAAGAACCAAATTCCAGTTCTCGCACTCAACCTCTCACCAAGAACCAAATTCCAGTTCTTGATAACCTCTACAACCAAGTTCCAAGCTGCAGAGAAACCAGTGCCCAAACTCCAGGCACCAACACCTAACCTTTCACCAAGAACCAAATTCCAGTTCTTGACAACCTCTACAACCAAATTCCAACTCATGAGAGAAACCAAGTGCCCAAATTCCAGTGCACCAAACAATACAAAAAGAATGTAAAGAAATGAAAAAGAAGAAACTAGAATGCTCGAGCAATTCCGCTATAAGTGTTTCTTCTTCAAAAGAAATCAAGTTGCCTCAAGAAAGATTTTCAAAGAACTTCTCAAAAACTCGATGCGAATCTTTCTTGAAAAGAGTGCTAAAGTTTGCTTGATTGATTGCTCAAGGATGTCTAAAAACCGATGTTCAATGTATGTTTAAAAAGTTCAAGCCAAACTGTTTTTATAGAAGATTTTCAAAAGCTAGCTGTTTTAATTAATTTGTTAAAAGATTCTTTTAATCTGTTAAAAGTGCAGTTTTAATCTGTTAAAACTTCTTTTAATCCATTAATACGTTCTTGATTCTTTAACAGTTTTGTTTTAAGCGATACGACAACGTTTATATCAATTAAAACACTTTACAAAAAATCTTCTAAGTTGATTTAATCGATTGTTTCGCGATTCAATCGATTGAAATCTTGCAAACCTTTCTTGTAAAACTTTTCAAGTTATTTTAAGCGATAAAAATAAGTTTTAATCGATTAAAACGATGTGTAGGAATTTTCTAAGTTGTTTTAATCGATTGAAACGTGTTTTAATCGATTGAAAAAGTTCTGATCGGTCATAACTCAATTCTGATCGATCATAAGCGATTCTGATCAGTCATAATTTCATTCTGATCGATCATCCTGAACTCCAAGTGGTTTTAATCGATTAAAACCAAGTTGTATCGATTAAAATACTGAAAAAACACTTCTCTTATCATTTTAAGTGATTTTAAACGGTTATTTCGAAGCTTTATAAGTTAAAACACTGACAGAAGGTTTTCAAAACTTTCTTTAATGAAAACAACCGGTTATTTCGAAATTATATCAGTTAAAAACTTATTTAAGAAAGCTTTTGTTAAAATACTTTGTTTTTAACTGCTTAAACATTTTTAGAGGCATTTTACAAAATCTTTTAAGTGAAGAAACCTCATGCAGCAGAAAAGATAAAATGATTATACCTAAGCATAGCTGCGGACACACTAATCTTTCTACTCTTTTATCTTAGTAACTTTTGTCCACTGCAAAGTTGCTTTTGACTTCATCAAATCAATGAGATCTTTGCCAAAGTATTTCAATAAGATCTTAATCACTTTCATCTTGAAATCCACAAGAGATGATGAACAGCTTTCCCTAGAGACGGCACAACACACAATCGACTAAGAACTCCACTTAGTGATTCTTATCGCTTCTAGCCCACACCAGGTTCCAAAAGCCCCCTTTCCTTGCAACAAACAGTTCTCTGGCACTCACAACACTTAACTTTTGTATGGAAAAGGTTGATCTACTTTTCTGAGTGCCAAAGAAGAGTTTAAGTAGAGAAATTAGGGTTTAGGAATTCGGAATTTCGAAACTAGGGTTCTTGGGAATAGGGTTTTCGAAAATAGGTTTGATTTGAAGTTAAAACCCAAAATCTGACTGGTTTAATCGATTAAAAGAAGTGTTAATCGATTAAACCAGAGCCAAAAATCAACAAAACCCAAATCTCTCTGTTTTAATCGATTAAAAGGAGGTTTAATCGATTAAACCGCCTGATAATCGATTAAAAGTTGGTTTAATCGATTAAACCAGTGAGTTGTTACAGAAAATGATTTTTCTCACTGTTTTAATCGATTATTTCCCTATTTAATCGATTAAAGCCGAGCCTGGATGATGAACTTGAGCTTTTTGAAGCTTCTAAGGTTCAGACTATGTACCGGCTATCTCAAACACTAAAATTACAGACTCAATCTAATTAATACAGAGTTATTACACTAAAAAACAAGTCTTCAACACTCTAAGTCTTTGTGTTCTTGAATCATCATCAAAATCAACAATCTTCATGTTCATCAAGTGCAACATCAAGTCCTTGAATGTTCAACACTTAAATTTCGGGGGCTCCTTTATTCGTTGGGAGTTTGCACCGAGCCCTTGCCCAGGATGGTAACTATACTTCATCATCATGCGGGCTACCTTCCTATTGCTGGGAAGTATCTCTACACTGGCGATTTCAAGCGCTTGAAAATAAGTTTCAAGGGCCTCTTCGGCCGTGTCCACATAAGGTTGGGTAGACGGTCTACTGCTCAAGATGTCATCTTCAGCTTGGACCGTGACCAGTTTTTCGTTTACTATAAACTTGAATTTTTGGTGGAGCGTCGAAGGTACTGCCTTAGTGTCATGAATCCAAGGCCTGCCGAGGAGACATCTATATGCTGGAGTAATATCCATCACATGGAAATCGACGTTGAAGATAGTGGGACCAATTTGGATTGGTGGATTGATCTCTCCCACTACTTCTCCTTTTCAGACCATCAATGGTAAGGATAAATTCTTGTTCTTTCTCCTCAAGGGCCCTCATCTGGGCTCCCATGATTTCTATCCTTTGGGTCAAGGCATCGACTTGAGCTTGGAGCTCTCCATTTGTTGATGGTCCAGTAGGTGGGGCAGATGGTTGTGACATCCCTCTGCATCTCTTCCATTCCTCGTAATAATTGGAAACAACCACTTGAGCTTTGCCTAGCTCTCTATCTCTCATATAGACTGGTTTCTCCCATGCTCTCCATATAGCGAGTGAGTTTACAACATTGCATGGGTCTCCAAAGAAACACAGTCCTCCGAGCTCTTCCCGTGAGAGCGTAGTTTGGGTTCTCATGAGTTGTCTCATAGCCACTTTTGGGGAGTAAGCTATGCAACCCCTGAGACCCACTAATGGTATGCTCAGATAATCTCCGCATCTGATGAAAATAGGGTCGGGTCGGAACCAAGGACATGCCTAGGATAGGTGGTTGATGTTCCTGTTGAACATACAAGGATATGAATGTTGAACATAGAAGGATATGAAGCTTGTAGATTTTGATCATGATTCAAGAATAAAGGACTTAGAGATTTGAAGACTTGTAATCTTATGTAATAACTCTGTTTTTATGTTTTTTAGTCTGTAATATTCGAGTCCAAGATAGCGAGCACATAGACCATCCTTTCAAATCTCTAAAAACTCATTTTTATCAAAATTACACTGTGATAATCGATTATCACCCTCGATAATCGATTATTACAGTAAGAAAACCATTTTCAGGAAATCCTCTCTGTGATAATCGATTATCACTCAGGAAAATCGATTATCATAGGCTGATAATCGATTATCTGGCCAGATAATCGATTATCCTGGCCCAGTTTTGTTCCCCTGTGAATTTGGCTCTAGAATAATCGATTATCACTCAAGATAATCGATTATTTGAGTCTGTTATGTGTTTTGAAATTCAAAATTGGACCAAGTTTCGAAAACCCTATTCCCAAGTCATAAAGTTCCGAAAATCCCCGATTCCCAGACCCTATTCTCTCTACTTAAGGTTCTCTAAGGCTCTCTGCAAATTGAACAAACCTTTTTCATACAAAATTTAAGAGCTGTGACTGCTAGAGAACTTCTATAGGGAAGAAAACGGGGCTTTTGAAAACCTAGTGTGGGCTAGAAGCAATAAGAATCACTGAGTGGGTTTCTTGGTGGATTGTGTGTTGTGTTGTCTCTAGGAAAAGTTGTTCTTCATCCTTTGTGGATTCAAACGAGGTGTTCATCTCTTGTGTGACTCAAGAGAGGTGATTTCTTTACCTTATCTTTTCAATTTGTAAACTGTGATTATAGTGATAGCGTTAATCCTTTGTTTGAGTGATTAGCAATTGGACGTAGGGTCTTTTGATCCGAACCAGTATAAATCAACTGTGTAATCTTCTATCCATTATCTCTTTACTTTACATAACATTTTAATCGGTGAAATTTGGGAAAAATTTTAAAACCCTAATTTTTGTTTAAGAAACCAATTCACCCCCGTCTTGGTTTTTGTCCGTAAACACAAACATTCCGCTACGCGATTCTAACAAGTGGTATCAGAGCGTGCTTTGATAGTCATTCAAATTTTGAAAATGGCCGGACAAAATCAAACTTTTGCTGAGGGTGCTTCTATCAATAGACCTCCACTTTTTGTGGGGCAAAATTATCCTTTTTTGAAAGTTAGAATGAAAATATTTTTGGAGTCTGTTGATAGAGGTATTTGGGATGCAATTTTAAATGGTCCTTATTTCCTAAAATTACTAAAAATGGAGAAGAGGTACCAAAACCATTTTCTAGATGGTCGGCTGAAGAAAATAGAAAAGCCCAATATGATGTTAGGGCTAGAAATATAAGTTCATCTGTTTTCACCCTTGATGAGTTTTACAAAATATCTGTTTGCAAGAGTGCTCAAGAAATGTGGGAAATGCTAAGAGTAACCCACGAAGGTACCGATGATGTTAAAAGAGCAAGGAAGAACTCACTAATTCAAGAATATGAGATGTTTCGGATGCAACAAGGAGAAACAATTTTTTACGTTCAAAAGCGTTTCACACATATTGTGAACCATCTCACCAGGCTAGGTAAAATTTTTGATATTGATGAATTAAATGTAAAAATTCTCAAATCTTTGGATAGGAAATGGCAACCAAAGGTGACGACCATCACGGAGTTGAGAGAGCATGAACTTGAACTTGGAAGTCTAAACGATGAAGAAGGCCAACACCAAAGAGGAACCTTGCCTTCAAAACTGAAATTTCCAAGAGTAGGAACAAGAAGGAGGAAGCATACTTGGAGAATGAAGATGATGAAAAATTAAGTCTCATGATAAAGAAATTTACAAAGTTCATGAAAGCCAAAGGGAAACAACCCTTCATAGGTAAGGGAAAGGTAAGAGAAAGTACTTCCTTAAATATTAAATGTTACGGTTGTGGTGAAACAGGACATATAAAAACCGATTGTCCAAATAAGAAAAATGAAGATCATAAAGGCAAGAAATTCTTCAAGAAGAAAGCCTACATTGTTTGGGATGTTGGTGACTCAAGTTCGGAGTCAAGTGATTCGGAAATTGAAGTAAACATTTGCTTGATGGCAAATGACAACATCTCTTCTGACTTTGAGGTTAGTGATTCTGACTCTTCCTCAAGTGATGATGAAAATGATTATGATGCTTTACAAAATGCATATGGAGAATTTTTTACTGCTTTTAAGGACTTGAAAGATGAATATAAATCTGTGAAAAAGTGTTCGAATAAATCCGAAAAAGAGGTGGAATCCTTAAAAACGAAAATTGTATGTTTAGAGAAAAAGATAATAAAAATATAGCATGTGCATCATGTAAAGAGTATGAATATTATATTGATATACTTAGTCATTTGCTTGATAAAGCTAAGAAAGAAATAAGTGATAGTTATAAGGATAAGACTATTGTTCAAAATAGAGAAAACTATCATGTTCCATTGAAAAATCCTAAAAATAAAAATAGAAGAGTATGAGTTGAAAAAGGAACTAAAACTTCAAAAGTTAAAAATGTGACATATTCAAATATTACATCTAATGCATGCTTTTATTGTATGAAACATGGTCATACTTCAAATAGGTGTAGAATTAAACATTTTGCTGTCCCTAAAGGAAAATATGTTTGGGTTCCTATAGTGAAATAATTTGATTGTCTCTAACCCCAAGGACCCAAAAGTTATGGGGACCTAAGATTATCATGTTCTTGTTTTGTAGGAGACTTCCAAATCCAAGAAGTCAATGTGGTATCTTGACAGTGGATGTTCAAAACATATGACCGGAGACAAAACGAAATTTGTGAGTTTCGAAGCTAAAGAACAAGGATATGTAACCTATGGGGACAACAACAAAGGAAGAATACTTGGAACCGGAAACATTGGTGGTGAAAATACTTTGGAGATAAAGGATGTGCTTCTTGTTGATGGGCTAAAGCATAATCTCCTAAGTATAAGTCAACTTTGTGACAAAGGATTCAAGGTAATCTTTGAAAGTAAGTTTTGGACCATACATTTAAAGGATTCCGAAAATATATCATTGAAAGGCATTAGGCATAATAATATCTATTTGATTGATTTGGATTGTGTACCTAACACTAGTATAACATATTTAGTTGCTAAGGAAGAAAATCCATGGTTATCGCATAAGAGAGCGGCTCATATAAACATGCATCAATTAAACAATTTAATATCAAAGGATTTAGTTTTTGGTTTGCCTAAGTTAAAATTTGAAAAAGATATATTATGTGATGCATGTCAAAAAGGTAAACAAGTGAAATCATCCTTTAAATCTAAGAATGCTATTTCCACATCAAAACCTTTAGAACTATTACACTTAGATTTATTTGGTCCATCTAGGATAAAAAGTTTTGGTGAAAATTACTATGCTCTTGTAATTTTTGATGATTTTTCTAGATATACTTGGACATTTTTCTTAACATTAAAAAGTGAAGCTTTTAAGGTCTTTAGGAATTTTGCCAAGAAAATCCAAAATGAGAAAGACTTAAGAATTAAGGTGTTAAGAGGTGACCATGGTGGAGAGTTTCAAAATGAATGGTTTGAAAATTATTGTGAGGAAAATGGTATTTTGCATAATTTTTCTGCACCTAGGACTCCCCAACAAAATGGTGTAGTAGAAAGGAAAAATAGGTCACTAGAGGAACTTGCTAGAACAATGTTAAATGAATCAAATGTTCCTAAATATTTTTGGGTTGATGCTGTAAGTACTGCATGTTATGTATTGAATAGGATGCTTATAAGGCCAATCATAAAATTAACTCGTTATGAATTGTTAAATGGTAGGAAGCCTAATGTTGCTCATTTAAAAATATTTGGATGCAAATGCTTTGTTTTAAATAATGGAAAAGATAACTTAGGAAAATTTGACTCAAAGGCTGATGAGGGCATTTTCTTAGGTTATTCACTAACTAGCAAAGCATATAGAGTGTTCAATAGAAGAACTTTAAATATTGAAGAATCTGTACATGTCACCTTTGATAAAATTGTAGACCTTGAAGGAAATCCTCTTGAGTCAAATAAAGAATTTGCAGGTGATGATGAGTACATAAGAGAAGCTCTAGAAGAAATGTACTTAAATGAGAATGAGTCATCTCAACCAACTGAATTGACAAAAGAGTGGCAATCACCAAGAGGACTTTCAATGGAAAATATAATTGGATATATCTCAAAAGGGATAAGAACTAGAAATACGACAAATTTCTGTATGTCTGTAGCTTTTGTTTCACAGATAGAACCCAAAAGTGTTGAAGAAGCTCTTAAAGATGACCAATGGTGCATAGCAATGCAAGAAGAACTTAATCAATTTGAAAGAAATCAAGTCTGGGAATTAATTCCAAGAGAAGAATCTCATCAAGTGATTGGAACAAAATGGGTATTTAGAAACAAACTTGATGAAGATGGAAATATAACAAAGAATAAAGCCAGACTTGTTGCCAAAGGTTACTGTCAAGAGGAAGGTATTGATTATGATGAAACTTATGCTCCTGTTGCCGGGTTAGAGGCTATACGCCTACTTCTTGCTTATGCCTCATTGATGAAATTTAAACTTTATCAAATGGATGTTAAAAGTGCATTTTTGAATGGGCTTACCAAAGAGGAAGTATATGTGGAACAACCCCCTGAATTTGAAGATTTTAAGTATCCCAATCATATTTTTAAATTGAAGAAAGCTTTATATGGTTTGAAACAAGCTCCTAGGTCTTGGTATGAAAAATTAAGTAGTTTTCTAATTTCAAATGACTTTTCTAGAGGAAAAATTGATTCCACCCTATTTATTAAGAGGGTTAAGGAACATATTCTGTTAGTTCAAGTATATGTTGATGATATTATTTTTGGATCAACTGATAATTCTCTGTGTGAAGGATTTGCTAAGATAATGCAAGGTGAATTTGAAATGTCAATGATGGGAGACTTAACATTCTTCCTTGGACTTCAAATTAAACATCTTAAAGATGGCATTTTTGTGTCTCAAAGCAAATACTGCAAAGAGATTCTCAAGAAGTTTGGAATGGACACTTAAAAGGAAGCTAACACACCCATGGGAACATCATGCTATTTAGACAAGGATGAATCATGTTTGGAAATTAATCAATCTATGTACAAAGGTATGATAGGTTCACTATTATACTTAACTGCAAGTAGACTTGATATTATGCATTCTGTTTGTGTGTGTGCTAGATTTCAAGCATGTCCAAAAGAATCTCATTTAACTACAGTAAAACGAATCTTAAAATATTTAAAAGGAACTACAGAAACTGGTTTATGGTATTCATTTGAAGCTTCTCCTAGTTTAATAAGATATTCTGATGTTGATTATGGTGGATGTAAGATTGATAGAAAGAGTACTAGTGGAACATGTCATATGTTAGGATCATCTTTAGTATCTTGGCATTCTAAGAAACAAGCATGTGTTGCTTTGTCCACAACTGAAGCTGAATATATTGCAGCTAGTAATTGTTGTGCACAAATCCTATGGATGAAGCAACAACTAGAAGATTATAATATTTTTCTAGATAATATTCCTTTGATGTGTGATAATACAAGTGCAATCAATCTTACTAAAAATCCAGTAATGCACTTTAGAACTAAGCATATAGAGATTAGACATCATTTCTTAAGAGATCATATTAGTAAGGGAAATTGTAAAATTGAATATGTTGATACAAAGCATCAATTAGCAGATATTTTTACCAAACCTCTTCCCAAGGATAGATTCTATGATCTTAGAAGAGACTTAGGAATATTAGAAATAATCTAAACTCTGCCTAATTAATCAAGATTTACATTTTGTACTGTAATAATCGATTATATAGGGAAATAATCGATTATCCTAAGTCTATAACATTGAAAATTTGTTAATCTCTCTAGAATAATGGATTATCTTGATTAATGATTGATTATTGAAGTTAAACAAGTGAAATATGTGAAATCTTTCTGTAATAATTGATTATTTGGGGTAATAATCGATTATCTGGCCCAAAATTGCCCAAAACCGGTATTTTGCCACTGGAATAATCGATTATCCAGCCTGATAATCGATTATCTCTATACTTGAAGAAATAATCGATTATCAGAGGCTGATAATTGATTATCCTGCGCCGTTGTGGGTTCTCTAGCTGTTTGTAACGGTTATTTTGGCTCCAATTCTCCTCCAACTAGGCGTTTATGAGCGTTAGGATGTTCCATAGAATGGAAGGACACCTTGCTGCTCAAGAAGATTTTAATAGAATTATGGCTTATTTCTCATTTCTCCGCAACCCCTCTATGGAAATTGGCCGCCAACTTTTGGCGGGGCCTTTAAAGAAAGAAGAATGCCTTTTGCTGCACCTTCTTGTCTGGATTTTATGTCGCCGGGCAACCAACCATGCCCAATGTTCTTCTGCTAACCTTCGCATTATTCATGCTATCATGAATAATGAGCCCATTGATTGACCAAGCTTAGTTACTTTAACAATGCTCAAGGCGAAGCATCACCCAACATTCAAGATTTCATACGCTCTCCTAATATCCAATATTCTTGAATACAAAGGCGTAAATGTTGAAGGAGAACAACGGGCCTGGACCCTAAATTCAAATAGAATGCTAGACGGCATGCCCACTCAGCTACAGATGGTGAACGTAAACGAAATTTACGTTCATAAAGATGATGCTCCTCACATGGCCAACATGGTTCAAGATTCTGATGATGAGGACATGCCCACTGCTGAAATGCCTGCTGAAAACATTCATACTGCTGGGACGTCATCTACTCATCCTACATCTCATCCGTCTATGGAAGATATGCTGTTTGATATGAATTAAAGAATGAAAGAGTTTTTCACTATCTCTGAAGAACGACATTAGGAAATTATTCGATGTATTTCAGATGTAGATGATAGGGTTTGTAATTTAGAAGACAGATTTGATGCCCAATTTAACAGTGATGAAAGTGAAGAGTTTTAATCTCTTCAACATATTTCTTGTTTGTAATTAATTTGATTTATGAAATAAAAATGGTATTTTTTTTTGCTTTGATTGAGGGGGAGCTATTTTCTATATTATGCACTTATTGAGGGGGAGCTTTCATTTTTTTATCATAATCAACATAGGGGGAGAAATTATTTTAAAGCCTCTTACGTTTATTTTAAATGTTGTCTGGTATGTTTAATATTTTTGTTAGTTGTGACAGATAAAATAGGTTATTACAAAGGGCTTTAAAGGAAATTTTGATCATCATCAAAAAGGGGGAGATTGTTGAACATACAAGGATATGAATGTTGAACATACAAGGATATGAAGCTTGTAGATTTAGATGATGATTCAAGAATAAATAGCTAGCACATAGACCATCCTTTAAAAGCTCTAAAAATTCATTTTTATCAAAATTACACTGTGATAATCGATTATCACCCTTGATAATCGATTATTACAGCAAGAAAACCATTTTTAGGAAATCCTCTCTGTGATAATCGATTATCACTCAAGAAAATCGATTATCATAGGCTGATAATCAATTATCTGGCCAGATAATCGATTATCCTAGCCCAGTTTTGTTCCCTTGCGAATTTGGCTCTGAAATAATCGATTATCACTCAAGATAATTGATTATTTGAGTTTGTTATGTGTTTTGAAATTTAAAATTGGACCAAGTTTCGAAAACCCTATTCCTAATTCATCAAGTTTCAAAAATCCCCAATTCCCATACCCTATTCTCTCTACTTAAGGTTCTCTAAGGCTCTCTGCAAATTGCACAAACCTTTTTCATACAAAAGTTAAAAATTGTGACTGCTAGAGAACTTCTGTAGGGAAGAAAAAAGGGCTTTTGAAAACCTAGTGTGGGCTAGAAGCGATAAGAATCACTGAGTGGGTTTCTTGGTGGATTGTGTGTTGTGTCGTCTCTAGGAAAAGTTGTTCTTCATCCTTTCAAAGGAGGTGTTCATCTCTTGTGTGACTCAAGAGAGATGTTTTCTTTACCTTATCTTTTCAATTTTTAAACTGTGATTATAGTGACAACGTTAATCCTCTATTTGAGTGATTAGCAACTGGACGTAGGTTCTTTTGATCCAAACCAGTATAAATCAACTGTGTAATCTTCTATCCCTTATCTTTTACTTTACACATCATTTTAATTGGTGAAATTTGGGAAAAATTTTAAAACCCTAATTTTTGTTTAAGAAACCAATTCACCCCCCCCCCTCTTTGTTTTTGTTCGTAAGCGCAAACATTTCGTTGCGCGATTCTAACAGTTCCATTGTTACAACTCGACCTTCCACTCCATGGTTAGACGTCGGCGAAGAGGGATTTTTGAGAAGCTTTTCAAAGGATCGGGGAACATCCCCATGTGGCTAGAGGAATAAAAGTGCATGATACCCCACATGAATAATAGTGAAGAGCAATATCTAAGTGTTCTTCCTTGCTTTTGGTGACAAAACTCAATCGAGAGAAAGGTGTCGGCAAGAAGCGCAGGCAAGGGACTCTTCGAGTGCATGCCCCAGGCGAAAAAGGCGTCCATAACGGCTTGATCTACTGTGTCGAGGTGAAATGGAAAACGTATGTTCCCAAACACAATCAGAGCCAGGGTTTTGTTAAAGGCAAACCAATCTGCCTTAGCAGCCAAAGAGGACAGATGGTCTTCTAACATTGCAACTTTCCACCCCTGGATATTCCCTTTTACTATCCGGGCAGCCTGATGAAGTGGCAATTGGATGATGGCAGCGACTTTGACTGCGAGAATATATGTTTCGTGACGAATATGGACCCCGGCTAATTTGGGCCATCTCAACATTATTGCATATTCCTCCAAAGTTTGTACCAGATCAAATTGAAAAAATTTGAAGCAGTGTAGAATGGAATTCTAGAAATGGATCAAAATACTGATGAATATGGGATCGACACAGATCTTTAAAAGATCGAGAATCCGTCCATAAGATTTTTCGAAATCGGGGTGGACCTCAGGTGGCATCAATGCACATAGTCGTTCTATCTTCTCTACACGATTCCGGTGAATGTCCACTTTCTTTAACTGTCTACTAGAACCCTCCATTTTTCTAGAAACAAAAATGCATGCAATGAGTATGATGTTGATGTGGGCATGCATGTAAATGTTTGTTTTTCCTAAAAATTATCATGTTTTATTTTCTACGTGATGCATGATAGTGTTTGGGTTTTTATTTTTTCAAAAGAAAGAAAAACTACCTATATGGATGTTCATGAGTTCGATGCTTATGAACAGGGTCCCATTTTTTCTTATTATGATTATTTGATTTATTTGGTTTTTATAACATTTTATCTCTTCTGTCGGACTGCATGGCTACTTAGCTTATAAAGAACCTGAAACCAGGCTAGCTAAAATGCAGACTATCCGAGATAAAAGTAATATATTATAAAAGAATGATTTTAGAATCCCTTATCTCTTCTGTCGATCCACGTGGCTACTTAGCTTACAAAGAACCTGAAACCAGGCTAGCTAAAATGTGAACTATCCAAGATAAGGGTGTTTATTATGAAAAGGTTTTTGAGAGATTTGTTTTGTTGTTGTATGATTATGCTACACAACAAACAAATGCAACAAACAAGTGCACAAACAATTCACTCATCCACGAACAGTGAGATGACGTTTTTATCATGAGGTAGGGGTATCCTGCAGAAAGCTGCGTATTCAAGGTAGTTCTAAATATCCTCACCAAGGTCAGGCCCCCAAGGTGCCCCCATTATACGATCCCCACTCTCCTAGCCTTCAGACCATGCATGGCACTAGGGCCTTGTCGGTCTTTAGGCCAAAAGAGGAAGATTATCACCTTGAGTGGTGGTTTCCGACCATACCGGTGGGCTCATGGCCCTCGCTACGGTAAATCGTACAATGTCACCCACTCCCTAAGGTTATCCCACTTACCCCCGGGTATAGGGGGAACTGTTGTGTGCAAGGGTTTGTGTACAATTGTTATTTCAAACAATTACATAAAATAAGCATACAACAGTTATTAAAGTCAAGCAATAAATCATGTTATAAAAGCAAGAAAGGATAAAAGCATAATTTCAAGTTTTTATTTTTTAAACTAGTCCATCACTAAATGGGATCAACTCTCTAGCTTCCCCAGTGAAGTCGCCATCTGTTGCGATGGTCTTTTGATTTGACTCACATTTTAAAAAGTGTGGTCATCACCCTTAGGATGTCCGATAACCAAACTATTCTAAGGGTGAGGTTTTCATAAGTGGGTTCTGGAGTCGCCACCAATATTTTAACCAAAAACATTGAAAAAGGAAAAAAGAAGGCAATGGTTTTAAGAAAAACCAACTTTGATCATTACAACCAAAGTTAGGTAAGGGAGTTAGTTACGTGCAGGGAAGGTATTAGCTTCCCCACGACGTCCCTTTCGGGTTCCCTATGGTGGACTATTATTTTTTTACAAAAAGAACACTAAAAGTATGTTTTTAGCCTTATTTATTTATTGCAAAATTTAAATTATTGACTACATGGCTCTAATAACTAATGGACAAAGATGGTAACTAATAAAAGCGATAAAATAGAGTAAGGGATATAGAGGAACCTTCGAAGCAAGCTCTTATAAACACTCTTGTAAAGGGCGCTTTTTGGCAAACCCCGAACTCTACACAAACACTCCTTTCTTGAATTGAAACTTTCCTAAATGAGCTAGAATTGGACTCTTAAAGTAGAAACAACAAGTAAATGAAGTATCAAAGTAATAACTATGTGATTTTTGGGTGTTTTTGTGTTTTTTTGTGTGTTTTCTTCCTTGAACGAAGGTCCTATTTATAGAAATTTGTGTCCATTAGATTGGGAAGGTCGTCTCGTCTGACAAGGTCGAGACGGTCGTCTCACCATTTGAGACCACTATCTCGACAACCGGTACCGCCGTCTTACCAAACAAGACGACATTCTCGCTTTAAGCGAATGGCAAGACGGCGGTCTCATCAAATGAGACGACATTCTCGCTTTTGGCGAATGGCGAGATGATGGTCTCGTCAAACGAGAAGGCGTTCTCTCTTTTGGCGAATGGCGAGACCATCGTCTCGCCAAACAAGACGGTGTTCTCGCTTTTGGCAAATGGCGAGACGGTAGTCTTGCCAAACTAGATGGCGGTCTCGCCTTTGGCAAACAGCGAGACGAAGGTCTCACCAAACGAGACTGTAGACCCCAAATCTTGCCCGACCTCATAAATAAGACCAGAAGACCTCCTTTTCGAAGATGGATGAAGCCTAAGAAGAAATTAGGAGAGACTATTAGGCCCCATACTAGGATAGGAAGGATTTTGTGCATTAAAATAAGGATTTTTGCCTTCAGGGAACGAGATCGCTGTCTCGTTTGGCGAGACGACCGTCTCGCCACCTATGAATGACGAGACCCCCTTCCCGATTGGCGAGAAGGCCTTCTCGTTTCTGGGAAAGTCGATACCTCCGTCTCGCCAAACGAGACGACAGTCTCGCCACTTTTGCAAGGCGAGACGGCCGTCCCGAATGGCGAGACGGCCATCTCGACCTTGTCAGACGAGACGACCGTCTCGACCTGACAGGCACGAATCCCTATAAATAGTGAGCACTCCCCCCTTCATTTCACACAGTTCTTCCACTTTCCCTTCTACAACTTCTTCAAATTCTCTTCCTAGAACCCCTCCGAAGCATATCCGGAGTTTCTGAGAGTTCTTTATAGTTTTTTATAGCATTTCCGAGAGTTTTTCAGCGTTGTAAAGAGCGAAGGGCTGCTAAAACGCACCCTAATTTTCAGAGAATTAATTAAAAAGCTTGCTTTGGAGGTTTCTTCACTCTCTCCCTCTCTTTTACTGCTTTTATTTTTATAATTAAAATTGCATCATAGATATTAGAGTCATGTAGTCGTTACTTTAATTCCGTAAATAAAAGGGTAAAAGCGTCTTTTCACAAGTTTATTTATTAAATAGCTGGCCTATCATAGGGAACTCGAAAGGAGCGTCGTAAGGGAACTAACACTTCCCTTACACGTAACTAACTCCCTTACCTAAACTCTGGTTTTAACGACCAAAGTTGGTTTTCAAAAACCAACGCCTTTTTTCTCCTTTTTCGATGTTTCTGGTAAAAACATCGGTGGCGACTCCATAAGAACCCCTTCAAATTAGTTCTTGGGTTAGCCCGGTTATTGGACAAATCAAGAACACCTTTTTGAAAACCTCACCCCTAGGTTCAGCTCGGTTATCAGACAACCTAAAGGTGTTGTACATCACCCATAAAAACGCGAAAATTGGAAAAGTCGGAACCATCGCATCGCCCTGACCGCCTCTTTTTGATAGCGGTGACAGATGGCGACTCCACTGGGGAGGCCTAGAGAGTTGATCCCATTTAGTGATGGGCCAACCTAAATAAATAAACCAAGAAATTACGCTTTTACCCTACCTTGTATTATAACATGTTTTAATGCTTGGCTTTAATAACTATTGTTTGTTTATTTTTACACAATTGTTTGAAATACAAACTGTACTCAAACCTTTGCACACAACAGTTCCCTCTATACCCGGGGGCAAGTGAGAAATCCATAGGGTGCGGGTGACAGGTACGGTTCGCTGTAGTGATGGCCTTGAGCCCACCAGTGTGATCGGAAACCACCGCTCAAGGTGATAACCTTCCTCTTTTGGCACAAAGACTGACTATGGCCTTAGTGCTAAGCATGGTCGGAAGGCTGGAGAGTGGGGACCCTATAATGGGGGCACCTTGGGGGCCTTAGCCTTGGTGAAAACAGTTAGAACCTACCTTTGTCAATGCACTTTTCTGCAGGAAAACCCTACCTCGTGATTAAAACGACTTCTCGCCTGTTCGCGGATGATTGAATTGTGTGCGCATTTGTTTGTTGCGTTTGTTTGTTGCATAGCATAACCAAACAACAGAAAAACCACAAAAAATATTTTCACAATAAACACCCCTATCTCGGACAGTCTGCCTTTTACCTAGCCTGATTTCAGGTTCTTTGTAAGCTAAGTAGCCACGCAGTCCGACAGAAGAGATAAGGGACGCTAAATATTATTCTTTCGCATAAAGCCATTTTTATCTCGGACAGTCTGCCTTTTAGCTAGCCTGGTTTCAGGTTCTTTGTAAGCTAAGTAGCCACGTAGTCCGACAGAAGAGATAAAGGCTATAAAAAACAATAACAAAATAAAATCAAATAAAAAAAAACTAAAACACAAAAAATGGGACCTTGTTCATAAACATTACACTCATAAACCATCAATATAGGTAGTTTATTTTTTCCAAAAAAAATAAATACGTAAATACCATATATCATGTAGAAATAAAACATGATAAATAGGAAAAATAAAACACTCACATTCATACCTACAATAAGCATCATATTCATAAAGCATGCATTTTTGGTTTTAGAAAATGGAGGGGACTAGTAGACAGTTGAAGAAAGTGGATGTAGACCCCAAATCTTGCCCGACCTCATAATAAAGACCAGAAGACCTCCTTTTCGAAGATGGATGAAGCCTAAGAAGCCACTAGGAGAGACAATTAGGCCCCATACTAGGATAGGAGCGATTTTTGGCATAAAAATAAGGATTTTCGCCTTTTAGGGTCGAGACCGCCGTCTCGCTTCGCGAAGGTGGCGAGACGACCGTCTCGACCTTGTCAGACGAGACGACCCGTCTCGACCTGATAGGCACGAATCCCTATAAATAGGAGCCCCATTCCCCTCATTTCCCACAGTTCTTCCACTCTCTCTCTAGAAATCTCTTCAAATTCTCTCTCTAGAACCCCTCCGAAGCATTTCCAGAGTTTCTGAGTGTTTTCTAGAGCTTTTTATAGCGTTTTTGAGAGATTCTGGCGTTGTAAAGAGCGAAGGGCTGCCAAAAAGCACCCAAATTTTTAAAGAATTAATAGAAAGCGTGCCTTGGAGGTTTCTACACTCTCTCTCTCTCTTTTGCCGCTTTATTTCAATTATGCAATAGATATAGGGCCATGTAGTCAAAATCTTTAAATTCCGCAAAATAAAGGGTAAAAGCGTATTTTTCACCGGTTTAATTATTTAATATAGCTGGCCTATCATAGGGAACCCGAAAGGGGCGTCGTAAGGGAACTAATACTTCCCTTACATGTAACTAACTCCCTTACCCAACTCTGGTTCTAATGACCAAAGTTGGTTTTTCGAAAACCAACCCCTTTTTCATTCCTTTTCCGATGTTTCCGGTAAAAACGTCGGTGGCGACTCCAGAAGAACCCTCCAAAAGTTAGTTCTTGGGTTAGCCCGGTTATCGGACAATCCAAGAGCGCCTTTTCGAAAACCTTGCCTCTAGGTTCATCCCGGTTATCAGATGACCTAAAGGCGTTGTAACCACACCAATAAAAATGCAAAAAACGGAAAGTCGAAACCATTGCGTCGCTCCGACCGCCTCGTTTTGACGGCGGTGACAGTGGACATTCCCCGGTACCGTACTGAGAAGTTGGAATGACTTTGCGCGATAATGCCACCAGAGGTCCGCTCCGACTTTGAAAAATCCTATGGACGGATCCTCGACCTGCTGAAGATCTGTGTCGATCCTATTTTCATCAGGGTAATAGTTCATTTATGGAACTCCAGTCTGCGCTGCTTCAAATTTCCGCAGTTCGATATGGTGCCCACTTTGGAGGAGTACGAGATCATGCTAAAGTGGCCCAAATCAGCCGGGGTCCATATCCGCCACGGGGCATACACTCCTGCAACACAAGTCGCTGCCATCATCCGATTGCCATTCCGGCAGGCTACCCTATAGAAAAAGGTAACATCCAGGATTGGAAAGTCTCAATGTTAGAATACCATCTGTCCACTTTGGCTGAAAGGGCAGAATGGGTTGCTTTTAACAATACTCTGGCTTTGAGCATATTTGGAACAATCTTGTTTCCCTTCCATATCGACACAATGGACCAAGCCGTCATGGACGCCTTCTTCGCCTAGGATGTGAACTCGAAGAGTCCCTTGCCTGCAATTCTTGCCGACACCTTGCTCTCGGTGGAATTTTGCTGCCAGAAGCAAGGAAAAACACTCCATTGTTGCTCTTCACTACTTTTCGTATGGGGCATCACACATTTTTATGCCTCTGGTCACATGGGGATGTTCCCCAACCCTTTGAGGAGCTTCTCCAAAATTCCTCTCCAACGACGCTTAACCTTAGAGTGGAAGGACAAGTTGGAACAATGGGACGCCAACCATTTATCCTGGGTCTGCCCTTGGTTCCGACCCGGTCCAGTCCTTATCAAATGTGGGGATTATCCGAACGTACCGTTGACAGGACTCAGGGGTTGCATAGCCTATTCACCTAGAGTAGCTATGAGACAACTCATGAGGACCCAAACTACAATATCCCAAGGGGAGCTCGGAGGACTGTGTTTCTTCGGAGACCCATGCACAATTGCTAACTCACCATCCGTGAGAAGAGCATGGGATGAAGCACTTGTTGGATTTGATGAAGACATATAGAGTTTATAGAGTTTATTTTGTGGGTGTGTAGGTGAATAGGTTATAGGTTTAGAATTTAATCTCTTGATAGTTTCAGTAGATCTTGTGATAAGCGCCTATAAATGATGTATTTCATAGAACTTATTTTACTGCATGAAAAACCAATCATTAAGCATTAAAAGAACAAACTGAGTTTTTCAATCTGTTAAAAAGAAGTTTCAATCTGTTAAAATCACTTAAAATAGGAAATATATATATACAGTCAAAATTTTAATTGATTGAATCGCGGAATCAACAGGTTAAAATGTTCTTGATGGTTTTTCCATATTAAAGGTTTTGCAATTTTAATCTGTTGAAATCAAGTTCAATCTGTTGAAACAGAGAGATGTCATTTTTCACTTTGAAGTATCTCAGAATTTCAATCTGTTGAAATAAGTTTTAATCTATTGAAACAGAGAGATCATTTTTTCATTCTAAGATATCACAAGATTTCAATATGTTGAAATAAGTTTTAATCTGTTGAAACAGAGAGATCATTTTTTCACACAGGATTTCAATCTGTTGAAATAAGTTTTAATCTGTTGAAACAAAGAGATCATTTTTTCATTCTAAGGTATCACAGGATTTCAATATGTTGAAATATATTTTAATCTGTAGAAACAGAGAGCTACCATTTTTTTCTAAACTGTATCAAATACATTGAAAACTCGAATTAACCGATTGAATGAGTTTTAAATGAAATCAATCGATTGAAACGTCATTTTAAATCGATTGAATCTATCAGTCTCTCTTTTAATCTATAAATACAATTTTGATTTCTCTTTTGAAAATACAATTTGGAAAATGATTGAAAGCAATCTTAGAGCTCTCATATTCGTGCCTTTCTCTGACCATTCATAAACTTTTCATATCATAAGGCGTTTTGATCAAGATTGTTGAAATATCATCAAGAGAGAAAGTTTTGAGTTAGAAAAATTGCTTCTGGACTCCTATATTGTTAAAGCTGCAGTCCAGGTTTATTTTTTTCATATACTTGTACAAAGTTTAATTGTGTAGATTGGGTTTGAATCTGCACTGGTTACAGTAACTGGGTTTGGTTACTGGGTGGTTATTCAAGAGTCTATCTTATGGTGTTGTAAGGTAGTTCTTGGGGTAGATTGGTGTATATCTACTGGTTTGTATTTTTCACTTGGAATTAGTGGAACTTGGCAGATTTGTCAAGAACTGGATGTAGCTCTTGGAAAGAGTGAACCAGTATAAACTCTTGTGTTGAATTTCTGCTTTCATATCTTTTCATTTCTTGTTTATATTCTTGCTTTGTTTAAAACCAAATCTACCTAATAAAAGAATTGAATAAAGATTAATCATTCTTCCAAAAAGAAAGAGTGTTTTTCGAAAAAGATTTCTAAAGTTCAATTCGCCCCCTATTGAACTCAACCATTAATTCTTACAATTGGTATCAGAGCTGGTTCTTGTAAGTTACTCAAGAATTCGGTCCAAGAAAGGTTTATATGGCTGAGGGAAAGATGAATTTTTCTGAAGGAGTCTCCATCAATAGGCCTCCTCTATTTGCTGGTGTGAATTATTCTTTCTGGAAGGTTAGAATGAAAATCTTTATTGAATCTCTTGATAGGGGTATTTGGGATACAATTGTTAATGGGCCTTTCAAACCAACTCATACAGTGGATGGTAAAATTGTTGAAAAAGACTGGGCTGAATTAACTGATGCAGAAAATAGGAAAGTTCAATATGATTATACTGCTAAGAACATTATTACCTCTGCCTTAAATCTTGATGAGTTTTTTAGGGTTTCTCAATGTGCCTCTGCTAAAGAAATGTGGGAGATTCTAGAGGTCACTCATGAGGGTACCTCTGATGTGAAAAGGGCAAGAAAGCATGAATTAATTAGAGATTATGAATTATTCAAAATGCAGCAAGGTGAAACCATTGCAGATGTGCAGAAAATATTCAAGCATATAGTCAATCATCTAATTGGACTAGGCAATACATTTGACAAGGAAGAGTTAAACATCAAAATCCTAAAATGTTTGGACAGAACTTGGCAACTAAAGGTGACAGCTATATTAGAATCAAGAGACTTAACTAAGATGACTACTGCATCATTGTTTGGTAAGCTAAGGGAACACGAGTTGAAGATCAATCGGTTTAAAGAACAAGAAAATGCAGAGAAGAAAAGCAGAAACATTGTTCTCAAGACGATTGAAGAAAGTAGGGATTCTGAAGAAGATGAATTTGAGAATCTGAATCTATTGGTTAAGAAGTTTGGGAAATTTCTTAGGAAGAAGAACAGAACTGGCCAGGTTAAAAGGTACACTGATAAAAGAACTGATTCTATTCAAAATACTTATACTTGTTATTCTTGTGGTAAGCAGGGACACATAAGAAGTGAATGTCCAGAAAAATCCCAGAATCAAAACAAGAAAGAGATGAAGTACAAAGGGAAAAAGGCCTACATAGCTTGGCAAGACAATGATTCATCCTCTAGTTCTGTATCTGAAGGTGAAGAAGTGAATCTATGCTTAATGGCTGGCTGTGAATCCTCTTCATCCCATGTAAGTTCAACCTCCACAGAAAATGAAATGAATTACAACACATTACTAACTGCTTTCAATGAAATGCATGATGAAGCTAGGAATTTATTGTAGACCCCAAATCTTGCCCGGCCTCAGAATAAAGTCAGAAAGCTTCCTATTTGGAGACGGCCGAAGCCTAACAAGCCACTAGGAGAGACTATTAGGCCCCTGTACTAAGATAGGAGGGTTTTTTGGCCCGAAAAATAAGGTTTCTCGCCCTGAAGGGACGAGACCGCCGTCTGGGAAGACCAGACTGCCGTCTCGCCTCACGCCAGGGACGAGACCGCCGTTTCGCTTGTCCAGACGGCGGTCTCGACCCCTGCATGGTCGAGACGGTGGTCTGGATTGTCAAGACGACGGTCTCAACCTTGTCAGACGAGACCGGCGGTCTCGCCACTGTCAGGCGCGAAAACCTATAAATAGGGGCTCCCTCCCCTCATTTCCACACACCAAGCACAATAGCTCTCCCTTCTCTCTAGATTTTCTCTCTCTAGAACCCCTTCGAAGCATTTCCAGAGTTTCTGAGTGTCTCTAAGCATAAATTGAGCATTCTAAATCTTCTTTAGAATCCTTCGAGGCATTTCCGGAGTTTCTGAGAGTTTGTAGAGTGAAGGGTTGCCAAAAAGCACCCACTCTTTAAAGAGAAATACAAAAAGCTTGCTTTGGAGGTGCACCCTCTCTCTTTCTAATTTTACCGCTTTCATTTAAAATTATGCAATAGACGCTAGGGCCATGTAGTCATAATCTTTAAACACCGCATAATAAAAGGGTAAAAGCGCAATTTTCCAGTTTAATTATTCATCCAAAGTAGCCGGCCTATCATAGGGAACCCGAAAGGGGCGTCGTAAAGGAACTAACACTTCCTTTACACGTAACCAACTCCCTTACCCAACTCTGGTTCTAATGACCAAAGTTGGTTTTCGAAAACCAACGCCTTTTTAAACTCCTTTTCCGATGTTTCCGGTAAAAACATCGGTGGCGACTTCACGAACCCTTCAAAACCCGTTCTTGGGTTAGCCCGGTTATCGGACAACCCAAGAACACTTTTCGAAAACCTCGTCTCTAGGTTAGCCCGGTTATCGGACAACCTAAGGACGTTGTACCCACCCATAAAAAACGCAAAAATCAAAGAGGGTCGAAAAAACCATCGCGTCGCTCCGACCGCCTCGTTTTGACGGCGGCGACAGATGGCGACTCCACTAGGGAAGCCTAGAGAGTTAATCCCATTTAGTGATGCGCTGGCTTAAAAATAATTAAACCAAGAAAGTAGCGCTTTTACCCTGCCTTGTATTATAACATGCTTTATTGTTTGGCTTTCAAATAACTGTTGCTTGTTTATACTTACGCAATTGATTGAAATATAAACTGCACACAAACCCTTGCACACTACAGTTCCCTCTATACCCGGGGGCAAGTAAGATAACCATAGGGAGCAAGTGGCAGGTACGATTCGCTGTAGTTAGGGCCTTGTGCCCACCAGTGTGATCGGAAACCACCACTCAAGGTGATAAACTTCCTCTTTTGGCAACAAGACCGACTCTGGCCTTAGTGTTGAGCATGGTCGGACGGCTGGAGAGTGGGGACCCTATAATGGGGGCACCTTGGGGGCCTTAGCCTGGTGAGAACAGTTAGAACCTACCCTGACCAATGCACTTCTCTGCAGGAAAACCCTACCTCGTGATAAAAACAAAATCTCGCCTGTTCGGGGATGATCGAATTGTGTGTGCATATGATTGGTGCATCTGTATGTTGCATGGCATAAACAAACAACAGAACAAAAACCAAAAAAATATTTTACAAATAAACACCCTTATCTCGGACAGTCTGCCTTTTAGCTAGCCTGGTTTCAGGTTCTTTGTAAGCTAAGTAGCCACGCAGTTTCGACAGAAGAGATAAGGGACGCTAAAGAATCGTTCGCATAAAGCCATATTTTATCTCGGACAGTCTGCCTTTTAGCTAGCCTGGTTTCAGGTTCTTTGCAAGCTAAGTAGCCACGCAGTTCCGACAGAAGAGATAAAAGGCTATAAAATAAACATCAAATAAAAATACAAAAACATCAAAAATAAATAACTTCTGACAAAGTCAGACTCATCCATACTACATCATATCATGAGTAAAGAAAAACCAAGAGAGAAAATAAAAATGAAAGCACATTCAGCATCATTTAAATAAAATCTCTCATGCATAAGCATATTCATGGTAATCTAAGCACTCAACATGCATTAATAAAACTTTTTCGGGCATTCTAGAAAGTGGCTGGTCCTCTCCCCACTCGTACTCGTGCACAAAAGGCAAGGGCAATGGAAAATCTGGAGGAGCAAAACCGGAAGCTCACTGCAGAGGTCAATACCCTCCGCGAGCAGGTGGCCCAATTAATGGAGGTCGTACGCCAAGGGCAGAGCAAGGGCGAAGACCAAGCTGAACATGTCCCTCCTCATGAGGAAGAGGAGGAAGAATACTTGTTTGGCAGGAAGGATGCTAAGACTACACGCATCCTTACCCCAGAAGTGTCCAAACAACAACTCTCCGCCCTGGAGGAGAGGTTGAAGGCGGTCGAAGGGCATAACTTTGACGTCAAGGAGGTGGCTGACATGTGCCTCGTGAAGAACATCCACTTCCCTTCCAAATTTAAAATTCCAGACTTCCCCAAGTACGCCGGGATGACCTGCCCTAAGAACCATCTTACGATGTATTGTCATAAGATGGCCGCCCAGGCTGACAACGAAAAACTCTTGATCCATTGCTTCCAGGAGAGTCTGGTGGACACGGTGTTAGAATCGCGCAGCGGAATGTTCGCGTGGTCGGACAAAAACCAAGAGGGGGGGTGAATTGGTTTCTTAATGAAAATTAGGTTTTCAAAATTTTCCCCAAATTTTACCGATTAAAAACTGCGTAAATGTAAATAGAGAAGAGTAGAGAAGATTACACAGTAGGTTTATACTGGTTCGGATCAAAAGACCCTACGTCCAGTTGCTAATCACTCAAAAGAGGATTAACGCTGTCACTAAAAACAAATTGTTAAAACAGATTACAAATGAACAGATAAAGATCAGAATACACCTCTCTTGAAATCCACAAGAGATGATCAACAGCTTTCCCTGGAGACGGCACAACACACAATCCACTAAGAACTCCACTTAGTGATTCTTATCGCTTCTAGCCTCACACCAGGTTTCCAAAAGCCCCGAAGAACAGACTTTCCCTAGAGACGGCACTGAGCACACAATCCACTAAGAACTCCACTTAGTGATTCTTATCGCTTCTAGCCTCACACTAGGTTCCAAAAGCCCCCTTTCCTTGCAACAAACAGTTCTCCGGCACTCACAGACACTTAACTTTTGTATGGAAAGAGTTGTTCTTGTTTTCCGAGTGCCAAAGCAGAGTTTAAGTAGGGAAATTAGGGTTAAGGAATTGGGGATTTCGAAACTAGGGTTCTTGGTAATTGGGTTTTCGAAAATAGGGTTAATTTGAAATTTAAAAACAAAAACAGATCGAAATAATCGATTAAATGGAGTTTTAATCGATTAAAACAGAGCCAAATACGCAGAACCCAATCCTCTCTGGTTTAATCGATTATTTGGTGAAATAATCGATTATTTGACCTTTTAATCGATTATTTTGATGTTTTAATCGATTAAAACCGTGAGTATATGCTTGAAAATGGTTTTCTCATCTGTTTTAATCGATTATTTCCCTATATAATCGATTAAAGCCGAGACTTGCATGATAAATTTGAGCATTTTGAAGCTTCTAAGTTATAGACTATGTACTGGCTATCTTAGACTCTATAATTACAGACTCAATCAAACTAAAACAGAGTTATTACAATACAGAAATCATCAATCTTCAATCTTCAATACTCTAAATCTTTAAGCTCTTGGATCATCATCAAAATCAACATTCTTCATGATCATTATTTGCAACATCAAGTCCTTGAATGTTCAACAATCTCCCCCTTTTTGATGATGATCAAAATTATCTTTTTTAAAGCCCTTGTAATAACCTGTTTCATCTGTCATACTAACAAACACATTAAACATACCAGATAACATTTAATATTGAATCATAGGAATCATAGGCTTTAAATTTTTCTCCCCCTATTTTGATTATAATCAAAAAGAACTCTGCAACATCAATCATAAGAGCTCCCCCTCAAAATATGCATAAGTTAGAGAAAGCTTCCCCTCAATCATAGCATGAAAGAAACATCGTATTTTATTCATCATCATTCATTCATTACAATATCAAGATATTAAGAAAAGAAAATATACAATAAAATCTAAAATTCTTCACTATCCTCATCATTAAAGTGTGTATCAAATCTATTTTCTAATCTACCCACTCTATCATCTACATTGGATATACGACGAATAATTTCATCATGTCGTACACCAGAAAGATTGAAGAATGATTGCATTCTTTGATTCATGTCGGAAAGCATATCTTCGATGGATTGCTTTGATTCTTGATGAGAAGAGGATGTTCCTATACTTTGTATTTGGGTAGAGGGAAACTCAGCTGCTGGAGGCATATCTTCATCAGAGTCTTCAATTGCATTACCTTGATTTTGGACATCATCTTTATGAACATAGATGTCATTGACCCGCACCATTTGTAGATGAATCAAAGTGCTGTCCAGCATGCGGTTCAAGTTAGTAGTTCGGACAACTTGTTCACCTTCGACATTGACTCCTTTATATTCAAGAATTCGGGATACAAGAAGAGCATATGGAATTTTGAAAGTTGGATGACGTTTGGCTTTTAACATTGTCATTGTGACAAGAACACCCCAATCTAAAGGTTCATTATTCATTATGGCATGAATAATGCGAAGATCAATAGAAGAGCATTGGGCATGGTTTGTGGCCGGGGACATAAGATCCATACAAGCAAATGAAGAATCATGCGTTCTTCCTTCTTCAAAGGTCCAAGCATGAAGAATACGGCCAATCTCCATGGAGGGATTTCGCAGAAAAGATCGATAAGCTAGGAACCTGTCAAAGTCATCTAGCTCACCATAAACGTTAATAGCATCTTCTCTAATGGGGAAGTGAGCAACATTTTCCCAAATATCATCATCTAGAATTATGGTAACCCCTTTTACACGGGATGTAGCAATTTGATCCCTAAATTTGAATTTAGAATAGAATACCCTAACTAAGTTAGGATAGTAAGTACCTTGCATTTGGATAAACGAGAGAACTCCTTGAATTTCAAGAAGATTAGGAAAATTAAATCCTCTATGAATGAATTGCTCACCTATAAGAAATTTGGGAGAAATAATAGCTTTTTCTTTCCAGTAGGTTAGAAATTCTTGTTGACCATCTACATCAGAGATCCATCCTTCTACAGAATTAGGACGGGAATGAGAAGAAGGTGCAGATCTTCTTCTTGTAGGAATCTTAGGGCGAGAGGATGAGGCCATTTGAAAGAGTAGATAAACTTAAAGAGATTTTGGAGACAAGTGAGGGAATAATGAGGTAAAAAGAGTATAGATTTCAAGAAAACTTGATTGCAAGAGTTTGAAGTGAGTATAATTGACCAAGATGTCTCTATTTATAGAGAAAACACTTCCAACGGTCATATAGAATAGATTCCATGGCAAAATATCCGTTGGCAACGGCTAAGAGCCAAATCTGGTCGCATTTAATCGATTATATTTCAAGATAATCGATTATTTCAATATCAGACAGCTTTAATCGATTATTTCCAGTAAATAATCGATTATCAGAGACATTTAATCGATTATTTCACGAAATAATCGATTATTCCAAAGAAGAATACCCTATTTTGGATGTTTTTAGAAAAAATAATCGATTATCACTTCCAGTAATCGATTATTCCAGAGGCTATATCAAGTTTTTGAGATTTATATGCATAATAACCTATGAACATGCTACACCACGAATTTTAACATAACAATCATCCAGAAACAGTCAAATTAAGCAGATTTTAAGCTATTTCTAATATCCCTAAGTCTCTTCTAAGATCATAGAATCTATCCTTGGGTAGAGGCTTAGTAAATATATCTGCTAATTGACGTTTAGTGTCTACATACTCTATCTTACAGTTTCCTTTGCTGATATTATCTCTTAAAAAGTGATGTCTAATCTCAATATGTTTAGTTCTAGAGTGCATTACTGGATTTTTAGTTAAGTTGATTGCACTCGTATTATCACACATTAATGGAATGTCATTTAAATATATGCTATAATCCTCTAATTGTTGTTTCATCCACAGAATTTGAGCACAACAACTACCAGCTGCAATATATTCAGCTTCAGTGGTAGATAAAGCAACACATGCTTGTTTCTTAGAATGCCATGATATTAAGGATGAACCTAACAAATGACATGTCCCACTAGTGCTTTTCCTATCAATTTTACATCCACCATAATCGAGCATCAGAATATCCTAATAAACTAATACGGGCATCAGACGGATACCACAAGCCAAATCCGAGTAGTTCCTTTTAAGTATTTTAAAATATGTTTTACTTGCAATTAGGTGAGATTCTTTAGGACAAGCTTGAAATCTAGCACACACACGGACAGTAATGCATAATATCGGGTCTACTAGCAATTAAGTATAATAGTGATCCTATCATACCTCTATACATAGTTTGATTAACTTCCAAACCTGATTCATCCTTGTCTAAATAACATGATGTTCCCATGGGTGTGTTAGCTTCCTTTGAGGTGTCCATACCAAACTTTTTGAGAATCTCTTTGTAGTATTTAGTTTGAGAGATGAAAGTGCCATCTTTAAGTTGCTTGATTTGAAGTCCAAGGAAGAATGTTAATTCTCCCATCATAGACATTTCAAACTCTCCCTGCATAATCTTAGCAAATTCTACACATAACAAACTATCAGTTGATCCAATAATATCATCAACAAGTGGCACATCCTTGATCTCCAAAGTGTTTGCACCGCAGTTGCTTAATTGATTTCTTGAGGCTGTGTGAAAACTTATATTCAATGTGAGTTTAGAAAGTTCAAGCCAAACTGTTTTCTATAGAAGATTTTCAAAAACTGCTGGTTTAATTAATCTGTTAAAAGTTTCTTTTAATCTGTTAAAAGTGCAGTTTTAATCTGTTAAAACGTCTTTTAATCGATTAAAACGCAGTGTAGAAAAAGTTTTTAAGTTGTTTTAATCGATTGAAACGAGTTTTTAATCGATTAAAAGAGTTCTGATCGGTCATAATAAAAATCTGATCGATCATAAGCTGATTCAACTAGGTCATAATAAAAATCTGATCGATCATCCCGACCCTTTAAGTGATTTTAATCGATTGAAACGTGTTTTTAATCGATTGAAAGATTTCTGACCAGCTCATAATTAAAATCTGATCGATTACATTTGCTTCTGATCGGTCATAATTTGATTCTGATCGATCATCCTGACCCTTTAAGTAATTTTAATCGATTGAAACGTGTTTTTAATCGATTTAAGCGTTTCGACCAGCTCATAATAAAAATCTGATCGGTCAAAATGAGTTCTAAATGGTTTTAATCGATTAAAAATAAGTTGTATCGATTAAAATGCTGTAAAAACACTCCTTTGACCATTCTAAGTGATTTTATTTGGTTCTTTCAAAGCTGCATCGAGTTAAAAACATGTTTTAAGAAAGCTTTTGTAAAAATACTTTGTTTTAGGTTGTTTAAAACAATTTTAGAGGCTTTTCGCAAAAATCTTTAAGTGAAGAACCTTCATGCAATAGAAAAGATAAAATGTTTTTACCAATCATTACTGTTTAAAACATACTAAATGATTCATTTTCTTTGAATAAATAAAAGAGACAAACAATTCATTTAACTATAGGAACCCAAACATATTTTCCTTTAGGAACTCCAAAATGCTTAATGTTACATCTATTTGAAGTGTGACCTTGTTTCATACAATAGAAGCATGCATTTGAAGTAGTTTTAGAACAAGATACATTATTAACATGACATGCTCTAGTTCCTTTTTCTACCCATACTCTTTTCTTTTTAGTTTTACCCTTTTTCAAAGAAACTCTATGATTTACATTATTTTGAGCAAATACCATTTCATTCTTCTTAAGATCATCAATTTCTTTTTCGGCTTTGTCAAGCAAATGATTAAGAATATCTATATCATATTCATGCTCTTTACATTTTGCACATGCTAAGTCCTTATCTTCATCTAAGCATACTATTTTTGTATTGGCTACCTCCTTTTCTTCTAAACATGCAATTTTCAATTTTAAGGACTCATTTTCCTTTTCGGATTTTCTTAGATTCTTCTTTACAACTTTATATTCCTTTTTCATATCCATAAATGCAGTAAATAACTCATTATAAGCATTTTGCAATTCATCATGGTCATTTTCTTCACTAGAGGATGAATCGGAATCACTAACCTCAAAATCCGAAGAATTGTTGTTATTTGCCATCAAGCAAATGTTTGCTTCAATTTACGAGTCGCTTGATTCTGAATTTGAATCACTGTCATCCCAAGCAATATATGCTTTCTTCTTGAATTGCTTTTTGCCCTTGTGTTCATCATTTTTCTTGTTTGGGCATTCGGTCTTTATATGCCCTGCTTCACCATAACCAAAACATTTTATATTAATGGAAGAATTTTCTTTTACCTTTCCCTTACCTTTGAAAGGATGTCTTCCTTTTGCTTTCATCATCTTGGTGAACTTCTTTATAAAAAGACTCATTTCTTCTTCATCAATTTCGAGTCTTCTTCTTCTTCTTTCTTATTTTTGCTTTTTGAAATCTCGGTCTTGAAAGCTAGGTTCTTCTTTTGATATTGACCCTCTTCCTCATTTAGTCTTCCAAGGTCAAGTTCATGCTCCCTAAGCTTTCCAAATAACGCCGCCATAGACATAGTGGCAAGATTTTGTGACTCCGAGATGGCCGTCACCTTTGGTTGCCATTTCCTATCCGAGAGATTTCAAAATTTTTACATTTAATTCATCAATATCAAATACTTTACCTAATCCGGTGAGATGATTCACAATATGAGTGAAACGTTTCTGAACGTCGAAAATCGTTTCGCCGGGTTGCATCCGGAACATCTCGTATTCTTGGATTAAAGAATTTTTACGTGCTCTTTTGACGTCGTCGGTTCCTTCGTGGGTCACCCTTAGCATTTCCCACATTTCCTGTGCACTTTTACAAGCTGAAATTCTATAAAACTCATCAAGGGTTAGAGCGAGATGAAATAATGTTTCTAGCCCTAACATCAAATTGTGCTTTTCGACTTTCTTCGGCAGTCCATCTAGAAATAGGTTTAAGAACGTCAACACCGTTCTCAGTAATTTTAGGAATAAATGGACCGTTTAAAATTGCGTCCCAAACACCTCTATCAACAGACTCTAAAAATATTTGCATACGTACTTTCCAAAAAGGATAATTTTGACCCGCAAAAAGTGGGGGTCTGTTGATAGAAGCACCTTCGGCAAAAGTTTGATTTTGTCCGGCCATTTTCGAAAAGTTTGAATGACTATCAAAGAAAGCTTTGATACCACTTGTTAGAATCGCGCAGCGAGAATGTTCGCGTGGTCGGACAAAAACCAAGAGGGGGTGAATTGGTTTCTTAATGAAAATTAGGTTTTCAAAATTTTCCCCAAATTTTACCGATTAAAAGCTGCGTAAATGTAAATAGAGAAGAGTAGAGAAGATTACACGAGTAGGTTTATACTTGGTTCGGATCAAAAGACCCTACGTCCAGTTGCTAATCACTCAAAAGAGGATTAACGCTGTCACTAAAAACAAATTGTTAAAACAGATTACAAATGAACAGATAAAGATCAGAATACACCTCTCTTGAAATCCACAAGAGATGATCAACAGCTTTCCCTGGAGACGGCACAACACACAATCCACTAAGAACTCCACTTAGTGATTCTTATCGCTTCTAGCCTCACACCAGGTTTCCAAAAGCCCTGAAGAACAGCTTTCCCTAGAGACGGCACAACACACAATCCACTAAGAACTCCACTTAGTGATTCTTATCGCTTCTAGCCTCACACTAGGTTCCAAAAGCCCCCTTTCCTTGCAACAAACGAGTTCTCCGGCACTCACAGACACTTAACTTTTGTATGGAAAGAGTTGTTCTTGTTTTCGAGTGCCAAAGCAGAGTTTAAGTAGGGAAATTAGGGTTAAGGAATTGGGGATTTCAAAACTAGGGTTCTTGGTAATTGGGTTTTCGCAAATAGGGTTAATTTGAAATTTAAAAACAAAAAGCAGTCTGAAATAATCGATTAAATGGAGTTTTAATCGATTAAAACAGAAGCCAAATACGCGAGAACCCAATCCTCTCGGTTTAATCGATTATTTGGTGAAATAATCGATTATTTGACCTTTTAATCGATTATTTTGATGTTTTAATCGATTAAAACCGTGAGTATATCTTGAAAATGGTTTTCTCACTTGTTTTAATCGATTATTTCCCTATATAATCGATTAAAGCCGAGCACTGCATGATAAATTTGAGCATTTTGAAGCTTCTAAGTTATAGACTATGTACCGGCTATCTTAGACTCTATAATTACGAGACTCAATCAAACTAAAACGAGTTATTACAATACGAAATCATCAATCTTCAATCTTCAATACTCTAAGTCTTTAAGCTCTTGGATCATCATCAAAATCAACATTCTTCATGATCATTATTTGCAACATCAAGTCCTTGAATGTTCAACACACGGCTCTCAACTGGTACATGCAGTTAGAGAGAGGGCAGGTCCAGAACTGGAAACAGTTGGCTGACGCTTTTCTCCATCGTTACCGATACAACATCGATCTGACCCCCGACAGGTCAGACCTCAGGACTCTGAGTAAGAGGAACGACGAGCCCTTCAAAGCGTACGCCCAAAGGTGGAGGGAAATGGCAGCCCAGATAGAGCCTCCTTTGACGGACAAGGAGACAGTGCCTATGTTCATCGACTCATTGACAGGAGCGTACTACGATAAGGCGATAGCCAGTACCTCCAATCTCTTTTCAGACATAGTCACTGTAGGGGAAAGAGTAGAGCAGGGATTGAGGAGCGAGAAGATAGCACAGTCTTCCCAAGCTGGCGTCTCATTCAGGAAGCTTGCTGGCAAGAAGAAGGACGAATCTGTGCATGCAATCAATTTTGCCACTCCTTCTTCTACCCCACAAACAGCCAGGCAGCCCCGCAAGAAAGAGAGGAAGTTCACTCCAATCTCCACTTCCTACGGACTGCTGCTACCTCAGCTGCTGGAGGCTAAGCTCCTGACCTGCATCCCTCCCAAGAAACAATTGGAGCCTCCCTACCCCGAATGGTATAAGCCAAACGAAAAATGCGCTTACCATTCGGGCTCACCCGGTCACTCTATAGAGAACTGCTTGACCCTTAAGTATCGGGTCCAAGAACTAATCGACGCCGGGTGGATTACTTTCGACGCCTCTGCCTCCAGCACAGATGACAAACCTCTGTCGAAACCAGAGTAGCAAAGAGGGAGGACTGGGAGGATCAGCCCTAGGATCTTTTCCTTTTTTTTAAGCTTTTCTCCTGCGGTCCCCGCCCGTGGCCGCAGGAATTTTGATTAAAAGGGCTTGTACATACATCTTCATCTTCATTAATATACGAGGCATTTTTGTCATATTCATTCTTTTCCCTCTTCTATTTATTATTCTTTCAAAAATAAATTGAATAATAAAATCTATGACTAAAACAGAACCTAAAACGCATCATGTCTATGATTGATGAATCTTCGTGGACCCTGGAAACGAAAGACGAATGGATTGAGTCCGACAGTGAGCAGGAGACCATTTCTCCGGACATGCAAAGGATGCTGGAAAAGGAAACACGCATCATACAACCGCATCAGGAGGAAATAGAAACTATCAATTTAGGAAAAGAAGATGAGGAGAAAAGAGTAAACATCGGCACCCAAATGGAAAGTAGCATGAAAAAGGGGTTGATACAGCTTCTAAGGGAATATGTGGATGTATTTGCTTGGTCATACCATGACATGCCTGGGCTTGACACGAGTATAGTGGAACACAAATTACCACTGAAAGAGGGGTGCCGACCTGTGAAACAAAAACTTAGAAGAATCAAGCCCGACTGGTCCTTAATGATAAAGGAGGAGGTACAAAGGCAGTTGGATGCCAACTTTCTTGTAGTGTCCAAATACCCAGAATGGCTGGCCAATATAGTACCCGTCATCAAAAAGACCGGAAAGGTCAGGGTCTACGTGGATTATAGGGACCTCAATTGAGCAAGTCCAAAGGATGACTTTCCCCTACCAGACATAGATACACTGGTGGACCATACTGCTACCAACACGTTGTATTCCTTCATGGACGAGTATGCAGGATACAACCAAATCAAACTGGCCGTTGAGGATAGAGAAAAAACCTCCTTCATTACACCATGGGGTACTTTCTGTTATCGAGTGATGTCGTTTGGGCTGAAAAATGCAGGGGCTACCTACCAAAGGGCTATGGTCACGCTATTCCATGACATGATCCACAAAGAAATAGAAGTATATGTGGACGATATGATCGCCAAGTCTAGAAATGAAATGGACCACATCCAATATCTCCGAAAACTTTTTAATCAGCTTCGGAAGTATCAACTCAAACTGAACCCCGCAAAATGCACTTTCGGAGTACGATCAGGGAAACTGCTAGGGTTCATTGTCAGTGAAAAAGGAATCAAGGTGGACCCCGACAAGACCAAGGCAATTTTGGAAATGCCTCCACCAAGCACAGAAAAGGAGGTCAGAGGTTTTCTGGGTAGAATAAACTACATTGCCCGTTTCATCACACAGTTGACGGATAAATGTATCCCCATCTTTAAGCTGTTGCGCAAAAACCAACCAACGGTGTGGAGCGAAGAATGCCAATAAGCATTTGATAAGATCAAGACTTGTTTAACCAATCCGCCTGTATTGGTACCACCAGTTGAAGGGAGACCTCTGATCTTATACCTATCGATCCTCGAAGAGTCCATGGGATGTGTGCTCGGCCAACATGATGAAACCGGAAAAAAGGAACAGGCCATTTATTATCTTAGTAAGAAATTCTCGGGCTACGAAACCCGTTATACACCATTCGAAAAAACTTGTTGCGCATTGGTGTGGGTCACTCAACGTCTCAGACAGTATATGGCTCGACATACAACATGGTTGGTCTCCAAAATGGATCCAATCAAATACCTCTTCGAGAAGCCCATTTTAACTGGAAGAATAGCTAGGTGGCAGGTTCTCCTCTCAGAATTTGACATCATTCACGTCACCCAGAAAGCTATTAAAGGAAGTCCCCTAGCGGATTATGTAGCCCATGGATCCACAGACGAATACCAATCCTTACAAGATGACTTCCCCGATGAGCACATCATGCATATTGAACACGAAGAGACCAAAGAAGAGATGTGGACCATGTTCTTCGATGGGGCTTCAAACATGCTTGGACACGGGGTAGGAGCTATTTTGATATCCCCCGAAAAGAAGCACATTCCTATAACGGCCAGGCTTAATTTCGATTGCACCAACAATATGGCTGAATACGAGGCATGTGCGTTAGGAATCCGAGCGGCTTTAGATCATGGGGTCACTAAGCTTAAAATATTCGGTGATTCATCCCTCGTCATCTATCAACTTAAAGGTGAATGGGAAACCCAAAATTCCAAATTAATCCCATATCTAGAGTACATCCGCGAGCTGGTCTCTAGAATGGAGAGCGTCACTTTTCAGTACATACCTCAGGAAGATAACCAAATTGCCGACGCCCTCGCCACTCTATCATCCATGTTTGCCCTGGACCAGGAACATGAGATGCCAATCATTCAAGTCAAACTGCATGATAAACAAGCTTTCTGCATGGAAGTAAATGGCGAACACGATCAAAACCCCTAGTACCATGACATCAAGCGGTACCTCATGAAGGGCGAATACCCCGAAGGGATTAGTGACAATGATAAACGAACCATTCGCAAAAGGGTCGTAGGGTTCACGTTGATTGAAGGAACCCTCTACAAAAAGAGCCCCGATTCCACTCTCTTAAGGTGCGTGAACCAAGAAGAAGCCCAAGCATTGATAGAAGAAACCCACAAAGGGACTTTTGGAACCCACGCACCCGGGCATGTTATGGCCAAGAAAATCCTCAGGGCAGGGTACTATTGGTCCACGATGGAAGCTGATTGTCACCAATACGCCAAGAAATGTCATAAATGCCAAGTATACGCCGATAACATTCATATGCCACCTGCACCTCTCAATAACCTGGCTACACCATGGCCATTTTCTATGTGGGGCATGGATGTCATCGGACCCATCGAACCCAAAGCGTCTAACGGCCATCGCTTCATATTGGTAGCAATCGACTATTTCACCAAGTGGGTTGAAGCGGCATCATACGCACATGTAACCCGGAAAGTGGTGACCACATTCATCAAGAAAAATATTATATGTCGGTACGGCATCCCTCATAGGCTCATTACTGACAATGGGACCAATCTCAACAATAAGATGATGGAGGAATTATGCCAAAACTTCAAAATCCAACACCACAATTCCTCTCCGTACCGACCAAAGATGAACGGTGCAGTAGAGGCAGCCAATAAAAATATCAAGAAAATTATCCAGAAAATGGTGGTCACCTACAAAGATTGGCAAGAAATGCTTCCTTTCGCCTTACACGGTTACCGGACGTCGGTACGGACCTCCACAGGGGCTACCCCGTTTTCTCTCGTATACAGGATGGAGGCCATACTACCAGTAGAGGTCGAAACACTACTGCAGAAAAGGCTTTTTACATCGGTTAAAATGGGCTTTCGACGTCGGTTAAAGCGGCGACATAGATACGGGGGTCATAGAAAGTAAGACTTTCTACGTCGGTTAATAGGAACCGACGTAGAAAGCCCTACTTTCTTTGAGCTATTATGATCGGTCAAGCTGGTTATGATCGGTCATAGAGCTATTCCGATCGATCATAACCGGTTCTCGATCGGTCACGAAAAGACTTTCTACGTCGGTTAGTCGAGGAACCGACGTAGAAAGTCTTATTTTGTATGAGCTATTCGATCGGTCATAACCGGTTACGATCGGTCATGAAGCTAATTTGATCGATCATAGCCGATTCGACCTGTCGTAATACTTTCTATGTCGGTTAACACATATAACCGACATAGAAAGTCTTACTGTCTATGTCGGTTAAAATTATAACCGACATAGAAAGTACTTTCTACGTCGGGTAATGACATAACCGACATAGAAAGTGTTATTTTTTTTTTAAATACCTGCATTTTATTTACAGATGCTACCTTTCTTCGAGTAGACCTGCCTATTCATCACAGTTCCAGACAAATAACCACAGATCCAATACAGACAGATATGCATAGTTCATATATAAATTTGCTACAGATATATATCCAGTACAGACAGATTGAGTTGTAGACAGAGATATGTACATATGAAACACATTGAAATGAATATATGTACGGACGAGATCCGAGTTCCAGACAGTTCATTTACTTAAACGAATGTAAATTTCCTAACTTAAATCAATTCTATCTAAATTGTTACAAGTTAAATTTCCTATGAAGATTGAATGCTTAAATTTCCTATCAAGTTGGAGCATTCTCCCAAAATCCTTCCATATGGTCATAACGGATGGCATGCACATCATCTATTTCTACATTAACACTCAAGTTTGGCATATTTGAAGAGAAACATGGTGTCTCGGGTATATCAAGTACTAATTCATCATTCTCATCGAAGTATACATGGGTTTTCCTTGTAGAACCACTCGACCATCCTTTGTTAGCGGGATCGGTGACATAAAACACTTGTTTTGCACTGAGATGCCATGATAAATGGTTCTTCGGTATAACGAGTATTTTCAAGGTTAACCAAGGTAAATCCAAGATCATCGGTGAAGATGCCAGTATTAAAATCAACCCACTTGCATTTAAAAATAGGTACTCTGAATATCGTGTAATCTATTACCCAAATCTCTTCAATTACACCAAAGTAGCCCATTGACGCCCTTATCGGATATTTATCCTTTGAACTCGAGAAATGCATTGATTCAGCCACCACCATGACTCCACTATTTTGCATTGTGCTTATTTCATCTTCTCCCTTTGTATAAAATGAATAGTTATTTATATCATACCCACCCCAACATATCACATCAAATTTTGGCTCACATGCTAGCCACTTTAGTGTATCGGAAGTCTGTATTGTCACCTTCAACTTGTTGTTTAAACCACTTCAAAAAGCTCTTGTTGTGTTCGGTGATCACCCACTTTTTAGGCATACGTGGATTATTTCGCTTCACAATCTCTTTATGAGCACTTAAGTAGGGGATGACTTCTTCACTGTTATTCAATATGTACAAATGCGCTTGAAGTACTTCATCTCGACACATTGTCACAACTTTTGCACCTCGAGTTCCTCTACCAAGACCTATTCCATGGTAACGAGTCTTAGGTAACCCTATAGGTTCAACTTCGATAAGTAGTTTGTGCAAAACTCAATAGCTTCCTCTGCAATATATCTTTGAACAATTGATGCTTCAGGACGATATTGGTTCTTCACATACCCTTTTAATATTTTCATGTATCGCTCAAAAGGGTACATCCATCGTAAGAAAACTGGACCACAGATTCTAACTTCCCTGGCTAGATGAACAATCAAGTGAACCATAATATCAAAAAATGATGGAGGAAAGTACATCTCAAATTGACATAATATTACTGTAGCCTCATTCTCTAACTGATCCAAAACATCCGGGTCCATAACTTTACTACATATGGCATTAAAAAAAAAGCATAATCGAGTTAAGGAATATCTAACATTGTCTGGTAAGATACCTCGAATAGCCACAGGTAGAAGTTGTTGCATCAATACATGACAATCATGAGATTTTAACCCAAGCAATTTGAGATCTTTCATAGATACAAGTCTCTTCACATTGGAAGAGTAACCAAATGGAACCTTCACACCTCGTAAAAACTCACAAAAATGGAACCAAATGCCTCAACTGACCATCTTTAATACGACTATCTGCATGCCATCTAGTGAGCTTTGCATCATTTCCATTAGTGAATAATCGTTTCAACCTTGGAACAATGGGAAGATACCATAACACTTTTGCCGGGGTACCATTCATAACATCATTGTCAGAATCACCATCCTTCTTCTTGTATCGTGATTCCCCGCATTGTGGACATTCGTGACAGTTCTCAAATTCTTTCTTGTACAACACACAATCATTCGGACATGCATGAATTTTTGGTACTCCATACCCATTGGACACAATATCTTCTTAGCATCATAATTGCGGGTTGGCAATGTGTTACCTTTAGGGAGCATGTCACTCAACAACTCAAGCAATTCTGTGAAACTTTTATCAGTCCACCCATTCTTTGCCTTCACATTGTATACAAAGGCTCTTTTGCATCATTGGACAACTTCTCGTACACATGTGTGTGTTGGAAGGCATCTTGTCCAAGCTCACGAATCATTTCCTCCAGCTGATCATCCATCTCTAGATCAACTTCTTCTTTGTCTTCTACACTTGGCATGTTTAATAATTCACCATGCCATGTCCACTTTATGTAACTCTTTAGGAAACCATCACAAAGAACATGTTCCCGAATAACTTCAGTCGGTAATCTTCGCTCATTCAAGCAGTTAACACAAGGGCAATAGAATCTTCCATCATTATCCGGAACATTCATCTTAGCAAATTCAAGGAATTGTTCTACTCCACTCTCATATTCATTTGTTGTTCGTCTATAATTGATCCAACTCCGATCCATTGTTACAAATCTAATTTTCAAAATCAAATTAGCTACGAAACACGAAATAACTACATTATAATGCCTACACGAAATCCAACTCCACTCTCAAAATAACTACATTATAATACAAATCTAATGTTCAAAATCAAAATCACGAAAGAATGCCTACAGAAACACATTCAAATGACTAAACTACTTACAATACATCTCTAAATTAGCTAAAGGCACCCATGATGTTTCCCTCTCTTGACAACATTATTACTTACTAGATTCAATACTGTAAACCTACATTGGCTAAAGCAAGCACGAAAACTTACCTCTTGAAGACCTACGAGAGGTGGCGGGTGGCGTGACGTGCAAAGCTGGGTGGGGAGAAACGTATCCCAGGCGACGGGCACCAGTAGCAGCAGGCGGCACAAAGCGTTGGCAGGTGGCGTGACGAGCAAATGTGGGTGCGGAGAAACGTATACAAGCGAATGGGGGAGCTCTGGTATGGGTGAACTGATGAAAGGAAATGGAGCGTAGGGAGAAACGTACAGGGGAGCTCTGCTATGGGGGGGAAGTGATGAAATGAAATGGAGCGCGGGAGGAGGGTAAAACAGAAGATACTATGTCGGTTGCCCTAACACCCATCATCAAAGACACTTTCTACGTCGGTTAAAATTTACCCGACATAGAAAGTTCACTTTCTACGTCGGGTAAATGTTACCCGACATAGAAAGTTAACTTTCTACGTCGGGTAAATGTTACCCGACATAGAAAGTTAACTTTCTATGTCGGGTAAATTTTAACCGACGTAGAAAGTGAACTTTCTATGTCGGTTAAATTTTACCCGACATAGAAAGTGACCTTTCCACTTACTATGTCGGTTAAAACTTACCCGACATAGAAAGTTTATGATTTTATTACAAAATTGCCACCGCGCCACATACTATGACGGGTGGATTACGACCGTGATAAAAACCCGTCATAGAAAGCTATTTTTCCACTAGTGAAATACCCTCTCTACGAGTTATCATGGAAGCCAAATTAACAGAGGCTGAATGGGTCCAAAGCCGGTACGATCAATTGAACCTAATCGAAGAAAAACGGCTAGACGCCATATGTCGGGGGCAAGCTTATCAAAAGAAGATCAAGAAGGCCTACGACAAGAAGATCAATCCTCGCACTTTCCAAGAAGGAGATCTAGTAGTGAAGAAACTGCTTCCAGCCCAGAAAGACAAAATCAGGAAATGGGCAGCCAACTACGAAGGACACCTTGTGGTCAAGCGAGCCTTCTCAGGAGTAGCCCTTATCCTCACCAACATGGATGGAGAAGAGCTCCGGTACCCTGTCAACTCAGATGCGGTGAAAAAATACTACACCTAAAAGACATTGCTCATGACCCGTCAGGATGAAAACTCGCAAAGAGCATCCTGGGCAAAAGATAGGGTCTACATTCCTCGGTAGGACACGTCCTAGGCAAAAACTAGAGGTTTCCAAAAAAAAAAAAGAGGAAAAGAAAGAAATAGAGAGAGCAATGACTACCTTAGCCGAAAACCGCAAAGGCGACTAAGGTAATACCTTCACAAAAGCAAGCAGACTTCGCATGGTCTTCACTCCGGATTCGAGCATCTCAACCGAAGGGACCAGGAAAAACGGGGAAACAGAGATCACAGACATGATTGCGACACCCTCATACAGTTTAGCCAACCTTGGCTAACCATGCTTACAAATTCCTTTGTAAACCCCCATGTAAAAAATAAACCATTTGTTTATATCAATAAAATTGTCTTTTCCCCTCTTTACCTACTTGTGTAAATGCCTCTGTATTAATGAAATATGAGCATGCATAAAACAAGCAATTCGAGAAAGCATAAAAACAAAAGACGAACATCACCAACCAGGGCCATCCCAAGTAAAAAGTACAAGGTAGCCTGCTAGATCGAAAACCCGCAAAGGGCGGTCTAGGCAAAAGATAAGGCTTTCGTAAAAAGGAAAAATCCCATCAAAATATCTCAAAATGAAGAATCAAAACCCGCTAGATCGAAAACCCGCAAAGGGCGGTCTAGGCAAAAAACAGGGTTAAAACAAACAGTGCAAAAAGAATAGTCACGAGCGAAAAGAAGGAAAGTACCAGTTACTTCCTAGATTGCCCACAACTAAAACAAATTGCATAAAAAACATCCACACACACAAATAGTCGCACAAAAAAGATTTTGCCAAGAGTACATAGACAAGCATTCAAAAAGATAATTTTCATGTTTACATAAAGGCATCCCGGTACGACTTCACCAACCCTTTTGCCATCCTTCCCAAAGAAGTCAAGCGTAACAAAAAGAAAACTAAAAGAGGAAAGGCATACGCTCAAGAAAAAGCCAAAAATCCAAAATCGTGAAAAAAAAAAAGAGATAAAACCGCGATAAAAAGGCAGGATTAAGTCATCACCTCAACCAATAAAAATCGACCGCCAAGAGTCGAACACAAAAAAGAAGAAGAGAAAAACCCGACCAACCAGCAAGGATCGGATAAACATCACCAAAGGAACAAAAATCAAAAATCCCCAGCAACCGACAAAGCTGGATGGACAACCAACAAAATCCCCGGTGCAGCCCGGACAATCATCAAGTCCAAGAAACATCTACCAACACAGAAATCACTCCCCAGTGCCTAACCGGCGCATGAGCCACCTGAGCTGTAAGCTGCCACTACCACCCTGATGGGGGGATCATACCCATCCGGTCCCACACAACGGACCGTACCACCCTGATGGGGGGATCATACCCATTCGGTCCCACACAACGGACCGTACCAGCCTGATGGGGGGTTGTAGACCCTAAATCTTGCCCGGCCTCAGAATAAAGTCAGAAAGCATCCTATTTGAAGACGGCCGAAGCTTAACAAGTCATTAGGAGAGACTATTAGGCTCCCGTACCAAGATAGGAAGGTTTTTTGGCCCGAAAATAAAGTTTCTCGCCCTGAAGGGACGAGACCGCCGTCTGGAAGGACCAGACCGCCGTCTGGAAGGACCAGACCGCCGTCTCGTCTCAACGCCAGGACGAGACCGTCGTCTCGATTTTCCAGACGGCGGTCTCGATTCTTGCAAAGTCGAGACGGTGGTCTGGATTTTCCAGACGGCGGTCTCGACTCCTGCAAAGGTCGAGACGGCGGTCTGGGTTTTCCAGACGGCAGTCTCGACCCCCTGCATGGTCGAGACGGCGGTCTGGATTTTCCAGACGGCGGTCTCGACCTTGTCAGACGAGAACGGCGGTCTCGACCTGTCAGGCGCGAAAAACTATAAATAGGGGTCCTGCCCCCCTCATTTCCACACCAAGCACAGTAGCTCCTCCTTCTCTCTAGATATTCTCTCTCTAGAATCCCTCCGAGGCATTTCCGGAGTTTCTAAGAATTGTAGAGTGAAGGCTTGCCAAAAAGCACCCACTCTTTGAAGAGAAATATAAAAAGCTTGCTTTGGAGATGCATCCTCTCTCTTTCTAATTTTACCGCTTTTATTTAAAATTACGCATAGAAGTTAGGGCCATGTAGTCATAAACTTAAATTCCGCATAATAAAAAAGGGTAAAATCGCAATTTTCCAGTTTAATTATTTATTCAAATTAGCCAGCCTATCATAGGGAACCCGAAAGGGGCATCGTTAAGGAACTAACACTTCCTTTACACGTAACTAACTCCCTTACCCAACTCTGGTTCTCAGGACCAAAGTTGGTTTTCGAAAACCAACGCCTTTTTAAACCCCTTTTCCGATGTTTATGGTAAAAATATCGGTGGCGACTCCATAGAACCCAACTAAATAAATCCCTGGGTTAGCCTGGTTATCGGACAACTCAGGGATACTTTTGAAAACCTCGCCCCTAGGTTAGCCCGGTTATCGGACAACCTAAAGGCGTTGTAGCCACCAATAAAAAAACGCGAAAATCGAAGAAGAAGAGTCGAAAAACCATCGCGTCGCTCCGACCGCCTCGTTTTGACGGCGGCGACAGATGGCGACTCCACTGGGGAAGCCTAGAGAGTTGATCCCATTTAGTGATGGGCTGGCTTAAAAATAATTAAACCAAGAAAATAGCGCTTTTACCCTGCCTTGTATTATAACATGCTTTATTGTTTGGCTTTCAAATATCTGTTGCTTGTTTATACTTACGCATTTGATTGAAATATAAACTGCACACAAACCCTTGCACACTACAGTTCCCTCTATACCCGAGGGCAAGTGAGATAACCATAGGGAGTGGGTGGCAGGTACGGTTCGCTGTAGTTAGGGCCTTGTGCCCACCAGTGTGATCGGAAACCACCACTCAAGGTGATAACCTTCCTCTTTTGGCAACAAGACCGACTCTGGCCTTAGTGTTGAGCATGGTCGAATGGCTGGAGAGTGGGGACCCTATAATGGGGGCACCTTGGGGGCCTTAGCCTGGTGAGAACAGTTAGAACCTACCCTGACCAATGCACTTTCTGCAGAAAAACCCTACCTCATGATAAAAACGAAATCTCGCTTGTTCGGGGATGATCAAATTGTGTGTGCATATGATTGTTGCATTTATATGTTGCATAGCATAAACAAACAACAAAACAAAATTACAAAAATATTTTTCGCAAATAAACACCCTTATCTCGGACAGTCTGCCTTTTAGCTAGCCTGGTTTCAGGTTCTTTGTAAGCTAAGTAGCCACGCAGTTTCGACAGAAGAGATAAGGAACGTTAAATATTCTTTCGCAAATAAAGCCACATTTTATCTCGGACAGTCTGCCTTTTAGCTTGCCTAGTTTCAGGTTCTTTGTAAGCTAAGTAGCCACGCAGTCCGACAGAAGAGATAAAAGGCTATAAAAAAAATCCAAAATAAATAAAATAATAATAACAAAATCAAAACATTTATAAAAATAATGTTGGCAAAGTCATATCATTCATATTGCATCATAAGTGGAAAAACCAAGAGAGAAAATGAATGCATAAGGAAAGTATGCATACGCATCATTTTAATAAACCCCTAAAAAATGGGTCTTAGAGAGACGTTTTTTGGGAAAATTACTGGGCCAAATCGCCTTCGGCTAATTGTAGCTTGGTTCTTCACCCTTTTCTCTTCGTTTTGACATGCTGTGCGTCCAAATCGGACAACCCAGTCAAAAGTTATGTCACTTTGAACATCTGCTGCCCTTTTGTACTGGTGCATGCATAACCACATTCACTCTAGGGGGCATTAGATATCCCTAAGACAAAGGCGAAAGAGGCCCAAGTGCGCTTATAATCTTCCATAAGGAAGAGATAAGTGTGTTAAGGCATATGGTGACCTTTATGAGGAAAGAACCATTCTGCCGAAGTGGGTATAACACTCCGCAAAGCATGAAAGGATGATGTCAAAGCCATTGTCTTAAGGCATATCTATCCCACACCAATCATTCATTTTTAATAAAAAACCCTAATTCATGTGCATTCTAGAAAGCGACTGGTATTCTTCATGTCCTCATCCGCATACAAAAAAAAACACAAAATCCCAAACACTATCACACATCATGTTAGAAAATAAAACATGATAATGTTTAGGAAAAAACAAACACTTGCATACATGCATCCACCAAACTTCATCCTCATAACATCATATAATAGACAGTCGAAAAAGTGGACTTTCCTCAATACCATGAAAAGAGGATTAGGGCATTCGCATGCCATGCACGGGAAGTCATCTCTTCAAACCGTCTATTGCATTCATGAATTGCATTCATAAATTGCATTCATTCTCACTTTAATAATAATAAGATAATAAAAAGAAAGGATTAGTCGATGTGCTTTCCATGAATCGGAATAAAATGGAGAGTAAGCCTTTCGTCATCAAGTTCTCTCCAATGGTTGATCCGCCCAAGGAGGATAACAAGCCTCAACCATTAGATATCCAAGTTAATAAGGAAGAGGGGGCAAGGATGCCGTTACATTCATTTATGTCTCGAACCAAATAAAGTTGTACCATTGAGATACGCAGAAACATCGTCCATCAATGAAGATATCTCCAGCATAGCCAACATTTGGGGGCAAAATTAAAAGTGAAAGAATCTACACCCCCAGGAGCTATAAGACAATACTCCCAAGAATAAAGGAAAAATAAAAAGATCGAAGAAAAAATCCAAAGGGGAAGCTGAGAAGACTTTGGACTCATGACGCTAAGGCAATTCTTTCAACGCTCCGCCAAAGAGACAAACTCAGGGTAGGCGACAAGCTAGTCACAGTTTGAGCTAGAGACGACATTCGGATCAGCAAGTCGTTTGCACTACCTTGAATGGATGCGACTCAAAAGGACCTTTGAAATATCTTTTGCCAATATGAAAAGACTTCCCCAACAATATGAAGGTGACCCACATGATATGGATATCACCCAAACCAAGGGTTCATTAGAAACTCTCAAGGAATAAGGGAGCCACCAGATTTTAAAGACAATCCTTTGAAGCTTTACCCAACAAAGGATCAAGCTGCACGGAGAAAAGGGAAGTCTCCCCTCCACACCTTGAATCAGATTTTCCCATATAGAGGGGTTCAAGCGTCAAAGGCGACCTTAGTCATTAGGTGTTCTCCTTCTAATTCTTAGGATTTGTAAATCCAATGACTATTAGAGATTACTCCTCGGGGCTAGCCCGACCCCCGAGCATTGTAGGGCACATATTTCCCTATTAATTACAAAGAATGTCATTCTTACTATCTGCTTCTCTTTTTGCTATTCATGTCTAAACCTCATTAATAACCATGTTTAAGCAAACATTTTCAAAGTGCGTCAAAGTAATCAAAATGCGCCATTGACCAAAATAAAAGTCAAATCCATCACTACTGATTGACTAGAAACACAAAATAAAGTTTTACCTCATCATAAATAAAGCCGTGTTTCGCCAATGTTGTACAAAAAGAAAAACAAAAATCAAAAGAAGCCCATAAAAGCTAAAGACCAAAAAAAAAAGAGCGCAAGATACCCGGTAGGAAACCCACCAAAGAGGGCTACACAAAAGCTAGGGTAAACCCGCTGGGAAACCTGAACAACCATAAAGGGTATCCTAGGCAAAAATTAGGGTTACAAAATAAAGTCCGCTAGGTTTTCCAAAGCAAGAAAAAAAGAAACCTAGACAAAAGTTAGGACAAAACAAAACACAACATCCTAAGCTGAAAACCCAAAGGGCAGACTAGGAAAGTCAATCAGTCATAGCAAGCGCCATACAATAAGACGTCACTCCATAAACAAAACGTTTGTCTAAACTAGCCGAAACACTCTAACCAAACTTGGCTAGTCGTGCTTACAAAAACCATTTTTCGTCAAAATAAAACAATTCTAAAACATAAGCCTTTGAATTAAATATCCTCTTCCTTCTTTTCTCTTGACCCTTATCACTACAACATTATAGTAATTAGTAGGGAAATGTGGAGATAGTAGTCAATAGGAGGATTGACATCCCCAAGGAAAGGGAGGGGCGCACTAACATGATAAGTCGCTCTGAAATCAACACAATCATTCTTCGGTCACGGTAAAATCGAGACGGCAAAATGGGTACAACCTATCCCTGTCGACGAAAGCACATAACGTCAGAAGCTCATCAGAAGTAAAAGCACATTGGTTAAATCCTTTTGAAAAATTAATTGAAATAGTATTATAGGATGCATATCGCCAACATTGCATGCATATGATAGGCTCCTATCTCTCAAAAAAAGAAGAGAAAAGAAAAAATGACAATAAAAAGAATAATGCCTGCTAGCAGATTCTTAGGCAAAAGATAGGGTAGCTCGCTAGATCGAAAACCCGCAAAGGGCGGTCTAGGCAAAAGTTAGGGCATTCATAAAAAAGGAAAAAGCCCGCTAAGATATCCTAGGCAAAAATTAAGGCAGCCCGCTAGACCGAAAACCCCAAAAGGGCAGTCTAGGCAAAAGATAGGGCTAAACCAAAAAATAAACAAAAGAGAAGGACCCTTCATCATAATCATAAAAAGTCCAGCAGGAGAATGCCAGTCACTTTTCCAGATGCATCAACCAAAAAAGAATAGATTGCATTTAAAGCATCCACACACAAGTAGTCACACAAAACGACTTTGTCAAGGTAAAAAAATAAAAAATCACTTTAAATAAAAAACAAAAACGAAAAGCATTCATGCATATAAGGAGAATAGCTCCATGTTTGTGATTGAAAACAGGATCACTGAGACTGAGTCTCCAAATAAAGCCTTCAAGAAAATGGAGCAAGTTGTCAATCAAGCAACTCATCAAAATAAGAGCTTCCAAAAATCAAGAGCTCCAGCTACCATCCTTCTACCCAGAAAAAGAAGGCACAAGAAAGTAATAAGTCTCCAAACATTGCTCTCCCTCAAGAAAGAAGAATGAGTTGTCATAAGAAGCTTCCAGAAGCCAAAGCTCCAATCATCACCCAATAAAAGAGGGCACAATCATCAAGACATCATAAAAGAAAAGCCGACGGAAAGGCTTAGTCATCCCCAAGAGGATCCTTGCCTACTCCGAAGGCAAAACAAAAATACTCCTCACGGCTCAGCATCACCACCACATGAGTCATCGAGCACACTCACCCAAAGTCTCCTCCACACTCCCCAATGGAGAATAAAGGCTTCAAGAGCCCATCATCATCAACAGTCAAAAGAGTCCAAACCATCAAGGGCTCAACAAAAAAAGAAGAGAAAAGAAGAAAAAAAGAAAACCCTTGCATCCCCAGCGGATGTCCAAAAAGGCAACAACAGAGCAGGTCGAATAAAAATCCTTAAGTGGATCTCCAAAAAAATTCTACAAAAAGGAATCAGAAATTCCCATCCCCCAGTGAAATAAGAGCTTCACAAGTATAGCTCGCATCAACATCAATCAAGGAGCCAAGACTTCATTCCTAAAAAAGAAAAATCAGATCCCCAGGAAGTCAATTAATTCCCTGGTGGATCACTAAAGAAATAAAACGTCATCCCTAGTGGACCTCCCAAAAAGAATGGAAAAAGCCTGCGTGTATAAAAGAAACTAAAAAGTAAAAAGGCTTACGCATTATCTCGAAAAAGCCAAATTTCAAAATCGCGAAAAAAAAGAGATAAATCGCAGAAAAAGGCGAAATCAAATGAAAATCCTTGCTCCCTAAGCGGGTCACCTCAGGAAAAGAAAGAATAAAAAAAGGAATTGGAAATTCCATTCCTTCAACAAAATAAGAGCACCACAAAAGCCAGCTCGCACCTACATCAATTAAGGAACTCCATTCCCTTAGGGGGCAAATCAAAATTAGATCCCCGGAAAGGCAATCAATTCCCCGGTGGATCACCAAAAAGAGAAAAACTTACCCAGAGAGCCTACTGCAAAGGAAAAACTTCAAACGCATATCCTCAGAAAGCTACTTGCCTAACATGGATATCCCTAGTGGAACGCATAGGCAAAACCTTGCAAGCAAAAAAGAAACATTAGCCTATTCAGAGGCAAAGAAAAAAGCAAAACCAAAAGTCTTCACCTCCAAACGGAACATCTGCCTACTCAGAGGCATTACCAAAAACTCAATGGATATCCGCCTACTCAAGAGGCGTAACCAAGATCAACAAATCCCCAGAGGATTCCTGCCTACCTAAGAGGCACTTATATAAAAAAAAAAAAAAATCCCCGACAACCAGCAAAGTCGGATGACCACCACAAAAGATCAAAAACAAAGAATCCCCAGCAATCAACAAGCTGGACGAACACCAACAGAATCCCCGGCACAGACCGGACGACAATTCCCAGAAAAGATAAAAAACAAAGACAGAACACATCTCAACAACGGCGCATGATCAGAATCAGTAAGCCGCCACCATCGCCAAAGGATCGGCTATCGCAAGAAGGGGCATCCAGAGGCACCAAACCAGACGAGGGTTCGTACTCGTCAACCAAAGGATCAGCTACCGCAAGATGGAGCATCCGGAGGTCAAACACCAGATGGGGGTGTAAACTCATCAAGCCTTACAAAAGGGGGCTTACCGGGCGGGGGTTAGTACTCGTCAAACCAGATGGGGGTTCGTACTCATCAGCCGAAGGGGTCAGCTACCGCGTCGAAGGAGCATCCCAGAAGCGCACAACACAACATTTCCCCAGAAGATCATCCGCCGCAAAGACGGAGTATCTGAAGGGTAACCGGGCAAGAGGGTCAACTCCTTTACCCTCCAGTCGATCACCTCGGCACAAAAGGCCAGCAGTCGACTGGTCGGGTAAAGGGGGGGCAGTTGTAGACCCTAAATCTTGCCCGGCCTCAGAACAAAGTCAGAAAGCATTCTATTTGAAGACGGTCGAAGCTTAACAAGTCATTAGGAGAGACTATTAGGCTCCCGTACCAAGATAGGAAGGTTTTTTGGCCCGAAAATAAAGTTTCTCGCCCTGAAGGGATGAGACCGCCGTCTGGAAGGACCAGACTGCCGTCTCGTCTCAACGCCAGGACAAGACCGCCATCTCGATTTTCCAGACGGCGGTCTCGATTCTTGCAAAGTCGAGACGGCGGTCTGGATTTTCCAGACGGCGGTCTCGACTCCTGCAAAGGTCGAGACGGCGGTCTGGGTTTTCCAGACGGCGGTCTCGACCCCCTGCATGGTCGAGACGGCGGTCTGGATTTTCCAGACGGCAGTCTCGACCTTGTCAGACGAGAATGGCGGTCTCGACCTGTCAGGCGCGAAAAACTATAAATAGGGGTCCTCTCCCCCTGCTTTCCACACCAAGCACAGTAACTCCTCCTTCTCTCTAGATATTCTCTCTCTAGAATCCCTCCGAAGCATTTCCAGAGTTTCTGAGTGTCTCTAGGTATAAATTAAGCGTCTTAAATCTTCTTTAGAATCCCTCCGAGGCATTTCCAGAGTTTCTGAGAGTTGTAGAGTGAAGGGTTGCCAAAAAGCACCCACTCTTTGAAGAGAAATATAAAAAGCTTGCTTTGGAGGTGCATCCTCTCTCTTTCTAATTTTACCGCTTTTATTTAAAATTACGCATAGAAGTTAGGGCCATGTAGTCATAAACTTAAATTCAGCATAATAAAAAAGGGTAAAAGCGCAATTTTCCAGTTTAATTATTTATTCAAATTAGCCAGCCTATCATAGGGAACCCGAAAGGGGCGTCGTAAAGGAACTAACACTTCCTTTACACGTAACTAACTCCCTTACCCAACTCTGGTTCTAATGACCAAAGTTGGTTTTCGAAAACCAACGCCTTTTTAAACCCCTTTTCCGATGTTTATGGTAAAAATATCGGTGGCGACTCCATAGAACCCAACTAAATAAATCCCTGGGTTAGCCCGGTTATCGGACAACTCAGGGATACTTTTGAAAACCTCGCCCCTAGGTTAGCCCGGTTATCGGACAACCTAAAGGCGTTGTAACCACCAATAAAAAAACGCGAAAATCGAAAAAGAAGAGTCGAAAAACCATCGCGTCACTCCGACCGCCTCGTTTTGACGGCGGCGACAGGGGTTCATACCCATCCAGTCCCACACAACGGACTGTAACTACTAGCCTGATGGGGGGTTTATACCCATCAACCGAAGGATCGGCTACGTCAGGACTAGTATCCGGAGGTTCTACCACGTGTCAACCAAAGGGATCGGCTACGTCAGAAGTAGTATCCCAGAGGCGCACAAATACAACATCTCCCTAGAGGATCATCCGCCACGAGACGGGACGTCCGAAGGGAAACCGGGCAAGAGGGTCAACTCCTTTACCCTCCAGTCGATCACCTTGGCACAAAAGGCCAGCAGTCGACTGGTCGAGTAAAGGGGGGGCAGCTGTAGACCCCAAATCTTGCCCGGCCTCAGAATAAAGTCAGAAAGCTTCCTATTTGGAGACGGCCGAAGCCTAACAAGCCACTAGGAGAGACTATTAGGCCCCCGTACTAAGATAGGAGGGTTTTTTGGCCCGAAATATAAGGTTTCTCGCCCTGAAGGGACGAGACCGCCGTCTGGGAAGACCAGACCGCCGTCTCGCCTCACGCCAGGGATGAGACTGCCGTTTCGCTTGTCCAGACAGCGGTCTCGACCCCCTGCATGGTTGAGACGGCGGTCTGGGTTTTCCAGATGGCGGTCTCGACCCCTGCATGGTCGAGATGGCGGTCTGGATTGTCCAGACGGCGGTCTCGACCTTGTCAGACGAGACCGGCGGTCTCGCCACTGTCAGGCGCGAAAACCTATGAATAGGGCTCCCTCCCCTCATTTCCACACACCAAGCACAGTAGCTCTCCCTTCTCTCTAGATTTTCTCTCTCTAGAACCCCTCCGAAGCATTTTCGGAGTTTCTGAGTGTCTCTAGGCATAAAGTGAGCGTTCTAAATCTTCTTTAGAATCCCTCCGAGGCATTTCCGGAGTTTCTGAGAGTTTGTAGAGTGAAGGGTTGCCAAAAAGCACCCACTCTTTAAAGTGAAATACAAAAAGCTTGCTTTGGAGGTGCACCCTCTCTCTTTCTAATTTTACCGCTTTCATTTAAAATTATGCAATAGACGCTAGGGCCATGTAGTCATAATCTTTAAACACCGCATAATAAAAGGGTAAAAGCGCAATTTTCCAGTTTAATTATTCATCCAAAGTAGCCAGCCTATCATAGGGAACCCGAAAGGGGCGTCGTAAAGGAACTAACACTTCTTTTACACGTAACCAACTCCCTTACCCAACTCTGGTTCTAATGACCAAAGTTGGTTTTCTAAAACCAACGCCTTTTTAAACTCCTTTTTCGATGTTTCCGGTAAAAACATCGGTGGCGACTCCACGAACCCTTCAAAACCCGTTCTTGGGTTAGCCCGGTTATCGGACAACCTAAGGACGTTGTACCCACCCATAAAAAACGCAAAAATCAAAGAGGGTCGAAAAAACCATCGCGTCGCTCTGACCGCCTCGTTTTGACGGCGGCGACATTTATCCTATTCAAATAATCGTTTAAAAGGACTAAATAACTAGTTAGATAATAGGGTTAAAGTTCTGGAAGAAGAACTATTAGAAAGCAGAACAGATATGGAACATCTTGAAATAATCTACAATAATTCATCTTCTGATAATGTTATTGCTAACAACAATTGTGAAAAGTGTATCTCTCTGTAGAATAAGGTTGAGTATTTGATTAAAACCTTATCTAAGTTTACTCAAGGTAGAGAAAATTTAGATACACTTCTTGGGTCTCAAAACTGTGTTTTTGATCATACTGGAATTGGGTACAAACCTAAGTTTGGGGTTAAAACTAAAAGGTATTTGAACTTCTTTTCTTTTAGAAAATCAACAACATCTCCTTTCTCATCTTGTCATTATTGTATGAAAAAAGGGCATACTGTAAAATTCTGTCATATTAGAAAACACTTTGTGCCACAATGTAAAATGAGATGGGTTCCAAAATATGTTAAACAGAAAATTTGACCATTAAGGACCCAAAGTATTTAAGGGTACCAAATACTTGATGCTTGATTTTTCAGGAACAACAGCAAGAATCACTTTGGTACTTGGACAGCAGATGCTCAAGGCATATGACAGGTGATATTTCCAAAATCCAGAAATTGAGATTGAAGAATGGAGGTCATGTGACATATGTAGATAACAACAAGGGAAGAATCTTAGGTTCTGGAGATACAGGAGATGGTGGAACCGTGACCATTCACAATGTTCTTCTTGTTGAAGGTCTCAAGCACAACTTAATCAGTATAAGTCAATTATGTGATCTTGGTCACAAGGTTATCTTCAAACCAGAAATCTGCCTAATCTGTGAGCCAAAATCTGACACGGTAATGTTGGTTGGTAAGAGATTAAATAACATTTACATGCTAGATATCAAGCATTCTATCTCATCTCAAAGTTTTCTTCTTACTAAAGAAGAAGAATCGTGGTTATGACATAGAAGGCTTGCACATATTCATCTTAATCATCTTGACAAACTGATTACTAAAGATTTAGTTTTTGGACTACCTAAGCTTCAAATTCTGAAAGACAAAATTTGTGAAGCTTGTTTAAAAGGTAAACAAACTAGAAAATCCTTTTCAAATAAAAACATTGTCTCTAGTTGTAGACCTTTGGAACTGCTTCACATGGATTTGGTTGGTCCTTCAAGAAATAAAAGCCTAGATGGTAATCTCTATATCATGGTAATTGTTGATGATTTTTCCAGATTTACTTGGACTATTTTTCTAAAAGCCAAATCTGATTCTTTCAAATCTTTTAAAAATCTTGCCAAGGTTTTACATAATGAGAAAGGTTATTTCATTACTTCTATTCAAAGTGACAATGGTGGAGAATTTGTAAATGAAAAGTTTGAATTATTCTGTGAAAAGTATGGCATAAAACACAACTTTTCTGCTCCAAGAACTCGTCAACAGAATGGTGTTGTGGAAAGAAAGAACAGATCCATTGTGGAACTTGCTAGAACAATGCTTTGTGAAAATGCTTTACCTAAATACTTTTGGGCAGATGCTCGTAAACACTTCTTGTCATGTTTTGAATAGAGTTTTGATTAGACCCATTCTTAAGAAAACCCCATATGAACTTTACAAAGGAAGAAAACCCAACATGAACTATTTCAAGGTTTTTGGATGTACCTGTTTTGTTTTAAACAATGGGAAAGAAAATATTGGCAAGTGTGATGAAAAATCTGATAAAGGGATCTTTATTGGCTATTCTTCTAACAGTCATGCATATAGAGTCTATAATTTAAGACTAAAATCTGTTGAAGAATAAGTACATGTTGTTTTTAATGAGTCTCCTCGAGTGTTGCAGAGTAAAACAACAGGTACTACAGATGATGACGAATTAACTGATAATTCTTATCAGTTAAAACATCCTAGTGGTTCAGATCAGTATACTATCGAAGAAGGTGATCAATCAATTGATCCTACAAAAGCTTATCCACCAAAAAGAATTGCTGAAGAACAGGAAGAAGATATCTTGGATGAGCTTCCTAAAGAATGGATTGTCCCAAGAGATCTTTCTCTAGACAATGTCATTGGGCAAATCAATAAGGGAGTATCCACTAGACATTCTCTTCATCAATTCTGCAATCATATGGCATTCATTTCACAAATTGAACCTAAAACTGTTAAGGATGCATTAAATGATGAATATTGGGTTAGTGCCATGCATGATGAGTTTAATCAGTTTGAAAGAAATAATGTGTGGAAATTAGTTCCTAAATCCAAAGATATCAATGTAATTAGTACTAAGTGGGTATTCAAAAACAAATTAGATGAACATGGCATTATTGCTAGAAATAAAGCTAGGTTGGTAGCCAAAGGATATAATCAACAGGAAGGAACTGATTTTGATGAAACCTTTGCACCCGTAGCTAGACTTGAAGCTGTTAGACTATTATTAGCTTATGCTTGTATTAGTGGTTTCAGATTACTACAGATGGATGTCAAAAGTGCCTTTCTAAATGGACTCATCAATGAAGAAGTCTATGTTTCCCAGCCTCCTAGTTTTGAAAACCATAAACATCCTGACCATGTCTACAAGCTAAAAAAGGCTTTTTATGGATTAAAGCAGGCTCCTAGACAATGGTATGAGAGGCTAAGTAATTTCTTAATTGATCAAGGATACAAACGAGGTGAAGTTGACAAAACCTTATTCATTAAGAAATCTGGAACTGACATTATTCTGGTGCAGGTTTATGTTGATGATATCATTTTTGGTTCTACTAATAAAGCCTTGTGTAATAAATTTGTTAAGGAAATGCAAAGTGAATTTGAAATGTCTATGATGGTAGAGTTGAATTTATTCCTTGGTCTCCAGGTTAAGCAATTAAGGAATGATATTTTCCTAAATCAATCTAAATACTGTAATGAGTTGTTGAAGAAATTTGATATGCATAATTGCAAAGAATCCTCCACACCCATGTCTACTAACTGCTGTCTAGATTTAGATGAAAAAGGGAAATATGTTGATCAAACTAAATATAGAGGTTTGATTGGATCTCTTCTATATCTGACTGCTAGTAGGCCTGACATTATGTTCAGTGTTTGCCTTTGTGCTAGATTTCAGGCAAATCCAAAGGAATCTCACCTCACCGCTGCTAAAAGGATTCTCAAGTACCTTAAAGGAACCATTAATGTTGGACTATGGTATCCTAAAGGTGCCTCTCTTAAACTTGTTGGATTTTCTGATTCTAACTTTGCAGCATGTAGATTGGATAGGAAAAGTACCTCTAGTACATGTCATTTACTGGGAAGCAGTCTCATATCATGGCACAACAAAAAACAAGCATGTGTAGCTCTTTCAACTGCAGAAGCTGAATACATTGCAACTGGGAGTTGTTGTGCTCAAAGTATCTACCTTAAACAACAATTGAAAGATTATGGAGTGTTTCTCAACACGGTACCTTTGGTTTGTGATAATACTAGTGCAATTAATCTAACTAAGAATCCTATTCAACACTCTAGAACTAAGCATATTGAAATTAGACATCACTTTATTAGAGAACATGTTTCTAGGGGTGATTGTGAAATTTTATTCATTGATACTGAGAAACAATTAGCTGACTTGTTCACAAAATCACTTCCTATAGATAGACTTAATATGCTTAGAACTGAATTAGGAATTTTGGATCTATCAAGTATTGAATAATTGATTCTTTATTATGGTTCTGTGCTTTTTAACAGGTTGAGAATATGTTCAATCGATTAAATTGTCTAAAAATTTTGAAATTATGTGTTTTAATCGATTGAAATTGCGAAATAATCTGTTGATTTCCTGATTCTCAATCTCTGTTCATGATGTATTGCCAGTTTAATCGATTAAATAAGTTTTTAAATGATTTATATCAATAACTCTATAGCTCTGCATGTTTTTCTTTTCCGAATCAATCGATTAAATCTTCGATTCAATCGATTTATTTTACTTTTAATGATCTACATCTATATCATTAATTTAAAATCAATTGATTTTATGGAAAATCAATTGGTTAATTTTTCCTAGGGTTAGTAGTGTATGCGTTGCCTCTAATCACTTACTGCAGATTGAGATGAGTGCCTTTGCAATTGGAAACAACTTCAACTACTCTCTTAAATGTAATAGTTATCCAATAAAAGCTGAAAGACTATGATTGGAAATTAGATGTGAAGGTAATCGAGTATCATAGTAACAACTCTCTCTCTCTCTCTCTGCCTTTACCATCTCTGACACATGGAGCAAAACTGCAGTAATTCACAAAAAGACAAAATTGACTATTCAAAGTAGATGAAGGGTCCGGTTTCTCTCATTCCTTTTAGCATGCAATAGTGATTCGAAAATCTTGTACTCTCTCCTAGAAAAAAAGATATTCTCTCTTCTCTGTATTCGGTTCATCTCTCAAACAACATGTTCAAGCGCACCAAATCTAGGAGGAGTGTCGCTGCCGTCAAAACGAGGCAGTCGGAGCGACGCGATTGTTTTTTCGACCCTCTTTGATTTTCGCATTTTTTTTATGGGTGGTTACAACGTCTTTAGGTTGTCCGATAACCGGGCTAACCTAGAGACGAGGTTTTCGAAAAGTGTTCTTGGGTTGTCCGATAACCGGGCTAACCCAAGAACGGGTTTTGAAGGGTTCGTGGAGTCGCCACCGATGTTTTTACCGGAAACATCGAAAAAGGGGTTTAAAAAGGCGTTGGTTTTCGCAAACCAACTTTGGTCATTAGAACCAGAGTTGGGTAAGCGAGTTAGTTACGTGTAAAGGAAGTGTTAGTTCCTTTACGACGCCCCTTCCGGGTTCCCTATGACAGGCCGGCTACTTTGGATAAATAATTAAACTGGAAAATTGTGCTTTTACCCTTTTTATTATGCGGTATTTAAAGATTATGACTACATGGCCCTAGCGTCTATTTCATAATTGTAAATGAAAGCGGTAAAATTAAAAAGAGAGAGGGTGTACCTCCAAAGCAAGCTTTTTGTATTTCTCTTTAAAGAGTGGGTGCTTTTTGGCAACCCTTCACTCTACAAACTCTCAGAAACTCCGGAAATGCCTCGGAGGGATTCTAAAGAAGATTTAGAATGCTCAATTTATGCCTAGAGACACTCAGAAACTCCGGAAATGCTTCGGAGGGGTTCTAGAGAGAGAAAATCTAGAGAGAAGGGAGAGCTACTGTGCTTGGTGTGTGGAAATGAGGGGGGGGGGGAGAGCCCCTATTTATAGTTTTTCGCGCCTGACAGGTCGAGACCGCCGTTTCGTCTGACAGGGTCGAGACCGCCGTCTAGACAATCCAGACCGCCGTCTCGATCATGGCAGGGGGTCGAGACTGCCGTCTGGATAATCCAGACCGCCGTCTCGACTAGGCAGAAGTCGAGACCGCCGTCTGGATTATCCAGACGGCGGTCTCGTCCCTGGCGTGAGGCGAGATGGTGGTCTGGTCCTTCCAGACGGCGGTCTCGTCCCTTCAGGGCGAGAAACTTTATTTTTTGGGCAAGAAACACCTCCTATCTTAGTACGGGGGCCTAATAGTCTCTCCTAGTGGCTTGTTAGGCTTCAGCCGTCTTCAAATAGGAAGCTTTCTGACTTTATTTGGAGGTCGGGTAAGATTTGGGGTCTACAGCTGCCCCCCCTTTACTCGACCAGTCGACTGCTGGCCTTTTGTGCTAAGGTGATCGACTGGAGGGTAAAGGAGTTGACCCTCTTGCTCGGTTTCCCTTCGGACGTCCCGTCTTGTGGCGGATGATCCTCTGGGGAGATGTTGTATTTGTGCGCCTCTGGGATACTACTTCTGACGTAGCCGATCCCTTTGGTTGACACGTGGTAGAACCTCCGGATACTACTCCTGACGTAGCCGATCCTTCGGTTGATGGGTATAAACCCCCCATCAGGCTGGTAGTTACAGTCCGTTGTGTGGGACTGGATGGGTATGAACCCCCCATCAAGCTGGTAGTTACAGTCCGTTGTGTGGGACTGGATGGGTATGAACCCCCCATCAGGCTGGTACGGTCCGTTGTGTGGGACCGGATGGGTATGATCCCCCCATCAGGGTGGTACGGTCCGTTGTGTGGGACCGGATGGGTATGATCCCCCCATCAGGGTGGTACGATCCGTTGTGTGGGACCGGATGGGTATGATCCCCCCATCAGGGTGGTAGTGGCGGCTTACAGCTCAGGTGGCTCATGTGCCGCCTCCCTGGGGAGTGATCTCTGTGTTGGTTGGTGGATATGTTTATCCGGGTTGCGCCGGGGATTTTGTTGGTTGTCCATCCAGCTTTTGTTGGTTGCTGGGGATTCTTTGTTTGTGATTTTTCTTTTGTGGTAATCATCCGACTCTTGCTGGCTGGTCGGGTTCTTCTCTTCTTTTTTGTGTTCGACTCTTGGTAGTTGATTTTTTATTGGTTGAGGTGATGGCTTAATCCTGCCTTTTCTCATGGTTTTATCTCTTTTTTTTTCTCGCGATTTTGGATTTTGGCTTTTTCCTTGAGCGTACGCCTTTTCTCTTTTAAGCTTTTTTTTTTTTTACGCTGATTTTTGGAAAGGATGGCAAAAGGTCGGCGAAGTCGTACCGGGATACCCTTTTTTATTGTTCTTAAGAATGCAGGTATGAATGCCTTTTGATCTTTTATTTGTTTGTTTTGGTTTTGACAAAGTCATTTTTGTGCAACTACTTGTGCGTGTGGATGCCTTTTATGCAATTTGTTTTAGTTGAGGACATCTAGAAAGTGACCGGTGCTTCCTTCTTTTTGTTCTCTCGTGATTATTCTTTTTTGCACTTTTTGTTTTGACCCTATTTTTTGCCTAGACCGCCCTTTGCGGGTTTTCAATCTACCGGGTTTTGATTTTTCATTTTGAGATATTTTGATGGGCTTTTTCCTTTTTACGAAAGCCCACTACTGCAGAAAAGGCTTTTTACATCGGTTAAAATGGGCTTTCGACGTCGGTTAAAGTGGCGACATAGATACGGGGGTCATAGAAAGTAAGGCTTTCTACGTCGGTTCCTAATACCCGACGTAGAAAGTCTTACTTTCTACGTCGGTTATTAGGAACCGACGTAGAAAGCCCTACTTTCTGTGTGCTATTCTGATCGATCATAAGTGGTTCTGATCGGTCATAGAAATACTTTCTACGTCGGTTATCCAGGGAACCGACGTAGAAAGTATTATTTTGTATGAGCTTTTCTGATCGGTCATAACTGGTTATGATCGGTCATAAAGCTAATCTGGTCGATCATAACTGATTTTGACCTGTCATAACACTTTCTATGTCGGTTAACACTTATAACCGACATAGAAAGTCTGACTTTCTATGTCGGTTACAATTATAACCGACATAGAAAGTCTTACTTTCTAACTTTCTATAACCCCAGTTTCTATATCGGTTAATAGTAACCGTGATTGTATGTGTTTTCAATGTCGGTTATACTTATAACCGATATAAAATGTTACACTTTCTACGTCGGTTATGTCGTTACCCGACGTAGAAAGTACTTTCTACGTCGGGTAATGACATAACCGACGTAGAAAGTGTTATTTTTTTTTTAAATAACAGCATTTTATTTACAGATTCTACCTTTCTTCGAGTAGACCTGCCTATTCATCACAGTTCCAGGCAAATAACCACAGATCCAGTACAGACAGATATGCACAGTTCATATATAAATTTGCTACAGATATCCAGCATAGACAGATTCAGTTGCAGACAGATATATATGTACATATGAAACAGATTGCAATGAATATATGTACAGACAGATGCAGTTCCAGACAGTTCATTTACTTAAATCAATTCCTAACTTAAATCAATTCCTAACTTAAATCAATTCCAGTACAGACAGATCCAGTTCCTAACTTAAATCAATTCTATCTAAATTGTTGTAAGTCAAATTTCCTATGAAGATTGAATGCTTAAAAGGAAAGAAGCCCACTGCTCTCTGATATCGTCTATGACTTCAATCTTCATGGGAGATGAGTCTGTAAATTCCTACATATTGAAACATTTCAGATTTAGAAATCATTTACATAATTGGCATATTTGACTTAATTATAGTATATTTACCTTATGCCACGTGTCAAGCATATTTTTGGCTACAATGGTGTGCATGTGCTTCATCACATAAAACCCGCACTCATGGCTTCCCGGTTGGCGTGGACACTACAAGTTAAATACATGTGAGATTAACTTTAAATGACAAATTGAACAACAGTAAGAGGTGTTTGGTCACCTTTGGTGCAATATACGTCAACTTCTTCCTAGCATGTGATGGAAGACCTTGCAACCTTAGGTGAGCTTCCAAAGCTCTACAAAAGGACAAATAATTTTGGTGTAAGTAGTGCACATATGATACAACAATTAAAAACAACCAAACTTACGCGTCTATGTGCTTTCTAATATCCAAATCATTTGGTTTCTTGTGTAATGAACACAAGAGAATCACAAGAAATTGGCGAGGAACAATTATTATGAGCTGCCAATGACCCCTGCACGTTGCAATAATATTAGTAAAATTTCAGTTTTACATAATTGTGCATTAATTTACAAGATGTATACTTACTGATGCAAGTAAGGTGCTAAGTAGACTTCTTTGCCCCCATTTTGAAATGCCTCTATTAAGTACGTTTGCACCTCTTCAGCTTTATTCCCAACGGACTGAATGGCAACAGGGTCAACAAATCCATAGAGATAGCGGATCTTCCTCTCATCACACAAACGATGTAAATACCTTCAACATTGAAAATAAATAAAGTTATAAAATAATGTACCAGTGAGAATATAAAAAATATGTAAATATACTTACAATTCCCAAAGCTGCATGACTGATACACATAGCATATCAGTACCAGTGAGAATATCAAAAATATCCCTTTGGAGTAAGAAAAAAGGGATCGTCTTGGTCCTGCATACGACTTCGGGTGGCATATCTAACTGTATGGGAGTGGTCCCGATAGTCGCTGCCAGTGCACCAAGTCGCTGTAAAGCAGATGGTGGTGGTGGTGATTCATGCACAACTTCCTTTGCTTTTTCAGCCTCTTCCTACACAAGTACCAAAAATCAATAACATTAATATACATCAACCTATCAAAAAATAATAAGTACTATCGTTCAATGCATAAATCAACCTGTGCATGTGTTGGGATGGGTCTTGTTAATGAAACTGGCCATAAGATAAAATGGCCAGGTGCCTGTCCCACTGTTTGAACCTCTTCAAGTGGGAATAGGGATTGGGCGACAGCATCCCGGACATCCACAACCACCACTCCGATCATATCATCTCCAATACTCTGGTGGTGGATGGTTGACCCCAATGCATACATTTTCCCTAAGATAAACAAAGGATAAAATATTTTAGACTATATAATTCGTAACACTGTACCAAATACATGTCAAAGATATAATACGTACCGTATGCCACCAAATGCTCGGGAGGACCCGCAACATACAACTGACAGTCAGCAGTGTCAGTAGGAGCAACCTCTGCCCCTCTATCAGGAGCATCACAACTCTCCTTTGTGCTGACATGAATCGGGGATGCCGCTCGTGCGGGGACAGAAGGTTGAGATGACAAAGATGCCAACTCTGCTCGCATTGAGCTCAATAACTCTGCCTTCAAGTCAGAGTACACCTCATCTCGAATCTCCTTCCTAATTTGTTGTTTGAGGGACTCAAACTCTTCCTCATTCAGCTGCCTCAAAGAAGGAGTTGCCACGGGTGGGGCACCAAAGTACTGTCTGATGCCCACCCCTCGTCCAGCACCACGAACACGTCCAGGATGCTCTGGGGTACCAATGGCCACTGCCAATATATCCTGACGGCCATGTGGGTGGATAATCTAGACCGCCGTCTCGACTAGGCAGAAGTCGAGACCGCCGTCTGGATTATCCAGACGGCGGTCTCGTCCCTGGCGTGAGGCGAGACGGCGGTCTGGTCCTTCCAGACGGCGGTCTCGTCCCTTCAGGGCGAGAAACTTTATTTTTTGGGCAAGAAAAACCTCCTATCTTAGTACGGGGGCCTAATAGTCTCTCCTAGTGGCTTGTTAGGCTTCGGCCGTCTTCAAATAGGAAGCTTTCTGACTTTATTTAGAGGCCGGGCAAGATTTGGGGTCTACAAGGAGGAAGTTCAGCAAAGGAGAATCCTCAGCTGCTGTGCAAGAAACATCAGGAGGAGGGCGCATTGAAACCTGGTTCAATGGGTACCAAGAAAAGATGGACTTATTCATTCATGAAATGAGCAGGAAACAGATTAATATTCCCAAGGTTCTAATATTCTTGTGCTTAGATGCTGAAGGGTTCAGAGGTGTTCGAAAGATGCTGCAACACTAGAAACTTCAGAAGTTCCTTGAGCTCAATGGTAGAATCTATCCTGACCTTATCAAAGTTTTCTTTACTAATCTATCATTTGAAGGTTCTACACTCAGAACTCAAGTTAAAGGAGTGGAAATAGAGATTACTCCCACTGTCTGGAAAAATGTTGCTGGACTCAAGGATGAAGGAGTACAAGTCACTAAAGGATATACCTCTGATGTAGAAGAATTCAACAAAGTCCAATACTTTCGCTCGTGTTTGAGAAATAAGCATGACTCTGTGAGTTCCTTCAACACTGGAAAGCTTAACCTTGAAGAAAGAATTCTTGCGTTCATAGTGGCCTGGCAGCTTACTCCCAGGGGGAGCAATCATGCAGTACTGAATGTAGGGGATTTGGTACTGATGTACTGTATCCACCACAGAATCAGAGTAAACTGGGTATTTGTCATCAAAGACAATATGATCAAAGCAAAAAGGCTAAGTGATTTTAGGTATCCTTATGCAATCTTAATTTCTAAATTTTTAACTCATTTTGGTGTTGACTTGGAAGGAGAATTGGCTGAAACCGTTCGCCCCACAAATGAGATTAACAACTCCATCCTTCATAAAATGGGGTTCATTAAGATTGATGGTGATTGGATTTCAAAGGAAGAAGCTGGGAGAGAAGAAGAAGTAGAAGAAGAAGAAGAAGAGGAAGAAGAAGATGAGAATACTGGTGCTCCAAGTCCTGCTGAAGCAAGACAAACAGACCCTATGGAAGATGTTATGGAAGAGCAGTCTCCATTGGAAGTGATTCCTTTTGTGGCACAACCTAACCGTGGCACGCCTCTCTCACAGTTTGAAAGGACTATGCTGCATCAGATGAATGAAATGCAAACAAATCAAAGGAGGCACATGGAGATGACATTTGCTCTGCAAGCTCGCCAGCATCGACTCTATGAAGACTCCATTGCCAGATTTCAGCACATTGATAATCAACTGGAGGATATCTTCAACAAAATTGGATACCTCCAATTCAATCAGGGTCCCTGGGATGGTGATGAATGAAGTTTCATTTTAAATGCTTTAGTTCACTTGTTTCTTTTTTTTTTTTTTTTTGGGTACCTACATGGTACTTATGGACTGTAATTAAACACTTTTTGATGAAGTGAAATAGGGGGAGAAGTATTTGCTTATAACTGACACTACACACACTGACACTACACACACATCATAAAATCATATATGTCTTTGTTCTGTTATTTTTTGTGCAGGTGCAGTAGTTATTTGTATCCATCAAATAGGGGGAGATTGAAGCACTTTTTGGATTTGATGAAGACATATAGAGTTTATAGAGTTTATTTTGTGGGTGTGTAGGTGAATAGGTTATAGGTTTTGAATTTAATCTCTTGATAGTTTCAGTAGATCTTGTGATAAACGCCTATAAATGATGCATTTCATAGAACTTATTTTACTGCATGAAAAAACAATCATTAAGCATTAAAAGAACAAACTGAGTTTTTCAATCTGTTAAAAAGAAGTTTCAATATGTTAAAATCACTTAAAATAGGAAATATATATACACAGTCAAAATTTTAATTGATTGAATCGCGGAATCAATAGGTTAAAATGTTCTTGATGGTTTTTCAATATTAAAGGTTTCACAATTTTAATCTGTTGAAATCAAGTTCAATCTGTTGAAACAGAGAGATGTCATTTTTTACTTTGAAGTATCTCAGAATTTCAATCTGTTGAAATAAGTTTTAATCTGTTGAAACAGAGAGATCATTTTTTCATTTTAAGATATCACAGGATTTCAATCTGTTGAAATAAGTTTTAATCTGTTGAAACAAAGAGATCATTTTTTCATTCTAACGTATCACAGGATTTCAATTTGTTGAAATATATTTTAATCTGTTGAAACAGAGAGCTACCATTTTTTTATAAACTGTTTCAAATCCATTGAAAACTCGAATTAACCGATTGAATGAGTTTTAAATGAAATTAATCGATTGAAACGTCATTTTAAATCGATTGAATCTATAAGTCTCTCTCTTTTACTCTATAAATACAATTTTGATTTCTCTTTTGAAAATACAATTTGGAAAACGATTGAAAGCAATCTTAGAGCTCTCATATTCGTGCCTTTCTCTGAGCATTCATAAACTTTTCATATCATAAGGCGTTTTGATCAAGATTGTTGAAAGATCATCAAGAGAGAAAGTTCTGAGTTAGAAAAATTGCTTTTGGACTCCTATATTGTTAAAGCTGCAGTCCAGGTTTATTCTTGTCATATACTTGTATAAAGTTTAATTGTGTAGATTGGGTTTGAATCTGCACTGGTTGCAGTAACTGGGTTTGGTAACTGGGTGGTTATTCAAGAGTCTATCTTGTGGTGTTGTAAGGTAGTTCTTGGGGTAGATTAGTGTATATCTACTGGTTTGTATTTTTCACTTGGAATTAGTGGAACTTGGCAGATTTGTCAAGAACTGGATGTAGCTCTTGGAAAGAGTGAACCAGTATAAACTCTTGTGTTAAATTTCTGCTTTCATCTCTTTTCATTTCTTGTTTATATTCTTGCTTTGTTTAAAACCAAATCTACCTAATAAAAGAATTGAATAAAGATTAATCATTCTTCCAAAAAGAAAGAGTTTTTTTCGAAAAAGATTTCTAAAGTTCAATTCACCCCCCCTCTTGAACTCAACCATTAATTCTTACATGGGACAAACTAGTCTTTATGGGAGATAGAGAGCTAGGAAAAGCTCGGGTAGCTTCCTCCAGTGACTACGAGGTGTGGAGAAAAAGAAGAGGGATGTCTCAACCATCCACCTCACTCGCTACGTGTGCCAATAGTGAAAAGCTTCAAACTCAAGTCGACGCCTTGACTCAGAGGATAGAAATCATGGGAGCCCAAATGAGGGCCCTTGAGGAAAGAGAACAAGAATCTATCCTCACCATAGATGGTCTGCAGAGGCAATGCAAGAAAAAGGATCATGAAATAGAGCGCCTCTAGGATCAGTGTGCTGACTCTAACGAGCAAGCTATCCGAGCATCCAAAGCTGCTAGAACCAGCTTGGATAGCCAACTTCAAGAAATAACCGCCAAATCAGCACGCCTTGAGGTCGAATCAGCAAAACAGGCTCAAACGATCAAGGATTTGTTACAAGACCTCATAAGGACTCGGTCAAAAATACGGCAAGAGCGAGAGGCCAATCAGAGACTCAACAAAAGTCTCACTGAGCTACGCTGTAAAGAAAGAGATGGGTTAGCTTAGTATGGTCAAGTACTACAAGAAAAGGACCGAGCCCTTGCAATACTCGATAAACTACAGGCCTTGGTCGTCCATCAAGAGGCGAAGATGAAAGAGGCTCAAAAGTACAATGAAGATATGAGTCAGGCAGTCCAGAAGCAAAGCAAAGCAAAGCACTCGCTCGTCATGTCTGGGAAGCCGAAAGGGAATTACATAGAGATCAAGACCCGCCTGTGGGTTTCTTTAGGCTTTTCCGTTTCTGTTAAAAGTTGCTTTGTAGTATGGAATAGGGGAATGTACACCTTCTACGAATAAATGAAATTTTTCTTTATTCAACAATTGTCTACTTGCATGCATATCATTCATTTGCATATTTAACTTACCCTCCTTCACTCTTGTCGCCGCCGTCAAAAAGAGGCGGTCGGAGCGACGCAATGGTTCCGACTTTCCAATTTTCGCATTTTTTATGGGTGTGGTTACAATGCCTTTAGGGTGTTCGATAACCGAGCTGAACCTAGGGGCGAGGTTTTCGAAAAGGTGTTCCTGGATTGTCCGATAACCGGGCTAACCCAAGAACTAATTTTGAAGGGTTCTTATGGAGTCGCCACCGATTTTTTTACCGGAAACAACGAAAAAGGAGTAAAAAGGCATTGGTTTTCGAAAACCAACTTTGGTCGTCAAAACCAGAGTTTAGGTAAGGGAGTTAGTTACGTGTAAGGGAAGTGTTAGTTCCCTTATGACGCCCCTTTCAGGTTCCCTATGATAGGCCATCTATTTAATAAATAAACTTGTGAAAAAACACTTTTACCCTTTTATTTGCGGAATTAAAAGAATGACTACATGACCCTAATATCTATTACGCAATTTAATCATAAAAGTAAAGGCAATAAAGAAAGGGAGAGAATGAAGAAACCTCCGAAGCAAGCTCTTTAATTAATTTCTTGAAAATTAGGGTGCGTTTTGACAGCCCTTCACTCTTTACAATGCTGGAAAACTCTCGGAAGCGCTATAAAAATCTCTAAGAAACTCTCAGAAACTCCGGAAATGCTTTGGAGGGGTTCTAGGAAGAGAATTTGAAGAAGTTGTAGAAGGGAAATTGGAAAAACTGTGTGAAATGAAGGGGGGAGCGCTCACTATTTATAGGGATTCGCGCCTGTCAAGTGGAGACGGTCGTCTCGTCTGACAAGGTCGAGACAGCCGTCTCGCCATTCGGGACGGCCGTCTTGCCTTGCAAAAGTGGCGAGACCGCTGTCTCGTTCGGTGAGACAGCAATATCGACTTTTCCAGAAACGAGACGGCCTTCTCGCCAAACGGGAAGGGGGTCTCGCCATTCGTAAGTGGCGAGACGATGAGACGGTGGCGAGACGTCGGTCTCGATCCCTGAAGGCGAAAATCCTTATTTTAATGTAGAAAACCCTTCCTATCCTAGTATGGGGCTTAATAGTCTCTCCTAATGCTTCTTAGGCCTCATCCATCTTCGAAAAGGAGGTCTTCTGGTCTTTATTATGAGACCAAACAAGATTTTGGGTCTACAGTTGCCCCCCCATTACCCGACCAGTCGACTGCTGGCCTGTCATGCCAAGAAGTTGACCCTCTTGCCCAGTTACCCTTCAGACGTCCCGTCTTTGCTGCGGTTGATCTTCTGGGGAAAAGTGCGTTGTGCGCATCCAGGATGCTCCTTCTGACGGTAGCTGATCCCTTCGGCTGATGAGTATGAACCCCCATCTGGTTTGACGAGTATGAACCCCTGTTTGGTAAGCCCCCTTTTGTAAGGCCTGATGAGTACACACCCCCATCTGGTGTTTGACGAGTATGAACCCCCGTCTGATAAGCCCCCTTTTGTAAGGCCTGATGAGTACACACCCCCATTTGGTGAAGTGCCTCTGGATGCTCCTTCTTGCGGTAGCTGTCCCTTTGGCTGTGGTGGCAGCTTACTTGTCTAGCTCATGCACTGAATGTTGAGATTTGTTCTCTTGTCTTTGTCTTTTCTGGGAATGTCCATCCGGTCTGTGCCAGGGATTCTGTTGGTGTTCATCCAACTTATTGGTTGCTGGGGATTCTTTGATTTTGATCCTTTGGTGGTGGTCATCTGACTTTGCTTGTTGTCAGGTAGTCTTTTTGTTATTCGACTCTTGCTAAGATGATTGACTTGTTTTAATTCTGCCTTTTTCCGCGGCTTTATCTCTTTTTTCTTGCGATTTTGGATTTTGGCTTTTTTGAGCATAAGTCTTTTTACTCTTAGTTTCTTTTTGTTACACTGACTCTTTTTGAAAGGGATAGAAAAATGTATGAAATGAAATTTTTTTATGATAAAAATTTATTACAGCAATTTATTTTCTAAGCAATATCCCTAAGAAGGTGGACTCGAGTCTGGAGACGATCCATAAGAGGGGAACTGCCGGTACAAATGTCTTCGAAATTCGGCTTGATCCTGGGCTTCGTCGAGGTACTCCTGTCGGAATGTCGCCAGGTCCTGCCTTATTCCCTCTTGGTATTGGTTTAATGTCTCCAATCTTGTGTTGAAGACATCCTGCCTTAGGGACATTTGCTCTTGTCTAATGGACATTTGGTCGAATTGCTAGCACAAATCGTACATGTTGCGGTTGATGCCAGCAAAGTCGTCTGTGTACTGCTGCTGTTGTTGTTGCTGCTGCTGTTGTTGTTGGAACTCGGGAGGTGTCGGGAGATCATGCATTACTACGAGATCCTGGAGATCCAAAGTTATGTCCAGTGAGGGGTGGAGGATCAACTGGGTCCCTTGGTGTAGTAGCATCCCCATGCTTACTAGGACCGACCCGTTGATAGTCTCGGGTCAGAGGCTGGAGGCCAGTTCCTCCCTGCCACTGCACCCCCATTTTTCTGCCAGCGGGGTGATGAGGGGAGCCATGAGGACGGCTCCCATGGGCCGGCTCCCGAAGTCCTTGAGGGCCTTCAGGAACCTCTGGCTCATGCAGTAGAGGACGAAGAGGTGCGGGAGGGTAACTTTACCTTGACTCTCTTTCCGCCCGTGGACCGTCCTAGCCAACAGCTTGTGGCAGATGCGGAGGGCGGGTGGAAGTGTGGAGCCCTTCAGCAGTGTCGGCAGGGTGTGCGCTTCGGTCAACTCCTCCCACATTTCGCCGGCGGTGAGGTTAGTGGGGCGTGCGCAGATGGCCTCCTGGTAGTCCTGAGTCAGAACGTCCTTGGGTTGGAAAAATCCAATGGACACGTTGAATTCGTCCAGGGTGGTGGTTCGGTACATCCCACCTATGAAGTACGTCACCATTTTTGTTGGTGGGAGACCCGGCACCATGGAGGGGGTCTCGGAGTAGGAGATGGAGGCGAGAAACTCTAGCACCGCCTGAGGGTAGACGTGGGTGGGTGGAGATTGGAGGAGGAAGCGCCACCCTATGCTGTCGATGTGGGCGCAAACGTCGTCTTCCCACCCGAATTCGGCGAGGATGTCGAAGTCCAATCTTAGCATGGGGTGCCAGGTATACCCCCGGATGTGCTCTAGGCGGGCCTGGTGCAGCGGTGCAAGTTGTGTGGGATCCTGCGGAGTGGGGGCTGAGGAGCTACTGGGACCGGCAGAGCCTCTTCTCTTTCTAGATTGATCTCCACGATGCATTTTGGCAGTAGGATGCTTGAGAGTGAGAGAATGGAGGGTAGGAGTGCAAGAGAGGGTGTTGGAGACCCCCCCAGGCCCCTCTATATATAGACTTTTCGGCCAACCTCGGGACTGTCGTCTGGACATTCGGGACCGCCGTCTTGAATTTGTGCAATTCGGGACCACCATCTAGAACCTCAAGACGGCGGTCTTGACTTTGGCCTTAAGTGAGACGGCCGTCTCGCCAAGCGAGAAGGTGGTCTCATTTTTGGTCAAGTCGAGACGGTAGTCTCATTTTGCTGAAAATCGAGACGGCAGTATGGACATACGGGACGGTGGTCTCGATTTTTAGATGATTTTTTTTTTTGAAGAAAATAGGACCTTGTTCAAAAACATTTTATGCATGCAATGTTTTCTTGTTTGATGTCCTATAATGCCTATTTCATTTAGTTTTTTAGAAGGATTTAACTGATGTGTCTTGTAGCGACGGGTGTCCTCTGATCTGTGTTCCTTCTGTTGTATTTGGCTGTACCATTTTGGACTTCTTATGGCCAAAGAATATTTTGCTTTTCCTTTCTTTCTTTCTTTTCTTTTTGCTTCTTTTTCTCTCTTTTTTTTGTAGAGCACACTTTGCCATGTTAGTGTCCCTTTTTCTTCACTTTAGGGGTTTCAATCCTCTTGTTGACTATATGCCTCCATATTCCCAAATTAATTGTTAGAATATTGTTGTGAGGGTCAAGAGAAAAGAAGTAAAAGGGAAAATTCAATGGCTTGTGTTTTAGATGGTTAATTTTATTTTTAAAAGATTTTGTAAGAATGGCTGGCTAAGGTTAGGTCTAGGTGTTTAAGCTTTTTGTCTAAGCAAACGTTTCCTTTTTTGTATTTATGCCTTAGTTTATTTCCATTGCTTTTTATGGCTAGTTGATTTCCCTAGATCGCCCTTCGGGTTTTCGAACTAGGATATTGTGTTTTGGCCTTATCTTTTGTCTAGGTTCCTTCTTTTTGTTTTTGTTTAGGGAATCCTAGCGGACCTTATTTTGTAACCCTAACTTTTGCCTAGGCTACCCTTTATCTTTGTTCGGGTGTCCTACCGGGTTGACCCTATCTTTTGCGTAGCCCGTTTAGTGGGTTTCCTACCGGGTATTTTGCCCTTCTTTCTTTTGGCCTTTGGCTTCTATGGGCTTTTTCTTTTTTTGTTATTATTTTCACAATATTGGCGAAGCATGACTTTCTTTATGGTGAGGTAAAGTCTTATTTTGTGCTTCTAATCAACTAGCTTGATTGTAATGGCAATGGCAAATTTTGATTATTTGGATGCACTTTTTATTCTTCTTCCTTTTTTTTCGTTTACTTAGACAAGGTTATTACGAGGTCTAGTCATGAAATAGCAAGAAGAGAAGAAGATAGTAAGAAGTGTATTCTTTATTAATTAATAAGGGAATATGTGCCCTAAAATGCCCAGGGGTCGGGCTAGCCCTGGAAGATAATCTCTAACAATCATTGGGTTTACATCCCTTAGGTGAAGAAAAAGATCTCCTAATGACTAGGGTAGCTCTTAACGCTTGCATCCCTCCGCTTCGGAATATTTGCTTGAGTGTGCGGAGGGGAGACTTCCCTTTTCTTCCTTCTGCTCGCCCCTTAGTAGGGTCATATCCTAGGCCACACTTGTAAGGATTATCTTTGAATTCTGGGGGTTCCCTCATGCCTTGGGAATCTGCCCCCAGTCCTTGCCCAGGATGGTAACCATGCTTCATAATCATGTGGGCTACCTTTGTGTTTTTGGGAAGTGTTTCTACGTTGGCAATTTCGAGCGCTTGAAAAGATGTTTCAAGGGCTTCTTCAGTCGCATCCACATAAGGTTGGGTAGACGGTCCACTGATCAGGATATCGTCTTCTACTTAGACCGTGACCAGCTTGTCATCCACTATAAACTTGACTTTCTGGTGGAGCGTTGAAGGTACTGCCTTAGCATCATGAATCCAAGGCCTGTCGAGGAGACAACTATATGCCAGAGTAATATCCATTACATGGAAATCACCGTTGAAGATAGTGGGTCCAACTTGGATTGGCAAATTAACTTCTCCCACTACTTCTCGCTTTGATCTGTCGAAGGCTCGAACGATAGTGCTGCTTAGGCGCAAACGGGTTCCTTGGATAGTCAACTTGTCAAGTGTGCACTTGGGCATCACGTTTAAGGATGACCCGTTATCCACAAGAACTTTGGCGATGAGGTATTCCTTGCACTTGATGGAAATGTGCAAGGGCTTGTTGTGGTTTGATCCCTCGAGGGGGAGTTCTTCCTCTGTGAAGGTGAGGTGATCGCTTGCCATAATGTGACCGACAATCCTCTCAACCTTTTCTTGGGATATGGTGTGAGGTACATGGGCTTCGCTCAAGACCTTCATCAGGGTGTTTCTGTGCGGTTCCGAGCTCATCATTAGAGATAATAGGGTTATCTTTGCAGGTGTATGATTGAGCTGGTCTATAATGGAATACTCGCTTTTCCATATAAACTGGAGTAATTCCTTTGTCTCCTCCTTGGATTCTTTATTTTCTTTTTCTTCGGTCTTTTTATTTTTTTCCTTTATTCTTGGGGACGTCTTCTTGTGAGTCCTTGGAGGAGTAGACTCTTCCACTTCTAGTCATGCCCCCAATGCCGACTATATTCGAGATATCCTCCTTTATTGGTGAAGATTCCCCTATTTCCATGGTATAACTTTATTTGACTCGTAGGGAAAATGACGTGGCATAAATATTCGCACTGGTGTCCTTGCCCCCTCTTCCTTATTTTTGAGGACCAACGGTCGAGGCTTATTGTCCTCTTATGGCGGGTCAACCATTGGGGAAAGCTTGATTAGGAGTGGCTTTCTCTCCATTCTTCTGATTTGGAAGACGTGTCAGTTAATCCTTCCTTTTTATTATCTTATTTATTAATAGTGAAGGAGGGGAAGTTAAATATGTAAATGAATTATATGCATGCAAGTCGACAATTGTTGAATAAAGAAATTTCATTTATCCGTAGAAGGTGTACATTCCCCTATTCCATACTACAAAGCAACTTTTGACAGAAACGGAAAAGCCTAAAGAAACCTACAGGCGGGTCTTGATCTCTATGTAATTCCCTTTCGGCTTCCCAGACATGACGAGCGAGCGCTTCACTTTGCTTTTGGACTGCCTGGCTCATATCTTTACTGTACTTTTGAGCCTCTTTGATCTTCGCCTCGGGATATTGTAGTTTGAGTCCTCATGAGTTGTCTCATAGCTACTCTAGGTGAATAGGCTATGCAACCCCTAAGTCCTATCAAGGGTATGTTCGGATAATCCCCACATTTGATGAGGACCGTATCGGGTCGGAACCAAGGGCATACCCAAGATAAATGGTTGGCATTCCATTGTTCCAACTCATCCTTCCACTCTGAGATTAAGCGTCGGTGGAGAGGGATTTTGGAGAAGCTCCTCAAGGGTCGGGGAACATCCCCATGTGACTATGCGTGATGCCCCACACAAAGAGTAGTGAAGAGCAACAATGAAGTGTTTTTTCTTGCTTCTGGCGGCAAAATTCCACCGAGAGCAAGGTGTCGGCAAGAATTGCAGGCAAGGGACTCTTTGAGTTCATGTCCCAGGCGAAGAAGGTGTCCATGACGGCTTGATCCACTATGTCGATGTGGAAGGGAAACAAAATTGTTCCAAATACGATTAAGGCCAGGGTTTTGTTAAAAGCGATCCATTCTGCCCTTTCAGCCAAATCGGACAGATGGTCTTCTAAATTGAAACTTTCCAACCCTAGATGTTTCCTTTTTCTATCTGGGTAGTCTGCCGGAATGGCAATCGGATGATGGCAGCTACTTGTGCTGCAGGAGTGTATGCCCCGTGGCGGATATGGACCCCGGCTGATTTGGGCCATTTTAGCATGATTACGTACTCCTCCAGGGTGGGCACCATGTCGAACTGCGGAAATTCGAAACAACGCAGACTAGAGTTCCAAAAATGAACTAGTACCCTGATGAAAACTGGATCGACACAGATCTTCAGTAGGTCGAGGATCCGTCCATAGGATTTTTCGAAGTCGGAGCGGACCTCTGGTGGCATTATTGCCCAAAGCCGTTCTATCTTCTCAGTATGGTATCGGGGAATATCCACTTTCTTCAACTGTCTACTAGTCTCCTCCATTTTCTAAAACCAAAATGCATGCTTTATGACTATGATGCTTTTTGAATGAATGTGAGTGTTTATTTATCCTATTTATCATGTGTTTATTTCTACATGATGTATGGTATTTGTGTATATATATTTTTTTTTCTTTTTTTGGAAAGATAAATTACCTATATGAATGATTTATGAGTATAATGTTTATGAATAAGGTCCCATTTATTGATTTGAATTGGATTTTTATTTTGATTTTTATTATTTTTATTTTATAGCCTTTTATCTCTTCTGTCGGAATGCGTGGCTACTTAGTTTACAAAGAACCTGAAACCAGGCTAGCTAAAAGGCAGACTTTCCGAGATAAAAATGGCTTTCTGCGAAAGAATAATGTTTAGCATCCCTTATCTCTTCTGTCGGACTGCATGGCTACTTAGCTTACAAAGAACCTGAAACTAGGCTAGTAAAAGGCAGACTGTCCGAGATAAGGGCGTTTATTGCAAAAAAAAAAAATTTTGTGATTTTTCTGTTGTTTGGTTATGTTATGCAACAAACAAATGCAACAAGTAAATGCGCACACAATTCAATTATCCGCGAACAGGCGAGAAGTCGTTTTAATCACGAGGTAGGGTTTTCCTGCAGAAAAGTGCATTGGCGAAGGTAGGTTCTAACTGTTCTCACCAAGGCTAAGGCCCCCAAGGTGCCCCCATTATAGGGTCCCCACTCTCCAGCCTTCCGACCATGCTTAGCACTAAGGTCATAGTCAGTCTTTGTGCCAAAAGAGGAAGGTTATCACCTTAGTGGTGGTTTTCGATCACACTGGTGGGCTCAAGGCAATCACTACAGCGAACCGTACCTACCACCCACTCCCTATGGATTTCTCACATGCCCCCGGGTATAGAGGGAACTGTTGTGTGCAAGGGTTTGTGTACAGTTTGTATTTCAAACAATTGCGTAAACATAAACAAACAACAGTTATTAAATCCAAGCATTAAAACATATTATAATACAAGGTAGGGTAAAAGCGTAATTTCTTGGTTTATTTATTTAAGTTGGCCCATCACTAAATGGGATCAACTCTCTAGGCTTCCCCAGTGAAGTTACAATCTGTCGCTGCCGTCAAAAAGAGGCAGTCGGAGCGACGCGATGGTTCCGACTTTTCAATTTTCGTGTTTTCTATGGGTGTGGTTACAATGCCTTTAGGTTGTCCGATAACCGGGCTGAACCTAGGGGCGAGGTTTTCGAAAAAGTGTTCTTGGATTGTCTGATAACCGGGCTAACCCAAGAACTAATTTTGAAGGGTTCTTATGAAGTCGCCACCGATGTTTTTACCGGAAACATCAAAAAAGGAGTAAAAAGGCGTTGGTTTTCGAAAACCAACTTTGGTCGTTAAAACTAGAGTTTAGGTAAGGGAGTTAGTTACGTCTAAGGGAAGTGTTAGTTCCCTTACGATGCTCCTTTCAGGTTCCCTATGATAGGCCATCTATTTAATAAATAAACTTGTGAAAAGACGCTTTTACCCTTTTATTTGCGGAATTAAAAGAATGGCTACGTGGCCCTAATATCTATTACGCAATTTAATCATAAAAGTAAAGGCAATAAAGAAAGGGAGAGAATGAAGAAACCTCCGAAGCAAGCTCTTTAATTAATTTCTTGAAAATTAGGGTGCATTTTGGCAGCCCTTCGCTCTTTACAACGCCAGAAAACTCTCGGAAGCGCTATAAAAATATCTAAGAAACTCTCAGAAACTCCGGAAATGCTTCGGAGGGGTTCTAGGAAGAGAATTTGAAGAAGTTGTAGAAGGGAAAGTGGAAGAACTATGTGAAATGAAGGGGGAAGCACTCACTATTTATAGGGATTCACGCCTGTCAGGTCGAGACGGCCGTCTCATCGGACAAGGTCGAGACGGTCGTCTCGCCATTCGGGACGACCGTCTCGCCTTGCAAAAGTGGCAAGACCGCCGTCTCATTTGGCGAGATGGCGGTATCGACTTTTCCATAAATGAGACAACCTTCTCGCGAAATGGGAGGGGGGTCTCGCCATTCGCAAGTGGCGAGACGGTGGTCCCGAAAAGCGAGACGGCGGTCTCGATCTATGAAGGCGAAAATCCTTATTTAATGCAGAAAACCCTTCCTATCCTAGTATGGGGCCTAATAGTCTCTCCTAATGGCTTCTTAGGCTTCATTCATCTTCGGAAAGGAGGTCTTCTGGTCTTTATTATGAGACCAGACAAGATTTGGGGTCTACAACTCTTAATAAATAAGATAATAAAAAGGAAGGATTAACTAACACATCTTCCAAATCAGAAGAATGGAGAGAAAGCCACTCCTAATCAAGCTTTCCCCAACGGTTGACTCGCCATAAGAGGACAATAATGTTGAACATTCAAGGACTTGATGTTGCACTTGATGAACATAAAGATTGTTGATTTTGATGATGATTCAAGAACACAAAGACTTAGAGTGTTGAACACTTGTTTTGTATTGTAATAACTCTGTTTCAATTAGATTGAGTCTGTAATGTTAGAGTTTAAGATAGCCGGTACATAGTCTGCACCTTAGAAGCTTCAAAAAGCTCAAATTTATCATCCAGGCTCGGCTTTAATCGATTAAATAGGGAAATAATCGATTAAAACAGTGAGAAAAATCATTTTCTGTAACAACTCACTGGTTTAATCGATTAAACCAACTTTTAATCGATTATCAGGAGGTTTAATTGATTAAATCACCTTTTAATCGATTAAAACAGAGAGGTTTGGGTTCTGTTGATATTTGGTTCTATTTTAATCGATTAACACTTCTTTTAATCAATTATTTCAGTCAAATTTTGATTTTTAACTTCAAATCAAACCTATTTTCGAAAACCCTTTTCCCAAGAACCCTAATTCCGAAAATCCCAATTCCCAAACCCTAATTTCTCTGCTTAAACTCTTCTATGGCACTCAGAAAAGAAGAACAACCTTTTTCATACAAAAGTTAAGTGTTGTGAGTGCCAGAGAACTGTTTGTTGCAAGAAAAAGGGGCTTTCTGAACCTGGTGTGGGCTAGAAGCGATAAGAATCACTAAGTGGAGTTCTTAGTGGATTGTGTGTTGTGCTGTCTCTGGGGAAAGCTGTTCTTCATCTCTTGTGGATTTCAAGAGAGGTGTTATCTTTACTTTATCTCTTCCATTGTAAATTGTTTGTAATAACTTTGTTTATAGTGACAACGTTAATCCTCTGTTTGAGTGATTAGCAACTGGACGTAGGGTCTTTTGATCCGAACCAGTATAAATTTCCTGTGTAAGACTCTATCCCTTTCTCTATTTACATTTGCACAGATTTTTATCGGTAAAATTTGGGGAAAATTTTGAAAACCTAATTTTTATTAAGAAACCAATTCACCCCCCCTCTTGGTTTTTGTCCGACCACGCGAACATTCTGCTGCGCGATTCTAACAAATGGTATCAGAGCTTGCTTTGATAGTCATTCAAATTTTCGAAAATGACCGGACAAAATCAAACTTTTGCCGAAGGTGCGTCTATCAATAGAACCCCACTTTTTGCGGGTCAAAATTATCTTTTTTGGAAGGTACGAATGCAAATCTTTTTAGAGTCTGTTTATAGAGGCGTTTGGGACGCTATTTTAAACGGTTCTTTTATTCCTAAAGTTTTTGAAAATGGAGTAGAAGTACCAAAACAATTTTCTAGATGGTCAGATGAAGAAAATAGGAAAGCCCAATATGATGTTAGGGCTAGAAATATAATTTCATCTGCTTTAACCCTTGATGAGTTTTACAGGATATCAGTTTGTAAAAGTGCACAGGAAATGTGGGAAATGCTTAGAGTGACCCACGAAGGAACTGACGACGTTAAAAGAGCACGCAAAAATTCTCTAATCCAAGAATACGAGATGTTCCGGATGCAACCAGGCAAAACGATCTTTGACGTACAAAAACGTTTCACTCATATCGTGAACCATCTCACCGGACTAGGTAAAATCTTTGACGTTGATGAATTGAATGTTAAAATTTTGAAATCCTTGGCTAGGAAATGGCAACCTAAGGTGACGGCCATCTTGGAGTCACAAAATCTTACCACTATGTCTATGGCGGCGCTCTTTGGAAAACTTAGAGAACATGAGTTAGAGCTTGGAAGGTTAAACGAAGAAGAAGGTCAATTTCAAAAGAAGAATCTAGCCTTCAAAAAGGAAATCTCAAAAGGTAAAAATAAAAGGGAAGAAGAAGACTCAAACGATGAAGAAGAAGAATTGAGTCTAATGATAAAGAAGTTCACCAAATTCATGAAAGCAAAAGGAAGACATCCCTTCAAAGGTAAAGGAAAGGTAAGGGAAAATTCTTCCGTAAATATAAAATGCTATGGTTGTGGTGAAGCAGGACATGTAAAGACCGAATGTCCAAATAAGAAGAACGATGAAGTTAAAGGCAAAAATCACTTCAAGAAGAAAGCTTACATTGCTTGGGACAACAGTGACTCAAGTTCGGAATCAAGTGACTCGGAAATAGAAGCAAACATTTGCTTAATGGCAAATGACAAAATATCATCCGATTTTGAGGTAAGTGATTCTGACACATCTTCTAGTGATGAGGATAATAACTATGATGAATTGCAAAATGCTTATAAAGAATTGTTTAGTGCTTTTAAGAACTTGAAGAATGAATATAAAGTTGTAAAGAAGAATTTAAATAGATCCGAAAAGGAAATTGACTCTTTAAAAATGAAAATTACATGTTTAGAAGAAAAAGAGGTATTAGACACGAAAATTGTATGTTTAGATGAGGATAAGAATTTAGCATGTGAAACTTGTAAAGAGCATGAATATGACATAGATATCCTAAATCATCTACTTGATAAAGCCGAAATGGAAATAAGTGATCTTAAGAAGGATAAAACTGTTTTTGCTCAAAATAATGTAAATCATCAAGTTTCTATGAAAAAGTCTAAAACTAAAAACAAAAGAGTATGGGTAGAAAAAGGAACTAGAGCATCTATGGTTAGAAATGCATCATTTTCAAATGCTACATCTAAAGCATGTTTTTATTGCATGAAACAAGGTCACACATCAAATAGATGTAAAATTAAACATTTTGGTGTACCTAAAGGTAAATACATTTGGGTTCCTATAGTTAAATAGTTTGTTATGTCTCTAACCCCAAGGACCCAAAAGTTGTGGGAACCTAAGTTTACTATATTCTTGTTTTGTAAGAAACTTCCAAATCAAAGAAGTCTATGTGGTATCTTGATAGCGGATGCTCAAAACATATGACCGGAGATAAATCTAAATTTGTGAGTTTCAAAGCTAAGGAACAAGGATATGTAACTTATGGGGACAACAACAAAGGGAAGATCCTTGGAATTGGAAACATAGGCGGTGCAAACACTTTGGAGATCAAGGATGTGCTACTTGTTGATGGACTTAAGCATAATCTCCTTAGTATAAGTCAATTATGTGACAAAGGCTTCAAGTTAATTTTTGAAAGTAAATTTTGCACCATACACTTGATTGATTCCGAAAATGTAGCATTGAAAGGCATTAGGCATAACAACATATATTTGATTGATTTGGATTGTTTACATGAGTCTAACATAACATGTCTAGTTGCTAAGGAAGAGAACCCTTGGTTATGGCATAAGAGAGCGGCTCATATAAATATGCATCATTTGAATAAATTGATATCAAAAGACTTAGTTATTGGTTTGCCTAAGTTAAAATTTGAAAAAGATAGATTGTGTGATGCATGCCAAAAGGGTAAACAAGTAAAATCATCATTTAAATCAAAGAATGTTATTTCCACTTCAAAACCCCTAGAATTATTACATTTAGATTTATTTGGACCTTCTAGGATAAAAAGCTTTGGTGGAAATTATTATGGACTTGTGATTGTTGATGATTACTCTAGGTATACATGGACATTTTTCCTTACTACGAAAAGTGAAGCTTTTAAGGTCTTTAGAAAATTTGCAAAACAAATTCAAAATGAGAAAGACTTAAGAATTAAAGTTTTGAGAAGTGACCATGGTGGTGAGTTTCAAAATGAAAAGTTTGAAAATTATTGTGAAGAAAATGGAATTTTACATAACTTTTCTGCACCTAGGACTCCCCAACAAAATGGTGTAGTTGAAAGGAAAAATAGGTCATTAGAGGAACTTGCTAGAACTATGTAAAATGAATCTAATGTTCCAAAATATTTTTGGGCTGATGCGGTTAGTACTGCATGTTATATTTTAAATAGAATGCTCATTAGGTCAATAATTAAATCTACTCCATATGAATTGTTTAATGGTAGAAAGCCTAATGTTGCTCATTTGAAAATCTTTGGATGTAAGTGTTTTGTGTTAAATAATGGAAAGGATAACTTAGGAAAATTTGACTCTAAAGCTGATGAGGGCATTTTCTTAGGTTATTCATTAACTAGCAAGGCTTATAGAGTGTTTAATAGGAGAACTTTGAATATAGAAGAATCTATACATGTTACCTTTGATGAGATTGTAGACCTTGGGGGAAATCCTCTTGAGTCAAATAAAGAAATTGCAGGTGATGATGAATATATAAGAGAGGCTCTTGATGAATTATATTTGGAAGAAAATGAGCCTTCTCAAACACCTGAATTAGCAAAAGAATGGCAGTCACCAAGAGGACTCTCAATGGACAATATCATAGGTGATATTTCAAAAGGGGTAAGAACTAGAAACATGTCTAAATTTTGTATGTCTGTAGCTTTTGTGTCACAGATTGAACCCAAAAACATTGAGGAAGCACTTAAAGATGAACAATGGTTCATAGCCATGTAAGAAGAACTTAACCAATTTGAAAGGAATCAAGTCTGGGAATTAATCCCAAGGGAAGAATCATATCAAGTTATTGGAACCAAATGGGTGTTTAGAAATAAACTTGATGAAGATGGGAACATAACAAAGAATAAAGCAAGACTTGTTGCAAAAGACTATTGTCAGGAGGAAGGTATAGATTATGATGAAACTTATGCTCTTGTTGCCAGGTTAGAGGCTATGCGCCTACTTCTTGCCTATGCATCTTTAATGAAATTTAAACTATATCAAATGGATGTTAAAAGTGCATTTTTGAATGGTTTTATTAAAGAAGAAGTTTATGTGGAGCAACCCCCTGGTTTTGAGGATTTTAGTTTTCCTAATCATGTTTTTAAATTAAAGAAAGCTTTATACGGGTTGAAACAAGCTCCTAGATCTTGGTATGAAAGGTTAAGTAGTTTCCTAACATCAAATGATTTTTCTAGAGGAAAAATTGATTCTACAATGTTTATAAAGAAAGTTAAAGAACATATCTTATTGGTCCAGGTGTATATTGATGATATTATTTTTGGATCAACTGATAATTCGTTATGTGTAGAATTTGCTAAGATAATGCAGGGAGAGTTTGAAATGTCTATGATGGGAGAATTGACATTCTTCCTTGGACTACAAATCAAGCAACTTAAAGATGGCATTTTCATCTCTCAAACCAAATACTGCAAAGAGATCCTTAAAAAGTTTGGAATGGACACCTTAAAGGAAGCTAACACACCCATGGGAACTTCATGCTATCTAGACAAGGATGAATCGGGTTTGGAAGTTAATCAAACTATGTATAGAGGTATGATAGGATCATTGTTATACTTAACTGCAAGTAGACCCGATATTATGCATTACGTACTGTGTGTGTTCTAGATTTTAGGCTTGTCCTAAAGAATCTCATCTAATTACAGTGAAACATATTTTAAAATACTTAAAAGGAACTACTAGTTTTGGTTTGTGGTATTCGTCGATGCTTGTATGAGTTTAATAGGATATTCGATGCTGATTATGGTGGATGTAAAATTGATAGGAAAAGTACTAGTGGGACATGTCATTTGTTAGGTTCATCCTTAATATCTTGGCATTCTAAGAAACAGGCATGTGTTGCTTTATCTACCACTGAAGCTAAATATATTGCAGGTGGTAGTTGTTGTGCTCAAATTCTGTGGATGAAACAACAGTTAGAAGATTATAGTATCTTTTTAAATGACATTCCGTTGATGTGTGATAATACGAGTGCAATAAATCTTACTAAGAATCCGAGTAATGCACTCTAGGACTAAACATATAGAAATAAGACATCACTTTTTGAGAGATCATATCAACAAAGGAAGCTGTAAAATAGAGTATGTAGATACCAAACGTCAATTAGCAGATATTTTTACTAAGCCTCTACCCAAGGATAGATTCTATGATCTTAGAAGAGACTTAGGGATATTAGAAATAACTTAAATTCTGCTTAATTTGACTATTTTTGGATGGTTGTAATGTTATAATTCATTCTGTAGGATGTTCATAGGTTATCATGTGTTCAAACACTCAAAACAGGGCATTCCTCTCTGGAATAATCGATTAATTGGAGTAATAATCGATTATTTACATCCAAAACACTTAAAACAGGGTATTCCTCTTTGGAATAATCGATTAATTCGTCCATTAATCGATTAAAACCAGTAATAATCGATTAATAGCCCAAAATAATCTATTAAACGGGTCTGGAAGTGATTTAATCGATTAATTTGAATTTTAATCGATTAAATCCGACCAAGTTTGCTTCCTAGCCGTTGCCAACGGATATTTTGACCATTATTCCCTTCTATATGAACGTTGGAGATGCTTGGTTATAAATAGGGACCTTCATTTCACTTCTACTCACTTCTATCTCTTGAAATCAAGCTTTCTTACCTTATTCTAGCTAAATTTCCCTCTTCTCACTACACTTAGCTTTCTAAATCTTCTTGTTATTCCTCAAATCTTTCAATGGCCTCATCTTCTCGTGCTAAGATCCCTACTAGAAGAAGATCTGCACCCTCATCTCGTCCCCGTCCTAATTCTGTAGAAGGATGGATTTCTGATGCAGATGGCCAACAAGAATTTCTGACCTACTGGAAAGAACAGGCTATTATTTCTCCCAAGTTTCTTATTGGTGAGCAATTCATCAATAGGGGATTCAATTTTCCCAACCTTCTTGAAATTCAAGGAGTTCTTCCCTTCATCCAAATGCAAGGTACGTATTATCCTGACCTTGTTACGATATTCTACTCTAGGTTTAAATTTAGAGATCAAATTGCTACTTCTAGAGTAAAGGGTGTCACCATTATTCTTGACGATGATATTTGGGAAAACGTCGCTCACTTTCCAATTAGAGAAGATGCTATTAACATTTATGGTGAGTTAGATGATTTTGACAGGTTCTTAGCTTACCGTTCTTTTCTGCGAAATCCCTCCATGGAGATTGGGCGTCTCCTTCATGCTTGGACCTTTAAAGAAGGAGGAACGCATGATTCTCCATCTAATTGTTTGGATCCTATGTCCTCGAGCTACAAATCATGCCCAATGTTCTTCAATTGATCTTAGAATTATTCATGCCATAATGAATAATGAACCTTTAGATTGGGGTGTTCTTGTCACAATGACCATGTTAAAAGCAAAACGTCATCCCACATTCAAAATTCCATATGCTTTACTTGTCTCTCGTATTCTTGAATATAAAGGAGTGAATGTTGAAGGTGAACAAGCAGTTAGAACAAATAACTTGAACCGCATGCTGGACAGCACATTGATTCAACTCCAAATGGTGCGTGTCAATGATATTTATGTTCACAAAGATGACGTTCCTAATCAAGGTGATGCTAATGAAGATTCGATGAAGATATGCCTCCAGCTCTCTGAGTTTCCCTCGACCAAATCCAAAGTGTTGGAACTTCCTCTACTCATCATGAAACCCGACAATCCATGGAAGACATGTTTTCGACATGAATCAAAGGATGCAATCATTCTTCACTCTTTACGGAGTACGGCATGAGGAAATAATTCGTCGTATATCGATGTAGATGATAAAGTGTGCCGTTTATAAAATAGATTTGATGCACACTTTAATGATGATGATAATGCGAGAATTTTAAATTTTGTTTATTATTTTATTTTTGTTATTTTCTCTTGTTATTGTAATGAATGATTGTTTACTGCAATAAAATATGATGTTTCTTTAATGCTTTGATTGAGGGGAGTTATCTCCAACTTATGCATATTTTGAGGGGGAGCTCTTATGATTGTTATTGCAGAGTTATTTTTTATTATAATCAAAATAGGGGAGAAAATATTTAAAGCCATAATATGATTGTTTTTAAATATTATCTGGTATGTTTAATGTGTTTGTTAGTATGACGGATAAAACAGGTTATTACAAGGCTTTAAAAGATAATTTTGATCATCATCAAAAAGGGGGAGATTGTTGAACATTCAAGGACTTGATGTTGCACTTGATGAACATAAAGATTGTTGATTTTGATGATGATTCAAGAACACAAAGACTTAGAGTGTTGAAGACTTGTTTTGTATTGTAATAACTCTGTTTCAATTAGATTGAGTCTGTAATGTTAGAGTTTAAGATAGCCGGTACATAGTCTGCACCTTAGAAGCTTCAAAAAGCTCAAATTTATCATCCAGGCTCGGCTTTAATCGATTAAATAGGGAAATAATCGATTAAAACAGTGAGAAAAATCATTTTCTGTAACAACTCACTGGTTTAATCGATTAAACCAACTTTTAATCGATTATCAGGAGGTTTAATCGATTAAATCACCTTTTAATCGATTAAAACAGAGAGGTTTGGGTTCTGTTCATATTTGATTCTGTTTTAATCGATTAACACTTCTTTTAATTGATTATTTCAATCAGATTTTGATTTTTAACTTCAAATCAAACCTATTTTCGAAAACCCTTTTCCCAAGAACCCTAATTCCGAAAATCCCAATTCCCAAACCCTAATTTCTCTACTTAAACTCTTCTATGGCACTCAGAAAAGAAGAACAACCTTTTTCATACAAAAGTTAAGTGCTGTGAGTGCCAAAGAACTGTTTGTTGCAAGAAAAAGGGGCTTTCTGAACCTGGTGTGGGCTAGAAGCAATAAGAATCACTAAGTGGAGTTCTTAGTGGATTGTGTGTTGTGCTGTCTCTGGGGAAAGTTGTTCTTCATCTCTTGTGGATTTCAAGAGAGGTGTTATCTTTACTTTATCTCTTCCATTGTAAATTGTTTGTAATAACTTTGTTTATAGTGACAGCGTTAATCCTCTGTTTGAGTAATTAGCAACTGGACGTAGGGTCTTTTGATCCGAACCAGTATAAATTTCTTGTGTAAGACTCTATCCCTTTCTCTATTTACATTTACACAGATTTTAATCGGTAAAATTTGGGGAAAATTTTGAAAACCTAATTTTTATTAAGAAACCAATTCACCCCCCCTCTTGGTTTCTGTCCGACCACGCGAACATTCCGCTGCGCGATTCTAAAAAATAAGCCTCGACCATTGGTCCTCAAAAACAATAAGGAAGAGGGGCCAAGGACACCAGTGCGACTATTTATGCCATGTCCTTTCCCCTACGAGTCAAATAAAGTTGTACCGTGGATATATGGAGAATCTTCACCAGTAAAGGAGGATATCACCAATATAGCCGGCATTGGGGGCATGACTAGAAGTGGAAGAATCTACTCCCCCAAGGACTTACAAGAAGACGTCCCCAAGAATAAAGGAAAAATTAAAAATACCGAAAAAAAGATAATAAAAAATCCAAAGAGGAGACAGAGGAATTACTCCAGTTCATATGGCAAAGCGAGTATTCCATTATTGACCAGCTCAATCATACACCTGCAAAGATAACCCTATTAACTCTAATGATGAGCTCGGAACCGCACAGAAATGCCCTGATGAAGGTCTTAAGCGAAGCGCATGTACCTCACACCACATCCCAAGAAAAGGTTGAGAGGATCGTCGGTCACATCACGACAAGCGATCACCTCACGTTCACAGAGGAAGAACTCCCCCTCGAGGGGTCAAACCACAACAAGCCCTTGCACATCTCCATCAAGTGCAAGGAATACCTCATCGGCAAAGTTCTTGTGGATAACGGGTCATCCTTAAACGTGATGCCCAAGTGCACACTTGACAAGTTGACTATCCAAGGAACCCGTCTGCGCCCAAGCAGCACTATCGTTCGAGCCTTCGACGGATCAAAATGAGAAGTAGTGGGAGAAGTTAATTTGCCAATCCAAGTTGGACCCACTATCTTCAACGTCGACTTCCATGTAATGGATATTACTCCGGCATATAGTTGTCTCCTCGACAGGCCTTGGATTCATGACGCTAAGGCAGTACCTTCAACGCTCCACCAAAAAGTCAAGTTCATAGTGGATGACAAATTGGTCACGGTCCAAGCAGAAGATGATATCCTGATCAGTGGACCGTCCACCCAACCTTATGTGGATGCGGATGAAGAGGCCCTTGAAACATCTTTTCAAGCGCTCGAAATTGTCAATGTAGAAAGACTTCCCAAAAACACAAAGGTAGCCCGCATGATGATGAAGCATGGTTACCATCCTGGCCAAGGACTGGGGGCAGATTCCCAAGGCATGAGGGAACCCCCAGAATTCAAAGATAATCCCTACAAGTGTGGCCTAGGATATGTATGACCCTACGAAGGGTCGAACAGAAGGAAGAAAAGGGAAGTCTCCCCTCCGCACACTCAAACAAATATTCCGAAGCGGAGGGATGCAAGCGTCAAGAGCTACCCTAGTCATTAGGAAATCTTTTTCTTCGCTTAAGGGATGTAAACCCAATGATTGTTAGAGATTATCCCCCGGGGCTAGCACGACCCTCGGGCATTTTAGGGCACATATTCCCTTATTAATTAATAAAGAATACATTTCTTACTATCTGCTTCTCTTCTTTCTATTTCACGACTAGACCTCACAATAACCTTGTCTAAGTAAACAAAAAGAAAAAGAAGAATAAAAAGCGCATCCAAGTAATCAAAATTTGCCATTGCCATTACAATCAAGCTAGTTGATTAGAAGCACAAAATAAGGCTTTACCCCACCATAAAGTCATGCTTCGCCAATATTGTGAAAAAAAAATATAATAACAAAAAAAAGGAAAAAAGCCCATAGAATGTTAGAATCGCGCAGCGGAATGTTCGCATTGTCGGACAAAAACCAAGAGGGGGGGTGAATTGGTTTCTTAACAAAAATTAGGTTTTAAAAATTTTCCCCAAATTTTACCGATTAAAATACTGTGTAAACGTAAATAGAATAGAGATAGAGTCTTACACAGGAGATTTATACTGGTTCGGATTAAAAGACCCTACGTCCAGATTGCTAATCACTCAAACGAGAGGATTAACGTTGTCACTATAATCAAAGTTGTTACAAACAGATAACAATTGAAAATACAAAGTAAAGAAAACACCTCTCTTGAAACCCACAAGAGATGAAGAACAACTTTCCCCGAGAGACGGCACAACGCACAATCCACTAAGAACTCCACTTAGTGATTCTTATCGCTTCTAGCCCACACCAGGTTCCAAAAGCCCCTTTTTCCTCCAACAAACAGTTCTCTGACACTCACAACACTTAACTTTTGTTTGAAAAAGGTTTTTCAATTTTCTGAGAGCCTTAGAGAACCTTAAGTAGATAAATTAGGGTTTGGGAATTGGGATTTTCGGAACTAGAGAGTATTGGGATTAGGGTTTTCGAAAATAGGTTTAATTTGAAGTTGAAAATCAAAATCTGACTGAAATAATTGATTAAATGAAGTGTTAATCGATTATTACAGAGCCAAAATCAACAGAACCCCAAAACTCTCTGTTTTAATCGATTAAAAGCCCTGTTAATCGATTAACAGGCCTTTTAATCGGTTAACAGGTGTGTTAATCGATTATTACAATGGACAGTGACAGAAAATGGTTTTTCTCACTGTAATAATCGATTATCTGACCATTTAATCGATTAAACCCGAGGCAAACTGATAAATGTGAGTGTCGTCGCCGTCTGAAAAGAGGTCTCCCCTCCGCACACTCAAACAAATATTCCGAAGCGGAGGGATGCAAGCCTCAAGAGCTACCCTAGTCATTAGGAAATCTTTTTCTTCGCTTAAGGGATGTAAACCCAATGATTGTTAGAGATTATCCCCCGGGGCTAGCACGACCCTCGGGCATTTTAGGGCACATATTCCCTTATTAATTAATAAAGAATACATTTCTTACTATCTGCTTCTCTTCTTTCTATTTCACGACTAGACCTCACAATAACCTTGTCTAAGTAAACAAAAAGAAAAAGAAGAATAAAAAGCGCATCCAAGTAAACTACGAAGGGTCGAACAGAAGGAAGAAAAGGGAAGTCTCCCCTCCGCACACTCAAACAAATATTCCGAAGCGGAGGGATGCAAGCGTCAAGAGCTACCCTAGTCATTAGCAAATCTTTTTCTTCGCTTAAGGGATGTAAACCCAATGATTGTTAGAGATTATCCCCGGGGCTAGCACGACCCTCGGGCATTTTAGGGCACATATTCCCTTATTAATTAATAAAGAATACATTTCTTACTATCTGCTTCTCTTCTTTCTATTTCACGACTAGACCTCACAATAACCTTGTCTAAGTAAACAAAAAGAAAAAGAAGAATAAAAAGCGCATCCAAGTAATCAAAATTTGCCATTGCCATTACAATCAAGCTAGTTGATTAGAAGCACAAAATAAGGCTTTACCCCACCATAAAGTCATGCTTCGCCAATATTGTGAAAAAAAAATATAATAACAAAAAAAAGGAAAAAAGCCCATAGAATGTTAGAATCGCGCAGCGGAATGTTCGCATTGTCGGACAAAAACCAAGAGGGGGGGTGAATTGGTTTCTTAACAAAAATTAGGTTTTAAAAATTTTCCCCAAATTTTACCGATTAAAATACTGTGTAAACGTAAATAGAATAGAGATAGAGTCTTACACAGGAGATTTATACTGGTTCGGATTAAAAGACCCTACGTCCAGTTGCTAATCACTCAAACAGAGGATTAACGTTGTCACTATAATCAAAGTTGTTACAAACAGATAACAATTGAAAATACAAAGTAAAGAAAACACCTCTCTTGAAACCCACAAGAGATGAAGAACAGCTTTCCCCAGAGACGGCACAACGCACAATCCACTAAGAACTCCACTTAGTGATTCTTATCGCTTCTAGCCCACACCAGGTTCCAAAAGCCCCTTTTTCCTCCAACAAACAGTTCTCTGACACTCACAACACTTAACTTTTGTTTGAAAAAGGTTTTTCAATTTTCTGAGAGCCTTAGAGAACCTTAAGTAGATAAATTAGGGTTTGGGAATTGGGATTTTCGGAACTAGAGAGTATTGGGATTAGGGTTTTCGAAAATAGGTTTAATTTGAAGTTGAAAATCAAAATCTGACTGAAATAATTGATTAAATGAAGTGTTAATCGATTATTACAGAGCCAAAATCAACAGAACCCCAAAACTCTCTGTTTTAATCGATTAAAAGCCCTGTAATCGATTAACAGGCCTTTTAATCGGTTAACAGGTGTGTTAATCGATTATTACAATGGACAGTGACAGAAAATGGTTTTTCTCACTGTAATAATCGATTATCTGACCATTTAATCGATTAAACCCGAGGCAAACTGATAAATGTGAGTGTCGTCGCCGTCTGAAAAGAGGCGGTCGGAGCGACGCGATGGTTTTTTTGACCCTTTTGATTTTCGCGTTTTTTATGGGTGGTTACAATGCCTTTCGGTTGTCCAATAACTGGGCTAACCTAGGGGCGAGGTTTTCGAAAGGTGTCCTTGGGTTGTCCGATAACCGGGCTAACCCAAGGACTTATTTATTTTGGGTTCTATGGAGTCGCCACCGATGTTTTTACCGGAAACATCGGAAAAGGGGTTTAAAAGGCGTTGGTTTTTGAAAACAAACTTTGGTCATTAGAACCAGAGTTGGGTAAGAGAGTTAGTTACGTGGTAAAGGAAGTATTAGTTCCTTTACTATGCCCCTTTCGGGTTCCCTATGATAGGCCAGCTTTTTATGTTAATAAATAAACTGAAAAATACTCTTTTGCCCTTTTTATTGTGCGGATTTTAAAATGATGAATACATGGCCCTAATCTATTGCATAATTTAAATTAAAGCAGTAAAAAGTAGAGAGGGAGAATTTGAACCTCCGAAGCAAGCTTTCTTTGTTATTTCTCTTTAAAAAAGAGGGTGCTTTTTGGCAGCCCTTCACTCTACAAGACGTCTGAAACTCTTCTAGACGCCGAAAAATGCTCTCAAAGACACTCAGAAACTCCGGAAATGCGTCGGAGGGATTCTAGAGAGAAGTTTTAGAGAGAAGGGAGAGCTAGAAGCTTGTGGTGTGTGGAAATGAGGGGGGGGAGGCCCCTATTTATAGGTTTTCGCGCCTGATAGTGGCGAGACCGCCGTTCTCGTCTGACAGGGTCGAGACCGCCGTCTCGCCCAACGAGACTGCCGTCTCGTCCTGTGCGGATGGCGAGACCGCCGTCTCGCCCAACGAGACTGCCGTCTCGTCCTGTGCGGATGGCGAGACCGCCGTCTCGCCACTTGCCTGAGGTGAGACGGCGGTCTCGATTTCGAGACGGCGGTCTCGTCCCAAAGAGGCGAGGAAACTTATTTTCGTACGAAAAATCCTTCCTATCCTAGTATGGGGGCCTAATAGTCTCTCCTAGTGGCTTTTTAGGCTTCATCCATCTTCGAATAGGAGGTCTTCTACTCTTTATTTGGAGGCCGGGCAAGATTTGGGGTCTACAGCTGCCCCCCCTTTACCTGACTAGTCAGCTGTTTTCCTGTTGTGCTAGACAGATTGACAGGAAGGTAAAGGAGTTGACCCTCTTGCCCGGTTGCCCTTCAGATGCCCCGTCTTGCAGCGGTTGATCTTCTGGGGAAAACTTTGGTGTTCGTGCACTTCAAGGATACTACTTCTGACGTAGCCGATCCCTTTGGTTAACACATGGTAAAACCTCAGGATACTCCTTCTGACGGTAGTCGATCCTTCGGTTGATGGGTATGAACCCCCCATCAGGCTGGTAGATGCAGTCCGTTGTGTGGGACTGGATGGGTATGAGCCCCCCATCAGGGTGGTAATGCGACTTACTGATCCGGCTCGAGCGCAAATCAGGCGCAATGCGTGCGCAGGTTGATAGGTATAAACCCCCTACCAGGCTGGTACAGTCCACTGCGTAGGACTGGTGGTGGTGGCGGCTTACTGCTCGGGTAGCTCATGCGCCCATCAGACACTCCTTGGGGAGTGATTTTCGTTGTCAGTAGATGCTCTTGGACCTCTTTGAATGGTCATCCGGGTTGTACCAGGGATTTTGTGTTTCTTCCAGCTTTGTTGGTTGCTGGGGATTTTTGTTTTTGACTTTTGGTGGCGACTATTCGACTCTTGCTGGCTAGTCGGATTGAGTCTTGTTTTTTGTTCAACTTTGATTTGGTAGTCAAAATTTTATTGGTTGAGATCCTGTCTTTTTTCTCGCAGTTTTATCTCTTTTTTCTTGCGATTTAGGATTTTGGCTTTTCTTATTGAGCGTATGCCTTTTTCCTTTTTAAGTTTTTTTCTTGTTACGCTAGCTTTTGCAAAGGGCGGCAAAGAGATGCATGAAATAAAATTTTATTTATGGGGAAATTTTATTACAACCACTTTTTGTTCAGGCAAGTATCGTCCCTAAGGGCTATCTTCTGGAGATGATCCGCGAGCGAATTGCTAGTAGACGTGATATCGGAAGTCCGCTTGCTCTCGGACTTCGTCGCGGTATTCTTGCTGGAATGTCGTCCATTCCTGCCGCATCACCTGCTGATGCTGGTACATCTCCTCTTGCCGGGTATGGTAGGTCTCTTGCCGCACCGTCATTTGGTCGAGCTACCGGCGCAAATCGTTCACGTTGCGGTTCATACCGGCGAAATCGTCCGTGTACGGTGGTGGTTGTTGTTGTTGCTGCTGCTGCTGCTGGAATTCGGGGGGCGTGGGGATATCCTGCATTGCCACCAGCCCCTGGAGATCTAGTGCGAAATCCAGTGTAGGATGGAGGGCCAGCTGGGTCCCTCTGCGGATCAGCATTCCCATGCTGACCAAGATTGACCCGCCGATGGATTCGGGTCGCAGGTTGTGGGCCAGCTCTTCCCGGCCAGGGCACCCCCATCTTTCTGCTAGGGGAGTGATGAGGGGAGCCACAAGAATGGCCCCCGCTGATCTGTTCCCGAAGTCCTTGAGGGCTCTCAGGAAGAAGTAGCCGGGGTTGCAGCGCCGCTTTTGGCTCATGCAATAAAGTACGAAGAGGTCAGGGAGGGAGACCTTGCCCTGACTCTCTTTTCTCCCATGGATGGTTCCTGCCAGCAGCTTGTGGCAGATGCGGAGTGCTGGGGGCAGCGCGGAGCCCCTCATCAGCGTGGGCAGCGTGGTGGCTCCCGTGAGCTCGTTCCACATCTCGGCGGCAGTGAGGTTGGTGGGCCGGGAGCAGATGGCCTCCCGGTATTCCTGGGTCACAGTGTCCTCGCGCCGGACGAACCCAATGGCCATGTTGAACTCGTCGAGGGTGGTGGCCTGGTAACTTCCACCCATGAAGTAGGTCACCATCTTAGTGGGCGGCAGGCCCGGGATCGTGGAGGGGACCTCAGAGTAGGAGACCGAGGCCAAGAATTCTAGTACCGCCTGTGGGTACACATGTGCGGGTGGTGGCTGCAGCAGAAAACCCCACCCGACGCTGTCAATGTGGGCCCGGACGTCGTCCTCCCATCCAAATTCTACCAGGAGGCTGAAGTCCAGCTTCAGCATCGGGTGCCATGCATAGGTCCGGATGTTGTCAAGGCGGGCCTGGTGCTGCAGTGATAATTGCGAAGGATCTTGGGGTGGCGGTGCTGCAGAACTGCTGGCACCAGCAGTGCTCCTTCTCTTTCTAGAAGCGCTTCTGCCAAACATTTTGACTATGGGGTGCTTGGGAGAGCAAAAGTTGAGAAAGGGAGGTTCTGGAGGCAAGGAGAGTTGTGAGAAACCCCCCAAGCGCGCCCCCTATTTATAGGATTTTTTTTCCAATTCGAGATCACCGTCTGGGAAGGCAAGACGGCAGTCTCGTGTCTCCTCCAAATCGAGACGGCGGTCCGGTCCATCGAGACGGCGGTCTCGACGTTGGACTTAACGAGACGGCGGTCTCGTTTTCGCCTGAGTTGAGACGGCGGTCTGGTGGGTCGAGACAGCGTTCTCATCTTGGAGGGTAACCCAGACGGCGGTCTGGGATAACCAGACGGCGGTCTCGATTTACGGAAGGTTTTTTTTTTTTTTTTTTGAAAAGAAAATAGGACCTGGTTCAAAAACATTTTATGCATGCAATGTTTTTATGTTTTGATGTCCTATAATTCCTATTTTGATTAAGCTTTCAGAAGGATTTAACCAACGTGTCTCGTTGCGCTGAGTGCCTCCTGACTTACTGCGTTTACTTTTGGCTGTACCATACCGGACTTCTTGTGACCGAAGGGTAATTTCTTTCTTTCTCTATTTTCTCTTTTTCTTCTTTTTCTTTTGTAGAGCACCTTTTGTCACGTAGTGTCCCTCTTTCTTTGCTTTAGGGATTTCAATCCTCTTGTTGACTATACGCCTCCATATTCCCAAATTAATTATTAGAATATTGTCGTGAGGGTCAAGAGAAAAGAAGTAAAAGGGTAAAAATCAATGGTTTGTGTTTTAGAGGGTTGATTTTTATTGATAAAAGGGTTCTGTAAGAATGGCTGGTTAAGGTTAAGCCTGGGTGTTTAGGCTTTGTCTAAGCAAACATTCTTCCTTTCTTTTTGTATTTGCGCTCTTTGGTTTTATTTCCATTGCTTTTTAAATGGCTAGCTGATTTCCCTAGATCGCCCTTTGGGTTTTCGAACTAGGATACTGTGTGTTGGCCCTAACTTTTGTCTAGGTTCCTTCTTTTGTAAAATTTTTGGAGAAATCCTAGCGGACCTTATTTGTAACCCTAACTTTTGCCTAGGCTACCCTTTATTGTTGTTCGGGTATCCTACCGGGTCGACCCTATCTTTTGTGTAGCCCCCTTAGTGGGTTTCCTACCGGGTAGTTTGCCCTTTTCTTTGGCCTTTGGTTTCTCTGGGCTTTTTCTTTTGTGGATTTATTTTTTGTTTACAGTATTGGCGAAACATGACTTTCTTTATGGGTGAGGTGAAGCCTTATTCTTATGTGCTTCTAATCAACTAGCTTGATGTCAATAGCAATGGTAAATGTTGATTATTTGGAAGCGCTTTTTATTCTTCTTCTTTTTTATGTTTACTTAGACAGGGTTATTCACGTGGTCTAGTCAGAAGTAGAAAGAAGAGAAGCAGATAGAAAGAATCATTCTTTATTAATTAATAAGGGAATATGTGCCCTAAAATGCCCGGGGATCGGGCTCGCCCCGGGGGGATAGTCTCTAACAATCATGGGGTTTACATCCCTTAAACAAAGAAAAAGTTTTCCTAATGACTAGAGTGGCTCTTGACGCTTGCACCCCTCCACTTTGGAAAATTTGGTTGAGTGTGCGGAGGGGAGACTTCCCTTTTCTCCTTTCTGCTCGGCCCTTAGTAGGGTCATATCCTAGGCCATACTTGCAAGGATTGTCTTTGAATTCTGGGGGTTCCCTCATGCCTTGGGAACCTGTCCCCAGTCCTTGGCCAGGATGGTAACCGTGTTTCAACATCATGCGGGCTACCTTTGTGTTTCTGGGAAGTCGCTCTATACTGGCAATTTCAAGCGTTTGAAAAGATGTTTCAAGGGCCTCTTCAGCCGCATCCACATAGGGTTGGGTGGACGGTCCACTGATCAGGATATCGTCTTCTGCTTGGACTGTGACCAGTTTGTCGTCCACTATGAACTTGACTTTCTGGTGGAGCGTTGAAGGTACTGCCTTAGCATCATGAATCCAAGGCCTGCCGAGGAGACAGCTGTATGCTGGAGTAATGTCCATTACATGGAAATCGACGTTGAAGGTAGTGGGTCCAACTTGGATTGGCAAATTGATCTCTCCCACTACTTCTCGTTTTGATCCATCGAAGGCTCGAACGATGGTGTTGCTTGGGCGCAGACGGGTTCCTTGGATAGTCAACTTATCTAGTGTGCACTTGGGCATCACGTTCAGGGATGACCCGTTATCCACAAGAACTTTGGCGATGAGGTACTCCTTGCATTTAACCGAGATATGCAAGGGCTTGTTGTGGTTTGACCCCTCCAGGGGGAGTTCTTCCTCTGTGAAGGTGAGGTGATCGTTTGCCGTGATGTGACCAACGATTCTTTCGACCTTTTCTTGGGATATTGTGTGAGGTACATGCGCCTCGCTCAAGACCTTCAGCAGGGCGTTCCGGTGCGGTTCCGAGCTTATTATCAAAGATAGCAACGTGATCTTTGCAGGTGTGCGATTGAGCTGGTCTATAATGGGATACTCACTCTGCCTTATGAACTGGAGTAATTCCTCTGTCTCCTCCTTGGATTCTTTATTTTCTTTTTCTTCTTCGGTCTTTTTATTTTTTCCTTTATTCTGGAGGACATCTTCCTGTGTGTCCTTGGGGGAGTAGATTCTTCCACTTCTAGTTGTGCCCCCAATGCCGGCTATGTTTGTTATTTCTTCTTTTATCGGTGAAGATTCCCCATATCTCCATGGTACAGCTTTATTTGAATCGTAGGGGAAAGGACGTGGCATAAATAGTCGCACTGGCGTACTTGCCCCCTCTTCTTTATTCTTGAGGACCAACGACCGAGGCTTATTTTCCTCTTGCGATGATTCGACCGTTGGGGTGAGCTTTATTAGGAGTGGCTTTCTCTCCATTCTACTGAGTTGGAAGACGTGTTAGTTAATCCTTCCTTTTTATTATCTTATTTATTAGGCGTGAAGGAGGGGAAATTTAAATATGCAAATGAATGCTCATGTATGCAAGTAGACAGTCATTGCACAAAAAAAGAAGATTTTATTTATTCAATAGAAGGTGTACATTCCCCTATTCTATACTGCAAAGCAACTTTTGGCAAAAGCGGGAAACTTTAAAGAAACCCACAGGAGGGTCTTGATTCCTCTGTAGTTCTCTCTTGGCTTCCCGGACATGACGGGCAAGTGCTTCGCTTTGTTTGCGGACCGCCTGGCTCATATCTTCACTGTACTGTTGAGCCTCTTTGATCTTCGCCTCTTGATGAACGACCAAGGCTTGTAGTTCATCGAGCTTTTCAACGGCTTGGTCTTTCTCTTGAAGTACTTGGCCATACTGAGCTAGCCCTTCTTTTTCTTTGTGGCGTAGCTCAGAGAGACTTTTGGTGAGTCTCCTGTTGGCCTCTCGCTCTTGGCGGATGTCTAACCGAGCCTTGAGGAGCCCTTCCGACAACTCCTTGATCGTTTGAGCCTGCTTAGCTGATTCGGCCTCAAGGTGTGCCATTTTGGCGGTTATCTCTTGCAGTTGGCTATCCGAACTGGTTCTGGCAGTTTTGGATGTTCGGATAGCTTGTTCGTTAGCATCGGCACATTGGTCCTTGAGGCGCTCTATTTCATGATCCTTTTTCTTGCCTTGCCTTCGCAGACCATCAATCGTGAGGATAGATTCTTGCTCCTTTTCTTCAAGGGCCCTCATCTGGGCTCCCATGATCTCTATCCTCTGGGTCAAGGCATCGATTTGAGCCTGCAACCCTTCATTTTTGGCGCTCGTGGTAGGTTTGGTGGATGATTGAGCCACTCCTCTTCTATTTCTCCATGCCTCATAGTCACTGGTGACAGCCACCCGAGCTTTTCCTAGCTCTCTGTCTCCCATGTAGACTGGCCTCTCCCATGCTTTTCTCACGGCTAGTGAGTTGGCGATGGTGCATGGGTCTCCAAAGAAGCACAGTCCTCCGAGCTCCCCTCGGGAAATGGTAGTTTGGGTCCTCATGAGCTGCCTCATAGCTACTTTAGGTGAGTAAGCTATGCAGCCCCTGAGTCCTATCAAGGGTACACTCGGATAGTCCCCACATCTGATGAGAACTGGGTCGGGTCGGAACCAAGGACAGACCCAGGATATACTGTTAGCGTCCTTGCGTTCCCACTCATCCCTCCATTCTGAGGTTAGACGACGCTGGAGGGGGATCTTGGAGAAACTTCTCAAAGGGTCGGGGAATATCCCCATGTGACTGGAGGCGTACAGGTGAGTGGCGCTCCACACAAATAGTAATGAAGAGCAGCAGCGGAGTATTTTGCCCTGCTTCTGGTGACAAAATTCCACCGAGAGCAGGGTGTCGGCAAGAATAGCAGGCAGGGGACTTTTCGAATTCACGTCCCAGGCGAAGAAGGCGTCCATGACGGCCTGATCTATTGTGTCGAAATGGAAGGGGAACAAGACTGTTCCAAAAATTATGAGTGCCAGGGTTTTGTTAAAGGCAACCCACTCTGTCCGTTCAGCCAGGTAGGACAGGTGGTCTTCTAACATCGTTACTTTCCAACCCTGGGTGTTCCCCTTCTTTATCAGGGTACTCTGGCGGAATGGCAACTGAATAAGGGCAGCGACTGGTGCTGCGGGAGTATATGCTTCGTGGCGGACGTGGACCCCAGCTGATTTGGGCCACCTCAACATGGTATCATACTCCTCTAGGGTGGGCACCAAGTCGAACTGCGAAAACTCGAAACATCGCAGATTTGGATTCCAGTAGTGGATTAGTGCCCTTAGGAACACCTGATCGACACATATCTTTAGGAGGTCTAAAATCCGTCCGTAGGATTTTTCGAAGTCGGCGCGGACCTCTGATGGCATTATTGTGCTTAGCCGTTCCAACCTCTCAGTATGGAAACGGGGAATGTCCACCTTCTTTGTTTGCCTACTTGTCCCCTCCATATCTAAAATCAAAATGTATTTTTGATGAAATGGATGCTTATTTGAATGTATGTGAGTGTTTATTTTCTATTTATCATGTTTTTCGACATGATGTTTGCGTATTTTGATTTTGAAAGAATAAACTATCTATTTGAATGTTTTATGAGTATAATTTTTTTGGACCAGGTCTTATTTACAGACTTTGGAAAAATGGATTTTATTTTTTATTTGTTTGTTTATTTTATAGCCTTTTATCCCTTCTGTAGGAACTGCGTGGCTACTTAGCTTACAAAGAACCTGAAACCAAGCTAGCTAAAAGGCAGACTGTCCGAGATAAAATATGGCTTTATGCGAAAGAATATTTTAGCGTCCCTTATCTCTTCTGTCGGAACTACGTGGCTACTTAGCTTACAAAGAACCTGAAACCAGGCTAGCTAAAAGGCAGAATGTCTGAGATAAGGGTGTTTATTTGTGAAAAATATTTTTTGGTATTTGTTTTGTTGTTTGTTTATGCTATGCAATCAAATGCAACAAACAAATGCACACACAATTCGATCATCCCCGAACAGGCAAGCTTTCGTTTTTATCACGAGGTAGGGTTTTCCTGCAGAAAAGTGCATTGGCAAGGGTTGGTTCTAACTGTTCTCAACAGGTTAAGGCCCCCAAGGTGCCCCCATTATAGGGTCCCCACTCTCCAGCCATCCGACCATGCTTAGCACTAAGGCCATAGTCAGTCTTGTTGCCAAAAGAGGAAGGTTATCACCTTGAGTGGTGGTTTCCGATCACACTGGTGGGCTCAAGGCCCTCACTACAACGAACCGTACCTGCCACCCACTCCCTATGGTTATCTCACTTGCCCCCGGGTATAGAGGGAACTGTTGTGTGCAAGGGATTGTGTGCAGTTTATATTTCAAGCAATTGCGTAAGTATAAACAAACAACAATTTATTAAAGCCAAACCTTAAAACATGTTATAATACAAGTTAAGGGCAAAAGTGTTATTTTCTTGGTTTATTTATTATTTAAGTCGGCCCATCACTAAATGGGATCAACTCTCGAGGCTTCTCCAGTGGAGTCGCCATCTGTCGCCGCCATCTGAAAAGAGGCGGTCGGAGCGACGCAATGGTTTTTTCGACCCTTTTGATTTTCGCGTTTTTTATGGGTGGTTACAACGCCTTTCGGTTGACTGATAACCGGGCTAACCTAGGGGCGAGGTTTTCGAAAGGTGTCCTTGGGTTGTCCGATAACCGGGCTAACCCAAGGACTTATTTATTTTGGGTTCTATGGAGTCGCCACCGATGTTTTTACCGGAAACATCGGAAAAGGGGTTTAAAAGGCGTTGGTTTTTGAAAACCAACTTTGGTCATTAGAACCAGAGTTGGGTAAGGGAGTTAGTTACGTGGTAAAGGAAGTATTAGTTCCTTTACTACGCCCCTTTCGGGTTCCCTATGATAGGCCGGCTTTTTATGTTAATAAATAAACCGAAAAATACTCTTTTGCCCTTTTTATTGTGCAGATTTTAAAATGATGACTACATGGCCCTAATCTATTGCATAATTTAAATTAAAGCAGTAAAAAGTAGAGAGGGAGAATTTGAACTTCCGAAGCAAGCTTTCTTTATTATTTCTCTTTAAAAAAGAGGGTGCTTTTTGGCAGCCCTTCACTCTACAAGACGTCTGAAACTCTTCTAGACGCCGAAAAATGCTCTCAAAGACACTCAGAAACTCCGGAAATGCGTCGGAGGGATTCTAGAGAGAAGTTTTAGAGAGAAGGGAGAGCTAGAAGCTTGTGGTGTGTGGAAATGAGGGGGGGGGGAGGCCCCTATTTATAGGTTTTCGTGCCTGACAGTGGCGAGACCACCGTTCTCGTCTGACAGGGTCGAGACAGCCGTCTCGCCCAATGAGACTGCCATCTAGTCCTGCGCGGATGGCGAGACCACCGTCTCGCCATTCGCAGGTGGCGAGACCACCGTCTGGGGAAGCGAGACCGCCGTCTCGCCATTCGCAGAGACGGCGGTCTCGCCACTTGCCTAAGGCGAGACGGCGGTCTCGTCCCAAAGAGGCGAGGAAACTTATTTTCGTACGAAAAATCCTTCCTATCCTAGTATGGGGGCCTAATAGTCTCTCCTAGTGGCTTTTTAGGCTTCATCCATCTTCGAATAGGAGGTCTTCTACTCTTTATTTGGAGGTCGGGCAAGATTTGGGATTTACAGTGAGTTTTTGAAGCTTCTAAAGTGCAGACTATGTACCGACTATCTTAAACACTCTAAGTTCTTTGTTCTTGAATCATCATCAAAATCAACGAGCTTCATGTCCATGTAAGTTCAACATCAAGTCCTTGTATGTTCAACAATCTCCCCCTTGTAGACCCCAAATCTTGCCCAACTTCACAATAAAGATCAAAAGACCTCCTTTTCGAAGATGGGTGAAGCCTAAGAAGCCACTAGGAGAGACTATTAGGCCCCATACTAGGATAGGAGGGATTTTTGGCACAAAAATAAGGATTTTCGCCTTTTAGGGTCGAGACCGCCGTCTCGCCTAGCGCAAGTGGCGAGACCGCCGTCTCGCCACCTGCAAAAGGCGAGACCGCCGTCTCGTTTGGCGAGACTGCCGTCTCGCCATTCCTGCAAGGCGAGACGGTCGTCTCGACCTTGTCAGACGAGACGGTCGTCTCAACCTGACAGGCGCGAATCCCTATAAATAGGGCCTCCCTTCCCATCATTTCACACAACTTTCTCACTCTCTCTCTAGTCACACCAATATTTTCTCTCTCTAGAATCCCTCCGACGCATTTCCGGAGCTTCTTAGTGTCTTTAGAGTGTTTTTAGAGCGTTTCGAGAGGTTTCCGATGCCGTGTAGAGTGAAGGGCTGCTGCAAAGCACCCTATTTTAAAAGAATTAATAGAGAGCTTGCTTCAGAGGTCTCTACTCTCTTTCTCTACCTTTTACAACTTTATTTAAATTATGCAATAGACATTAGGGTCATGTAGTCGTAATCTTTAAATTCTGCAAAAATAAAAGGGCAAAAGCATATTTTTTCGGTTTATTTATTATCAGAATAACTGGCCTATCATAGGGAACCTGAAAGGGGCGTCGTAAAGGAACTAACACTTCCTTTACGCGTAACTAACTCCCTTACCCAACTCTGGTTCTAACGACCAAATTTGGTTTTTCGAAAACCAACGCCTTTTAAACTCCTTTTCCGATGTTTCCGGTAAAAACATCGGTGGCGACTCCAGAGAACCCTCAAAAACTAGCTCTTGGATTAGCCCGGTTATCGGACAATCCAAGAGCACCCTTTCGAAAACCTCGCCCCTAGGTTCAGCCCGATTATCGGACAACCTAAAGGCGTTGTAACCACCAATAAAAAACGCAAAAATCAAGAGAGTCGGAAACCATCGTGTCGCTCCGACCGCCCTCGTTTTGACGGCAGTGACAAATGACGACTCCGCTGGGGAAGCCTAGAGAGTTGATCTCAGTTAGTGATGGGCCAGCTTAAAAGTAAATAAACCAAGAAAATAACGCTTTTGCCCTACCTTGTATTATAACATGTTTTACTGTTTGGCTTTAATAACTGTTGTTTGTTTATACTTACGCAATTGTTTGAAATACAAACTGTACACAAACCCTTGCACACAACAGTTCCCTCTACACCTGGGGGCAAGTGAGAAATCCATAGGGAGTGGGTGGCAGGTACGGTTCGTTGTAGTGATGGCCTTGTGCCCACCGGTGTGATCGGAAACCACCACTCAAGGTGATAACCTTCCTCTTTTGGCACAAAGACTGACTATGGCCTTAGTGCTAAGCATGGTGGGAAGGCTGGAGAGTGGGGACCCTATAATGGAGGCACCTTGGGGGCCTTAGCCTTGGTGAGGACAGTTAGAACCTACCTTCGCCAAATCACTTTTCTACAGGAAAACCCTACCTCGTTATAAAAACGAATTCTCGCCTGTTCGTGGATGATCGAATTGTGTGTGCATATGTTTGTTGCATAGCATAACCAAACAACAGAAGAAAAAACAAAAAAAATATTTTCACAATAAACGCCCTTATCTCGGACAGTCTGCCTTTTAGCTAGCCTGGTTTCAGGTTCTTTGTAAGCTAAGTAGCCACGCAGTTCCGACAGAAGAGATAAGGGACGCTAAATATTCTTTCACATAAAGCCACATTTTATCTCGCATGACCTGCCTTTTAGCTAGCTCTGGTTTCGATTCTTTGTAAGCTAAGTAGCCACATAGTTCCGACGGAAGAGATAAAAAGCTATAAAATAAAAAAATAATAAAAACCAAAATAAAAATATAAATCAATTTCTAACAAAGTCAAATCATATTACATCATATCATGAGCAAAGAAAAACCAAGAGAGAAAATAAAAAGTGAGAACGCATTCAACACCATTTAAACAAAATCTCTCATGCATAAGCATATCCATGTTAGTTTAGGTACTTAACATGCATTAATAAATCTTTTTCGGGCATTCTAGAAAGTGGCTGGTCCTCTCCCCATCCGAACTCGTGCACAAAAAGCAAAGGCAATGGAAAACTTAGAAGAGCAAAACTGAAGCTCACTGCGGAGGTCAATACCCTCCGCGAGCAAGTAGCCCAACTGATGGAGGTCGTACGCCAGGGGCAGAGTAAGGGCGAAGACCAAGATGAACACATTCCTCACCATGAGGAAGAGGAAGAGGAATACTTCTATGACGGGAAGGATGCTAAGACTGCACGCCTCCTTACCCCAGAGGTATCCAAACAATAACTCTCTGCCCTGGAGGAGAGGCTCAAGGCAGTGGAAGGGCACAACTTCGACGTCAAGGAGGTGGCAGACATGTTCCTAGTGAAGAACATCCATTTCCCTCCCAAATTCAAGGTCCCGGACTTCCCCAAGTATGCCGGGATGACCTGCCCAAAGAACCATCTTACGATGTATTGTCGTAAGATGGCCGCCCATGCTGAGAACGAGAAACTCCTGATCCACTGCTTCCAAGAGAGTCTGGTGGACACAACTCTCAATTGGTATATGCAGCTAGAGAGAGGGCAGGTCCAGAGCTGAAAACAATTGGCTGACGCTTTTCTTCGTCGCTACCTGTCATCGCCATCTAAAAAAGAGGCGGTCAGAGCGACGCGATGGTTTCGACCCTTTTTGTTTTTCGCATTTTTTATGGGTGGTTACAACGCCTTTAGGTTGTCCGATAATCGGGCTAACCTAGGGGCAAGGTTTTCGAAAGGTCGTCCTTGGGTTGTCCGATAACCGGGCTAACCCAAGGACTAATTTTGAGGGGTTTTGTGGAGTCGCCACTGATGTTTTTACCGGAAACATCGGAAAAGGGGTTTTAAAAGGCGTTGGTTTTCGAAAACCAACTTTGGTCATTAGAACCAGAGTTGGGTAAGGGAGTTAGTTACGTGTAAAGGAAGTATTAGTTCCTTTACTACGCCCCTTTCGGGTTCCCTATGATAGGCTAGCTATCTAAAAATATTTAAACCAGTGAAAATAACGCTTTTACCCTTTTATTATGCGGAATTTAAATTTATGACTACATGGCCCTAATAGCTATTTGCACAATTTATGTAAAGCGGTAAATAGACAAAGAGGAAGAGAAAACCTTCGTAGCAGGATTTTCTATTAATTCTTCAAAAGAGGGTGCTTTGCGGCAGCCCTTCACTCTACACAGCGCTCAAAAACTCTCTTGAAACGCTCAAAAACACTCTCAGAAACGTTCAGAAACTCCGGAAATGCTTCGGAGGGGTTTTAGAGAGAGAAATTCTAGAGAGAAGGAGGAGAAACTGTGTGGTGTGTGAAAATGAGGGGCGGAGAGCCCCTATTTATAGGTTTTCGTGCCTGATAGTGGCGGGACCGCCGTTCTCGTCTGACAGGGTCGAGACCGCCGTCTCGCCAAACGAGACCACCGTCTCGTCCTTCGCAGGTGGCGAGACCGCCGTCTGGGAAAGCGAGACCGTCGTCTCGTCCTGCGCAGGTGGCGAGACCGCCGTCTGGGAAAGCGAGACCACCGTGTCGCCATTCGCAGGTGGCGAGACCGCCGTCTCGTTTGGCGAGACGACGGTCTCGCCATTTGTATGAGGCGAGACGGCGGTCTCGATTTCGAGACGGCGGTCTCGTCCCCAAAAGGCGAGAAACCTTATTTTTGTGCTGAAAATACTTCCTATCCTAGTATGGGGCCTAATAGTCTCTCCTAGTGGCTTGTTAGGCTTCGTCCATCTTCGAATAGGAGGTCTTCTACTCTTTATTTGCGGGCCGGGCAAGATTTGGGGTCTACAGCTGCCCCCCCTTTACCTGACTAGTCAGCTGTTGGCCTGTTGTGCCAGACAGATTGACAGGAAGGTAAAGGAGTTGACCTACTTGCCCGGTCACCCTTCAGATGCTCCGTCTTGCGGTGGCTGATCTTCTGGGGAAAATGTTGGTTATTCGTGCACTTCCGGGATACTCCTTCTGACGGTAGCCGATCCCTTCGGTGGACACGTGGTAGAACATCAGGATACTCCTTCTGACGTTAGCCGATCCTTCGGTTGATGGGTATAAACCCCCGATCAGGCTGGTAGTTGCAGTCCGTTGTGTGGGACTAGATGGGTATGAACCCCCCATCAGGCTGGTAGTGCGACTTACTGATCCGGCTCGAGCGCAGATCAGGCGCAACGCGCGCACAGGTTGATAGGTATGAACCCCCTATCAGGCTGGTACAGTCCACTGCGTAGGACTGGTGGTAGTGGCGGCTTACTGCTCGGGTAGCTCATGCGTCGATTGGGCACTCCTTGTGTGCTGGTTGATAGGTGTGAACCCCCTATCAGACTGGTACAGTCCACTGCGTAGGACTGGTGGTAGTGGCGGCTTACTGCTCAATCGCTCATGCGCCGGCTCCTTGGGGAGTGATTTTTGTGTTGGTAGATGTATTTGAACCTCTTTGAATGGTCATCCGGACTGCTCCGGGGATTCTTTATTTTTTTACTTTTGGTAGGGATCATCCGATTCTTGCTGGCTGGTCGGATGGGTCTTTGTTTTTGTTCAACTCTTGCTTGGCAGTCGAAATTTTGTTGGTTGAGGTGATGGCTTGTCTTAATCTTGCCTTTTTTCTCGCGGTTTTATCTCTTTTTTCTCGCGATTTAGGATTTTGGCTTTTCTTATTGAGCGTATGCCTTTTTCCTTTTTAAGCTTTTTTGTTTTACGCTAGCTTTTGCAAGGGGTGGTAAAGAGATGCATGAAATAAAATTTTTATTTATGAGGAAATTTTATTACAACCACTTTTTATTTAGGCAAGTACCATCCCTAAGGGCTATCTTCTGGAGATGATCCACGGGCGAATTGCTGGTAGAGGTGATACCGGAAGTCCGCTTGCTCTCGGACTTCGTCGCGGTACTCCTGCTGGAATGTTGTCCATTCCTGCCGCATCGCCTGTTGATGCTGATACATCTCCTCTTGCCGGGTATGGTAGGCTTCTTGCCGCACCGTCATTCGGTCGAATTGCCGGCGCAGGTCATTCATGTTGCGGTTCATGCCGGCGCAGGTCATTCATGTTACGGTGGTGGTTGTTGTTGTTGCTGCTGCTACTGGAATTTGGGGGGCGTGGGGATATCCTGCATCGCCACCAGCCCCTGGAGATCTAGTGCGAAATCCAGTGTGGGATGGAGGGCCAACTGGGTCCGTCGACGTATCAGCATTCCCATGCTGACCAGGACTGACCCGTTGATGGTCTCGGGTCGCAAGTTGGAGGTCAGTTCTTCACGGCCAGGGCACCCCCATCTTTCTTCCAGGGGAGTGATGAGAGGAGCCACGAGGACGACCCTCGTGGATCTGTTCCCAAAGTCCTTGAGGGCTCTCAGGAAGAAGTAGTCGGGGTTGCAGCGCCGCTTCTGGCTCATGCAATAAAGTACGAAGAGGTCAAGGAGGGAGACCTTGCCCTGACTCTCTTTCCTCCCATGGATGGTTCCTGCCAGCAGCTTGTGGCAGATGCGGAGTGCTGGGGGCAGTGCGGAGCCCCTCATTAGCGTGGGCAGCGTGGTGGCTCCTGTGAGCTCATGCCACATTTCAGCGGCAGTGAGGTTGGTGGGCCGGGAGCAGATAGCCTCACGGTATCCCTGGGTTAGTGTGTCCTCGGGCCGGACGAACCTGATGGCCATGTTGAACTCGTCAAGGGTGGTGGCCTGGTATATTCCAACCATGAAATAGGTCACCATCTTAGTGGGCTGCAGGCCCGGGACCGTGGAGGGGACCTCGGAGTAGGAGACCGATGCCAAGAATTCCAGTACCGCTTGTGGGTACACATGTCTAGGTGGTGGCTGCAGTAGAAAGTCCCACCCGATGCTGTCTATGTGGGCTCGGACGTCGTCCTCCCACCCAAATTCAGGCAGGATGCTGAAGTCAAGTCTCAGCATCGGGTGCCACTGATAGGTCCGGATGTTGTCGAGGCGGGCCTGGTGTTGCGGTGATAATTGAGAAGGATCTTGGGGCGGCGGTGCCGCAGAGCTGCTGGCACTGGCGGTGCTCCTTCTCTTTCTGGAAGCGCTTCTACCAAACATCTTGACTAGAGGGGGCTTGGGAGTGCAGGAGTTGAGAAAGGGGGGTTCTGGAGGCAGGGAGAGTTGTGAGGAACCCCCCAAGCGCACCCCCTATATATAGCAAAATTTTCCGGTTCGAGACCGCCGTCTGGGAAGGCGAGACAACGGTCTCATGTCTCCTCCAAGTCGAGACGACGGTCTGGACCATCGAGACGGCGGTCTCGACGTTGGGCTTAAACGAGACGGCGGTCTCGTCGAGCGAGACGACAGTCTCGTCGAGCGAGACGACGGTCTCATTTTCGCCTGAGTCGAGACGACAGTCTGGTTGGTCGAGACGGCGTTCTCGCCTTGTCGGGTAACCGAGACGGCGGTCTGGAATAGCCAGACGACGGTCTCGAATTACGAAAGTTTTTTTTTTTTTTTGAAGAGAAAATAGGACCTGGTTCAAAAACATTTTATGCATGCAATGTTTTCATGTTTGATGTCCTATAATGCCTATTTTGATTAAGTTTTCAGAAGGATTTAACCAACGTGTCTCGTTCGCTGAATGCCCTTTGATTTGCTGTGTTTAGTCTTGGTTGTACCATGCCGGACTTCTTGTGACCGAAGGATAATTTTTCTTTCTTTTCTTTCTCTCTTTTTTTCTTTTGCAGCACACTCTTTGTCATGTAGTGTCCCTTTTTCTTTGCTTTAGGGATTTCAATCCTCTTATTGACTATACGCCTCCATATTCCCAAATTAATTATTAGAATATTGATGTGAGGGTCAAGAGAAAAGAAATAAAGAGGTAAAAATCAATGGTTTGTGTTTTAGAGGGTTAATTTTTATTGATACAAGGGTTTTGTAAGCATGGCTGGCTAAGGTTAGGCTTAGGTGTTTAAGCTTTGTCTAAGCAAACAACTTTTCTCTCTTTGTGTTTTGCGCTCTTTGGTTTCATTTTCATTGCTTTTTAATGACTGGCTGATTTCCCTAGAACGCCCTTTGGGTTTTCGGACTAGGATACTGTGTTTTGGCCCTAACTTTTGTCTAGGTTCCTTCTTTTTGTAATTTTTGGAGAAATCCTAGCGGACCTTATTTGTAACCCTAACTTTTGCCTAGGCTACCCTTTATTGTTGTTCGGGTATCCTACCGGGTCAACCCTATCTTTTGCGTAGCCCCCTTAGTGGGTTTCCTACCGGGTAATTTGCCCTTTTCTTTGGCCTTTGGCTTCTCTGGGCTTTTTCTCTTTTTTGTGGATTTATTTTTTTACAGTATTGGCGAAGCATGACTTTCTTTATGGATGAGGTGAAGTCCTATTTTTATGTGCTTCTAATCAACTAGTTTGATGATGGTAGCAATGGTAAATGTTGATTATTTGAATGCGCTTTTTATTCTTCTTCTTTTTTCGTTTACTTAGACAGGGTTATTCATGAGGTCTAGTCAAAAATAGAGAGAAGAGAAGTAGATAGTAAGAATTATTCTTTATTAATTAACAAGGGAATATGTGCCCTAAAATGCCCGGGGGTCGGGCTAGCCCCGGGGGATAATCTCTAACAGTCATGGGGTTTACATCCCTTAAACGAAGAAAAAGATTTCCTAATGACTAAGGTGGCTCTTGACGCTTGCACCCCTCCACTTCTGAAAATTTGCTGGAGTGCGCGGAGGGGAGACTTCCCTTTTCTTCTTTCCGCTCGGCCCTTAGTAGGGTCATATCCTAGGCCATACTTGCAGGGATTGTCTTTGAATTCTGGGGGTTCCCTCATGCCTTGGGAATCTGCCCCTAGTCCTTGGCCAGGATGGTAACCATGTTTCAACATCATGCGGGCTACCTTTGTGATTTTGGGAAGTCGCTCTATGTTGGCAATTTTGAGCGCTTGAAAAGATGTTTCAAGGGCCTCTTCAGCCGCATCCACATAAGGCTGGGTGGACGGTCCACTGATCAGGATATCGTCTTCTGCTTGGACCATCGTCCACTATGAACTTGACTTTCTGGTGGAGCGTCGAAGGTACTGCCTTAGCGTCATGAATCCAAGGCCTGCCGAGGAGACAGTTATATGCTGGAGTAATATCCATGACATGGAACTCGACGTCAAAGATAGTGGGTCCGACTTGAATTGGCAAATTGACCTCCCCCACTACTTCTCGTTTGGATCCGTCGAAGGCTCGAACGATGGTGCTACTTGGGCGCAAATGGGTTCCTTGGCTATTCAACTTGTCTAACATGCATTTGGGCATCACGTTCAAGGATGACCCGTTATCCACAAGAACTTTGGTGATGAGGTACTCCTTGCATTTGACTGAGATGTGCAAGGGCTTGTTATGGTTTGACCCCTCCAGGGGGAGTTCTTCCTCTGTGAAGGTGAGGTGATCGCTTGCCGTAATGTGACCAACGATCCTCTCGACCTTTTCCTGGGATATTGTATGAGGCACGGGCGCCTCACTCAAGACCTTCAGCAGGGCGTTTCTGTGCGGTTCCGAGCTCATTATCAAAGATAGCAATGTAATCTTTGCAGGTGTGCGATTGAGCTGGTCTATAATGGAATACTCACTTTGCCTTATGAACTGGAGTAATTCCTCTGTCTCCTCCTTGGATTCTTTATTTTCTTTTTCTTCTTCGGTCTTTTTATTTTTTCCTTTATTTTGAAGGACATCTTCCTGTGAGTCCTTGGGGGAGTAGATTCTTCCACTTCTAGTCGTGCCCCCAATGCTGGCTATATTTGTTATTTCTTCTTTTATTGGTGAAGATTCCCCATATCTCCACGGTACAACTTTATTTGATTCATAGGGGAAAGGACGTGGCATAAATAATCGCACTGGTGTCCTTGCCCCCTCTTCTTTGTTCTTAAGGACCAACGGCCGAGGCTTATTTTCCTCTTGTAGTGGGTCGACCGTTGGAGTAAGCTTTATTAGGAGTGGCTTTCTCTCCATTCTTCTGATTTGGAAGACGTGTTAGTTAATCCTTCCTTTTTATTATCTTATTTATTAAGCGTGAAGGAGGGGAAATTAAATATGCAAATGAATGCTTATGCATGCGAGTAGACAGTCATTTGAATAAAGAAGATTTTATTTATTCGACAGAAGGTGTACATTCCCATATTCTATACTGCGAAGCAACTTTTGGCAAAAGCGGAAAACTTTAAAGAAACCCACAGGTGGGTTTTGATCCCTCTGTAGCTCTCTCTCGGCTTCCCGGACATAACGAACAAGTGCTTCGCTTTGCTTGTGGACCGCCTGGCTCATATCTTCACTGTACTTTTGAGCCTCTTTGATCTTCGCCTCTTGATGAACGAACAAGGCTTGTAGTTCATCGAGCTTCGCAACGGCTTGGTCTTTCTCTTGCAGTACTTGGTCGTACTGAGCTAGCCCGTCTCTTTCTTTGCAGCGTAGCTCAGCGAGACTTCTGTTGAGTCTCCGGTTGGCCTCTCGCTCTTGGCGGATATCTAACCGAGTCTTGATGAGCTCTTGCGACAACTCCTTGATCGTTTGAGCCTGCTTTGATGATTCGGCCTCAAGGCGTGCTGACTTGGCGGTTATTTCTTGAAGTCGGCTATTCGAACTTGTCCTGGCAGTTTTGGATGCTCGGATAGCTTGCTCGTTGGAGTCAGCACACTGATCCTTGAGGCGCTCTATTTCATGATCCTTTTTCTTGCCTTGCCTTTGCAGACCGTCTATTGTGAGGATGGATGCTTGCTCTCTTTCCTCAAGGGCCCTCATCTGGGCTCCCATGATTTCCATCCTCTGGGTCAAGGCATTAATTTGAGCCTGCAGCCCTTCATCATTGGCGCTTGGGGTGGGTGTGGTGGATGGTTGAGCCACCCCTCTTTTCTTTCTCCACGCCTCGTAGTCACTGGTGACAGCCACCCGAGCTTTTCCTAGCTCTTTGTCCCCCATGTAGACTGGCCTCTCCCATGCTTTTCTCACGGCTAGTGAGTTGGCGATTGTGCACGGGTCTCCAAAGAAGCACGGTCCTCCGAGCTCTCCCGAGAGACGAGTAGTTTGGGTCCTCATGAGCTGCCTCATAGCTACTCTAGGTGAGTAGGCTATGCAACCCCCGAGTCCTATCAAGGGTACGCTTGGATAGTCCCCACATCCGATGAGAAGCTGGGCTGGGTCGGAACCAAGGGCGAGACCCGGGATAAGCCGTTGGCGTCCTTTCGTTCCCACTCGTCCCTCCATTCGAAGTCGAGGCGTCGTTGGAGGGGGATCTTGGAGAAGCTCCTTTAAGGGTCGGGGAATATCCCCATGTGGCTGGAGGCGTAAAGGTGCGTGGCGCTCCACACGAATAGTAATGAAGAGCAACGGCGGAGTGTTTTTCCACCGCTCGGTGGCGAGAATTCCACCGAGAGCGGGGTGTCGGCAAGAATTGTAGGCGGGGGACTCTTCGAGTTCACGTCCCAGGCGAAGAAGGCGTCCATGACGGCTCGATCTATTGTGTCGAAGTGGAAGGGGAACAAGACCGTTCCAAAAATTATGAGTGCCGGGGTTTTGTTGAAGGCGACCCACTTTGCCCTTTCAGCCGGGTAGGACAGGTGGTCTTCTAGCATGGATACTTTCCAACCCTGGGCGTTCCCCTTCCTTATCAGGGTACTCTGCCGGAATGGTAGTTGAATAAGGGCAGCGGCTGGTGCTGCAGGAGTGTATGCCTCGTGGCGGACATGGACCCCGGCTGATTTGGGCCATTTCAACATGGTTTCATACTCCTCTAATGTAGGCACCAAGTCGAACTGCGGAAATTTGAAACACCGCATATTTGAATTCCAGAAGTGGATTAGTGCCCTTAGGAACACCTGATCGACACAGATCTTTAGAAGGTCCAAAATCCGTCCATAGGATTTTTCAAAGTCAGCGCGGACCTCCGATGGCATTGCCATGCTTAGCCGTTCCAATCTCTCAAAATGGAAACGGGGAATATCCACCTTCTTTGGCTGTCTACTTGTCCCCTCCATTTCTAAAACCAAAATGCATGTTTGATGAAAAGGATGCTTATTTGAATGAATGTAAGTGTTTATTTTCTTATTTATCATGTTTTTCTATATGATGTATGGTAATTGCGTGTATTTTTTATTGAAGAATAAACTATCTATATGAATGTTTTATGAGTGTAATATTTTTTGGACCAGGTCTTATTTTGGAAATGGATTTTTATTTTGATGTTGATTTGATTATTTTATTTGTTTGTTTTATAGCCTTTTATCTCTTCTGTCAGAACTGCGTGGCTACTTAGCTTACAAAGAACATGAAACCAGGCTAGCTAAAAGGCAGACTTTCCGAGATAAAATGTGGCTTTATGCGAAAGGATATTTAGCGTCCCTTATCTCTTTTGTCGGAACTGCGTGGCTACTTAGCTTACAAAGAACCTGAAACCAGGCTAGCTAAAAGGCAGACTGTCCGAGATAAGGGTGTTTATTTGCGAAAATATTTTTTTGTGTTTTTGTTCTGTTGTTTGTTTATGCTATGCAATAGACAAATGCAACAAACATATGCACACACAATTCAGTCATCCCCGAACAGGCGAGATTTCGTTTATATCACGAGGTAGGGTTTTCCTGAAGAAAAATGCATTGGCAAGGGTTGGTTCTAACTGTTCTCACCAGGCTAAGGCCCCCAAGGTGCCCCCATTATAGGGTCCCCACTCTCCAGCCGTCCGACCATGCTTAGCACTAAGGCCATAGTCAGTCTTGTTGCCAAAAGAGAAAGGTTATCACCTTGAGTGGTGGTTTCCGATCACACTGGTGGGCTTAAGGCCCTCACTACAGCGAACCGTACCTGCCACCCACTCCCTATGGTTTCTCACTTGCTCCCGGGTATAGAGGGAACTGTTGTGTGCAAGGGTTTGTGTATAGTTTGTATTTCAAATGATTGCGCAAGTATAAACAAACAACAGTTATTAAAGCCAAGCATTAAAACATGTTATAATACCAGTTAAGGGCAAAAGCGTTATTTTCTTGGTTTACTTATTTTTAAGCCAGCCCATCACTAAATGGGATCAACTCTCGAGGCTTCCCCAGTGGAGTCGCCATCTGTCGCTGCCGTCTAAAAAAGAGGCGGTCGGAGCGACGCGATGGTTTCGACCCTTTTTGTTTTTCGCGTTTTTTATGGGTGGTTACAACGCCTTTAGGTTGTCCGATGTTTTTACCGGAAACATCTGAAAAGGGGTTTTAAAAGGCGTTGGTTTTTGAAAACCAACTTTGGTCATTAGAACCAGAGTTGGGTAAGGGAGTTAGTTACGTGTAAAGGAAGTATTAGTTCCTTTACTACGCCCCTTTTGGGTTCCCTATGATAGGTCAGCTATCTAAAAATATTTAAACCGGTGAAAATAACGCTTTTACCCTTTTATTATGCGGAATTTAAATTTATGACTACGTGACCTTAATAGCTATTTGCACAATTTATGTAAAGTGGTAAATAGACAAAGAGGAAGAGAAAACCTTCGTAGCAGGCTTTTCTATTAATTCTTCAAAAGAGGGTGCTTTGCAGCAGCCCTTCACTCTACACAGCGCTCAAAAACTCTGTTGAAACGCTCAAAAACACTCTCAGAAACGTTCAGAAACTCCGGAAATGCTTCGGAGGGGTTCTAGAGAGAGAAATTCTAGAGAGAAGGAGGAGAAATTGTGTGGTGTGTGAAAATGAGGGGGGGAGAGCCCCTATTTATAGGTTTTCGTGCCTGACAGTGGCGAGACCACCGTTCTCGTCTGGCAGGGTTGAGACCGCCGTCTCGCCAAACGAGACTGCCGTCTCGTCCTTCGCAGGTGGCGAGACCGCCATCTGGGAAAGCGAGACCGTCGTCTCGTCCTGCGCAAGTGGCGAGACCGCCGTCTCACCATTCGTAGGTGGCGAGACCGCCATCTCGTTTGGCGAGACGGCGGTCTCACCGTTTGAATGAGGCGAGACGGCGGTCTCGATTTCGAGACGGCGGTCTCGTCCCCAAAAGGCGAGAAACCTTATTTTTGTGCTGAAAGTCCTTCCTATCCTAGTATGGGGCTTAATAGTCTCTCCTAGTGGCTTGTTAGGCTTCGTCCATCTTCGAATAGGAGGTCTTCTACTCTTTATTTGCGGGCCGGGCAAGATTTGGGGTCTACACTACCGATACAACATTGATCTGACCCCTGATAGGTCAGATCTCAGGACTTTGAGCAAAAGGAGCGATGAGCCTTTTAAAGCGTATGCCCAAAGATGGAGGGAAATGGCAGCCCAGATAGAGCCTCCTTTGACGGATAAGGAGACAGTGGCTATGTTCATAGATTCACTGACTGGAGCGTACTACGATAAGGCAATAGCCAATACCTCCAACCTTTTTTCGGACATAGTCACTGTGGGTGAAAGAGTGGAGCAGGGACTGAGAAGTGGGAAGATAACACAGTCTTCCCAAGCTGGCATCTCATTCAGGACGCCTGCTGGCAAGAAGAAGGATGAATTTGTGCATGCAATCAACTTTGCCACTCCTTCTTCTGCCCCACCAACGGCCAGACAGCCTCGCAAGAAAGAGAGGAAGTTCACTCCAATCTCCACTTCCTATGGGATGCTGCTACCTCAGCTATTGGAGGCTAAACTCCTAACCTACGTTCCTCCCAAGAAGCAGTTGGAACCTCCCTACCCCGAATGGTATAAGCCGAACGAGAAATGCGCTTACCATTCGGGTTCACCTGGACACTCTACAAAAAATTGCTTGACCCTTAAGTATCGGGTTCAAGAATTAATCGACGCCGGGTGGATAACTTTCGATGCCTCTACTTCTGATGTCGACGCCAAACCTCTGTCAAAGCCAGAGTAGCAGAGAGGGTCGTAGGGTTCACGTTGATCGAAGGAACCCTCTACAAAAAGAGCCCTGACTCCACTCTCCTAAGGTGTGTGGACCAAGAAGAAGCCCGAACCTTGATAAAAGAAATCCACAAAGGAGCTTTTGGGACCCACGCACCTGGGCATATCATGGCAAAAAAGATTTTAAGGGCAGGATACTTTTGGTCCACAATGGAAACCGATTGTCACCAGCATGCCAAAAAGTGCGACAAATGCCAAATTTACGCTGATAATATCCACGTACCGCCCGCACCACTCAGTACCCTGGCTACACCATGGCCATTCTCTATGTGGGGCATGGACGTCATCGGACCCGTTGAGCCTAAAGCATCCAATGGCCATCGCTTTATCTTGGTGGCCATTGACTATTTCACCAAATGGGTTGAGGCAGCATCGTATGCGCATGTGACTCGGAAAGTGGTGACCACCTTCATCAAGAAAAATATTATATGTCGGTACGGCATCCCTCATAGGCTCATTACTGATAATGGAACCAATCTCAATAATAAAATGATGGAGGAGTTGTGTCAAAACTTCAAAATCCAACACCATAATTCTTCTCCGTACTGACCAAAGATGAACGGTGCAGTAGAAGCAACCAATAAGAATATTAAGAGAATCATCCAAAAAATGGTAGTAACCTACAAAGACTGGCATGAGATGCTTCCCTTTGCCTTACACGGATATCGAACGTCGGTACGAACCTCCACAGGGGCTACCCCGTTTTCCCTCGTATACGGAATGGAGGTCGTACTACCAGTAGAGGTCGAAATACCCTCTCTGCGAGTTGTTATGGAAGTAAAATTAACAGAAGCCGAATGGGTCCAAAGTCGGTACGATCAGCTAAACCTAATCGAAGAAAAACGGCTAGACGCCATATGTCGGGGGCAAGCTTACCAAAAGAAGATCAAGAAAGCCTACGACAAGAAGGTCAATCCTCGCACTTTCCAAGAAGGGGATCTGGTGATAAAGAAATTGCTTCTAGCTCAGAAAGACAAAATCGGGAAGTGGACAGCAAACTACGAAGGACCCTTTGTGGTCAAGCGAGCCTTCTCAGGAGGAGCCCTTATGCTCACCAACATGGATGGAGAAGAGCTCCGATATCCTGTCAACTCAGATGCGGTAAAAAGATACTATGCCTAAAGACATCGCTCATTACCCGTCAAGATGAAAACTCGCAAAGAGCGTCCTAGGCAAAAAATAGGGTCCACATTCCTCGCTAGGATACGTCCTAGGCAAAATTTAGAGGTTCAAAAAAAAAAAAAAAAACAGAGAAAGCAATGATTACCTTAGCCGAAAACCGCAAAGGCGACTAAGGTAATACGTTCACGCATACTTCGCATAGTCTTCACTCCGAGCTCGAGCATCTCAACTGAAGGGACCAGGAAAAATGGGGAAACAGAGATCACAGACATGATTGTGGCACCCTCATACAGCTTAGCCAACCCTGGCCAGCCTTGCTTACGAATTCTTTTGTAAATCCCCATGTAAAAAAATAAACCATCTGTTTATATCAATAAAAATTGTCTTTTCTTCTCTTTACCTACTTGTGTGAATGCCTCTCTGTATTAACGAAATATGAGCATGTATAAAACAAACAATTCAAGAAAGCATAAAAACAAGACGAACAACACCAACAAGGGTCGTCCCAAGCAAAAAGTACATAGGCAGCCTGCTAGATCGAAAACCCGCAAAGGGCGGTCTAGGCAAAAGATAAAGCTTTCATAAAAAGAAAAAACCCACCAAAGCATCTTAGGCAAAAAAAATCAAAACCCGCTAGATCGAAAATCCACAAAAGGCGGTCTAGGCAAAGGATAGGGTTAAAACAAAAAGTGCAAAAGAGTAGTCACGAGAGAACAAAAAAGAAGAAAGTACCGGCCACTTTCTAGATGCCCCCAACTAAAGTAAACTGCATCAATAGCATCCACACACAAGTAGTGGCACAAATAGGACTTTGTCAGAATCAAAACAAACAAACACACTTCATAACCAAAAAGACATTCATGTCAGAAGATCATCTTCATGCTTGCATAGAGGTACCCCGGTAAGACTTTGTCAATCATGTATCCAACCAACAAAGTTTCGACAAACCAAGGCAGAGTCGAACAAACAAAAAAAAATTGTCCGACCAGCCAGCAAGAGTCGGGTGATCACCAAAAGATCAAAATCAAAAGAATCCCCAGCGGACAAGCAAGCTGGATGAACACCCACAAAATCCCCGGCGCAGACCGGACGACAACATCTCCAAAGAAAACCAACAAAGAGTACATCTCAACAATCGGCGCATGGCCCACCTGAACAGTAAGCCGCCACTGCCACCAGTCCTACGCAGTGGACTGTACCAGCCTGATAGGGGGTTTATACTTATCAACATGCGCACGCGGTGCGCCTGATCTGCGCTCGAGCCGGATCAGTAATTCGCAACTACCAGCCTGATGGGAGGTTCATACCCATCCAGTTCGACACACAGCAGACTGCAACTACCAACCTGATGGGGGTTTATACCCATCAACCGAAGGATTGACTACCGTCAGAAGGAGTATCCTGAGGTTCTAACATGTGTCCGCCGAAGGGATCGGCTACCGTCAGAAGGAGTATCCCGGAAGTGCACGAACACAAAGTTTTCCCCAGAAGATCAATCGCCGCAAGACGGAACATCCGAAGGGTAACAGGGCAAGAGGGTCAACTCCTTTACCTTCCTGTCGATCTGTCTGGCACAACAGGCCAACAGCCGACTAGTTAGGTAAAGGGGGGCAACTGTAGACCCCAAATCTTGCCCGGCTTCACAATAAAGATCAGAAGACCTCCTTTTCAAAGATGGGTGAAGCCTAAGAAGCCACTAGGAGAGACTATTAGGCCCCATACTAGGATAGGAGGGATTTTTGGCACAAAAATAAGGATTTTCACCTTTTAGGGTCGAGACCGCCGTCTCAAATTCGAGACCGCCGTCTCGTTTGGCGAGACGGCCGTCTCGCCATTCCTGCACGGCGAGATGGCCGTCAGGAATGGCGAGACGGCCGTCTCGACCTTGTCAGATGAGACGACCGTCTCGACCTGACAGGCGCGAATCCCTATAAATAGGGCCTCCCTTCCCCTCATTTCACACAGCTTTCTCACTCTCTCTCTAGTCACATCAATATTTTCTCTCTCTAGATTCCCTTCGACGCATTTCCAGAGCTTCTGAGTGTCTTTAGAGTGTTTTTAGAGCGTTTCGAGAGGTGTCCGACGCCGTGTAGAGTGAAGGGCTACCGCAAAGCACCCTATTTTAAAAGAATTAATAGAAAGCTTGCTTCGGAGGTCTCTACTCTCTTTCTCTACCTTTTACAGCTTTATTTAAATTATGCAATAGACATTAGGGCCATGTAGTCGTAATCTTTAAATTCTGAAAAAATAAAAGGGCAAAAGCGTATTTTTCTGGTTTATTTATTAACAGAATAGCTGGCCTATCATAGGGAACCCGAAAGGGGAGTCGTAAAGGAACTAACACTTCCTTTACGCGTAACTAACTCCCTTACCCAACTCTGGTTCTAACGACCAAAGTTGGTTTTTCGAAAACCAATGCCTTTTAAACTCCTTTTCCGATGTTTCCGGTAAAAACATCAGTGGCGACTCTAAAGAACCCTCAAAAACTAGCTCTTGGATTAGCCCGGTTATCGGACAATCCAAGAGCACCCTTTCGAAAACCTCGCCCCTAGGTTTAGCCCGGTTATCGGACAACCTAAAGGTGTTGTAACCACCAATAAAAAATGCGAAAATCAAGAGAGTCAGAAACCATCGCGTCGCTCCGACCGCCCTCGTTTTGACGGCGGCGACACCCCTTTTTGATGATGATCAAAATTTTCTTTTAAAGCCTTTTAATAACCTGTTTTATCTATCATACTAACAAACATATTAAACATACCAGAAAATATTTAAATTCAATCATAAGAGGCTTTAAATATTTCTCCCCCTATTTTGATTACAATAAAAAAATTAAGAGCTCCCCCTCAACATATGCATAACTTGAAGATAACTCCCCCTCAAACAAAGCATTAAGAGAATACCACATTTTATTTCAGAAGGGAAAATTCATTACAACCCAAGAGAAAATAAAAACAAATTTAAAATTCTTCACTATCACTATGAAAGTGTGCATCGAATTTATTTTCTAAATGGCACACTTCATCATCTACATCAGATATACGACGTATTATTTCCTCATGCCGCACTCCAGAAAGAGTGAAGAATGCCTGCATCCTCTTATTCATATTAGATAACATATCTTCCATAGATTGTCGGGTTTCAGGATGAGCAGAGGAAGTTCCAACACTTTGGATTTAATCAGAGGGAAACTCAGCAGTAGGGGGCATATCTTCATCAGAATCTTCATTATCGTCACCTTCGTTTGGAACGTCATCCTTGTGAACATAAATATTGTTGACACGCACCATTTGGAGTTGGGTTAATGTGTCATCCAACATGCGGTTTAAGTTATTCGTTCTTACTGTTTGTTCATCTTTGACATTTACTCCTTTGTATTCAAGAATGCGAGAGACAATGAGGGCATATGGAATTTTGAAGGTGGAATGGCGTTTGGCTTTTAACATAGTCATGGTGACAAGAATGCCCCAATCTAAAGGCTCATTATTCATTATGGCATGAATAATACGAAGATCGATTGGAGAACATTGAGCATAATTTGTAGCCCGAGGACATAGGATCCAGACAAGTAAATGCAGAATCATGCGTTCCTCCTTCTTCAAAGGTCCAGCTAGAAGGAGACGCCCTATTTCCATGGAAGGGTTTCGCAGAAAAGAGCGGTAAGCCATGATCCTGTCAAAATCATCTAACTCACCAAATACGTTAATAGCATCTTCTCTTATAGGAAAATGGGCAACGTTCTCCCAAATATCATCATCAAGAATAATTGTTACCCCCTTTACACGAGAGGTAGCAATTTGATCTCTAAATTTGAACCTAGAGTAAAATACCCTAACTAAGTCAGGATAATACGTACCTTGCATTTGGATGAAAGGGAGAACTCCTTGAATTTCAAGGACATTAGGAAACTTGAATTCCCTATTGATGAACTGATCACCAATAAGGAACTTAGGAGAAATAATACCACGTTCCTTCCAATAAGACAGAAATTCTTGTCGGCCTTCTGCATAAGAGATCCATCCTTCTACAAAATTAGGATGGGGATGAGATGAGGGTGCATATCTTCTTTTGGTGGGAATTTTAGCACGAGAAGATGAGGCCATTGTAGGATTAGAAGAGTAACAAGAAGATTTAGGAGGACAAGTTAAGTTAGAAGAAAGCAAGATTGATAGAATGAGGCAAGAAAGCTTGATTTCAAGAGATAGAAGTGAGTAGAAGTGAAATGGAGGTCCCTATTTATAACTGTCACCGCCGTCAGAACGAGGCAGTCGGAGCGACACGATGGTTCCGACTTTCCAATTTTCGTGTTTTTAGTGGTGTGGTTACAACGCCTTTAGGTTGTCTGATAACCGAGCTGAACCTAGGGGCGAGGTTTTCGAAAAGGCGCTCTTGGATTGTCCGATAACCGGGCTAACCCAAGAACTAATTTGGAAGGGTTCTTCTGGAGTCACCACCGATGTTTTTACCGGAAACATCAGAAAAGGGGTGAAAAGGCGTTGGTTTTTGAAAAACCAACTTTGGTCATTAGAACCAGAGTTGGGTAAGGGAGTTAGTTATGCGTAAGGGAAGTGTTAGTTCCCTTACGATGCCCCTTTCGGGTTCCCTATGGTAGGCCAGCTAGTTTAAATAAATAAACCGGTGAAATATACGCTTTTACCCTTTATTTGCGGAATTTAAAGTTATGACTACATGGCCCTAATATCTACTGCGTAATTTAAAGATAAAGCAGTAAAGAGAGAGAAAGAATGTAGAAACCTCCAAGGCAAGCTTTCTATTTATTTCTTAACAATTTGGGTGCTTTTTGGCAGCCCTTCACTCTCTACAACGCCGAAAACCTCTTAGAAGCGCTATAAAAACTCTTAGAGACTCTCAAAAAACTCTGAAAATGCTTCGGAGGGGTTCTAGGAAGAGAATTTTATGAAGTGACAAGAGAGAGAATGGAAGAACTGTGTGAAATGAGGGGAATAGCGCGACTATTTATAGGGATTCCTGCTTGTCAGGTCGAGATGGTTGTCTCGTCTGACAAGGCCGAGACGGTTGTCTCGCCATTCGAGACGGCTGTCTCGCCAAACGAGATGGCGGTCTCGCCACTTTTGCAAGGCGAGACGGCGGTCCCGAATACGAGACGGGGGTGTCGACCCAAAAAGGAGAGAATCCTTATTTACATGCCGAAAATCCCTCCTATCCTAGTATGGGGCCTAATAGTCTCTCCTAGTGGCTTCTGGTCTTTATTATGAGGCGAGGGAAGATTTGGGGTCTACAGCTACCCCCCTTTACCTGACCAGTCAACTGTTGGCCTGTTGTGCCAAGAAGAACGACTAGAAGGTAAAGGAGTTGACCCTCTTGCCTGGTTACCCTTCGGATGTTCTGTCTTGCGGCGATTGATCTTCTGGGAAAAATTTATGTTGTGCACCTCCAGGATACTCCTTCTGACGGTAGCCGATCCTTCGGTTGATGGGTATAAACCCCCCATCAGGCTGGTAGTTGCGACTTACTGATCTGGCTTGAGCGCAGATCAGGCACACTTGCGTGAGCGGGTTGATAGGTATGAACCCCCTATCAGGCTAGTACAGTCCACTGCGTAGGACTGGTGGTGGTGGTGGCTTACTACTCGGGTGGCTCATGCGCCGACTCCATGGGGAGTGATTTCTGTTTTCTTGAATGTTTTTGGACCTTTCTGGTAAAGTGTGCCGGGGATTTTTGTTTTTTGGCTTTTCCTGATAGCCATCCAGCTTGTTGTTTGCTGGGGATTCTTTATTTTTGATCATTTGGTAGTGGTCATCCGACTTTGCTGGTTGTCGGGGATTTTTGATGAGTGCCTCTTAGGTAGGCAGAAATCCTCTAGGGATTTGTTGATCTTGGTGACACCTCTTGAGTAGGCGGATATCCATTGAAAATTTGTTGATTTTAATGGTGCCTCTGAGCAGGAAGATACTCCATTGAGTTTGTGGTAATGCCTCTGAGTAGGCAGATGCTTCATCGGAAGTGAAGACTTTTGGTTTCATTTGTTTTGCCTCTGACTAGGCTGATATGGGGATGCTGGCTCTTGCTTGCCAGTTCTTGCCTATGTGTAGGCAAATGACATTCTGAGGATGAATATGAAGTTTTGTTTTGCAGTAGGCTCACTGAGGATGATTTTTCTCTTTTTGGTGATCCACCGGGGAATTGATTGCCTTCCCGAGGATCTAATTTTGATTTGCCCCCTGAGGGAATGGAGTTTTGACTCCTTGTTGGCTGTTGTTGGTATGAGCTGGCTTTGCCGATACTCTTTTTTCATTGGGATTTTTTATTCCTTCTTTTTCGTTGGTTTTTCCTTTTTCTAGGATTTTTATTTGATTTCACCTTTTTTCGTGATTTATCTTTTTTCCGCGATTTGAAATTTGGATTTTTCGGGATAATGCGTAAGCCTTTTTACTTTTTAGTCTCTTTTTATTACGCTGACTTTTTCCTTCTTTTTGGTGGGTCCACTAGGGATGAAGTTTTCTTTCTTTGGTGATCCACCAGGGAATTAGTTGACTTCCTGGGGATCTGATTTTCCTTTTCTAGGGATGGAGTCTTGGCTCCTTGATTGATGTTGATGCGAGCTAAACTTGTAAAGCTCTTATTCCACTAGGGGATGAGAATCTCTTATTTCCTTTTGTATACTTTTTAGGAGATCCACTTGAGGATTTTTATTCGGCATTTTCTGTTGCAGCCCTTTTTTGTCATCTGCTGGAGATGAAGGGTTTTCTTTCTTCTTTTCTCTTCTTTCTTTTTGTTGAGCCCTTAATGATTTGGACTCTTTTGACTGTTGATGTTGATGGGCTCTTGAAGCCTTTATTTTCCATTGGGGAGAGTGGAGGAGACTTTGGGTGAGTGTGCTTGATGACTCATGTAGTGGTAATGTTGAGCCGTGAGGAGTGTTTTTGTTTTGCCTTCGAAGTAGGCAGGGATCCTCTTGGGGATGACTAAGCCTTTCCGTCGGCTTTTCTTTTATGATGTCTGATGATTGTGCCCTCTTTTATTGGGTAGAAGAATGATGACTGTAGCTTTTGGGTTCTGGAAGCTTCCTATGACGACTCGCTCTTCTTTCTTGAGGGAGAGAAATGTTTGGAGACTTCTTATATGTGCCCTTTTTGGTAGAAGGATGGTAGTTGGAGCTCTTTATTTTCGGAAGCTCTTATTCTGCTGAGTTGCTTGTTTGACGACTTGCTCTGTTTTCTTGAGGGCATTATTTGGAGACTCGACCTTGGTGATCCTGTTTTCAATCACAAACATGGAGCTAGTCTCCTTATATGCATGAATGCTTTTCATTTTTTTTTGTTTTTTATCTGAAGTAATTTTTATTTCTTTTATTTTTTATCTTGATAAAGTCGTTTTGTGCGACTACTTGTGTGTGGATGCCCTAAATGCAATCTATCTTTTTTTATCGATGCATCTGGAAAAGTGACTGGCATTCTCCTACTGGACTTTCATGATTATGATGAAGGACCCCTCTCTTTTATTCATTTTTTGGTTTAGCCCTATCTTTTGCCTAGACCGCCCTTTTGGGGTTTTCGGTCTAGCGGTCTGCCTTAATTCTTGCTTAGGATATCTTAGCGGGCTTTTTCCTTTTTTATGAATGCCCTAACTTTTTCCTAGACCGCCCTTTGCGGGTTTTCGATCTAGCGGGCTACCCTAACTTTTGCCTAAGAATCTCCTAGCAGGCATTATTCTTTTTATTGTCATTTTTTCTTTCTCTTCTTTTTTGAGAGATAGGAGCCTATCATATGCATGCAATGTTTGCGATATGCATCCTATAATACTATTTCAATTAATTTTTCAAAAGGATTAACCAATGTGCTTTTACTTCTGATGAGCTTCTGACATTTATGTGCTTTCGTTGATAGAATATGTTGTATCGATTTCGCTGTCTTGACTTTGTCGTGATCGAAGAATGATTGTGTTTATTGTAGAGCGACTTGCCATGGCAGTGCGCCCCTCCCTTTTCTTGGGGGTGTCAATCCTCCTATTGATCACTATCTCCACATTTCCCTACTTATTACTAGAATGTCGTAGTGTTAAGGGTCAAGAGAAAAGAAGGAAAAATATATTTAATTCAAAGGCTTGTGTTTTAGAATTGTTTTATTTTGACAAAAATGGTTTTTGTAAGCACGGCTAGCCAAGGTTGGTTAGAGTGTTTAAGCTAGTTTAGGCAAACGTTTCGTTTATGGAATGACGTCTTATTGTATGGCACTTACTATGACTGATTGACTTCCCTAGTCTACCCTTTGGGTTTTCAGCCTAGGGTGTTGTGCTATGTCTTAACTTTTGTCTAGGTTTCATTTTTCTTGCTTTGGGAAACCTAGCAGACTTTATTTTGTAACCCTAATTTTTTCCTGGGCTACCCTTTATGGTTGTTCGGGTTTCCTAGCGGGTTTACCCTAACTTTTGCGTAGCCCCCTTTGGTGGGTTTCCTACTGGGTATCTTGCCCTTTCTTTTTGGCCTTTGGCTTCTATGGGCTTCCTTTGATTTTCTTTTCTCTTTACACAACATTGGCAAAACATGACTTTATTTATGACGAGGTAAAACTTTATTTTGTGCTTCTAGTCAATCAATGGTGATGGATTTGACTTTTATTTTGGTCAATGGCGCATTTTGATTACTTTGACGCACTTTTGAAAATGTTTGCTTAAACATGGTTATTAATGAGGTTTAGACATGAATAGCAAGAAGAGAAGCATATAGTAAGAATGACATTCTTTGTAATTAATAGGGAAATATGTGCTCTACAATGCTCGGGGGTCGGGCTAGCCCCGAGGATTAATCTCTAATAGTCATTGGATTTACAAACCCTAAGAATCAGAAGGAGAACACCTAATGACTAAAGTCGCTTTTGACGTTTGAACCCCTTTATTTGGGAAAATATGATTCAAGGTGTGGAGGGGAGACTTCCCTTTTCTCTGTGCAGCTTGATCCTTTGTAGGGTAATGCTTCAAAGGATTGTCTTTAAAATCAGGTGGGTCCCTTATTCCTTGAGAGTTTCTAATGAGCCCTTGGTTTGGGCGATATCCATATTTTCTCATCATGTGGGTCGCCATCATATTGTTGGGGAAGTCTTTTTATATTGGCAAAAGATATTTCTAAGGTCTTCTTCAGTCGCTTTCATTCTAGGGCAGAAGACTTACTGATCTGAATGTTGTCTTTAGCTCGAACCGTGACCAGCTTGTCGCTTACTGCGAGTTTGTCTCTTTGGCGGAGCGTTGAAAGAATTGCCTCAGCGTCGTGAATCCAAAGTCTATTCAATTTCCTCTTTGGATTATGCTTTTCTTTGGTCTTATTGTTTTTCTTTTATTCTTGAGAGAATTGTCTTGTAGCTCCTCGGGGGAGTAGATTCTTCCACTTCTGATCCTGCCACTTCTGATACCGGCTATGCTGGAGATATCCTCATTGATGGGTGATGTTTTTACGTATCTCCATGGTACAACTTTATTTGACGTAGGAGGCATGAACAAATGTAACGACATCCTTGCCCCCTCTTTCATATTAACTCGGATACCCAACGGTTGAGGCTTATTATCCTCTTTAGGCGGATCAACCGTTCGAGAGAACTTGATGACGAAAGGTTTGCTCTTCATCTTATTCCGATTAACGGAAAGTGAAAGTGATGAAGATCTTATTGAATTGCTTTGGCAAAGATCTTGCTTGATTTGATGAAGTAAAAAATGAAGTCAAAGGCTACTTTGTGGCAGTCAAAGGTCACTTAGATAAAAGAGTAGTGGGATTAGAGAGTCTGGATCTCTGCTTAGGTATAATCATTTTTATCTCTCTGCTGCATGAGGGTTCTTCATTTAAAAGATTCTGCAATTGCCTCTAAAAAATGTTTAAATGATTAAAAACAAAGTATTTTGTTAAAAGGTTTTTAATCAACTATTTTAACTAATAGTATATAAGCTTTATCAACTAAAATGTTCTTAACACTTTTGTAACAGGTTTTTAACTGATATGTTTTCGAAATAATCGATTGTTTTCATTAGAAGGATTTTTGAAAACCTTATGCCGATATTTTAACTAATATAGCATTGATATAATCGATTAAAATGACTTAGAATATTTTGAAAAGTGTTTTGGCAGAATTTTAATCGATACAAACTCGAAATAATCGATTGAAATAACTTGAAGTGTTTTGAAAGTTGTTCTGTCAGTATTTTAATCGATACAAACTCAAAATAATCGATTAAAACAACTAAGAGGTTTTTTCCAGAATGTTTTAATCGATTAATACAAGCTTGCTATCAGTTAAAATAACTTAGAAAGTTTTATGAAATCTTTTGGCAGAATTATAATCGATTAAAATGCGTTTCAATCGATCAAAATAACTAAGTGAACTTTTTTCAAAGTGTTTTAATCGATTAAAACAGATTGTTATCAGTTAAAATCACTTAGAAAAGTTTAATGTTTTGCAGTATTTTAATCGATTGAAAGACGAAACAATCAATTAAAACAGTTTGGAAGATTTCTTACAAAGAGTTTTAATTGATATAAACGGTGTCGTATCAGTTAAAACAAATCTGGAAAATAATCAAGAACTTTTTAACAGATTAAAAGAAGTTTTAACAGATTAAAACAAGACTTTTAACAAATTAAAAGATTATTTTAACAGATTAAATAAACCAGCAGTTTTGAAAATCTTCTATATAAACAGAGTTGCTTGAACTTTTTAAAACACATCTTTTAGCAATCAATCAAGCAATCATAAGTGCTACTTTCAAGAGAGAATCGCGCTAATTTTGTGAGGTTCCTAGAAGTTCTTTCTTGAGGCAAAATTGCATTCTTTTGGAGAAGAAACACATACTGCAGAGCTACATAAATCTATTTTGAGCATTCTACTTCTTCTATTTGTTTCTTTACTTTCTTTACTGTATTGTGGGTGCCTGGAATTGTGGGCACTGGTTTCTGTAGCTGGAATTTGGCTGTAGGGTTGGTCAAGAACTGGAATTTGGTTCTTGGTGAAGGTTTAGGTGCAGGAACTGGAATTTTGGTTCTTGTGGTAGATTGAGTGTTAGATTAAAGTTGTAATCTGTAAAACGTTCAATCTAGTGGAACCCAGCTGGAATTTGGCTAGAAACTGGACGTAGCCCTGGGATTGGGTGAACCAGTATAAATCTTGGTTGTATCTTTCTAAACCTTTCTCTCCTTTAATTCTGTGACTGCATTTATTTTTATTGCTTGCTGTGTGTGATTCAAGAACTGGTCAGATTTCTTAATCTTTGAAATAGATAATCTGTAAATTGCGAAAATCTTTCAAAGATCAATTCACCCCCCCTCTTGATCTCAGCCTACATTTCTAACAATTGGTATCGGAGCAAGGGTCTTGAAAAATACTCAAGGCTTTCGGTCCAAATCTTTAATGGCTGAAAACAAATTACCTTTTTCCGAGGGAGCTTCTATTAATAGACCTCCACTCGTTTTCGGAACAGATTATCCATTTTGGAAGATTAGGATGAAGATCTTTATTGAATCTATTGATAGGAATGTTTGGGATGTAATTGCTAATGGTCCATTAATTACAGAAAAAGAATGGTCTAGTTTAAATGATGAAGAAAAGAAAAAAGTTCAAAGTGATTGTACTGTTAAAAACATAATTACTTATGCACTAAATATGGATGAGTTTTTCAGGGTTTCCCAATGCAAATCTGCCAAGGAAATGTGGGAAGTTCTTGAGGTTACTCATGAGGGAACAACTGATGTAAAGAGAGCCAAAAAACATACTCTCATAAGAGAATATGAGTTGTTTAAAATGCAAAGCTGGAGAAAGTATTGCAGATGTGCGAAGCGTTTCACTCATATCATCAATCATCTAATGGGCTTAGGTAAAACTTTTGATAAAGAAGAATTAAATATTAAAGTTCTGAAATGTCTTGACAGGTCATGGCAGCCTAAGGTCACAACAATCTCATAATCAAAAGACTTATCCGTCATGACAACAGCTTCCTTGTTTGGCAAACTCAGAGAACATGAAATGGAAATTAACAGATTCAATGAGCAAGAAGTCTCTGAGAAAAAAAGGTAGAAGTATAGCACTCAAGGTTGAAGAAAGAAGTCAAGAATCAGAGGAGGAAAGTGAAAATCTTGGACTGCTTGTCAGAAAGTTGAACAAATTTCTCAAGAAAAAGATTCAAGATAAAGAAAAACACAAAAGGTATGAAAACAAATTTGATTCTTTTAACTATAAATGCTATGGTTGTGCTAAGCAGGGTCATGTAAGAATGCAGTGCCCAGAAAAGAACAAATACATTGATATGAAAGAGGAAAAAGTCAAAAGAAGAGCATATGTAGCATGGGATGATAATAATACTTCATCAACAGAAAATTCTGATAATGAAGAAGCTAACTTGTGTCTAATGGAAAATCAAAATCATCAAACTATTAGAATCGCGCAGCAGAATGTTTGCGTGGTCGGACAAAAACCAAGAGGGGGGGTGAATTGGTTTCTTAACAAAAAAATAGGTTTTCAAAATTTTCCCCAAATTTTACCGATTAAAAAGCTGTGTAAACGTAAATAAGATAGAGATAGAGTCTTACACAGGGGATTTATACTGGTTCGGATCAAAAGACCCTATGTCCAGTTGCTAATCACTCAAACAGAGGATTAACATTGTCACTATAATCACAGTTGTTACAAACAGATTACAATGGAAAAGATAAAGTAAAGAAAACACCTCTCTTGAAATCTACAAGAGATGAAGAACAACTTTCCCCAGAGATGGCACAGCACACAATCCACTAAGAACTTCACTTAGTGATTCTTATCGCTTCTAGCCCACACCAGGTTCTAAAAGCCCCTTTTTCTTGCAACAAACAGTTCTCTGGCACTTAGAACACTTATCTTTTGTATGAAAAAGGTTGTTCTACTTTTCTAAGTGCCATAGAGGAGCTTAAGTAGAGAAATTAGGGTTTGAGAATTGGGATTTTCGAAACTAGGAGTCTTGGGAATAGGGTTTTCGAAAATAGGGTTGATTTGAAGTTAAAAAACAAAATCTGACTGAAATAATCAATTAAATGAAGTGTTAATCGATTATTAGAGAGCCAAAATCAACAGAACCCCAAAACTCTCTGTTTTAATCGATTAAAAGACCTGTTAATCGATTAACAGGTGTGTTAATCGATTAAAGCAGTGAGCAGATACAGAAAATGGTTTTTCTCACTGTTTTAATCGATTATTTCACCATTTAATCGATTAAAGCCGAGGCACTTTGATAAAATTGAGCTTTTTGTGTTGAACATTCAAGGACTTGATGTTGCACTTGATGAACATGAAGATTATTGATTTTGATGATGATTCAAGAACTCAAAGACTTAGTGTGTTGAAGACTTGTTTTGTATTGTAATAACTCTGTTTCAATTAGATTGAGTCTGTAATTTTAGTGTTTGAGATAGCTGGTACATAGTCTGAACCTTAGAAGCTTCAAAAAGCTCAAGTTTATCATCCAGGCTCGGCTTTAATCGATTAAATAGGGAAATAATCAATTAAAACAGTGAGAAAAATCATTTTTTGTAACAACTCAATGGTTTAATCGATTAAACCAACTTTTAATCGATTATCAGGCGGTTTAATCGATTAAACCTCCTTTTAATCGATTAAAACAGAGAGATTTGGGTTCTGTTGATTTTTGGCTCTGGTTTAATCGATTAACACTTCTTTTAATCGATTAAACCAGTCAGATTTTGAGTTTTAATTTCAAATCAAACCTATTTTCGAAAACCCTATTCCCAAGAACCCTAGTTTCGAAATCCCTAATTCCTAAACCCTAATTTCTCTACTTAAACTCTTCTATGACACTCAGAAAATAGAATAACCTTTTCCATACAAAAGTTAAGTTCTGTGAGGGCCAGAGAACTGTTTGTTGCAAGGAAAGGGGGCTTTTGGAACCTGGTGTGGGCTAGAAGCGATAAGAATCACTAAGTGAAGTTCTTAGTGGATTGTGTGTTGTGCCATCTCTAGGGAAAGCTGTTCTTCATCTCTTGTGGGTTTCAAGAGAGGTGTTATCTTTAACTTTATCTTTTGCATTGTAATTTGTATTGTAACAATTTGATTATAGTGACAGCGTTAATCCTCTGTTTGAGTGATTAGCAACTGGACGTAGGGTCTTTTGATCCGAACTAGTATAAATCTCCTGTGTAAGATTCTCTTCTCTTCTCTATTTACATTTACACAGTTTTTAATCGGTAAAATTTGGGGAAAATTTTGAAAACCTAATTTTTATTAAGAAACCAATTCACCCCCCTCTTGGTTTTTGTCCGACCACGCGAACATTCCGCTGCGCGATTCTAACAAGTGGTATCAGAGCTTGCTTTGATAGTCATTCAAATTTTCGAAAATGGCCAGACAAAATCAAACTTTTGCCGAAGGTGCGTCTATCAACAGACCCCCACTTTTTGCGGGTCAAAATTATCCTTTCTGTTAGAAAAGTAGTTTTAAATCAAGAGGGGGTGAATTGATTTTTGAAAGTTTTTCGCAATACACAGATTATCTAATCCGAAAATTAAGTTTACTTATCAATTCACGAATTCACAAAGTAATTAAGCAATACAAGCGCAACGAATCGAAATTAAAGAGAGAAAGGTTAGGAAAGATTTCACCGGTAATTTTATACTCGGTTCACCCAATACCAGGGCTACGTCCAGACTCCAGCCAAATTCCAGCTGGGTTCCACTAGAATAGATGTTTTACAGACTCACCCTCTTACACCTATTCTAACACCAGAACCAATTTCCAGTTCCTGACTTTAACCTTTCCACCAAGAACCAAATTCCAGTTCTTGGAAACCTCTGCAACCAAATTCCAGCCGCAGAGAAACCAGTGCCCAAATTCCAGGCACCAAACAGTACAAGAACCAAATTCCAGTTCCTGCACTTAACCTCTCCACCAAGAACCAAATTCCAGTTCTTGGAAACTTCTACAACCACCTACCAGCTGCAGAAAAAACTTGTACCCAAATTCCAGGTACAACACAATACAAAGTAATGAAAAAGAATTTACAAAGAAGAGACTTAGAAAGCTCAAACCGGATTACTCTAATCCACAGTAAGTTTCTTCTTCAAAGGATGCAATATGCCTCAAGAAAGATTTCAAAAGAAGTTCACAAAAATAGTTGTGTATCTTTCTTGAAAAGAATGCTAATAGTTGCTTGTATTGATTGCTTGAATTGTGTAAAAACTGATATGATAAAAGTTCCAAGCAATTCTGTTTATAAAAGAGTATTTTCAAATCTGCTGCATTAATTAATCTGTTGAAAGTTTGTTTTAATCTGTTGAAATAGCCGTTACAATCTGTTAAAAGTCCTTTCAACCCATTAATGCGTTCTTGATCTTTAACAGAAAATGTTTTAGTTGATACGACCACGTTTTTATCAGTTAAAACGTTTTACAAACATTTTCTAAGTATAAAACAATCGATTGAATCGCGTATTAATCGATTGATTTGTTTAAAAACCTTCTTATAAAACTTTCTAAGTTATTTTAGCTGATATAAAGTCGTTTCAATCGATTGAAAAACTGCACATATATTTTCAAGTCATTTTAATCGATTGAAAGTTCGTCTTAATCGATTGAAAAGATTTTCTAAGTTATTTTAATCGATTGAAATACGTTTTAATCGATTGAAATAAGTCTGATCGGTCATAATTCAATTCGATCGATCATAACCAACTCTGATCGGTCATAATTTCATTCTGATCGATCATCCTGACTTCCAAAGTGGTTTTAATCGATTAAAACGTGTTTTAATCGATTAAAGCAATCTGATCGCTCATATTTAAAATCTGATCGATTATATTTCATTCTGACCTGTTATATTCGAATTCCAATCGGTCATAAAGGGTTTTAAAGGGTTTTAATCGATTAAAAGAAGTTTGTATCGATTAAAATACTGTAAAAACACTTCTTTAAACATTCTAAGTGATTTTAATCGTTTCTTTCAAAGCAATATCAGTTAAAAACATTATTAAGAAAGTTCTTTGTCAAAATGCTTTTGTTTGATTTGTTTAAAACTATTTTTGAGGCATTTTGCAAATTGAGTGAAGAAGCTTTATGCAGTGGAAAAGGTAAAGTGGTTTTACCTAAGCTTTCTGTTAAGACACACTAAGTCTTCAGCTCCATTCTTCTGAGTGACTTGTTTGACTGTTGCAGAGTTGACCCTTGACTTTATTTTTGACTTCATCAAATCAATGAGATCTTTGCTAGGATCACTTTCACTTTCTGGAAGGTACGTATGCAAATATTTTTAGAGTCTGCTGATAGAGGCGTTTGGGATGCTATTTTAAATAGTTTATTTGTTCCTAAAATTATTGAGAACGGTGTTGACGTTCTTAAACCTTTTTCTAGATGGACTGTAGAAGAAAACAAAAAAGCACAATTTGACGTTAGGGCTAGAAATATTATTTCATCTGCTCTAACCCTTGACTAGTTTTATAGAATTTTTGTTTGTAAAAGTGCACAGGAAATGTGGGAAATGCTTAGAGTGACCCACGAAGGAACTGACGACGTTAAAAGAGCATGCAAAAATTCTCTAATCCAAGAATACGAGATGTTCCGGATGCAACCAGGCGAAACGATATTTGACGTTCAAAAGCATTTCACTCATATCGTGAACCATCTCACCGGATTAGGTAAAATTTTTTACGTTGATGAATTAAATGTTAAAATTTTGAAATCTTTGGATAGGAAATGGCAACCTAAGGTGACGGCCGTCTCGGAGTCACAAAATCTTGCCACTATGTCTATGGCGGCGCTCTTTGGAAAACTTAGAGAACATGAGTTAGAGCTTGGAAGGTTAAACGAAGAAGAAGGCCAATATCAAAAGAAAAATCTAGCCTTCAAAACCGAAATGTCAAAAGGTAAAAATAAAAGGGAAGAAGAAGACTCAAACGATGAAGAAGAAGAATTGAGTCTAATGATAAAGAAGTTCACCAAATTCATGAAAGCAAAAGGAAGATATCCCTTCAAAGGTAAAGGAAAGGTAAGGGAAAATTCTTCCGTAAATATAAAATGCTATGGTTGTGGTGAAGCAGGACATGTAAAGACCGAATGTCCAAATAAGAAAAACGATGAAGTTAAAGACAAAAAGCAATTCAAGAAGAAAGCTTACATTGCTTGGGACAACAGTGACTCAAGTTCGGAATCAAGTGACTCGGAAATAGAAGCAAACATTTGCTTAATGGCAAATGACAACATATCATCCGATTTTGAGGTAAGTGATTCTGACACATCTTCTAGTGATGAGGATAATAACTATGATGAATTGCAAAATGCTTATAATGAATTGTTTAGTGCTTTTAAGAACTTGAAGAATGAATATAAAGTTGTAAAGAAGAATTTAAGTAGATCCGAAAAGGAAATTGACTCTTTAAAAATGAAAATTACATGTTTAGACGAGAAAGAGGTATTAGACACGAAAATTGTATGTTTAGATGAGGATAAGAATTTAGCATGTGAAACTTGTAAAGAGCATGAATATGACATATATATCCTAAATCATCTACTTGATAAAGCTGAAATGGAAATAAGTGATCTTAAGAAGGATAAAACTGTTTTTGCTCAAAATAATGTAAATCATCAAGTTTCTATGAAAAAGTCTAAAACTAAAAAGAAAAGAGTATGGGTAGAAAAAGGAACTAGAGCATCTATGGTTAGAAATGCATCATTTTCAAATGCCACATCAAAAGCATGTTTTTATTGCATGAAACAAGGACACACGTCAAATAGATGTAAAATTAAACATTTTGGTGTACCTAAAGGTAAATACATTTGGGTTCCTATAGTTAAATAGTTTGTTATGTCTCTAACCCCAAGGACCCAAAAGTTGTGGGGACCTAAGTTTACCATATTCTTGTTTTGTAGGAAACTTCCAAATCAAAGAAGTCTATGTGGTATCTTGATAGCGGATGCTCAAAACATATGACCAGAGATAAATCTAAATTTGTGAGTTTCAAAGCTAAGGAACAAGGATATGTAACTTATGGGGACAACAACAAAGGGAAGATCCTTGGAATTGGAAACATAGGCGGTGCAAACACTCTGGAGATCAAGGATGTGCTACTTGTTGATGGACTTAAGCATAATCTCCTTAGTATAAGTCAATTATGTGACAAAGGCTTCAAGGTAATTTTTGAAAGTAAATTTTGCACCATACACTTGATTGATTCTGAAAATGTAGCATTGAAAGGCATTAGGCATAACAACATATATTTGATTGATTTGGATTGTTTACATGAGTCTAGCATAACATGCTTAGTTGCTAAGGAAGAGAACCCTTGGTTATGGCATAAAAGAGTTGCTCATATAAATATGCATCACTTGAATAAATTGATATCAAAAGACTTAGTTATTTGTTTGCCTAAGTTAAAATTTGAAAAAGATAGATTGTGTGATGCATGCCAAAAGGGTAAACAAGTAAAATCATCATTTAAATCAAAGAATGTTATTTCCACTTCAAAACCCCTAGAATTATTACATTTAGATTTATTTGGACCTTCTAGGATAAAAAGCTTTGGTGGAAATTATTATGGACTTGTGATTGTTGATGATTACTCTAGGTATACATGGACATTTTTCCTTACTACGAAAAGTGAAGCTTTTAAGGTCTTTAGAAAATTTGCAAAACAAATTCAAAATGAGAAAGACTTAAGAATTAAAGTTTTGAGAAGTGACCATGGTGGTGTGTTTCAAAATGAAAAGTTTGAAAATTATTGTGAAGAAAATGGAATTTTACATAACTTTTCTGCTCCTAGGACTCCCCAACAAAATAGTGTAGTTGAAAGGAAAAATAGGTCATTAGAGGAACTTGCTAGAACTATGTTAAATGAATCTAATGTTCCTAAATATTTTTGGGCTGATGCGGTTAGTACTGCATGTTATGTTTTAAAGAGAATGCTCATTAGGTCAATTATTAAATCTACTCCCTATGAATTGTTTAATGGTAGAAAACCTAATGTTGCTCATTTAAAAATTTTTGGTTGTAAGTGTTTTGTGTTGAATAACGGTAAGGACAACTTAGGAAAATTTGACTCTCAAGCTGATGAGGGGATTTTCTTAGGTTATTCATTAACTAGCAAGGCTTATAGAGTATTTAATAGGAGAACTTTGAATATAGAAGAATCTATACATGTTACCTTTGATGAGATTGTAGACCTTGGGGGAAATCCTCTTGAGTCAAATAAAGAAAATGCAGGTGATGATGAATATATAAGAGAGGCTCTTGATGAATTATATTTGGAAGAAAATGAGCCTTCTCGAACGCCTGAATTAGCAAAAGAATTGCAATCACCTAGAGGACTCTCAATGGACAATATCATAGGTGACATCTCAAAAGGGGTAAGAACAAGAAATATGAATAATTTTTGTATGTCTGTAGCTTTTGTGTCACAGATTGAACCCAAAAATGTTGAGGAAGCACTTAAAGATGAACAATGGTGCATAGCCATGCAAGAAGAACATAACCAATTTGAAAGAAATCAAGTCTGGGAATTAATCCCAAGGGAAGAATCATATCAAGTTATTGGAACCAAATGGGTGTTTAGAAATAAACTTGATGAAGATGGGAACATAACAAAAGAATAAAGCCAGACTTGTTGCAAAAGGCTATTGTCAGGAGGAAGGTATAGATTATGATGAAACTTATGCTCCTGTTGCCAGGTTAGAGGCTATACGCCTACTTCTTGCCTATGCATCTTTAATGAAATTTAAACTATATCAAATGGATGTTAAAAGTGCATTTTTGAATGGTTTTATTAAAGAAGAAGTTTATGTGGAGCAACCCCCTGGTTTTGAGGATTTTAGTTTTCCTAATCATGTTTTTAAATTAAAGAAAGCTTTATACGGGTTGAAACAAGCTCCTAGATCTTGGTATGAAAGGTTAAGTAGTTTCCTAACATCAATTGATTTTTCTAGAGGAAAAATTGATTCTACACTGTTTATAAAGAAAGTTAAAAAACATATCTTATTGGTCCAGGTGTATGTTGATGATATTATTTTTGGATCAACTGATAATTCGTTATGTGTATAATTTGCTAAGATAATGCAGGGAGAGTTTGAAATGTCTATGATGGGAGAATAGACATTCTTCCTTGGACTACAAATCAAGCAACTTAAAGATGGAATTTTCATCTCTCAAACCAAATACTGCAAAGAGATCCTTAAAAAGTTTGGAATGGACACCTCAAAGGAAGCTAACACACCCATGGGAACTTCATGCTATCTAGACAAGGATGAATCAGGTTTGGAAGTTAATCAAACTATGTATAGAGGTATGATAGGTTCACTGTTATACTTGACTGCAAGTAGACCTAATATTATGCATTCTGTATGTGTGTGTGCTAGATTTCAGGCTTGTCCTAAAGAATCTCATCGAATTGCAGTGAAACATATTTTGAAATACTTAAAAGGAACTACTGGTTTTGGTTTGTGGTATCCGTCTGATGCTTGTATGAGTTTAATAGGATATTCTGATGCTGATTATGGTGGATGTAAAATTGATAGGAAAAGTACTAGTGGGACATGTCATTTGTTTGGTTCATCCTTAATATCTTGGCATTCTAAGAAACAGGCATGTGTTGCTTTATCTACCACTGAAGCTGAATATATTGCAGCTGGTAGTTATTGTGCTCAAATTCTGTGGATGAAACAACAGTTAGAAGATTATAGTATATTTTTAAATGACATTCCTGTGATGTGTGATAATACGAGTGCAATTAATCTTACTAAGAATCCAGTAATGCACTCTAGGACTAAACATATAGAAATAAGACATCATTTTTTGAGAGACCATATCAGCAAAGGAAACTGTAAAATAGAGTATGTAGATACCAAACGTCAATTAGCAGATATTTTTACTAAGCCTCTACCCAAGGATAGATTCTATGATCTTAGAAGAGACTTAGGGATATTAGAAATAGCTTAAATTCTGCTTAATTTGACCGCTTTTTGGATGGTTGTAATGTTATAATGCATTTTGTAGGATGTTCATAGGATATCATATGTTAAAACACTCAAAACAGGGCATTCCTCTCTGGAATAATCGATTAATTGGAGGTATAATCGATTATTTGCATCTAAAACACTCAAAACAGGGTATTCCTCTCTGGAATAATCGATTATTTCGTTAATTAATCGATTAAAACCTTCTGATAATCGATTATCAGCTCGAAATAATCGATTAAATGCGACTGGAACTAGTTTAATCGATTATTCTGAGTGTTAATCGATTAAACCTGGCAAGTATGGGTTCTAGCCGTTGCCAACGGCTCTTTTGGCTCTATTCACTTCCATATGACCGTTAGACATGCTTGGCTATATATAGGGACCTCTATTTCACTTCTACTCACTTCTATCTCTTGAAATCAAGCTATCTTGCCTTATTCTTGCAATCTTGCTTACTTCTAACTTACCTTGCTCTCCTAAATCTTCTTGTTATTCTCTTAATCCTTCAAATGGCCTCATCTTCTCGTGCTAAGATCCCTACTAGAAGAAGATATGCACCCTCATCTCGAACCCGTCCTAATTCTGTAGAAGGATGGATTTCTGATACAGATGGCCAACAAGAATTTCTGACCTACTGGAAGAAAAGGGCTATTATTTCTCCCAAGTTTCTTATTGGTGAGCAATTCATTCATAGGGGATTCAATTTTCCTAATCTTCTTGAAATTCAAGGAGTTCTCCCTTTTATCCAAATGCAAGGTACGTACTATCCTGACTTAGTTAGGGTATTCTACTCTAGATTCAAATTTAGAGATCAAATTGCTACATCCCGTGTAAAAGGGGTTACAATAATTCTTGATGATGATATTTGGAAGAATGTTACTCACTTTCCAATTAGAGAAGATGATATTAACGTATATGGTGAGCTAGATGACTTTGACAGGTTCCTAGCTTATCGCTCTTTTCTGCGGAATCCCTCCATGGAGATTGGACGTATCCTTCATGATGGACCTTTAAAGAAGGAAGAACGCATGATTCTACAATTACTTGTATGGATCTTATGTCCCCGGGCTACGAATCATGCCCAATGCTCTTCCATTGATCTTCGTATTATTCATGCCATAATGAATAATGAACCTTTAGATTGGGGCGTTCTTGTCACAATGACCATGTTAAAAGCAAAACGTCATCCCACATTCAAAATTCCATATGCTTTACTTCTCTCTCGTATTCTTGAATATAAAGGAGTGAATGTTGAAGGTGAACAAGCAGTTAGAACAAATAACTTGAACCGCATGCTAGACAGCACATTGATTCAACTCCAAATGGTGCGTGTCAATGATATTTATGTTCACAAAGATGATGTTCCTAATCAAGGTGATGCTAATGAAGATTCTGATGAAGATATGCCTCCAGCAGCTGAGTTTCCCTCTGACCAAATCCAAAGTGTTGGAACTTCCTCTACTCATCATGAAACCCGACAATCCATGGAAGACATGTTATCTGACATGAATCAGAGGATGCAATCATTCTTCACTCTTTCTGGTGTACGACAAGAGGAATTAATTCACCGTATATCTGATGTAGATGATAAAATGTGCCGTTTAGAAAATAGATTTGATGCACATTTTAATGATGATGATAGTGCAGAATTTTAAATTTTATTGATTATTCTCTTTTTGTTATTTTTTCTTGTTATTGTACTGAATGATTGTTTCTGCAATAAAATATGATGTTTCCTTGATGCTTTGATTGAGGGGGAGTTATCTCCAACTTATGCATATTTTGAGGGGGAACTCTTATGATTATTATGCAGAATTATTTTTGATCATAATCAAAATAGGGGGAGAAATATTTAAAGCCTACTATGATTGAATTTAAATATTATCTGGTATGTTTAATGTGTTTGTTAGTATGACAGATAAAATAGGTTATTATAAGGGCTTTAAAAGATAATTTTGATCATCATCAAAAAGGGGGAGATTGTTGAACATTCAAGGACTTGATGTTGCACTTGATGAACATGAAGATTGTTGATTTTGATGATGATTCAAGAACTCAAAGACTTAGTGTGTTGAAGACTTGTTTTGTATTGTAATAACTCTGTTTCAATTAGATTGAGTCTGTAATTTTAGTGTTTGAGATAGCCGGTACATAGTCTGAACCTTAGAAGCTTCAAAAAGCTCAAGTTTATCATCCAGGCTCGGCTTTAATCGATTAAATAGGGAAATAATCGATTAAAACAGTGAGAAAAATCATTTTCTGTAACAACTCACTGGTTTAATAGATTAAACCAACTTTTAATCGATTATCAGGCGGTTTAATCGATTAAACCTCCTTTTAATCGATTAAAATAGAGAGATTTGGGTTCTATTGTTTTTTGGCTCTGGTTTAATCGATTAACACTTCTTTTAATCGATTAAACCAGTCACATTTTGAGTTTTAATTTCAAATCAAACCTATTTTCGAAAACCCTATTCCCAAGAACCCTAGTTTCGAAATCCCTAATTCCTAAACCCTAATTTCTCTACTTAAACTCTTCTATGGCACTCAGAAAAATAGAACAACCTTTTCCATACAAAAGTTAAGTGTTGTGAGTGCCAGAGAACTGTTTGTTGCAAGGAAAGGGGGCTTTTGGAACCTGGTGTGGGCTAGAAGCGATAAGAATCACTAAGTGGAGTTCTTAGTGGATTGTGTGTTGTGCCGTCTCTAGGGAAAGCTGTTCTTCATCTCTTGTGGGTTTCAAGAGAGGTGTTATCTTTAACTTTATCTTTTCCATTGTAATTTGATTTGTAACAATTTCATTATAGTGACAGCGTTAATCCTCTGGACGTAGGGTCTTTTGATCCGAACCAGTATATATCTCCTGTGTAAGATTCTCTTCTCTTCTCTATTTACATTTACACAGTTTTTAATCGGTAAAATTTGGGGAAAATTTTGAAAACCTAATTTTTATTAAGAAACCAATTCACCCCCCCTCTTGGTTTTTGTCCGACCACGCGAACATTCCGCTGTGCGATTCTAACATTTTGAAGCTTCTAAGGTGCAGACTATGTACCGGCTATCTCAAACTCTAATATTACAGACTCAATCTAATCAAAACAGAGTTATTATGCAGTAAAACAAGTCTTCAACTCTCTAAGTCTTGAGTTCTTGAATCATCATCAAAATCAACAAGCTTCATGTCCATGTACGTTCAACATCAAGTCCTTGAATGTTCAACAATCTCCCCCTTTTTGATGATGATCAAAATTTTCTTTTAAAGCCTTGTAATAACCTATTTTTCTGTCATACTAACAAACACATTAAACATACCAGATAATATTTAAAAATCAATCATAGTAGGCTTTAAATATTTCTCCCCCTATTTTGATTAAAATAAAAAAGAAATCTTCAATACATTACAATAACAATCATAAGGGCTCCCCCTCAAAATATGCATAATTTGGAGATAACTCCCCCTTAATCAAAGCATTAAAAGAACACCACATTTTATTTCAGAAATGAAAATACATTACAAATAAAAGAACAAATAAAAACAAATTTAAAATTCTTCACTATCATCACTATGAAAGTGTTCATCAAATCTATTTTCTAAATGGCACACTTTATCATCTACATCAGATATACGGCGAATTATTTCCTCATGCCTTACTCTAGAAAGAGTGAAGAATGCCTGCATCCTCTAATTCATATCAGATAACATGTCTTCCATAGATTGTCGGGTTTCATGATAAGCAGAGGAAGTTCCAACACTTTGGAATTGATCAGAGGGAAACTCAGCAGTAGGAGGCATATCTTCATCAGAATCTTCATTATTGTCACCTTCGTTTGGAACGTCATCCTTGTGAACATAAATATCGTTGACATGCACCATTTGGAGTTGGGTTAATGTGTTGTCCAGCATGCGGTTTAAGTTATTTGTTCTTACTGTTTGTTCACCTTCGACATTTACTCCTTTGTATTCAAGAATGTGAGAGACAAGGAGGGCATATGGAAGTTTGAAGGTGGGATGGCGTTTGGCTTTTAACATAGTCATGGTGACAAGAACGCCCCAATCTAAAGGCTCATTGTTCATTATGGCATGAATAAAATGAAGATCAATTGAAAAACATTGAGCATGATTTGTAACCTGGGGACATAGGATCTAGACAAGTAGATGTAAAGTCATGCGTTCCTCCTTATTCAAAGGTCCAACAAGGAGGAGACGCTCAATCTCCATGGAGGGATTTCGCCGAAAAGAACGGTAAGCTAAGAACCTATCAAAATCATCTAACTCACCATAAATGTTAATAGCATCTTCTCTAATAGGAAAGTGGGCAACGTTTTCCCAAATATCATCATCAAGAATAATTGTGACCCCCTTTACTCGAGAGGTAGCAATTTGATCTCTAAAAGGCATGAATAATTGGTTAGTAAATAGAGTAGATTCTCTTGAAAAGAAAATTCTTGAAGATGAAACTGATATTTATTTTTTAAAATTAATCCATGATAATTCTGATTGTGTATGTAATAAACCATGTAATAATTGTTCAGAATTACAAAAGAAGATTGATTTTTTATCACAAACTGTTTCAAAGTTTACACAAGGACAAGCTAATCTTGATGTTCTTCTTGGGTCACAAAAACTTATTTTTGACAAATCTGGCATTGGATTTACATCTAGCAAGAAATTCAGAAAAACAAATGTAAACAGGAAATCATACGCATCATCTGTGATTAAATGTTTTTACTGCATGAAAAAAGGTCATTCTGTGAAATATTGTAGAATTAAGAGGTTTGCTATTCCTAGAGGTAGAATGAAGTGGATTCCCAAAAATTCATTTCAAATAACCTGATTGGACCCAATGATTATAAAAAGGGTACCAGAAATATGCCAAATCTGTTGTGCGGGAACAAAATCTGGAAGTCCCTTGGTGTTCAAAACAACAAATTCGGTTCTGATTTCATAAAATGAATGTTTTAATTGATATAAAACAGTTTTAATCGATTAAAATCACTTACAGAGAATACCAGAAAAGTTGTCCGTACCGTTTTAATCGATTAAAATACGAATTAATCGATTAAAATGCTCTCATGAATTTTAGTTTAGCTGTTTTAATCGATTAAAAAGGATCTATATCAGTTAAAACCACTAAGAGGTCAAATTTAATCGATTCTTCTTCGTTTTTAATCGATTAAAATTCTGTTATCATTTTATTAATTTCATCTAGTACAAAATTAATCGATTCTTTTATGTATTAATCGATTATTTCACTGTTACATTTTAAAACCTTGTATTAAAGATCAAATTAATAGGTTAATTTGTTGATTAATCGATTAATTTGTTCCTGAAAATCATTTTTACAACATGCAATTGAAAATTGGTCAGCAAATCAGAGTAAAAAATCCAAGTTTTTGTGTTAATCAAAATCTGCATAATACATTTATTGCATCTGTTGACCAAGTCAAAAATTTATCAAAGAACAAAATAGCTGATGTACCCATCGTCCAGAAACCTATGCCTCTGTCTTAGGTCAAGGGGACAATTGCATTTAAAGCTGAAATGATGCAGTTTTGTCTCTTTGGATTTCAAAAATTTGAAATCCGATCTTCATCAAACCAGGTTCTATACTTACCCAACCATTTCTCAACTTCTCATCTTTCTTCTGTTTTCATATTTTCAAAATCTTCTCTCGAATCTTTGCTACAAACATGTTCAAAAGATCAAAATCAAGGAAGAAACAAAAGGGAGAGTCCTCCTCTGCTGGAAATCAAGGAGGTCATCTTGAAAATTGGTTCAATGGTGATATAGAAAAGATGAATAATTTTATCACTCATTTCAGTCAAAAGCAACTTGTAATTCCCAAATTCATAAAGTTTGCTTGGCTAGATAAAGAAGGGTTCACTTTGTTAAGAAGAAAACTGAAGAATTTTCTGGAATATACTGGCAACATTCAACCAGATTTGGTAAGAGTGTTTTATGCAAATCTCACTGTCAGTGGTTCCACATTAAGATCTCAGGTAAAAGGAGTTAATATGGTCATTACTCCTGATATTTGGGAAGAAGTCGCTGGTCTCAAATATGTTGGTGTAAAAGTCTCCAGAGGTAATATTGTTGAATTGCTAGAGTTCAACAAAATTCAATTTTTTCGTACCTGTCTCAAAGATCAAGGTGATTCGGTAAGAATTTTCAATGCTGGGAAGATGAGGCTTGAATCAAGAATCCTTGCCTTCATTATTGCATGGATGCTTACTCCAAGGGGGAGTAATCATGCTATACTCAATGAGGGTGATTTAGCTCTCATGTATTGCATAGAAAATAGGATTCATGTTAACTGGGTCTATGTTATTAAAGATCACATGGTAAAAGCCAAGAGGCTTGCTGATTATAAACTTCCTTATGCTTTGTTAATCAACAAATTTTTTAGACATTTTGCAGTAGATTTAGAAGGGGAGTATGTGGAAACTCCGAAAGCATCTAATGAGATTGATGACTCAACTTTACGGAAAATGGGGTTTATTAAAATTGATGATGAGTGGATCTCTAAAGTTGATGCTGGGATGTCTGAGGATGAAGAAGATGATGAAGAAGAAGATGAGCAAGGTCAAATTCCTTCCTCTCCAGCTGCTGCAGAGGTTCCTGAATCCACTAGTGGGGAAGCATCATATGAAAACATGGAGATAATTCCTTACATGGAACAACCTGACCGTGGGACTCCTCTGTCACAATTTGAAAGGTCTATGCTTTCTCAAATGGCCACAGTGCAGGAAAATGAAAGGAAGCATATGCAAATGACATATCAACACTTCCAACAGACCAACACTCAGTTCACAAACCTTGGAAACCAAATTGCTGATATCTACACCAAACTGGAAGATATGCAGCTCAATCAAGGGAATTGGGATGATTGAGTCTTGTTAACAAGGGTCCCTTCCTTTCATAACTTTTTTTTCTCTCTTTTCTTTATGTCCTATTTCTTTTACTGCTAATTTTCATTTCTGGTCTATAATATTAACTGGTTGTAAACCAGGAACAATCTTTTTAACTTTGCTAAATATGATGTAGGTTTTAAGTTGAATTAAGAGAGCCTAGATAGAATCAAACATAATTCTCTGATAATTTTAGCTGATACAAAATAGATTCAATCGATTAAATCAATTAAAAGAAATGCTTACATAGGAAATTCGCATCAAAATAATCGATTAATTTGCGTATTAATCGATTAAAACCTGTATGTCATGTGTTTGTATCAACTAAAACTAGTTTACATTAATTTAATCAACTAGATAAGATACTATTCTGTTTTTTATGGTTCTATTGGTTAAAACTTAATCAATCTAGTTGATATTATCTTAAAACATTTTCCTAAATGATCGTTTTTACTAAATCCGCACTGAATTAGGAATTTTAGATGCATCAAACATTACTTAGTTTTTCAAAACTAGTTGTTTTAATCGATAAAACCAAGTTTTAAATCGATTAAAAGCACTTATACAACATTTTTCTTACTGTTTTAATCGATTAAATGTCGATTTAATCGATTAAATCAACTTATGTTTCAAACTTTCGAAATTCATCACTGTTTTAATCGATTAAAACATTATTTTAATCGATTAAAACTAGTAACAAGATCATTTTAATTGATTTCATCCTGTTTTTAATCGATTATTACTCTGGAAAGAAAAATTAAATGCTTTAGTTAATGACTGTTCTTGTAACATGCTACTAAAGCATGATTCCCTTATCTTTACACGTGTTAATTGTATTCATTACAAACGTGTTAATGAAGATAAATTTGAATCAACTTTGATTGGTCTTTACATGAGTAAGGTATCTTGTTCAAATCTTTTACTGTTTTTTCAAAAACTAAAATTTTGATGCATACCTTGCATTATATTTGCTTTGTTCCTCTGCTCCCTATTTTTGATGAAGTCAAAAGGGGGAGAAATAATTGCTTTGCGTTTATAATTGATTTTCCTTATTTAGGGGGAGTAGCAATATAGGGGGAGAAATAGGAAAATGATTAATTTTTTAATACTCACTAATCTATATATTCAAGTGACTTCTTCTGCAGAGTTATCATTCAAAGAGGTGTTTGTCTTCATCAAATAGGGGGAGACTGAAAGTGATGAAGATCTTAATGAATTGCTTTGGCAAAGATCTTGCTTGATTTAATGAAGTCAAAAATGAAGTCAAAGGCTACTTTGTGGCAGTCAAAGGTCACTTAGATAAAAGAGTAGTGGGATTAGAGAGCCTGCATCTCTTCTTAGGTATAATTATTTTTATCTCTCTACTGCATGAGGGTTCTTCATTTAAAATGTTTAAACGATTAAAAACAAAGTATTTTGTTAAAAGGTTTTTAATCAACTATTTTAACTAATAGTATATAAGCTTTATCAACTAAAATGTTCTTAACACTTTTGTAACAGGTTTTTAACTGATATATTTTCGAAATAATCGATTGTTTTCATTAGAAGGATTTTTGAAAACCTTCTGCCAGTATTTTAATTGACATAGAATTGATATAATCGATTAAAATGACTTAGAATATTTTGAAAACTGTTCTGCCAGAATTTTAATCTATACAAACTCGAAATAATCGATTGAAATATGTGTTTTGAAAGTTGTTCTGTCAGTATTTTAATCGATACAAACTCGAAATAATCGATTAAAAACAACTAAGAGGTTTTTTCCAGAATGTTTTAATCGATTAATACAAGCTTGCTATCAGTTAAAATAACTTAGAAAGTTTTATGAAATCTTTTGGCAGAATTATAATCGATTAAAATGTGTTTCAATCGATTAAAATAACTAAGTGAACTTTTTTCAAAGTGTTTTAATAGATTAAAACAGATTGTTATCAGTTAAAATCACTTAGAAAAGTTTATAAGAATGTTTTGCAGTATTTTAATCGATTGAAAGATGAAACAATCGATTAAAACAGTTTGGAATATTTCTTCCAAAGAGTTTTAATTGATATAAACGGTGTCGTATTAGTTAAAACAAATCTGGAAAATAATCAAGAACTTTTTAACAGATTAAAAGAAGTTTTAACAGATTAAAACAAGACTTTTAATAGATTAAAAGATTATTTTAACAGATTAAATAAAGCAGCAGTTTTGAAAATCTTCTATATAAACAGAGTTGCTTGAACTTTTTAAAACACATCTTTTAGAAATCAATCAAGCAATCATAAGTTCTACTTTCAAGAGAGAATCGCGCTAATTTTGTGAAGTTCATAGAAGTTATTTCTTGAGGCAAAATTGCATTCTTTTGGAGAAGAAACACATACTGGAGAGCTACATAAATCTGGTTTGAGCGTTCTAGTTTCTTCTATTTGTTTCTTTACTTTCTTTACTGTATTGTGGGTGCCTGGATTTGTGGGCACTGGTTTCTGTAGCTGGAATTTGGCTGCAGGGTTGGTCAAGAACTTGAATTTGGTTTTTGGTGAAGGTTTAGGTGCTGGAACTAGAATTTTGGTTCTTGTGGTAGATTGAGTGTGAGATTAAAGTTTTAATCTGTAAAACCTTCAATCTAGTGGAACCCAACTAGAATTTGGCTGCAAACTGGACGTAGCCCTAGGATTGGGTGAACCAGTATAAATCTTGGTTGTATCTTTCTAAACCTTTCTCTCCTTTAATTTTGTGACTGCATTTATTTTGATTGCTTGTTGTGTGTGATTCAAGAACTGGTCAGATTTCTTAATCTTTGAAATAGATAATCTGTAAATTGCAAAAATCTTTCAAAGATCAATTCACCCCCCCTCTTGATCTCAGCCTACATTTCTAACAGAAAGCACATCAATTAATCCTTTCTTTTTATTATCTTATTATTATTAAAGTGAGAATGAATGCAATTTATGAATGCAATAGACGGTTGAAGAGATGAAAACAAACAATTTTATTTATTTCATCCAGACAGTGTACATTCCTCAATGCAATGTTTCGAAGTACATTTTTTTTAAAAGCGGAGAAGCCTAAATGAACCGATAGGCGGGTTAGAATTTCTATTTAATTTCTTTTTTACTTCCTGTGCATGGCATGCGAATGCCCTAACCTCTTTTCATGGTATTGAGGAATGTCCACTTCTTCGACTGTCTATTATTAGATGCATGTTATGAGGATGAAGTTTGGTGGATGCATGTATGCAAGTGTTTGTTTTTTCCTAAACATTATCATGTTTTATTTTCTAACATGATGTATGATAGTGTTTTGGATTTTGTGTTTTTTTTTTTTATGAGGATGAGGGCATGAAGAATACTAGTCGCCTTCTAGAATGCAAAAAGATTTTTATTGTTTAAAATGAATGATTTATGAGATGGATATTCCTTAAGACAATGGCTTAGGTATCCTCTCTAAAGCTTATGCTTTGTGGGGTATCATACCCACCTCGGTGTAATGGTTCCTTTCCCATCACAGACTTGACAAAGTATAATGGGGGTCACCATCACACCTTAGTACACTTGTCCCTTCCTTGTCGCGAAGGTCACAAATGTGCTCGGGGCCTCTTTCGCCATTGTCTTAGGGATATCTACTGCTCCCTAGAATGAATGTATTTATGCATGCACTAGTACAAAAGGGCAGTAGATGTTCAAAGTGGCATAACTTTTGACTGAGATGTCCGATTTGGACGCACAACATATCAAAACGAAGAGAAAAAGGTGAAGAATTAGGCTACAAATTTCAAAAGGGGATTTGGCCCAGTTATTTTCCCAAAATACGCTTCTAAGACCCATTTTTTAGGGATTTATTAAAATGATGCGTATGCATACTTTCCTTATGTATTTATTTTTTCTCTTGGTTTTTCCACTTATGACATGATGCAATATGAATGACACGACTTTGTCAAAATTATTTTTATAAATGTTTTGATTTTGTTATTATTATTTTTTATTTTATTTTTTTGTTTTTTTTAACCTTTTATCTCTTCGGTCGGACTGCGTGACTACTTAGCTTACAAAGAACCTGAAGTCAGGCTAGCTAAAAGGCAGCCTGTCCGAGATAAAATGGTTTATTGCGAAAGAATAATATTAGCGTCCCTTATCTCTTCTGTCGGACTGCGTGGCTACTTAGCTTACAAAGAACCTGAAACCAGGCTAGCTAAAAGGTAGACTGTCCGAGATAAGGGTGTTTATTGCGAAAATATTTGTGTGATTTTTCTGTTGTTTGGTTATTCTATGCAACAAACAAATGCAACAAACAAATTCACACATAATTCGATCATCCGCGAACAGGCGAGAAGTCGTTTTAATCATGAGGTAGGATTTTCCTGCAGAAAAGTGCATTTGCGAAGGTAGGTTCTGACTGTTCTCACCAAGGCTAAGGCCCCCAAGGTGCCCCTATTATAGGGTCCCCACTCTCCAGCCTTCCGACCATGCTTAGCACTAAGGCCATAGTCAGTCTTTGTGCCAAAAGAGGAAGGTTATCACCTTGAGTGGTGGTTTTCGATCACACTGGTGGGCACAAGGCCATCACTACAACGAACCGTACCTGCCACCCAGTCTCTATGGATTTCTCACTTGCCCCCAGGTATAGAGGGAATTGTTGTGTGCAAGGGTTTGTGTACAGTTTGTATTTCCAACAAATGCGTAAGTATAAACAAACAATAGTTTATTAAAGCCAAAGATTAAAGCATGTTATAATACAAGGTAGGGCAAAAGCGTAATTTTCTTGGTTTATTTATTTTAAGCTGGCCCATCACTAAATGGGACCAACTCTCTAGCCTTCCCCAGTGGAGTCGCCATTTGTCGTTGCCGTCAGAACGAGGCGGTCGAAGCGACGCGATGGTTCCGACTTTCCAATTTTCGCGTTTTTATTGGTGTGGTTACAACGCCTTTAGGTTGTCCGATAACCGGGCTGAACCTAGGGGCGAGGTTTTCGAAAAGGCGCTCTTGGATTGTCCGATAACCGGGCTAAGCCAAGAACTAATTTGGAAGGGTTCTTCTGGAGTCGCCACCGATGTTTTTACCGGAAACATCAGAAAAGTGGTGAAAAGGCGTTGGTTTTTGAAAAACCAACTTTGGTCATTAGAACCAGAGTTGGGTAAGGGAGTTAGTTACGCGTAAGGGAAGTGTTAGTTCCCTTACGACGCCCCTTTCGGGTTCCCTATGATAGGCCAGCTACTTTAAATAAATAAACCGGTGAAAATACGTTTTTACCCTTTATTTGCGGAATTTAAAGTTATGACTACATGACCTTAATATCTACTGCATAATTTAAAGATAAAGCAGTAAAGAGAGAGAAAGAATGTAGAAACCTCCGAGGCAAGCTTTCTATTAATTTCTTGACAATTTAGGTGCTTTTTGGCAGCCCTTCACTCTCTACAACGCCGAAAACGTCTCAGAAACGCTATAAAAACTCTTAGAGACTCTCAGAAAACTCCGGAAATGCTTCGGAGGGGTTCTAGGAAGAGAATTTTATGAAGTGACAAGAGAGAGAATGGAAGAACTGTGTGAAATGAGGGGAATGGCGCGGCTATTTATAGGGATTTGCGCCTATCAGGTCGAGATGGTCGTCTCGTCTGACAAGGTCGAGACGACCATCTCGCCATTCGAGACGGCCGTCTCTCCTTGCAGAAATGGCGAGACGGCCGTCTCGCCAAAGGAGACGGTGGTCTCGCCATTCGCAAGTGGGGAGACGACCGTCTCGCCAATTGAGACGGCAGTCTAGCCACTTTCGCAAGGCGAGACGGCGGTCCCGAATATGAGATGGCGGTCTCGACCCAAAAAGGCGAGAATCCTTATTTACATGCCGAAAATCCCTCCTATCCTAGTATGGGGCCTAATAGTCTCTCCTAGTGGCTTCTTAGGCTTCCTCCATCTTCAAATAGAAGGTCTTCTGGTCTTTATTATGAGGCCGGGCAAGATTAGGGGTCTACAATAACCAAGCATCTCCAACGGTCATATGGAAGTGAATAAGGGTCAAGAGAGCCATTGGCAACGGCTAGGAATCAAAACTTGCCAGGTTTAATCGATTAAATCTTGAATTAATCGATTAAACTAGTACGAGACCCATTTAATCGATTAATTCAAGCTGTTAATCGATTAACACTGAGTTTAATCGATTATCTGGTGAGTTAATCGATTAATCCAGAGAGAAATGTCATGTTTTGGGTGTTTTGGATGCAAATAATCGATTATAACTCCAAATAATCGATTATTCCAAAGAGTTCATCAAATTTTTGAGGTTTATACACATGATAATCTATTAACATCCTACATAATGAATTATAACATTACAACCATCCAAAAATTGTCTAGTTAAGCAAAACTTAAGCTATTTCTAATATCCCTAAGTCTCTTCTAAGATCATAGAATCTATCCTTGGGTAGAGGCTTAGTAAAAATATCTGCTAATTGGTGCTTTGTATCAACATACTCAATTTTATAGTTTCTTTTGCTTATATGATCTCTTAAGAAGTGATGTCTAATTTCTATATGCTTAGTCCTAGAGTGCATTACTAGATTCTTAGTAAGATTAATTGCACTCGTATTATCACACATTAAAGGTATGTCATTTAGAAATATACTTCTAGTTGTTGTTTCATCCACAAAATTTGAGCACAACAATTGCCAGCTGCAATATATTCAGCTTCAGTGGTGGATAAAGCAACACATGCCTATTTCTTAGAATGCCAAGATACTAAAGATGAACCTAAAAAATGACATGTCCCACTAGTACTCTTTCTATCAATTTTGCATCCACAATAATCAGCATCAGAATATCCTATTAAACTAGTACAAGCTTCAGATGGATACAATAAACCAAAACCAGTAGGTCCTTTTAAATATTTTAAAATACGTTTTACTGCAGTTAAGTGAGATTCTTTTGGACAAGCCTGAAATCTAGCACACACACAGACAAAATGCATAATATCAGGTCTACTTGCAGTTAAGTATAACAGTGAACCTATCATACCTCTATACATAGATTGATTAATTTCCAAACCTGATTCATCATTGTCTAAATAGCATGAAGTTCCCATGGGTGTGTTAGCTTCCTTTGAGGTGTCCATTCCAAACTTTTTGAGTATCTCTTTGCAGTATTTTGTTTGAGAGACAAAGATACCATCTTTAAGTTGCTTTATTTGAAGTCCAAGGAAGAATGTTAATTCCCCCATCATAGACATTTCAAACTCTCCCTGCATTATCTTAGCAAATTCTACACACAAAGAATTATCAGTTGATCCAAAAATAATATCATCAACATATACCTGGACCAATACGATATGTTCTTTTACTTTCTTTATAAACAACGTAGAATCAATTTTTCCTCTAGAAAAATCATTTGAAGTTAGGAAACTACTTAGCCTTTCATACCAAGACCTAGGAGCTTGTTTCAACCCATATAATGCTTTCTTTAATTTAAAAATATGATTAGGATAACTAAAATCTTCAAATCCAGGGGGTTGCTCCACATAAACTTCTTCTTTACTAAAACCATTCAAAAATGCACTTTTAACATCCATTTGATATAATTTAAATTTCATCAAAGATGTATAAGCAAGAAGTAGGCGTATAGCCTCTAACCTGGCAATAGGAGCATAAGTTTCATCATAATCAATACCTTCCTCCTGATAATAGCCTTTGGAAACAAGTCTGGCTTTATTCTTTGTTATGTTTCCATCTTCATCAAGTTTATTTCTAAACACTCATTTGGTTCCAATTACTTGATGTGATTCTTCTCTTCGGATAATTAATTCCTAGACTTGATTCCTTTCAAATTGGTTAAGTTCTTCTTGCATTCCTATGCACCATTGGTCATCTTTAAGCGCTTCCTCAACATTTTTGGGTTCTATCTGTGACACAAAAGCTACAAACATGCAGAAATTAGTCATATTTCTAGTTCTTACCCCTTTTGTGATATCACCAATGATATTGTCCATTGAGAGTCCTCTAGGTGATTGCCATTCTTTTGCTAATTCAGGCATTTGAGAAGGATCATTTTCTTCCAAATATAATTCATCAAGAGCCTCTCTTATATACTCATCATCACCTACAAGTTCTTTATTTGACTCAAGAGGATTTCCCCCAAGGTCTACAATCTCATCAAAAGTAACATGTATAGATTCTTCAATATTTAAAGTTTTTCTATTAAACACCCTGTAGGCCTTGCTAGTTAATGAATATCCTAAGAAAATGCCCTCATCAGCTTTTGAGTCAAATTTTCCTAAGTGGTCCTTTCCATTATTTAACACAAAGCACTTACATCCAAAAATTTTCAAATGAGCAACATTAGGCTTTCTACCATTTAACAATTCATAGGAAGTTGATTTTATAATTGACTTAATGAGCATTCTATTTAAAACATAATAAGCAGTACTAACCGCATCGGCCCAAAAATATTTAGGAACATTAGATTCATTTAACATTGTTCTAGCAAGTTCCTCTAATGACCTATTTTTCCTTTTAACTACACCATTTTGTTGGGGAGTCCTAGGAGCAGAAAAGTTATGTAATATTCCATTTTCTTCACAATAATTTTCAAAATTTTCATTTTGAAACTCACCACCATGGTCACTTCTTAAAACTTTAATTCTTAAGTCTTTCTCATTTTGTATTTGCTTTGCAAACTTTCTAAAGACCTTAAAAGCTTCACTTTTCATTGTTAGGAAAAATGTCCAAGTATATCTAGAGTAATCATCAACAATCACAAGACCATAATAATTTCCACCAAAGCTTTTTATCCTAGAAGGTCCAAATAAATCTAAATGTAATAATTCTAGGGGTTTTGAAGTGGAAATAACATTCTTTGATTTAAATGATGATTTTACTTGTTTACCTTTTTGACATGCATCACACAATCTATCTTTTTCAAATTTTAACTTAGGCAAACCAATAACTAAGCCTTTTAAAATCAATTTGTTCAAATGATGCATATTTATCTGAGCCGCTCTCTTATGCCATAACCAAGGGTTCTCTTCCTTAGCAACTAAACATGTTATGCTACAATCATGTAAACAATCCAAATCAATCAAATATATGTTATTATTCCTAATGCCTTTTAATTCTATATTTTCAGAATCTATCAAATGTATGGTGCAAAATTTACTTTCAAAGATTACCTTAAATCCTTTGTCACATAGTTGACTTATGCTAAGGAGATTATGCTTTAGTCCATCAACAAGAAGCACATCCTTAATCTCTAATGTGTTTACACCACCTATATTTCCAATTCCTAGAATTTTCCCTTTGTTGTTGTCCCCATAAGTTACATATCCTTGTTCTTTAGCTTTGAAACTCACAAATTTCATTTTATCACCGGTCATATGCTTTGAGCATCCACTATCAAGATACCACATAGACTTCTTTGATTTGGAAGTTTCCTACAAATCAAGAACATAGTAAACTTAGGTCCCCATAACTTTTGGGTCCTTGGGGTTAGAGACAAACAAATTATTTAACAATAGGAACCCAAATGTATTTACCTTTAGGAACACCAAAATGTTTTATTTTACATTTATTTGAAGTGTGACCTTGTTTCATACAGTAAAAACATGCTTTAGATGTAGCTTTAGAATAAGATGAATTTCTAACAATACATGCTCTAGTTCCTTTTTCTACCCATACTCTTTTGTTTTTCTTTTTAGGCTTTTTAAAAGGAGCTTGATGATTTACACTATTTTGAGCTAAAATAATTTTATCCTTCGTAAAATCACTTATCTCCTTTTCGGCTTTATCTAGCAAATGGTTAAGGATATCTATGTCATATTCATACTCTTTACAAGTTGCACATGCTAAGTTCTTATCATTATTCTCATCTAAACATACAATTTTCGTTTCTAAGGATTCCTTTTCCTCTAAACATGTGATTTTCGTTTTTAATGAGTCAACTTCCTTTTCGGATCTACTTAAATTCTTCTTCACAACTTTATATTCATTTTTCAAGTTCTTAAAGGCACTAAACAATTCATTATATGCATTTTGCAGTTCATCATAGTTATTTTCATCATCACTTGAGGATGAGTTGGAATCACTTACCTCAAAGTCGGAAGATATGTTTGAAAGTGATGAAGATCTTATTGAATTACTTTGGCAAAGATCTTGTTGATTTGATGAAGTGAAAAATGAAGTCAAAGGCTACTTTGTGGCATTCAAAGGTCACTTAGATAAAAGAGTAGTGGGATTAGTGAGTCTGCATCTCTGCTTAGGTATAATCATTTTTATCTCTCTGCTGCATGAGGTTTCTTCATTTAAAAGATTTTGCAAATGCCTCTAAAAAGCGTTTAAACGGTTAAAAACAAAGTATTTTGTTAAAAGTTTTTTAATTAACTATTTTAACTAATAGTTTACAAGATTTATCAACTAAAATGTTCTTAACACTTTTGCAACAAGTTTTTAAGCTGATATGTTTTCGAAATAATCGATTGTTTTCATTAGAAGGATTTTTGAAAACCTTACGCGATATTTTAACCGAAAGTGTTCGGCAGAATTTTAATCGATACAAACACGAAATAATCGATTAAAATAACTTGAGGTGTTTTGAAAGTTGTTATGTCAGTATTTTAATCAATACAAATGCGAAATAATCGATTAAAACAACTAAGAGGTTTATCCAGAATGTTTTAATCGATTAAAACAAGCTTGCTATTAGTTAAAATAACTTAGAAAGTTTTATGAAATATTTTGGCAGAATTATAATCTATTAAATTGCGTTTCAATCGATTAAAATAACTAAGTGAATCTTTTTCAAAGTGTTTTAATCGATTAAAACAGATTGTTATCAGTTAAAATCACTTAGAAAAGTTTACAAGAATGTTTTGCAGTATTTTAATCGATTGAAAGACGAAACAATCGATTAAAATAGTTTAGAAATTTTTTTACAAAGAGTTTTAATTGATATAAACGGTGTCGTATCGGTTAAAACAAATCTGGAAAATAATCAAGAACATTTTAACAGATTAAAAGAAGTTTTACCAGATTAAAACAAGAATTTTAACATATTAAAAGATTATTTTAACAGATTAAATAAACCAACGAGTTTTGAAAATCTTCTATATAAACAGAGGTTCTTGAACTTTTTTAAACATCATCTTTTGGCAATCAATCAAGCAAGCATAAGTGCTACTTTCAAGAGAGAATCGCGCTAGTTTTTGTGAAGTTCATAGGAGTTCTTTCTTGAGGCAAAATTGCATTCTTTTGGAGAAGAAACACATACTGTAGAGCTGCATAAATCTGGTTTGAACGTTCTAAGTTTCTTTTACTTGTTTCTTTACTTTGTTTACTGTATTGTGGGTGCCTGGAATTGTGGGCACTGGTTTCTGTAGCTGGAATTTGGCTGTAGGGTTGATCAAGATTTGGAATTTGGTTCTTGGGGAAGGTTTAGGTGCAGAAACTGGAATTGTGGTTCTTGTGGTAGATTGAGTGTGAGATTAAAGTTGCAATCTGTAAAACGTTCAATCTAGTGGAACCCAGCTGGAATTTGGCTAGAGACTGGACGTAGCCCTGGGATTGGGTGAACCAGTATAAACCTTGGTTGTATCTTTCTAAACCTTTCTCTCTTATTTTTGTCACTACATTTACTTTTGATCGATTGCTGTATGTGATTCAAGAATTGGTCTGGAATCTTAATCTTTGAAATAGATAATCTGTAAAAATCTTTCAAAGATCAATTCACCCCCCTCTTGATCTCAGCCTACATTTCTAACAATGCTGTCATTTGCCATTAAGCAAATATTGGCTTCAACTTCCGAGTCACTTGATTCTGAACTTGAATCACTGTTATCCCAAGCAATATAGGCTTTCTTCTTGAAGAACTTTTTGCTTTTGATTTCTTCGTTCTTCTTATTTGGACATTCGGTCTTCATATGTCCTGCTTCACCACAACCATAACATTTTATATTTACGGAAGTACTTTCTCTTACCTTTCCCTTACCTTTGAATGGATGCCTTCCTTTAGCTTTCATGAATTTGGTGAACTTCTTTATCATAAGACTCAATTCTTCTTCTTCATTTTCCGAGTCTTCTTCTTCCTTTTTATTTTTACCTTTGGAAATTTCGGTTTTGAAGGCTAAGTTCTTCTTTTGATATTGTCCTTCTTCTTCATGTAGCCTTCCAAGCTCAAGCTCATGCTCTCTTAGCGTTCCAAAGAGCGCCGCCATAGACATTGTAGCAAGGTTTTGTGACTCCGAGATGGTCGTCACCTTAGGTTGCCATTTCCTATCCAAAGATTTTAAAATTTTAACATTCAATTCATCAACGTCAAAGATTTTGCCTAATCTGGTGAGATGGTTCACAATATGAGTGAAACGCTTTTGAACATCGAATATCGTTTCGCCTTGTTGCATCCGGAACATCTCGTATTCTTGGATTAGAGAATTTTTCCATGCTCTCTTAACGTCATCAGTACCTTCGTGGGTCACTCTTAGCATTTCCCACATCTCCTGAGCACTTTTACAAACAGAGATCCTGTAAAACTCGTCAAGGGTTAAAGCAGATAAAATAATATTTCTAGCCCTAACGTCAAATTGTGCTTTTCTGTTTTCCTCTATTGTCCATCTAGAAAAAGGTTTAGGAACGTCAACACCGTTCTCAGTAACTTTAGGAATATAGGGACCGTTTAAAATAGCGTCCCAAACGCCTCTATCAATAGACTCCAAAAAGATTTGCATTCTTACTTTCCAGAAAGGATAATTTTGACTCGCAAAAAGTGGGGGTCTGTTGATAGACGCACCTTCGGCAAAAGTTTGATTTTGTTCGGCCATTTTCGAAAAGTTTGAATGACTATCAAAGCAAGCTCTGATACCACTTGTTAGAATCGCGCAGCGGAATGTTCGTGTTGTCGGACAAAAACAAAGAGGGGGGGGGGGATGAATTGGTTTCTTAACAAAAATTAGGTTTTAAAAATTTTCCTCAAAATTTACCGATTAAAATACTGTGTAAACGTATATAGAATAGAGATAGAGTCTTACACAGGAGATTTATACTGGTTCGGATCAAAAGACCCTACGTCCAGTTGCTAATCACTCAAACAGAGGATTAACACTGTCACTATAATCAAAGTTGTTACAAACAGATAACAATTGAAAATACAACGTAAAGAAAACACCTCTCTTGAAACCCACAAGAGATGAAGAACAGCTTTCCCCAGAGACGACACAGCACACAATCCACTAAGAACTCCACTTAGTGATTCTTATCGCTTCTAGCCCACACCAGGTTCCAAAAGCCCCTTTTTCCTCCAACAAATAGTTCTCTGACACTCACAACACTTAACTTTTGTTTGAAAAGGTTGTTCAATTTTCTGAGAGCCTTAGAGAACCTTAAATAGAGAAATTAGGGTTTGGGAATTGGGATTTTCGGAACTAGAGAGTATTGGGATTAGGTTTTTCAAAAATAGGTTTAATTTGAAGTTGAAAATCAAAATCTGACTGAAATAATCGATTGAATGAAGTGTTAATCGATTATTACAGAGCCAAAATCAACAGAACCCCAAAACTCTCTGTTTTAATCGATTAAAAGCCCTGTTAATCGATTAATAGGCCTGTTAATCGATTAACAGGTGTGTTAATCGATTATTACAGTGAACAGTGACAGAAAATGGTTTTTCTCACTGTAATAATCGATTATCTGACCATTTAATCGATTAAACCCGAGGCAAACTGATAAATGTGAGTTTTTGAAGCTTCTAAAGTGCAGACTATTTACCGGCTATCTTAAACTCTAATATTACAGACTCAAACTAATCAAAACAGAGTTATTACACAATAAAACAAGTCTTCAACTCTTTAAGTTCTTTGTTCTTGAATCATCATCAAAATCAACAAGCTTCATGTCCATGTAAGTTCAACATCAAGTCCTTGTATGTTCAACAATCTCCCCCTTTTTTATGATGATCAAAATTTTCTTTTAAAGCCTTGTAATAACCTGTTTTATCTGTCATACTAACAAACACATTAAACATACCAGATAATATTTAAATTCAATCATAAGAGGCTTTAAATATTTCTCCCCCTATTTTGATTATAATAAAAAAATTAAGAGCTCCCCCTCAACATATGCATAACTTGAAGATAACTCTCCCTCAAAAAAAGCATTAAGAGAATACCACATTTTATTTCAGAAGGGAAAATTCATTACAACCCAAGAGAAAATAAAAACAAATTTAAAATTCTTCACTATCACTATGAAAGTGTGCATCAAATTTATTTTCTAAATGGCACACTTCATCATATACATCAGATATATGGCGTATTATTTCCTCATGCCGCACTCCAGAAAGAGTGAAGAATGCATGCATCCTCTAATTCATATTAGATAACATATTTTCCATAGATTGTCGGGTTTCAGGATGAGCAGAGGAAGTTCCAACACTTTGGATTTGATCAGAGGGAAACTCAGCAGCAGGGGGCATATCTTCATCAGAATCTTCATTATCGTCACCTTCGTTTGGAACGTCATCCTTGTGAACATAAATATTGTTGACACGCACCATTTGGAGTTGGGTTAATGTGTTGTCCAGCATGCGGTTTAAGTTATTCGTTCTTACTGTTTGTTCATCTTCGACATTTACTCCTTTGTATTCAAGAATGCGAGAGACAAGTGTTGAACATTCAAGGACTTGATGTTGCACTTGATGGACATGAAGATTGTTGATTTTGATGATGATTCAAGAACACAAAGACTTAGATTGTTGAAGACTTGTTTAGTATTGTAATAACTCTGTTTTAATTAGATTGAGTCTGTAATACTAGAGTCTGCACCTTAGAAGCTTCAAAAAGCTCAAATTTATCAACCAGGCTCGGCTTTAATCGATTAAATAGGGAAATAATCGATTAAAACAGTGAGAAAAACCATTTTCTATATCTGCTCACTGGTTTAATCGATTAACACACCTGTTAATTGATTATCAGGCCTGTTAATCGATTAACAACCCTTTTAATCGATTAAAACAGAGAGTTTTCGGGTTCTATTGATTTTGGCTCTATAATAATCGATTAACACTTCATTTAACCGATTATTTCAGTCAAATTTTGATTTTCAACTTCAAATCAACCCTATTTTCGAAAACCCTATTTCCAAGAACCTTAATTCCAAAATTCCCAATTCCCAAACCCTAATTTCTCTACTTAAGCTTCTCTATGGCACTCAGAAAAGTAGAACAACCTTTTTCATACAAAAGTTAAGTGTTGTGAGTGCCAGAGAACTGTTTGTTGCAAGAAAAAGGGGCTTTTGGAACCTGGTGTGGGCTAGAAGCGATAAGAATCACTAAGTTGAGTTCTTAGTGGATTGTGTGTTGTGCCGTCTCTAGGGAAAGCTGTTCTTCATCTCTTGTGGATTTCAAGAGAGGTGTTTTCTTTACTTTATCTTTTCCATTGTAATTTGTTTGTAACAATTGTGATTATAGTGACAACGTTAATCCTCTGTTTGAGTGATTAGCAATTGGACGTAGGGTCTTTTGATCCGAACCAGTATAAATCTCCTGTGTAAGATTCTCTTCTCTTCTCTATTTACATTTACACAGTTTTTAATCGGTAAAATTTGGGGAAATTTTGAAAACCTAATTTTTGTTAAAAAACCAATTCACCCCCCTCTTGGTTTTTGTCCGACCACGCGAACATTCTGTTGCGCGATTCTAACAAGTGGTATCAGAGCTTGCTTTGATAGTCATTCAAATTTTTCAAAAATGTCCGGACAAAATCAAACTTTTGCTGAAGTTGCGTCTATCAACAGACCCCCACTTTTTGCGGGTCAAAATTATCCTTTCTGGAAAGTAAGAATGCAAATCTTTTTAGAGTCTGTTGATAGAGGCGTTTGGGACGCTATTTTAAACGGTTCATATGTTCCTAAAGTTACTGAGAACGGTGTTGACGTTCCCAAACCTTTTTCTAGATGGACTGCAGAGGAAAACAGAAAAGCACAATTTGACGTTAGGGCTAGAAATATAATTTCATCTGCTTTAACCCTTGACGAGTTTTACAGGATTTCTGTTTGTAAAAGTGCTCAGGAGATGTGGGAAATGCTAAGAGTGACCCACGAAGGTACTGACGACGTTAAGAGAGCACATAAAAACTCCTTAATCCAAGAATACGAGATGTTCCAGATGCAACAAGGCGTAACGATTTTCGACGTTCTAAAGCGTTTCACTCACATTGTGAATCATCTCACCGGATTAGGTAAAATCTTTGACGTTGATGAATTAAATGTTAAAATTTTAAAATCTTTGGATAGGATATGGCAACCTAAGGTGACGGCCATCTCGGAGTCACAAAACCTTTCCACAATGTCTATGGCGGCGCTCTTTGGAAAGCTTAGAGAGCATGAGCTTGAATTAGGAAGACTAAATGAAGAAGAAGGACAATATCAAAAGAAGAACCTAGCCTTCAAAACCAAAATTTCCAAAGGTAAAAACAAAAAAGAAGAACAAGACTCAGAAAATGAAGAAGAAGAGTTGAGTCTTGTGATAAAGAAGTTCACCAAATTCATGAAAGCAAAAGGAAGGCACCCATTCAAAGGTAAAGGAAAGGTAAGAGAAAGTAGTTCCTTAAATATAAAATGCTATGGTTGTGGTGAAGCAGGACATGTAAAGACCGAATGTCCAAACAAGAAAAACGACGAATTCAAAGGCCAAAAGGTCTTCAAGAAGAAAGCCTATATTGCTTGGGATAACAGTGATTCAAGTTCGGAATCAAGTGACTCGGAAGTAGAAGCAAATATTTTCTTAATGACAAATGACAACATTTCTTCCGACTTTGAGGTAAGTGATTCCGACTCATCTTCAAGTGATGATGAAAATAATTATGATGAATTGCAAAATGCTTATAATGAATTGTTTAGTGCTTTCAAGAATTTGAAAAATGAATATAAAGTGGTAAAGAAGAATTTAAGTAGATCTGAAAAGGAAATAGACTCCTTAAAAATGAAAATCACATGTTTAGAAGAAAAGGAATTATTAGAAACGAAAATTGTATGTTTAGATGAGGATAATGATAAGAACTTAGCATGTGCAAATTGTAAAGAGCATGAATATGACATAGATATTCTTAATCATTTGCTAGACAAAGCCGAAAAGGAAATAGATGATCTTAAGAAGCATGAAATGGTGTTTGCTCAAAATAATGTAAATCATCAAGTTCCTTTGAAAAAGCCTAAAAGGAAAAATAAAAGAGTATGGGTAGAAAAAGGAACTAGAGCATCTATGATTAGAAATACATCATTTTCAAATGCTACATCTAAAGCATGTTTTTATTGCATGAAACAAGGTCACACTTCAAATAAATGTAAAATAAAACATTTTGGTGTTCCTAAAGGTAAATACATTTGGGTTCCTATTGTTAAATAATTTGTTATGTCTCTAACCCCAAGGACCCAAAAGTTGTGGGGACCTAAGTTTACTATATTCATGTTTTGTAGGAAACTTCCAAATCAAAGAAGTTTATGTGGTATCTTGATAGCGGATGCTCAAAACATATGACCGGAGATAAATCTAAATTTGTGAGTTTCAAAGTTAAGGAACAAGGATATGTAACTTATGGGGACAACAACAAAGGGAAGATCCTTGGAATTGGAAACATAGGTGGTGCAAACACTTTGCAGATCAAGGATGTGCTACTTGTTGATGGACTTAAGCATAATCTCCTTAGCATAAGTCAACTATGTGACAAAGGATTTAAGGTAATTTTTGAAAGTAAATTTTGCACCATACATTTGATAGATTCCGAAAATGTAGAATTAAAAGGCATTAGGCATAACAACATATATTTGATTGATTTGGATTGTTTACATGAGTCTAACATAACATGTTTAGTTGCTAAGGAAGAGAACCCTTGGTTATGGCATAAGAGAGCGGCTCATATAAATATGCATCATTTGAACAAATTGATTTCAAAAGACTTAGTTATTGGTTTGCCTAAGTTAAAATTTGAAAAAGATAGGTTATGTGATGCATGTCAAAAAGGTAAACAAGTAAAATCATCATTTAAATCAAAGAATGTTATTTCCACTTCAAAACCCCTAGAATTATTACATTTAGATTTATTTGGACCTTCTAGGATAAAAAGCTTTGGTGGAAATTATTATGGTCTTGTGATTGTTGATGATTATTCTAGATATACATGGACATTTTTCCTAACTATGAAAAGTGAAGCTTTTAAGGTCTTTAGAAAATTTGCAAAACAAATTCAAAATGAAAAAGACTTAAGAATTAAAGTTTTAAGAAGTGACCATGGTGGTGAGTTTCAAAATGAAAAGTTTGAAAATTATTGTGAAGAAAATGGAATATTACATAACTTTTCTGCTCCTAGGACTCCCCAACAAAATGGTGTAGTTGAAAGGAAAAATAGGTCATTAGAGGAACTTGCTAGAACTATGTTAAATGAATCTAATGTTCCTAAGTATTTTTGGGCTGATGCGGTTAGTACTGCATGTTATGTTTTAAATAGAATGCTCAATAGGTCAATTATTAAATCTACTCCTTATGAATTGTTTAATGGTAGAAAGCCTAATGTTGCTCATTTGAAAATTTTTCGATGTAAGTGCTTTGTGTTAAATAATGGAAAGGACAACTTAGGAAAATTTGAGTCTAAAGCTGATGAGGGCATTTTCTTAGGTTATTCTTTAACTAGCAAGGCTTACAGGGTGTTTAATAGAAGAACTTTAAATATTGAAGAATCTATTCATGTTACTTTTGGTGAAATTGTAGACCTTGGGGGAAATCCTCTTGAGTCAAATAAAGATCTTGCAGGTGATGATGAGTATATAAGAGAGACTCTTGATGAAATGTATTTGGAAGAAAATGAGCCTTCTCAAACACCTGAATTAGCAAAAGAATTGCAATCACCAAGAGGACTCTCAATGGACAATATCATTGGTGATATCTCAAAAGGGGTAAGAACTAGAAATATGACTAATTTTTGCATGTCTGTAGCTTTTGTGTCACAGATAGAACCCAAGAATGTTGAGGAAGCACTTAAAGATGATCAATGGTGCATAGCCATGCAAGAAGAACTTAACCAATTTGAAAGAAATCAAGTCTGGGAATTAATCCCAAGAGAAGAGTCACATCAAGTTATTGGAACCAAATGGGTGTTTAGAAACAAACTTGATGAAGATGGAAACATAATAAAGAATAAAGCCAGACTTGTTGCCAAAGGCTATTGTCAGGAGGAAGGTATAGATTATGATGAAACTTATGCTCCTGTTGCCAGGTTAGAGGCTATACGCCTACTTCTTGCTTATGCATCTTTGATGAAATTTAAATTATATCAAATGGATGTTAAAAGTGCATTTTTAAATGGTTTTATTAAAGAAGAAGTTTATGTGGAGCAACCCCCTGGTTTTGAAGATTTTAGTTATCCTAATCATGTTTTTAAATTAAAGAAATCATTATATGGATTGAAACAAGCTCCTAGGTCTTGGTATGAAAGGCTAAGTAGTTTCCTAACATCAAATGATTTTTCTAGAGGAAAAATTGATTCTACACTGTTTATAAAGAAAGTAAAAGAACATATGTTATTGGTCCAGGTATATGTTGATGATATTATTTTTTGATCAACTGATAATTCGTTATGTGTAGAATTTGCTAAGATAATGCAGGGAGAGTTTGAAATGTCTATGATGGGAGAATTGACATTCTTCCTTGGACTACAAATCAAGCAACTTAAAGATGGAATTTTCATCTCTCAAACCAAATACTGCAAAGAGATCCTTAAAAAGTTTGGAATGGACACCTCAAAGGAAGTTAACACACCTATGGGAACTTCATGCTATCTAGACAAGGATGAATCAGGTTTGGAAGTTAATCAATCTATGTATAGAGGTATGATAGGTTCACTGTTATACTTAACTGCAAGTAGACCTGATATTATGCATTATGTCTGTGTGTGTGCTAGATTTCAGGCTTGTCCAAAAGAATCTCACCTAATTGCAGTAAAACATATTTTGAAATATTTAAAAGGAACTACTGGTTTTGGTTTATGGTATCCATCTGATGCTTGTACTAGTTTAATAGGATATTCTGATGCTAATTATGGTGGATGCAAAATTGATAGGAAAAGTACTAGTGGGACATGTCATTTGTTAGGTTCATCTTTAGTATCTTGGCATTCTACGAAATAAGCATGTGTTGCTTTATCTACCACTGAAGCTGAATATATTGCAACTGGTAGTTGTTGTGCTCAAATCCTGTGGATGAAACAACAGTTAGAAGATTGTAGTATATTTTAAATGACATACCTTTGATGTGTGATAATACGAGTGCAATTAATCTTACTAAGAATCTAGTAATGCACTCTAGGACTAAGCACATAGAAATTAGACATCACTTTTTGAGAGATCATATTAGCAAAGGAAATTGTAAAATAGAGTATGTTGATATAAAGCATCAATTAGCAGATATTTTTACTAAGCCTCTACCCAAGGATAGATTTTATGATCTTAGAAGAGACTTAGGGATATTAGAAATAGCTTAAAGTTCTGCTTATTTAGACAGTTTTTGGATGATTATAATGTTAAAATTCATTATACAGAATGTTAATAGTTTATCATGTGTTAAAACCTTAAAAATTTGATGTACTCTCTGGAATAATCAATTAATTGGAGTTATAATCGATTATTTGCATCCAAAACACTCAAAACAGGACATTCCTCTAGGGATTAATCGATTAATTCGCCAATTAATCGATTAAATACAACATTAATCGATTAACTGCACAATTTAATCGATTAAATGGTTCTGGCACTGGTTTAATCGATTAATTCGAGTTTTAATCGATTAAACCTGGCATGTTTGGCTTCCTAGCCCTTTCCAACGGATCTCTTGACCTATATTCCCTTCCATATGACCGTTGGACATGCTTGGCTATAAGTAGGAGCCTCCATTTCACTTCTACTCACTTCTATCTCTTGAAATCAAGCTTTCTTGCCTTATTCTATCAATCTTGCCCTCTTTTCAATACATTTAGCTTTCTAAATCTTGTTGTTATTCCTCCAATCTTTCAATGGCCTCATCTTCTCGTGCTAAGATCCCTACTAGAAGAAGATTTGCACCCTCATCTCGTCCCCGTCCTAATTCTGTAGAAGGATGGATTTCTGATACAGATGGCCAACAAGAATTTCTGACCTATTGGAAGGAACGTGCTATTATTTCTCCAAAGTTCCTTATTGGTGAACAGTTCATCAATAGGGGATTCAACTTTCCCAACCTCCTTGAAATTCAAGGAGTTCTCCCCTTCATCTAAATGCAAGGTACGTATTATCCTCACCTTGTTAGGGTATTTTACTCTAGATTTAAATTTAGAGATCAAATTGCTACCTCTAGAGTAAAAGGCGTCACAATTATTCTTGACGATGATATTTGGGAGAACGTTGCCCACTTTCCAATTAGAGAAGATGCTATTAACATTTATGGTGAGTTAGATGATTTTGATAGGTTCTTAGCTTACCGTTCTTTTCTGCGAAATCCCTCCATGGAGATTGGGCGTCTCCTTCTTGCTGGACCTTTGAAGAAGGAGGAACGCATGATTTTACATCTACTTGTCTGGATCCTCTGTCCCCGGGCTACGAATCATGCTCAATGTTCTTCAATCGATCTTCGTATTATTCATGCCATAATGAATAATGAGCCTTTAGATTGGGGCGTTCTTGTCACCATGACCATGTTAAAAGCCAAACGTCATCCCACCTTCAAAGTTCCATATGCCCTCCTTGTCTCTCTCATTCTTGAATACAAGGGAGTAAATGTCGAAGGTGAACAAACAGTACGCACAAATAACTTGAATCGCATGCTGGACAACAAATTGATCCAACTCCAAATGGTGCGTGTTAATGATATTTATGTTCACAAGGATGACGTTCCAAATCAAGGTGAAGATAATGAAGATTCTGATGAAGATATGCCTCCTGCTGCTGAATTTCCCTCTGATCCAATCCAAAGTGTTGGAACTTCCTCTACCCATCATGAAACCTGACAATCCATGGAAGACATGTTATCTGACATGAATTAGAGAATGCAGTCATTCTTCACTCTTTCTGGAGTACGACGTGAGGAAATAATTCGCCGTATATCTGATGTAGATGATAAAGTGTGTCATTTAGAAAATAGATTTGATACACACTTTCATAGTGATGATAGTGAAGAATTTTAAATTTGTTGTTATTTTTCTTCTTCTTATATTGTAATGAATGCTTATCTCTGAAATAAAATGTGGTGTTCTTTTAATGCTTTGATTGAGGGGGAGTTTTTCTCTAAGTTATGCATATTTTGAGGGGGAGCTCTTATGTTTGTAATAGAAGAATTATTTTTGATTCTAATCAAAATAGGGGGAGAAAATATTTAAAGCCTAAATATGATTGTTTTTAAATATTATCTGGTATGTTTAATGTGTTTATTAGTATGACAGATAAAACAGGTTATTACAAGGCTTTAAAAGATAATTTTGATCATCATAAAAAAGGGGGAGATTGTTGAACATTCAAGGACTTGATGTTGCACTTGATGGACATGAAGATTGTTTATTTTGATGATGACTCAAGAACACAAAGGCTTAGATTGTTGAAGACTTGTTTAGTATTGTAATAACTCTGTTTTAATTATATTGAGTCTGTAATATTAGAGTTTGAGATAGTCGGTACATAGTCTGCACCTTAGAAGCTTCAAAAAGCTCAAATTTATCAACCAGGCTCGGCTTTAATCGATTAAATAGGGAAATAATTGATTAAAACAGTGAGAAAAACCATTTTCTGTATATGCTCACTAGTTTAATCGATTAACACACCTGTTAATCGATTAACAGGCATGTTAATCAATTAACAACCCTTTTAATCGATTAAAACAGAGAGTTTTGGGGTTCTGTTGATTTTTGCTCTGTAATAATCGATTAACACTTCATTTAATCGATTATTTCAGTCAAATTTTGATTTTCAACTTCAAATCAACCATATTTTCGAAAACCCTATTTCCAAGAACCTTAATTCCGAAATTCCCAATTCCCAAACCCTAATTTCTCTACTTAAGCTTCTCTATGGCACTCAGAAAAGTAGAACAACCTTTTTCATACAAAAGTTAAGTGTTGTGAGTGCTAGAGAACTGTTTGTTGCAAGAAAAAAGGGCTTTTGGAACCTGGTGTGGGCTAGAAGCGATAAGAATCACTAAGTGGAGTTCTTAGTGGATTGTGTGTTGTGCCGTCTCTAGGGAAAGCTGTTCTTCATCTCTTGTGGATTTCAAGAGAGGTGTTTTCTTTACTTTATCTTTTCCATTTTAATTTGTTTGTAACAATTGTGATTATAGTGACAGCGTTAATCCTCTGTTTGAGTGATTAGCAACTGGACATTGAAGCACTTGGAGGATTTGATGAAGACTTAGATATAATTTGATGAAGACATAAATTTAGTTTAGGTTGTGGGTGTGTAGATGATTAGGTTTTTAACTTGAGCACTTAATCCCTTGATAGACCATTATATGTTGTGATGAAGCGCCTTAATCTTCTGCATAGCATTGAAAATCATTTTCTGCATTAAAAGAACAAACTAAGTTTTTTCAATCTGTTGAAAAAGATTTTCAATCGGTTAAAATCACTTAACAGAATAAGGGGTTCTATATAATCGTATTTTCCATTGATTGATTCGCAGAATCAACAAGTTAAAATAACTTAGTAAATTTCTCAATATAAAGGTTTCGGAAAAACAATCAATTGAAATACTTTTTAATCTGTTGAAAAAGAAAGATATTTTTCAATCTAAGAGTTTTCGGAAAAACAATCAGTTGAAACGTTTTTCAATCTGTTAAAATAAAGATATTTTTTAAGTCTAAATGTTTTCAGAAAAACAATATGTTGAAATGGTTTTCAACCTGTTGAAACAGAGTGCTGTCATTTTTCATTAAGTTGTTTTAATCCATTAAAACTCGAATCAATCGATTAAATGGAACTTTAAACGAAATCAATCGATTGAATCGATGTCTTAATCGATTAAAAGGAACTTTAAATGAAATCAATCGATTGAATCGATCTTTTAATCGATTGAAATAATACTCTAATCGATCATAGTTTCATTTTAATCGATCATAACTCGGTCTGATCGATCATACTTCTGTTCTAATCGATCATAACTCGGTCTGATCGATAATACTTCAGTTCTAATCGATCATAACTCGGTCTGATCGATCATACTTCTGTTCTAATCGATCAGATTCTCTTCTAAACCTGTTTTACTGCTAACCAACTTATCTTTTGACTCTCTAAAACAGTTTTTAACAGATGAAACGTTTTGTTTTTCTGATTTACTCTATATATACAGATTTGATTCATCTTTTGAAGATATACAGTACAATACACTACTTGAGAAAACTTGAGAAATCAATCTGTGAATCGTTCATCTACGTTTTTCTCTCTGCATTCAAGATTTTGTCATATCATAAGGTGCTTTGATCAACATTGTGGTCATTCACAGCGAGAGAGTGCTTTAGAATTGGTGCTGGGCAATTAGAATTCAAAGTCCAGGTTTCTTCTTTCCTTATTCTTTTGTATCGTGTGAATTGTGTAGATTGGATTGTAATCTACACTTGGTACGATAGCTTGGATTTGGTTACTTGGGTGTTTTTCAAGATTCTATCTTATAGGTTGAAGAGATAGTTCTTGGTGTAGATTGGTGAGGATCTACGGGTTGTAATTGTCACTTGGTATTAGTGAAAACTTGACGAGGTTTTGTCAAGAAGCTGGACGTAGCTCTGGATTAGAGTGAACCGAGTATAAATTTGTGTGTTGATTTCTTTCTATCATCTCTTTTAAATTCTGAATATAAGCTTGCTTGTGTTTTAAATCAAATCATCTTTTCAAGAATTGAATAAAGATAACTCATTCTTCCAAAAGAAAGTAAAGTTTTGCGAAAAAGTTTTTCAAGTTCAATTCACCCCCCTCTTGAACTCAACCATTAATTCTTTCAATTGGTATCGAAGCTGGTTCTTGTAAGTTACTCAAGTAATCGGTCCAATGGCTGAGGGAAAGATGAATTTTTCGAAGGAGCCTCCATAAAGAGGCCTCCACTTTTTGCTTGGTGTGAATTATTCTTTACGGAAGGTTAGAATGAAAATCTTTATTGAATCCCTTGATAGAGGCATTTGGGAAACAATTGTTAATGGTCCTTTTAAACCAACTCATATAGTAGATGGTAAAGCTGTTGAGAAAAGTTGGAGTGAGTTGACTCGATGCGAGAAAATAGGAGAGTGCAATATGATTATACTGCAAAGAATATTATTACCTCTGCCTTAAATCTTGATGAGTTTTTCGGGGTGTCTCGGTGTGCTTACGCCAAAGAAATGTGGGAAATTCTAGAGGTCACACATGAAGGAACATCCGATGTGAAAAGGGCAAGAAAGCATGAGTTAATCGGGGACTATGAGTTGTTTAAAATGCAGCAAGGGGAGACAATTGCGGATGTGCGAGAAAAGATTCACGCACATAGTTAATCATTTGATCGGGCTAGGGAAGACCTTTGACAAGGAGGAGTTGAATATCAAAATACTGAAGTGTTTGGACAGAACTTGGCAACCAAAGGTGACAGCAATATCTGAATCAAGAGATTTGACTGAAATGACTACTGCCTCACTTTTTGGTAAGTTAAGGGAACACGAGTTGGAAATCAATCGGTTCAAAGAACAAGAGAATGCAGAAAAGAAAAGTAGAAATATTGTTCTCAAGACGATTGAAGAAAACGAGTGGTTCGAAGAAGATGAGTCCGAGAACCTGACTTTATTGGTTAAGAAATTCGGGAAATTTCGAGAAGAAAGAACAAGACTGGCCAAGTAAAAAGGTACAATGATAGAAAGAGCTGAATCTGTTCAAAATAATATTACTTGTTATTCTTGTGGTAAACAGGGTCACATAAGGAGCGACTGTCGAGAAAAGACCAAGAATCGGAACAAGAAAGATTCAAGATACAAAGGGAAAAAGGCCTACATAGCTTGGCAAGACAATGAATCTTCTTCCGAGTTCGAATCCGAAGGTGAAGAGGTGAACTTGTGTTTGATGGTCGGTTCGTGAATCCTCTTCATCACATGTAAGTTCAACTCCTACGAGAAAATGAAATGAATTACAGACACATTACTTGAATGCTTTCAATGAAATGCATAGTGAAGCCAGAAATTTATCTCATACAAATAATCGGTTGAAAGGGCTAAATAACTTGGTTAGAAAATAGAGTTAAAACTCGGAAAAGAACTGCTAGAAAGCAAAACAGATTTAGAACATCTAGATATTATCTATTCATCTGCGAGATAATGTTGTTGTTAATAAGAATTGTGAAAAGTGTACTTGTTTTACAAAATAAGGTTGATTACTTAACTAAAACCTTAACAAAATTTACTCAAGGTAAAGAGAATTTAGATGCACTTGCTTGGATCTCAAAGCTGTGTGTTTGAACGTTCGGAATTGGGTACAAACCTAGGAATGGGGTAAAAACTAAGAAATATTTGAACTTCTTTTCATATAGAAAAACAACGGCATCTCCTTTCTCATCTTGTCATTACTTGCATGAAGAAAGGACATACTATAAAATTTTGTCATGCTAGAAAATATTTTGTGCCGCAAGGTAGGAAGAGATGGGTTCCAAAACATGTTAAGCGAGAAAGTTTGACTCCCAAGGACCCAAAATATTTAAAGGGTACCAAATGCTTTATGTTTGACTTTTCGGGAACAGCATCAAGAGTCTCTTTGGTACCTGGACAGCGGATGCTCAAGGCACATGACAGGTGACATTTCAAAATTCCAGAAGTTGAAATTGAAGAATGGGGGTCATGTGACTTATGGAGACAACAACAAGGGAAGAATTCTTGGTTACGGAGATATTGGAGATGGTGAATCTGTAACCATTCACAATGTTCTTTTTGTTGAAGGTCTCAAACACAATCTGATAAGTATAAGCCGGTTATGTGATCTTGGTCACAAAGTTGTTTTCAAACCAGAAAAATGTCTTATCTGTGAGCCGAGAATCGACACGGTAATGTTGGTAGGTAAGAGGTTAAACAACATATACATGTTAGATATTAAGCGAGTCTATATCATCTCAAAGTTGTCTTCTTACTAAAAAAGAAGAATCTTGGTTGTGGCATAGAAGGCTTGCTCATATACATCTTAACCATCTTGACAAACTGATTTCAAAAGAGTTAGTTTTTGGGCTGCCTAAGCTTCAAATCTTGAAAGACAAAATCTGTGAAGCTTGTTTGAAAGGCAAACAAACCGGAAAATCTTTTTCAAACAAAAACATTGTTTCAACTTCTAGACCTTTGGAACTGCTTCACATGGATTTGGTTGGTCCTTCAAGGAATAAAAGCCTAGGTGGTAATCTTTATATCATGGTGATTGTTGATGATTTTTCCAGATTTACCCGGATCTGTCTTTCTTAAAGCTAAATCTGATTCCTACAAATCTTTCAAAAGGCTTGCCAAGGTTTTACATAATGAGAAGGGATATTTCATTACATCTATTCAAAGTGACAATGGTGGAGAATTTGTAAATGAGAAGTTTGAATCATTTTGTGAAAAATTTGGTATAAAACACAATTTCTCTGCTCCAAGAACTCCTCAACGAGAATGGTGTTGTGGAAAGAAAGAACAGATCAATTGTGGAGCTTGCGGAACAATGTTGAGTGAAAATTCTTTACCAAAATACTTCGGGCTGATGCAGATCAACACTGCTTGTCATGTTTTGAATAGAGTCTTGATTAGACCCATGCTTAAGAAAACCCCATATGAACTGTACAAAGGAAGAAAACCCAACATAAACTATTTCGAGGTCTTTGGATGTACATGTTTTGTTTTAAACAATGGGAAAGAAAACATTGGCAAGTTTGATGAAAAATCTGACAAAGGAATTTTTCTTGGTTACTCAACTCACGGCCATGCATATAGAGTTTATAATTTGAGATTGATATCGGTTGAAGAATCTGTACATGTTGTGTTTAATGAGTCTCCTCGAGTTGTGCGAGAATAGATCAACGAGTGCTGCTGATGAAGAAGATTTAACCGATAATTCTTATCGGTTGAAATGTCCCAGTAGCACGAGATCGAGCATACTTGTTGAAGAGGGTGATCCATCTGTGGACCCTATAAAAGCCGATCCATCTACAATTACCGTAGAACAGGGAAGAAGATGTTCTGGAAGAGCTTCCTAAAGAGTGGATTGTCCCAAGAAATCTCTCTCTAGACAATGTCATCGGGCAAATTAATAAGGGAGTATCTACTAGACATTCTCTTAATCAATTCCGTAATCATATGGCATTCATTTCACAAATAGAGCCTAAGACAGTTAAAGAAGCATTAAATGATGAATACTTGGGTTAGTGCCATGCATGATGAACTCAATCAATTTGAAAGGAATAATGTATGGGAATTAGTTCCTAAAATCAGTGATATCAATGTAATTGGTACTAAGTGGGTATTCAAAAACAAGCTAGATGAACATGGCATTATCACTAGGAATAAAGCTAGGTTGGTAGCCAAAGGGTATAACCAACAAGAGGGCATTGATTTTGATGAAACATTTGCACCTGTAGCTAGGCTTGAAGGCTGTTAGATTATTATTAGCTTATGCCTGTTTAAGTGGTTTCAGATTACTACGAGATGGATGTAAAGAGTGCCTTTCTTAATGGACTTATCAATGAAGAAGTGTATGTTTCTCAACCTTCTGGGTTTGAAGATCACAAGCATCCCGACCATGTCTACAAATTGAAAAAGGCTCTTTATGGCTTGAAGCAAGCACCTAGACAATGGTATGAGAGGTTAAGTAATTTTCTAATTGATCAAGGGTACAAGCGAGGTGAGGTTGATAAAACTCGTTCATTAAGAAATGCTGGAACTGATATTATTCTAGTGCGGGTGTATGTAGATGATATCATTTTCGGTTCCACCAATAATGCCATGTGTAATAAGTTTGTAAAAGAAATGCAAAGTGAATTTGAAATGTCTATGATGGGAGAATTGAATTTCTTCCTTGGTCTCCAAGTTAAACAATTAAGAAATGGCATTTTTCTTAGTCAATCTAAATACTGCAATGAACTGTTAAAGAAATTTGATATGCACAATTGCAAGGAATCCTCTACACCAATGTCTACTAGCTGCTTGTTTAGATTTAGATGAAAAAGGGAAACCTGTTGATCAAACTAAATATAGAGGTTTGATTGGTTCTCTGCTTTATCTAGCTGCTAGTAGGCCTGACATTATGTTTAGTGTATGTCCGTGTGCAATATTTCGGGCAAATCCAAAGGAATCACATCTTACTCGCTGCCAAAAGGATTACGAAGTACCTTAAGGGAACAGATCAATGTTGGACTATGGTATCCTGAAGGTGCGTCCCTTAAGCTTGTTGGATTTTCCGATTCGACTTTGCGGGATGTAGATTAGACAGAAAAAGTACCTCCGGTACTTGTCATTTACTGGGGAGCGAGTCTTATATCGTGGCACGACAAAAAGCAAGCGTGTGTTGCTCTGTCAACTGCGAAAGCTGAATACATTGCAGCTGGGAGCTGTTGTGCTCAAAGCATTTATCTCAAGCAACAACTAACAGATTATGGAGTAATTCTAAACAAGGTACCTCCGGTTTGTGACAATACTAGTGCAATAAACTTAACTAAGAATCCTATTCAACACTCTAGAACTAAGCATATTGAAATTAGACATCACTTTATTAGAGAACACGTATCTAGGGGTGACTTGTGAGATTTTATTTGTTGAATCCGAAAAACGGTTAGCTGATTTATTCACTAAACCACTTCCTAGAGATAGACTTAATATGCTTAGAACTGAATTAGGAATTCTAGATATATCTAGTATTGCATAACTAATTTGTTACAGTGATTGTATGCCTTTTAACGAGCTGATAACAAGTTCAATCGATTAATAATTGCATGAATAACTTGACATTATTTGTTTTAATCGATTGAAAGCGTGAAATAATCTGTTGATTTCCTGTTTCTTACTCTCGGTATTGATGTGTTAGTAGTTCAATCGATTAAATAAGTTTTTAATCGATTTATTTCATTAATCTTGTTGCTCTGCACATTTTCTTCTATAAATCAATCGATTAAATCTTCGATTCAATCGATTGAATTCACTAATGGTACTCTGAATCATTTTCTTTTACAAAATAATCGATTTATTTTTTGATTCAATCGGTGTATTTCACTTATAAGTATCTACGATTACAAAATCAGTTGGTTTCACGAAATATCAATTGATTATTTTTCTTCTAGGGCTAGTTGTATGTACTTTGTCTCTAACCGATTTCTACGAGTAAGCTGAAAGCATTTACAACAAGATAAACTTCAACTACTCTCTTAAATATCAAAGATATCCAATAAAAGTTGAATGACTCCGATTGGATATCGGATGTGTGGGTAATTAAAGTGTACAGTAGCAATTCTCTCTCCTCTTTATCATCACTTTGCACGAAACAATAAATCGAGTAAAGACAAAAATTTTTTTAAGCTGATAAAGATTGTGTATTCTCATTCCTATAGTATTATTTTCTCCTTTGAGCTTCTTTTTTCTCGGTTCTTCTCCGTTCGTTCATTCCAAAAATCAAATATGTTCAAGCGCACAAAGTGCGGTAGGAAGAAATCAAGCGGGGCGAGTCGTCTTACGTTCGGCAGGAACAAAATGTTGAAGGAAGGATTGAGACTTGGTTCAACGGGGACCAAGAGCAAATGAATCTGTTTATCCATGAGTTGAGCGAGAAAACAAGTCAACATACCAAAGCTGTTAAAGTTTTCCTGGTTTGATGCTTGAAGGATTTAGAGGCATCGGAAAGCTGTCGCAACATCAAAAGCTTCGAAGTTTACGGAGTTGAACGGTAGGATTTATCCAGACTTGATCAAAGTTTTCTTCACAAATTTGTCCTTTGAAGGTTCCACCTTGAAAACCCAAGTTAAAGGTGTGGACATTGAGATTACTCCTAACATCCGGAAGGAGGTTGCTTGGTTTAAAGGATTTAGGAGTGAAAGTCACCAAAGGGTGTACTTCGATGTGGAGGAATTTAATAAGGTTCAATATTTTCGGTCATGCATGAAGAATAGGCATGACTACGTCGACTTCGTTCAATGCTGGGAAACTAAAATTGGAAGAAAGGTTGCTTGCCTGCATTGTGTCTTGGCAGCTCACTCCGAGGGGGAGCAATCATGCGGTGCTAAATGAGGGAGATTTAGTACTAATGTATTGCATTCACCACGAGGATTCGGGTAAGCTGGGTTTTTGTCATCAAAGACCACATGATCAAGGCAAAAAGACTCGGTGATTTCAGGTACCCCTATGCTATACTTGATTTCCAAATTTTTAACATATTTTGGTGTTGATCTTGAAGGAGAACTTGTCGAGACAGTTCGTTCAACAAACGAAATAAATAACTCTATGCTTCACAAAATGGGATTTATGAAAGTTGATGGTGAGTGGGTATCCAAGGAGGATGCTTGGAAGAGATGAAGAAAGTGATGAAGATGGACAAGAGGAAGAAAATATCAACACCGATATTCCTGGCACTTCTAGAGCTCATCCATATGATCCTATGGAAGAAGTGATCCCGTTGGAGATGATTCCATATAATTCACCCCCGACCAGTGGCACACCTCTATCACGAGTTTGAAAGAACAATGCTGCATGACAAATGAATCAACTTCAAGGCGATCAAAGGAGGCATATGAATATGACTACAGACTATAAGGGCTCGACAGACACTATTTGGATGAGAATTTTAATTGCAAGGTTCCAGGCACATCGATAATCAACTTGAAGACATTTACAACGGAATTGTGGAAATACAATTCAACCCAGGTCCGGAGATGATTGAAGTTTACTTGATCAATGTCTGCTGATAATTCTGTTTTTTTTTCTTTTCTTAGTTGGTTTTATATTACGCTTTTTATTTGGGGTTCCCACGTGGACTCATTGGATTCGTAACTACAACAATCTATTTGATGCAGTCAAATAGGGGAGAAGTAATTTGCTTAAAGCTGTCACTACACACACACCACAAAATATATGTCTACGGTGCGGTATTTTTGTTTTGCGGTGCGAGTGGTTATTTGTCTCCATCAAATAGGGGAGATTGAAGCACTTGGAGGATTTGATGAAGACTTAGATATAATTTGATGAAGACATAAATTTAGTTTAGGTTGTGGGTGTGTAGATGATTAGGTTTTTAACTTGAGCACTTAATCCCTTGATAGGCCATTATATGTTGTGATGAAGCGCCTTAATCTTACGCATAGCATTGAAAATCATTTTCTGCATTAAAAGAACAAACTAAGTTTTTTCAATCTGTTGAAAAAGATTTTCAATCGGTTAAAATCACTTAACAGAATAAGGGGTTCTATATAATCGTATTTTCCATTGATTGATTCGCAGAATCAACAAGTTAAAATAACTTAGTAAATTTCTCAATATAAAGGTTTCGGAAAAACAATTAATTGAAATACTTTTTAATCTGTTGAAAAAGAAAGATATTTTTCAATCTAAGAGTTTTCGGAAAAACAATCAGTTGAAACGTTTTTCAATCTGTTAAAATAAAGATATTTTTTAAGTCTAAATGTTTTCAGAAAAACAATATGTTGAAATGGTTTTCAACCTGTTGAAACAGAGTGCTATCATTTTTCATTAAGTTGTTTTAATCCATTAAAACTCGAATCAATCGATTAAATGGAACTTTAAACGAAATCAATCGATTGAATCGATGTCTTAATCGATTAAAAGGAACTTTAAATGAAATCAATCGATTGAATCGATCTTTTAATCGATTGAAATAATACTCTAATCGATCATAGTTTCATTTTAATCGATCATAACTCGATTCGATCGATCATACTTCGTTCTAATCGATCATAACTTCGGTCCGATCGATCATACTTCGATTCTAATCGATCATAACTTCGGTCTGATCGATCATACTTCGTTCTAATCGATCAGATTCTCTTCTAAACCTGTTTTACTGCTAACCAACTTATCTTTTGACTCTCTAAAACAGTTTTTAACAGATGAAACGTTTTGTTTTTCTGATTTACTCTATATATAGAGATTTGATTCATCTTTTGAAGATATACAGTACAATACACTACTTGAGAAAACTTGAGAAATCAATCTATGAATCGTTCATCTACGTTTTTCTCTATGCATTCAAGATTTTGTCATATCATAAGGTGCTTTGATCAACATTGTGGTCATTCACAGTGAGAGAGTGCTTTAGAATTGGTCTTGGGCAATTAGAATTCAAAGTCCAGGTTTCTTCTTTCCTTATTCTTTTGTATCGTGTGAATTGTGTAGATTGGATTGTAATCTACACTTGGTACAATAGCTTGGATTTGGTTACTGGGTGTTTTTCAAGATTCTATCTTATAGGTTGAAGAGATAGTTCTTGGTGTAGATTGGTGAGGATCTACGGGTTGTAATTGTCACTTGGTATTAGTGAAAACTTGACGAGTTTTGTCAAGAAGCTGGACGTAGCTTCTGGATTAGAGTGAACCAGTATAAATTTGTGTGTTGATTTCTTTCTATCATCTCTTTTAAATTCTGAATATAAGCTTGCTGTGTTTTAAATCAAATCATCTTTTCAAGAATTGAATAAAGATAACTCATTCTTCCAAAAGAAAGTAAAGTTTTGCGAAAAAGTTTTTTAAGTTCAATTCACCCCCCCTCTTGAACTCAACCATTAATTCTTTCAGACATAGGGTCTTTTGATCCGAACCAGTATAAATCTCCTGTGTAAGATTCTCTTCTCTTCTCTATTTACATTTACACAGTTTTTAATCGGTAAAATTTGGGGAAAATTTTGAAAACCTAATTTTTTTTAAGAAACCAATTCACCCCCCCCCCCTCTTGGTTTTTTTCCGACCACGCGAACATTCTGTTGCGCGATTCTAACAACAAGGAGGGCATATGGAATTTTGAAGGTGGGATGGCGTTTGGCTTTTAACATAGTCATGGTGACAAGAATGCCCCAATCTAAAGGCTCATTATTCATTATGGCATGAATAATACGAAGATGGATTGAAGAACATTGAGCATGATTCGTAGCCCGAGGACATAGGATCCAGACAAGTAAATGCATAATCATGCGTTCCTCCTTCTTCAAAGGTCCAACTTGAAGGAGATGCCCTATTTCCATGGAAGGGTTTCGCAGAAAAGAGCGGTAAGCCATGATCCTGTCAGAATCATCTAACTCACCAAATACGTTAATAACATCTTCTCTTATAGGAAAATGGGCAACGTTCTCCCAAATATCATCATCGAGAATAATTGTTACCCCCTTTACACGAGAGGTAGCAATTTGATCTCTAAATTTGAACCTAGAGTAAAATACCCTAACTAAGTCAGGATAATACGTACCTTGCATTTGGATGAAAGGGAGAACTCCTTGAATTTCAAGGAGATTAGGAAACTTGAATCCCCTATTGATGAACTGATCACCAATAAGGAACTTAGGAGAAATAATACTACGTTCCTTCCAATAAGACAAAAATTCTTGTCGGCCTTCTGCATCAGAGATCCATCCTTCTACAAAATTAGGATGGGGATGAGATGAGGGTGCAGATCTTCTTCTGGTGGGAATTTTAGCACGAGAAGATGAGGCCATTGTAGGATTAGAAGAGTAACAAGAAGATTTAGGAGGACAAGTTAAGATAGAAGAAAGCAAGATTGATAGAATGAGGCATCTAAAAATTAGATGAACTCTCTGGAATAATCGATTATTTGGAGTTATAATCTAATTTTTGAGGTTTATACACATGATAATCTATTAACATCCTACATAATGAATTATAACATTACAACCATCCAAAATCTGTCTAGTTAAGCAGAACTTAAGCTATTTCTAATATCCCTAAGTCTCTTCTAAGATCATAGAATCTATCCTTGGGTAGGGGCTTAGTAAAAATATCTGCTAATTGGTGCTTTGTATCAACATACTCAATTTTACAGTTTCCTTTGCTTATATGATCTCTTAAGAAGTGATGTCTAATTTCTATATGCATAGTCCTAGAGTGCATTACTGGATTCTTAGTAAGATTAATTGCACTCGTATTTTCACACATTAAAGGTATGTCATTTAGAAATATACTATAATCTTCTAGCTGTTGTTTCATCCACAAATTTTGAGTACAACAATTGCCAGCTGCAATATATTTAGCTTTAGTGGTGGATAAAGCAACACATGCCTGTTTCTTAGAATGCCAAGATACTAAAGATGAACCTAACAAATGACATGTCCCACTAGTACTCTTTCTATCAATTTTGCATCCACCATAATCAGCATCAAAATATCCTATTAAACTAGTACAAGCTTCAGATGGATACCATAAGCCAAAACCAGTAGTTCCTTGTAGACCCCTAATTTTGCCCGGCCTCTCAAAATAAAAAGCTAGAGGAACTTCGCCCGAAGATGGAGTTCATCCGGCTTCCCAAAACCGAGGAAACCTCCCGCAACAAACACAGAGATTGCTCGTCTGCACGATAAAGGACAAAGGAGACTTCCTATACAGAGATAAAGCTCGCCCGACATCTTAATGAAGGCCAAGAAGACTTCCTATATGAAGATAAAGCTTCAACGGACACACATCGGCATCAAACGACGTCCGAAAAAAGGAAAGGAAAGCTTCTCGGGGGTCCCGGAACGCGAAGACAGGCCAAAGCAGTTTGGGACGGCCGTCCCAAACACACCTGGCCGTCCCAAACACCAAAATTGCATGTGAGACGCACGTCTCACATTTGGGACGCGCGTCCCAAGTCCCTAAATTCAAATGGGACGGCCGTCCCAAATGCACCAGGCCGTCCCAAACTGTCCCAATGTAAAATGTGCAGTTGGGACGGCCGTCCCAACCCAAACGGCCGTCCCAGATGTCCAGGCGAAAAATGGCTATAAATAGGAGCCTCATTTGTCTCATTCCACACACCAGACAACTCAGAAGACTTGTCTACTTCTCTCCCTCTCTCGAATGATCTTTCTGATTGCCTTTAGAAGGTAACAATCAGTTAAGGAATTTGTATTCCGGCATTCGATTCTTCTAGAAAATTTAGTCGAGTCGAGTCTGTAATCGAGAGGAGAGTCATTGTAGAGCGAGGACTGCCGAAAAGCGTCCTTATTGAAACAGAGTTGATATATAAAGCTTGCTACGGAGGTTCTTCTCAAATCTCTTCTCCTTTACTGCTTTATTTATTGCTTCATAAAATGTAAATAAAATCATGTAGATAGCCATATTTACTATACGAATAAAATAAGGGTAACTGCGTAATTTCTCATAATCTTCACTTAATGAATTAATCCGTCATAGGGAACCCAAAAGGGGCGTTGTGGGGTGCTAACACCTTCCCCACACGTAACTAACTCCCTTACCCAACTCTGGTTATAATGGCCAAGTTGGTTTTTATTAAAATCAACGCCTTTTTTCCTTTTCCAATGTTTCCGGTCAAAACATTGGTGGCAACTCCAAAAGAACCCCTTTTCGAAAACCTTGCTTTTATTAGAGGACAGTTCAGTGTTGAGCGCCTCGGAAGCAATGAACACAATTTTAACAAAAAACGCGAGTCTCAACCATCTTTTCGCGACCGCTCGCATTAACGTTCGAAGACGTCCCAGGACGTCGGAACGGACGACGGCGACAGATGGCGACTCCACTGGGGAAGTCCGAGAGTTGATCCCATTTAGTGACGGATAAATTCAAACTAAGCAAAGATTTGAAATTACGCATTTACCCTTCTGTATGTTTTTATTGTATGGCTTTAAATAACTGTTGTATGATTATTTTTGCAAATTGTTTGAAATATAAATTGCACACAAAAACCCTTGCACACAAAAATCCCTCTATACCCGGGGGCAAGATTGAATACCTATAGGGAGTGGGTGGCAGATACGATCGGTTAGTTGGCACACGGGGCTACTACCGTTGTCGGAAAACCACCAACTCAAGGTGATAACTCTCTTCTTTTGGTCTAAGGTTGTCGCCACGGAGTTCCGTGCATGACCCGAGGACTAAGATATTGAGAGGTCCCTATAATGGGGGCACCTTGGGGACCTTTGGCTTTGGTAAGAACAGTTAGAACCGCCTAAACCAAGCACATTTCTGCAGGAAAACCCTACCTCGTGATTAAATAAGCATGGCTCTGCTCGCGGATGTATGAATTGTGTGTGCATTTGTTTGCTGCATTTGTATTGATACATTAGCATAGGGTAATCATACAACAAACAAAAAAAATGAAAAAACCCTAAAAATCATAAAAAGTGAAAAGATAAAAGACCTTTATCTCGGACAGTCTTCAGTTAAGCTAGCCTGGTTTCAGGTTCTTTGTAAGCTAAGTAGCCACGTTGACCGACAGAAGAGATAAAGGGTCATAAAAAAATATATAAAAACAATTAAAGCAATAAAAATGCCTTTTACTTTAAAAAGATTCTTGGCAAAGTCGTATCATTCATACCATATCATCCAATAAGTGGTAAAACTAAGAGAAAATAATTGCAGCATGCTCATCATTTTAATAAACCCCTAAAAAATGGGTCTTAGAGACGTTTTTTGGGAAATTTACTGGGCCAAATCGCCATTGGCCATTTGCAGCTTGGTTCTTCACCCTTTTCTCTTCGTTTTGACATGCTGTGCATCCAAATCGGACAATCCAGTCAAAAGTTATGCCACTTTCAATATCTGCTGTCATAAAAAATATTTTTGTAGTGCATGCATAAACACACTCATTCTAGGATGCATTAGATATCCTTAGACAATAGCGAAAGAGACCCAAGTGCGTTTATCACCTTCCTAGAAGAGATAAGTGCGCTAAGGTATGTTGGCAACCTTTTAAAAAAAAAAGGAAGTTAACACACTAAGGTGGGTATGGTACCCTTAAAACATAGGCTTTTGAGAAGATACCAAAGCTATTGTCTAAGGCATATCTATCCCACACTGATCATTCATAATAAAAGAAAAACAATAATAATAAAAATCTTTAAATCATTTAGAAAGTGGCTGGTCTTCTACTTGTTCTCACTCGCGCTCAAAAAGCCAAGAAGATGGAGAAATTAGAGGAGCAGAACCGTATGCTCATCGTCGAGCTTAAGGCCATAAAGGAACAAATGGTGCAGTTGACAGAGTTAATGTACCAACAATATTTCCACAATGAGGTCTCTGAGCAACGAATTTTTGCCTTAGAGGAGAGATTAATGGCATTAGAGGGATACAACTTTGATGTAAAGGAGGTAACCGATGTCAAAAATACTCGATTCCCTCCCAAGTTTAAGAAATCTCACGCATCATTCAAGATGTCCTTTGGCAAGAAGAAAGAGGGGAGCGTAAATGCCATCAACCTCACTACCCCTTCTTCATCTTCACAACCATCTAGGCAGTCACGCAGACAAGAGAAGAAATTTACTCCAATTCCAACCTCCTATGGAAGTCTGTTGCAAGAATTGATAAAGGACCATCTCCTAGCATATATCCCTCTAAAGAAGATGGAGCCACCATACCCAGAATGGTACAAGCCTAATGAGAACTGTGATTACCATTCAGGCGCTCCTGGACATTCTGTGGAGAATTGTATAGCCTTGAAATATAAGGTCCAAGATTTGTTGAATGCCGGGTGGATTACTTTCGATGCTCCCGACCCAAACGTAAACATCAAGTCTCTATCACAACCAGAATAGTGAGCTTGGGTAGAGAAGGCCAGCTAACTAGGGCTCCTCATTTTGTGTATCTTTTGGTTAAAATAAATATATAAAAATATATTCAAGCTTCCGATGTATCTCTCGTGATCCTCGCCCTTGATCACGAGATTTTTTATTAAAGTGGGCTTTGTATATATTTCTATTTTCATCAATAAAATGAGGCATTTTTCATAATATTCATATGCTTCTCATTCTTTTCTCTCTCATTCCAAAATAATTGAATAAAATATAAACCCAAAGCATAACCATAACAGTCATGTCTGTGATTGAAAACTCCCTGGAAGATCTAAAAGCTAAAGATGAATGGATTGAGTCAGACAGTGAGGAGGGGACCACTTCCCCGGGCATGCAAAGACTGTTGGAAAAATAAGTTCAATTGATACAACCCCATAAGGAAAAAACTAAGGCCTTCAATTTGGGACAAGGAGACAATAAGAAAGAAGTAAATGTCGATACCCAAATTGATAATGTCAGGGAAGGGGCAATAACGCCTTTGCGCTTATACATTGGATAAAAGTTGTACTGTGGATATATACAGAAGAATTGTCCGTCAATGAAGATATCTCGAATATAGTCGGTATTGGGGGCACGACGGGAAGTAAAAGAATTTATTCCCCAAGGAGCTACAAGATAATGCTCCTAAAAAAGGAAAAATAAAGAAACCGAAGAGGAAAAAGAAAAAATCCAAGGGGAAGATTGAGCAGACCTTGGATTCAAAGTGCTAAGGCAGTTTCTTCAACGTTCCACCGAAAAATCAAATTCGTGGTAGGTGACAAATTGATCATGGTTCAAGTTAAAGACTAGATTCGAATCAGCGAACCGTCTACCATACCTTAAATGGATGCGGCTGAAGAAGACATTTGAAAATATGAAAAGACATCCTAGCAGTTTAAAAGTGGCCCATATAATGAAGAGATATGGATACAGCCCAGGCAAGGGCTTGGAAAGGATGTTCAAGGAATAAGAGACATCCTAGATTTTAAGGATAATCCTTTAAAGAACAACCCTACAAAAGGACAAGTTGTACGATGAAAAGGGAAGTCTCCCCTCCGTACCTTAAAAAGGCGATCTTCCAAAAAGGAGGGATATTAACATCAATGGTAGCATTAGTCATTAGATGTCCTTCTTCTGATTCTAAGGGATGTAAACCCAATGACTATTAAAGATCACTCCTCGGGTGTGCCCGACCCCCGAGCATTTCTAGGGCACACATTTCCCTGAAATTACAAAAGAATGCTATTCTTACTATCTGCTTCTCTTCTTGCTAAAAATGTCTATACCCCATTAAATAACCATGTTTAGACAAACGTTTTGTTCCAAAATGCGTCAAAATAATCAGAACGTCATAGACAAAATGAAGCCAAAGTTAACATGATTGATTAGCTAGAGACACGAACAAGAAAATCGTGTTTCGACAATGTTTGAGAAAAGAAATTATTATTCAAAGAAGCCCGTCAAGGTCAAAAGGCCAAGACAAAAAGATAAAAGGGCAAAATCCTAGGCTGAAAACCCAAAATGGCAGACTAGGAAAGCTAATCAGCCATAAATAGGCAGTTAAAGATTCCACCTCATTAAAACAAAACGTTTGTTTGAACTAGCCTAAACACAGACCAACCTTGGCTAGCCATTCTTACAGAAACCTTTATTACAAAAATATCCCTCTAAAACACAAGCCTTTGCAATAAATCCCTTTCTTTCTATTCTCTTGACCCTTCATCATAAAACATTCAAGTAATTGACTGGGAAATGTGGAAATATGGTGATCAATAGGAGGATTGAAATCCCTAAGGAAAGGAAGAGGGGCATTGACATGACAATTGCTCTACATTCAAAAGGATTACTCTTCGGTTATAGCAAAGATCCGAGACGGAAAATCGGTACAGCTAATCATGTTGACAAAAGCACATGATGATGGAAGTAAACTTAACGAAGTCTGAATGGGTTCGAAGCCAATATGACCAGACTAAAACCTTATTAAAACAAATTTGAATGTTATAGGTCGGGACAAGCCTATCAAAGGAAAGTCAAAAAGGCTTATGAAAAAAGGTCAACCCTCACATTTACCATAAGAAGGATTTAATGGTAAATAAGTTGCTTCCAGCCCAAAAGGATAAAATTGGAAAATGGGCACTGAACTACGAAGGACCCCTTGTGGTCAAATGAGCTTTCTCGGAAAGGGCTCTTATCCTCATCAATATGGATGGAAAAGAACTTCGACACCTAATCAACTTCGGTACGGTGAAGAAGTATTATGCTTGAAGACATTGCTCAAGACCCGTCAGGAATGAAAATCCGCAAAGGACATTCCTGGGCAAAAGATAGGGTCCATATCCCTCGCTAGGATACATCCTAGGCAAAAAGTAGAGGTAAAAAAAAAAAGTAAAAAAAAAAAACTAAGAGCAATGGTTACTTTAGTCGAAAACCGAAAAGGCGGCTAAAGTAACATTCTTCCAGAAGCAAGCAGTCTGCATGGTCTTCACTCTGAGCTCAGGCATCTCAACTGAAGCAATTAGGAGAACCAGGGGGCAGATATCATGGACATGACTGTTTAAGCCTATACAGTACAGCCAACCCTGACCACCCATTCTTCTAAATACCTTTTTGAAATCCTTCTGTAAAAGAAGTAAACTTTTGCTCATTTATCAATAAAATTCCCTTTCATTTCCTTTCTCTTGACCAAATATTATGGAAATGTCTCTTTATTGATAAATCATAAATATGCGCAAAGACTTTTAATCAAAGATCAAACATGCATCTAAAAAAGGGAAGCATAAAAAAATAATAAAGGAATAAACGCCTGCTAGGATATTCTTAGGTAAAAACTAGGGTAGCCTGCTAGATCGCAAACCCCAAAAAAGACGGTCTAGGCAAAAGATAAGGCAAAAGCCCCCTAAGATATCCTAGGCAAAAATTAAGGCAGCCCGCTAGATCGAAAACCCGTAAAGGGCGGTCTAGGCAAAAGATAGGGCTAAAACCAAAAGATGAGTAAAAGATGAGCCCATCATTAAGGTCATAAAAGAGGAGCCCATAGGCATATTCATAAGAAGCCAACGGGAGAAGGCCAGTTACTTTCTAAATGCATCAAAAATAAATAAACATTAGATTGCATTTAGGACATTCACGCACAAAGTAGTTGCATAATACGACTTTGTCAAAATCAAGAAAAAATAATTTTCTTCAAACAAGAATAATAAACATGCATATAAGGAGGATAGTCTCCATGCTTGTGAGTGAAAATAAAAGGCGCCAAAATCCAGCCTCTAAATGAAAATCAAAATCGCGAAAGACGAAACCAAAATTATCTTCAACAAAATAAAGAGCTTCAAGAAAACCATAGCTCCAACCATTCTCCTCAAACCCCAATAGAAGGAGGGTACATCAAAAAAGGCCAACGGAAAGGCCCGATGATCCCCAAGCGGATCCTTGCCTACTCTAGAGGCAAAACAAAAAGATTACTCCACGACTCAGCATCATTATCACATGAGTCGTCAACCATGGTCATTTAAAGATCCGACCACCATCCTTCCATCCAAGAAAGAAGGAAACCATTAACATGAAAAGCCACTGGAAAGGCTTGATCATCCCCAAGAGGATCCTTGCCTACTCCAGAGGCAAAACAAAAAGAATACCTCGCGACTCATCTTCGTCACCACATGAGTCATCAAGCACACTCATATAAGGATCTCCGCTTCATTCCCCAACGGAGAATAAGGGTTACACAAGAGCCCATCATATGAAGTCAAGTCCTTTACATCACCGGGGGGCAACAAAAAGAAAAGAAAGAAAATTTTTCATCCCCAACGAAGGCCACTACAGAAAAAGGCCAAATAAAAGTCTCCAAATAGAGCATATCAAGAAAATCTCCACAAAAAGAAGAAAAGAAGAAAAATCTTCACCCCGCTCAATAAAGAGCTTCTCAAAAAGTCAGGAGCTCAGACTCCATCATCAAAATTGGATCCCCAAGAAGTAAAGGAAAATTCCCCAGGGATCACCAAAAAGAAAAGAGGAAGAAAAATATATCTTTTTCATCCAAAGATCAAGCCAATGTGCATAAAAGGCGCACATACAAATCCATTCCCCAGCGAGAATAAGAGCATAGGCAAAGCCGGCTCAAACAACAGCGTCAAATAAGGAGTCAAAAACTCCGTTCCTCCCTAGGGGGCAATTCAAAATAGATCCCCGGAATGAAATTAATTCCCGAGTGGATCATCAAAAAGAAAAATCCCCGACGAGCCTACCAAATGAAGGCAAAACTACAAGTTTATATCCTCGGGAGTTAATCATCCGGAACACCCAATATGAATATCCCCGGTGAAGTGCAAAGCCTTCACTCCCAAGAAGAGTCTTTGCCTAAGGTAAGCAAAAACCGATATCCCCAAGAAATGGGAAATCAACCTATAAGAGGTAATACAAGCACAAAGCTTTCAAAAAGCATCCACCTACTCGAGGTATTATCAAAGACAAATACCCTCAAGTAGAACATCGGCCTATTCGGAGGCGAAAAACAACAAGTAAAAAGCCTTCACCACTATTGAAGCACCCGCCTAATCAAGAGGCACAATCAAAAAATCAACAAAATCCCCGAGTGGATTCCCGCCTAATCAAGAGGCACAACAAAATCCCCAAGTGGATCTTCGCCTAATCAAGAGGCACAATCAATAAGAGAATTCAAAATCCCCGGAGGATTCCCGCCTAATAAGAGGCAGCCAAGCAAAGAATCCCCGGCAAAGCCGGATGGCTAAAAAAGCCAAAAACAAAGAATCCCCGGCAAAGACCGGATGGCTAAAAGGAAAAGCCAAAACCCAAAGAATCCCCGGCAAAAGCCGGATGGCTAAAAGAAAAAGCCAAAATCAAAGAATCCCCGGCAAAAGCCGGATGGCTAAAAGAAAAAGCCAAAACAATGAAATCCCCGTAAAAACCGGATGACTAGAAAGTCAAGAAGAAAAACCAAATCATTCCCCAAGGAATAGGCGCATGATCAAAGACAATAAGCCGCCAAACACATCTCTAAAACCGAGATGACCATAGGATGAATTACAAAAGAATACATCCTAAAGAGTCCGTCAAGATGCAGACTCGCACAATAGAGCCTTGTCAAGATGCAGGTTTGCACCCAGTGGGGGTGTAAAAACCATTAGAGTCCGTCAAGATGCAGACTCGCACAATAGAGCCTTGTCAAGATGCAGGTTCGCACCCAGTGGGGGTGTAAAAACCACTAGAGCCTTGTCAAGATGCAGGTTCGCACCCAGTGGGGGTGTAAAAAACCACTAGAGCCTTGTCAAGATGCAGGTTCGCACCCAGTGGGGGTGTAAAAAACCACTAGAGCCTTGTCAAGATGCAGGTTCGCACCCAGTAGGGGTGTAAAAACCATTAGAGTCCGTCAAGATGCAGACTCGCACAATAGAGCCCTGTCAAGATGCAGACTCGCACCCAGTGGGGGTGTAAAAACCATTAGAGTCCGTCAAGATGCAGACTCGCACAATAGAGCCTTGTCAAGATACAGGTTCGCACCCAGTGGGGGTGTAAAAACCATTAGAGTCCGTCAAGATGCAGACTCGCACAATAGAGCCTTGTCAAGATGTAGGTTCGCACCCAATGGGGGTGTAAAAACCACTAGAGCCTTGTCAAGATGCAGGTTCGCACCCAGTGGGGGTGTAAAAAACCACTAGAGTCTTGTCAAGATGCGGGTTCGCACCCGGTAGGGGTGTAAAAACCATTAGAGTCCGTCAAGATGCGAGACTCGCACAATAGAGCCTCGTCAAGATGCGGACTCGCACCCGGTGGGGGTGTAAAAACCATTAGAGTCCGTCAAGATGCGAGACTCGCACAATAGAGCCTTGTCAAGATGCGGGTTCGCACCCGGTGGGGGTGTAAAAACCATTAGAGTCCGTCAAGATGCGGACTCGCACAATAGAGCCTTGTCAAGATGTAGGTTCGCACCCGGTGGGGGTGTAAAAACCACTAGAGCCTTGTCAAGATGCAGGTTCGCACCCAATGGGGGTGTAAAAACCATTAGAGTCCGTCAAGATGCGGACTCACACAATAGAGCCTTGTCAAGATGCGGGTTCGCACCCGGTGGGGGTGTAAAAACCACTAGAGCCTAGTCAATATACGGGTTCGCACCCAATGGGGGTGTAAAATCCATTAGAACCTAGTCAATATGCGGGTTCGCACCCAGTGGGGGTGTAAAATCCATTAGAACCTAGTCAATATGCGGGTTCACACCAAGTGGAGGTGTAAAAAAACCACTAGAATCTAGCAAAAATGCAGATTCGTACCGGGTGGGGTAGGTACCCACCAAAACCTTAAAAATAAGGTTTTTTTACCGGATGAGGGTAGGTACTCATCAAAACTTAGCAAAATGCCTCGAGCAGAGTAAAAATACTCACCCGAAGCATTACAAAAACGGGTGCAAAGACTTGCTTCTATTAGAGGATAGTTCGGTGTTGAGCACCTCGAAGTAAGTACCCACAAGAGTCATCATGTAAACTCATACCGGGTGAGGGTAGGTACTCACCAAAACCTTGCAAAACAAGGTTCATACCTAGTGGGAGTAGGTACCCACAAAAGTCTAGTAAAAATACGGACTTATACCCGGTGAGGGTAAGTACTCACCGAGCCTTAGAAAAGAAGGCTCAAACCGGATAGGGGTTAGTACCTATCAAAATATTTATCATCCGGAGGATCAGCAAGGAGCAGCATCCGAAGGATAGCCGGGCAAAAGGGTTAACTCCTTCCCCTACCAACTAATTTTGTCGGCATATTAAAACCAACGAATAAGTTAGGCAGGTGAAGGGGGGGTAGCTGTAGACCCCTAATTTTGCCCGGCCTCTCAAAATAAAAAGCTAGAGGAACTTCGCCCGAAGATGGAGTTCATCCGGCTTCCCAAAACCGAGGAAACCTCCCGCAACAAACACAGAGATTGCTCGTCTGCACGATAAAGGACAAAGGAGACTTCCTATACAGAGATAAAGCTCGCCCGACATCTTAATGAAGGCCAAGAAGACTTCCTATATGAAGATAAAGCTTCAACGGACACACATCGGCATCAAACGATGTCCGAAAAAAGGAAAGGAAAGCTTCTCGGGGGTCCCGGAACGTGAAGACAGGCCAAAGCAGTTTGGGACAGCCGTCCCAAACTGGGACGGCCGTCCCAAACACACCTGGCCGTCCCAAACACCAAAATTGCATGTGAGACGCACGTCTCACATTTGGGACGCGCGTCCCAAGTCCCTAAATTCAAATGGGACGGCCGTCCCAAATGCACCAGGCCGTCCCAAACTGTCCCAATGTAAAATGTGCAGTTGGGACGGCCGTCCCAACCCAGACGGCTGTCCCAGATGTCCAGGCAAAAAATGGCTATAAATAGGAGCCTCATTTGTCTCATTCCACACACCAGACAACTTAGAAGACTTGTCTACTTCTCTCCCTCTCTCGAATGATCTTTCTGATTGCCTTTAGAAGGTAACAATCAGTTAAGGAATTTGTATTCCGGCATTCGATTCTTCTAGAAAATTTAGTCGAGTCGAGTCTGTAATCGAGAGGAGAGTCATTGTAGAGCGAGGGACTGCCGAAAAGCGTCCTTATTGAAACAGAGTTGATATATAAAGCTTGCTACGGAGGTTCTTCTCAAATCTCTTCTCCTTTACTGCTTTATTTATTGCTTCATAAAATGTAAATAAAATAATGTAGATAGCCATATTTACTATACGAATAAAATAAGGGTAACTGCGTAATTTCTCATAATCTTCACTTAATGAATTAATCCGTCATAGGGAACCCGAAAGGGGCGTTGTGGGGTGCTAACACCTTCCCCACACGTAACTAACTCCCTTACCCAACTCTGGTTATAATGGCCAAGTTGGTTTTTATTAAAATCAACGCCTGTTTTCCTTTTCCAATGTTTCTGGTCAAAACATTGGTGGTGACTCCAAAAGAACCCCTTTTCGAAAACCTTGCTTTTATTAGAGGACAGTTCAGTGTTGAGCGCCTCGGAAGCAATGAACACAATTTTAACAAAAAATGCGAGTCTCAACCATCTTTTCGCGACCGCTCGCATTAACGTTCAAAGACGTCCCAGGACGTCAGAACGGACGGCGGCGACATTCCTTTTAAATATTTTAAAATACATTTTACTGCAGTTAAGTGAGATTCTTTTGGACAAGCCTAAAATCTAGCACACACACAGACATAATGCATAATATTAGGTCTACTTGCAGTTAAGTATAATAGTGAACCTATCATACCTCTATACATAGATTGATTAATTTCCAAACCTGATTCATCATTGTCTAAATAGCATGAACTTCCCATGGGTGTGTTAGCTTCCTTTGAGGTGTCCATTCCAAAATTTTTGAGTATCTCTGATCGATGCCGTACTCGGTCAAATAATTAAAACAGATAAATGTAGTACTAGGAAGCTTTCCTAGGTCGTCTCCCAAAGACCACAAATTTCTATCAAAGCTTATCAATTTTTAAATTTAGAACAGTAACAAAAAAAAGGGAGTTTTTCAAAATTAAAATATTAGATGAAACAGAACAAAAGCAGATTATAAAATGCGGATTAAAAACAGATTAAAATGCAATTGATTTCCTGATTCTAATGCAGTGTGACTTATCCTAGATTATGAAATTAATTCGAAATTAACCAACTAAGCGAAGATAAATCCCAAATTATATTCTAATTCAAAATTAATCAACTAAGCGAAGATTAATCTCAAATTAGCTTTAACCCTTGTTCCAATTCGAAATTAACCAACTAAGCGAAGATTAATCCCAAATTTTCCTTAACCCTTATTCCAACATGAAATTAACCAACTAAGTGAAGATTAACCCCAAATTATCCTTATACAATTAAGCATTGCATACATCACATAATCTCATCTCTAACACAAAATTAAGCAAACTGTGATATTATTTTCGGTTTATTAAGCATAAACATATTATAATTCAACACTGAGATTAGAAGATGAAGAGTTAAGAGAATAAACAAAATGAAATTGAAGAACAAAACCTCAAAGATATACTTGCATTCTTCTAAAAAAATCAATACAAAGATTTAGCTATCCATGGAAAATTGAAAACGCAATAGAAGAAACATAATTAAAATCGAAACAAGAATTTAAAAATAATGACAGAAGAGTAAACAAAATTGAATATAAATTGTAGAAGATGAAAGGCGGCTGTGTGATGGTTTCATGGCAGCAGAAAATGAAATTGAACCAAAATTTTAATGAGCCTTGAGCAGTCCAAATTAAAATGCAAAGAAAACCAGCATGAAAACAAACATGAAACAGAACTACAGTGGCTGCCTGCCTCCTCCTCCTATTGCTCCTCTAAAAATACCAGCCTACCCTAACCCTAGATTCCCCTAGGAATAGGCCCAAGCTAGCCCATTCAGGATTACACATCAAACAAACCCTAGCTGACGTGGCAATCATTAATATGATGTGGAAATAGCAGCTGACCTGGCAAGTGACGTGGCACTGACATGGCAGGTGACGTGGCAACTGACATGGCAATGATGTGGAAACTCTCTTCATCTCAATATTAATGTTCATACTTCAAAATTGTTTCACCAAAAATACCTAAAAATAATTAGAAACGAAAATTAGACCAATTAATGCTAAATTAAGAAAAATTTGGAATAATGGCCCAATGAAGCCCAATCAATGAAAATGCACTAATAATAGACAATTAAACACAATGCACCAATTAAGATAAGTACATAAAGATAAGAAAATGCGGGAAAATAATGGCTCATCAAATTCCCCCACACTTAGCCTTTTGCACTCCCGGGCAAAATCAAGAAGCAAAGCAAGGAGCAATTTCAAAGACATCGAAGAGAGTGACATAACAAAAAGGAGCAGCAACAAGAAGACACACAAAACACAAACAAATTTACACAATCCTTAACGAATCTTGGGAAAAGAAAGGAGTAGACAACATCCAACACACAAAGAGTCAGAGGAACCAGATACTCATGGAAATCATCCAAGCATTTCAAAACCTGGCAAGAGGTCAATCAGGTCAAAAGGTGAATCAAAGTGACAAAACCTCACAAGATGCACTCGTATCTCTCATGTGTCTAGGCTACTCGTATACTTGTCAAAATACTCAAGAAAAGTAAACAATAGATAGACTTGGCAAGCCTCTAAACTCAACACCCAACGCACATGCACAAAAAGATCAAAAGGTCTTTTCGGGTTGTAATGGGGGTAGGGACAAGGTAGAGGATATCATATGGGATAAGTAGTCGTGAACCGGAGGAACTAGAGGAGCAATGGGGAATAAGTAAAAAATAAGCACAAGATGCATGCCCAAAAACCTCTAATATCAAACCTCCACTACTGCCTTTACCTCAACCACAACTTTCCTTTTTTTTTTTTTTTAAATATATCTTTTTTTTTAAACTACATGAAATACACTGAAAGGAAAACACAAAAATTGTACAGCAGAGATAACCAACTAGCCAGTACATCATCCAATGAAATACAAAATGCACGTCCACACTTATTCAATAACTTATTCCCAAAACAATTCCAAAGCTCCAAAAATTCCTAAGGTTAAGGTAATCATGGTTTTTCACTTAAGGCTTTTAATGATCTTCAAAAGAAATAAAGGGAAACATAGGCTCAAAGGGGCTATCAAAGGAATTAATTCAAGGTAGGCTCATTTGGCTAGAGGCTAATCAGAAAAAAATCCCTTAATCATCTCCAAACATACATGTGAATCAAGAAGGATCAATCAGAGTCAAGCCAAGGCTACTGCGCAAGCAATCAAGAGGCATAACACTCAAGAAAGAACAAGTAGTGGCTCAATTCCTCACAAAGGGTAAGATTGTCGCCTTCAATTCAACCTCTCAAACATCGTAACCATCTTGACAAGCAGAGAAAAACAGGGATTTCAATCCAAAAAACATAAAGCAACTCCTATCCCAAGAGTGAAGAAAGTGCCCGAAACCTAAACAAAACCCAGAGATCCAAAAGAAACATGCAAACTGTACACAAAACATGAACCTGAAATACAAAGAAAACTAAAAATCCTAAACAAAGAACAGTCTCCCCCACACTTAAACTACAAATTGTCCCAATGTAGCATAACATCAAGTCAAGCAATCAGGGATCCCTAAGTCATGGTGCAATAAAAGTAAAGAGAAGGAAAAAGAGAACTCCCTAAGTCATGGTGGAAGGTAAGTGGGATCAATCAAGGATATCTCCTCCACAACTACATCCACTAGAGAAGGATTGCTGAGGAATGGTTTCCGTCGATGGCCAATAACCCTGAAGCTCTTTTTTGTGTGTCGCTGCCGTCAAAACGAGGGCAGTCGGAGCGACGCGATGGTTCGGACTTTCCAATTTTCGCGTTTTGGTGGTTACAACGCCTTTAGGTTGTCCGATAACTGGGCTCAACCTAGGGGCGAGGTTTTCGAAAAGGCGCTCTTGGATTGTCCAATAACCGGGCTAATCCAAAAGCTAGTTTTGAAGGGTTCTGTGGAGTCTCCACCGATGTTTTTACCAGAAACATCAGAAAAGGAATTAAAGGCGTTGGTTTTCGAAAAACCAACTTTGGTCGTTAGAACCAGAGTTGGGTAAGGGAGTTAGTTACGTATAAAGGAAGTGTTAGTTCCTTTATGACGCCCCTTTCGGGTTCCCTATGACAGGCCAACTATTAAAAATATTTAAACCGATGAAAATTACGCTTTTGCCCTTTTATTATGCGGAATTTAGAAAAACGACTACATGACCCTAATATCTATTGCATAATTTAAAATTAAAGCGATAAAAGTAGAGAGGGGCAATATAAACCTCCGAAGCACGCTTTTATATTAATTCTTTAAAAAAATAGGGTGCTTTGTGGCAGCCCTTCCCTCTACACAGCTTCGGAAACTTCTCTAAGCGCCAAAAAACACTCACAAAAACACTCAGAAGCTCCGGAAATGCGTCAGAGGGATTCTAGAGAGAAGATCTAGTGATTTTCTCGAGAGAAGGAGGAGAAAACTCTGTGTGGTGTGTGAAAATGAGGGGATGGAGCCCCCTATTTATAGTTTTTCGTGCTTGACAGGTCGAGACCGCCGTCTCGTCAAATGAGACCGCCATCTCGCCTGGTCAAAGTGGCGAGACCGCCGTCTCGCCAAACGAGACCGCCGTCTCACCCTTCGCAGGTGGCGAGACCGCCGTCTCGCCGAATGAGACGGCGGTCTCGCCATTTGCATGAGGCGAGACGACGGTCTCGATTTCGAGACGACGGTCTTGTCCCAAGAGGGCGAGAAACCTTATTTTCGTGCCAAAAAATCCCTCCTATCCTAGTATGGGGCCTAATAGTCTCTCCTAGTGGCTTGTTAGGCTTCCTCCATCTTTGAAGACGAGGTCTTCTATTCTTTATTTGGAGGCTGGGCAAGATTTGGGGTCTACAGCTGCCCCCCCTTTACCTGACTTGTCGGCTGTTGGCCTGTTGTGCCAGACAGATTGACAGGAAGGTAAAGGAGTTGACCCTCTTGCCCGGTTACCCTTCAGATGCTCCGTCTTTGCGGCAGATGATCCTCTGGGGAAATGTTGTGCGCTTCTAGGATGCTTCTTCTGGCGATAGCTGATCCCTTCGGTTGATGAGTACGAACCCCCATCTGGTTGACGAGTATGAACCCGCGCCCGATAAGCCCCCTTCTGTAAGGCTTGATGAGTACACACCCCCATCTGGTGTTTGACGAGTATGAACCCTTGCCTGGTAAGCCCCCTTCTGTAAGGCCTGATGAGTATACACCCCCATCTGGTGTTTGTGCCTCAGGATGCTCCTTCTTGCGGTAGCTGATCCTTTGGCTGTGGTGGCGGCTTACTGCTCTAGCTCATGCGTCGGCTCCTTGGGGAGTGATTTCTGTTGGTGAATGTGCTTGGACCTGAGTGGTCATCCGGATCGTGCCAGGCATTTTGTTAGTATTTCATCCAGCTTTGTTGGTTGGTGGGGATTCCTTATTTTTGATCTTTGGTGGTGATTATCCGACTCTTGCTGGCTGGTCGGATGAGTCTTGTTTGTTGTTCGACTTTTACTTGGTAATCGAAGAAACTTTTTTGGTTAAGGCAAAAAAGGTCGGTGAAGTTTTACCGGGGTACCTTTTTTGTTGTTTCTTATGAATGCAAGCATAAAGTTGATGAATGCTTTTTGTTTGTCTACAGTATTTTTGTTTGTTTTACTTTTGACAAAGTCATTTTTGTGTGACTACTTGTGTGTGGATGCTATTGATTGAATTTATTTTAGTTGAGGGCATCTAGAAAGTGACCGGTACTCTCCTCTTTTTTGTTCTCTCGTGACTATTCTTTTGCACTTTTTGTTTTAACCCTATCTTTTGCCAAGACCGCCCTTTGTGGGTTTTCGATCTAGCAGGCTACCCATGTACTTTTTGCTTGGGACGACCCTGGTTGGTGTTGTTCGTCTTGTTTTTATGCTTTCTTGAATTGCTTGTTTTATGCATGGTCATATTTCGTTAATACAGAGGCATTCACACAAGTAGGTAAAGAGAAGAAAGACAATTTTTATTGATATATAAACAGATGGTTTATTTTTACATGGGGATTTACAAAAGAATTTGTAAGCAAGGCTGGCTAAGGTTGGCTAAACTGTATGAGGGTGCCACAATCATGTCTATGATCTCTGTTTCCCCGTTTTTCCCGGTCCCTTCAGTTGAGATGTTCGAATCCGGAGTTAAGACTATACGAAGTCTGCTTGCTTTTGTGAAGGTATTACCTTAGTCGCCTTTGCGGTTTTCGGCTAAGGTAATCATTGCTCCTTTCTCTCCTCTTTTTTTTTTTTTTTTTTTTTTTTTAACCTCTAATTTTTGCCTAGAACGTGTCCTAGCGAGGAATGTAGACCCTATCTTTTGCCCAGGACGCTCTTTGCGAGTTTTCATCCTGACGGGTCATGAGGAATGTCTTTAGGCGTAGTATTTTTTTACCGCATCTGAGTTGACAGGATATCGGAGCTCTTCTCCGTCCATGTTGGTGAGGATGAGGGCTCCTCCTGAGAAGGTTCGCTTGACCACAAAGGGTCCTTCGTAGTTTGCTGTCCACTTCCCGATTTTGTCTTTCTGGGCTGGAAGCAATTTCTTTATCACCAGATCCCCTTCTTGGAAAGCACGAGGATTGACCTTCTTGTCGTAGGCTTTCTTGATCTTCTTTTGGTAAACTTGCCCTCGACATATGGCGTCCAGCCGTTTCTCTTCGATTAGGTTTAATTGATCGTACCGACTTTGGACCCATTCGGCTTCTGTCAATTTTGCTTCCATAACAACTCGTAGGGAGGGTATTTCAACCTCTACGGGTAGTACGACCTCCATGCCGTATACGAGGGAAAACGGGGTAGCTCTTGTGGAGGTTCGTACCGACGTTCGGTATCCGTGTAAGGTGAAGGGAAGCATCTCATGCCAGTCTTTGTAGGTTACTACCATTTTCTGGACGATTTTCTTGATATTCTTATTGGCTGCCTCTACTGCACCATTCATCTTTGGTCAGTACGGGGAGGAATTGTGGTGTTGAATTTTGAAGTCCTGACATAATTCCTTCATCATTTTGTTATTGAGATTGGTCCCATTATCAGTAATGATCCTATAAGGGATGTCGTACCAACATATAATATTTTTCTTGATGAAGGTGGTCACCACTTTTCAAGTCACATGCGCATATGACGCCGCCTCAACCCACTTGGTGAAATAGTCAATTGCTACCAAGATGAAACGATGGCCGTTAGACGCTTTGGGTTCAACGGGTCCGATGACATCCATGCCCCACATAGAAAATGGCCATGGTGTAGCCAGGTTACTGAGAGGTGCAGGCGGTATGTGGATATTATCAGCGTAAATTTGGCATTTGTGGCACTTTTTGGCGTACTGGTGACAATCGGTTTCCATTGTGGACCAAAAGTATCCTGCCCTTAAAATCTTCTTGGCCATGACATGCCCAGGTGCGTGGGTTCCAAAAGCTCCTTTGTGGATTTCTCTTAGCAAGGTTCAGGCTTCTTCTTGGTCCACACATCTTAAGAGAGTGCAATCGGGGCTCTTTTTGTAGAGGGTTCCTTCAACCAATGTGAACCCTACGGCCCTTTTACGAATGGTTTGTTTGTCATTGTTACTGATTCCCTCGGGATATTCGCCCTTCATGAGGTACTGCTTGATGTCATGGTACCAGGGGTTTTGGTCGCGCTCGCTATTTACTGCCATGCAGAAAGCTTGTTTGTCATGCAGCTTGACTTGGATGATTGGCATCTCATGTTTTTTATCTAGGCCAAACATGGATGATAGAGTGGCGGCATCAGCACATTGGTTGTCTTCTCGAGGGATGTACTGGAAGGTGACACTTTCCATTCTTGAAACTAAGTCTTGGATATACTCTAGATATGGGATTAGTTTTGAGTTGCGGGTTTCCCATTCACCTTTGAGTTGATAGATGACAAGGGATGAATCACCAAAGACTTTGAGCTTAGTAACCCCATGATCTAAAGCCGCTTGGATCCCTAACGCACATGCTTCGTATTCGGCCATGTTGTTGGTACAATCAAAATTAAGCCTAGCCGTTACATGGATGTGTTTCTTTTCGGGGGATATCAAAATAGCTCATATCCCGTGTCCAAGCATGTTTGAGGCCCCATCGAAGAACATGGTCCATGCCTCTTCTTTAGTCTCTTCGTGTTCGATGTGCATGATATGTTCATCGGGAAAGTCATCTTGTAAGGACTGGTATTCATCTGTTGATCCATGGGCTAGGTAATCCGCTAGGGGACTTCCTTTAATAGCTTTCTGAGTGACATGAATAATATCAAATTCTGAGAGGAGAACCTGCCACCTAGATATTCTTCCAGTTAAAATGGGCTTCTCCAAGAGGTACTTGATTGGGTCCATTTTGGAGACCAACCATGTTGTATGCCGAGCCATATATTGTCGGAGACGCTGAGTGACCCACACCAATGCGCAACAGGTTTTTTCGAATGGTGTATAACGGGTTTCATAGTCTGAGAATTTCTTACTGAGATAGTAAATGGCTCGTTCCTTTTTCCCGGTTTCGTCATGTTGGCCGAGAACACATCCCATGGACTCTTCGAGTATTGACAAATATAGGATCAGAGGTCTCCCTTCAACGAGTGGTACCAATACTGGCGGATTGGTTAAACATGTTTTGATCTTATCGAATGCTTGTTGGCATTCTTTATTCCACACCGTTGGTTGATTTTTGCGCAACAGTTTAAAGATGGGTATGCATTTATCCGTTAACTGTGCAATGAAACGGGCAATGTAATTAATTCGGCCTAGAAAACCTCTGACCTCCTTTTCTGTGCTTGGTGGAGGCATTTCCAAAATTGCCTTGGTTTTGTCAGGATCCACTTCAATTCCTCTTTGGCTGACAATGAACCCCAATAGTTTTCCTGAACGTACTCCGAAAGTACATTTTGCCGGATTTAGTTTAAGTTGATACTTCCGAAGTCGGTCAAAAAGCTTTTTGAGATAATGAATGTGGTCCATCTCATTCCTGGACTTGGCAATCATGTCGTCCACATATACTTCTATTTCCTTGTGGATCATGTCATGGAATAGCGTGACCATAGCCCTTTGATAAGTTGCCCCTGCATTCTTGAGTCCGAAGGGCATTACGCGATAGCAAAAGGTGCCCCATGGTGTGATAAAGGAGGTTTTTTCTCTGTCCTCGATGGCTAGCTTGATCTGGTTATACCCCGCATACCCGTCCATGAAGGAATATAGTGTGTTGGTAGCGATATGATCTACCAGCGTGTCTATATGTGGTAGGGGAAAGTCATCTTTTGGACTTGCTCGATTGAGGTCCCTATAATCCACACACACCCTGACCTTCCCGGTCTTTTTGATGACGGGTACTATGTTGGCCAACCATTCTGGGTATTTAGAAACCACCAGGAAATTGGCGTCCAGTTGCCTTTGTACCTCCTCCTTGATCATTAGGGACCAATCCAGTTTGATTCTCCTGAGTTTTTGTTTCACAGGTCAGAACCCCTCTTTCAATGGCAACCTATGTTCCACTATACTCGTGTCGAGCCCCGGCATGTCATGATAAGACCAAGCAAACACATCCATATATTCTTTCAGAAGCTGTATCAATCCCCTTTTTATGTTGCTTTCTATTTGGGTACCGATGTTCACCTTTTTCTCATCATCCCCTTCTCCCAAATTAATAGTTTCTATCTCTTCCCGATGTGGTTGTATGATGCGTGTTTCCTTTTCCACCATTCTTTGCATGTCCGGAGAAATGGTCTCCTGCTCAGTGTCGGACTTGACCCATTCGCCTTCGGTTTCTGGGGTCCACAGAGGTTCATCGATCAAAGACATGATGTGTTTTAGGTTCTGTTTTAGTCATAGATTTTATTATTCATTTTATCTTTGAAACAATAATAAATAGAAGAGGGAAAAGAATGAATATGACAAAATGCCTCGTGTATTAAAGAAAATGAAAATGTATGTACAAGCCCTTTTAATCAAAATTCCCGCGGCCACGGGCGGGGACTGCCGGAGATATAAAGAAAAGCTTAAAACAAAAACACCCTAGGGTTGATCCTCCCAGTCCTCCCTCTCTGCTACTCTGGCTTCAACAGAGGTTTGGCGTCGATATCGGAAGCAGAGGCATCAAAAGTTATCCACCCGACGTCAATCAATTCCTGGACCTTATACTTCAAGGTCAAGCAGTTGTCAGTTGAATGCCCTGGTGCATCTGAGTGGTAGCTACATTTCTCATTGGGCTTGTACCACTCGGGATAAGGAGGCTCCATTTTCTTTGGAGGAACACGCGCCAGGAGGTTGGCCTCCAACAGCTGGGGCAGCAGCTTTGTATACGAGGTGGGGATAGGGGTGAACTTCCTCTCCTTTCTTCGTGACTGCCTCTCTGTCTGAGGAGTGGAGGAAGGGGTTGCAAAATTGATGGCGTGCACGGCCTCCTCCTTCTTTTTGAAGGGTTTCTTGAATGAGGTACTGGAAGAAGAAGGTCGAGCTATTTTTCCGCTCCTCAGTCCCTGCTCTATGTCCGAGAAAAGGTTGGAGGTACTGGCTATCGCCTTGTCGTAGTATGCTCCCGTCAGTGAATCTATGAACATAGTCACTGTCTCCTTATCTGTTAGTGGAGGCTCTATCTGGGCGGCCATTTCTCTCCACCTTTGGGCGTACGCTTTAAAAGGCTCATCGCTCCTTTTGCTAAAAGCCCTGAGATCTGACCTATCAGGGGTCAGATCAATGTTGTATCGGTAGCAACAAAGAAAAGCGTCAGCCAATTGTTTCCAGTTCTGGACCTGCCCTCTCTCTAGCTGCATATACCAATTGAGAGTTGTATCCGCCAGACTCTCCTGGAAGCAGTGGATCAAGAGTTTCTCGTTCTCAGCATGGGCAGCCATCTTACGAAAATACATCGTCAGATGGTTCTTAGGACAGGTCATCCCGGCGTACTTGGGGAAGTCCGGGGTTTTGAATTTGGGAGGGAAGTAGATGTTCTTTACTAGGCACATGTCCGCCACCTCCTTGACGTCGAAGTTGTGCCCTTCTACTGCCTTAAGCCTCTCCTCCAGGGTGGAGAGTTGTTGTTTGGACACCTCTAGGGTAAGGATGCGTGCAGTCTTAGCATCCTTCCCGTCATAGAAGTATTCTTCTTCCTCCTCCTCACGGTGAGGGATGTGTTCAGCTTGGTCTTCGCCCTTACTCTGCCCCTGGCGTACGACCTCCATCAGCTGGGCTACTTGTTTGTGGAGAGTATTGACTTCCGTAGTGAGCTTTCGGTTTTGCTCCTCTAAATTTTCCATTGCCTTTGCTTTTTGTGCACGAGTTCGGATGGAGAGAGGACCAGACACTTTCTAGAATGCCCAAAAAAGATTTATTAATGCATGTTGAGTGCTTAAACTAATATGGATATGCTTATGCATGAGAGATTCTGTTTAAATGATGCTGAATGCGTTCTCACTTTTTATTTTCTCTCTTGGTTTTTCTTTGCTCATTGTAGACCCCAAATCTTGCCCCGCCTGCAAATAAAGAGTAGAAGACTTCCTATTCGAAGATGGACGAAGCCTAACAAGCCACTAGGAGAGACTATTAGGCCCCATACTAGGATAGGAAGGATTTTCGACACAAAAATAAGGTTTCTCGCCCTTTTGGGATGAGACCACCGTCTCGCCTCATGCAAATGGCGAGACCGCCGTCTCGCCAAATGAGACGGCGGTCTCGCCACCTGCGAATGGCGAGACGGTGGTCTCGCCACTTGCGAATGGCGAGACGGTGGTCTCGCTTTCCCAGACGGCGGTCTCGCCACTTTGGCATGGCGAGACGGTGGTCTCATTGGGCGAGACGGCGGTCTCGACCATGTCAGACGAGAACGGCGGTCTCGCCACTATCAGGCGCGAAAACCTATAAATAGGGGCTCCCTCCCCTCATTTCCACACACCACACAGCTTTTGCTCTCCCTTCTCTCTAAAACTTCTCTCTATAATCCCTCCGACGCATTTCCGGAGCTTCTGAGTGCCATTGTGAGCGTTTTTCGGCGTCAAGAAGAGTTTCCAGCGTCGTGTAGAGTGAAGGGCTGCCAAAAAGCACCCATTTCTGTTAAAGAAATAAAAAGAAAGCTTGCTTCGGAGGTTTAAATTCTCCCTCTCTACTTTTACTGCTTTAATTTTAAATTATACAATAGATTAGGGCCATGTAGTCATAATTTTAAATTCTGCAAAATAAAAAGGGCAAAAGCGTATTTTTCTGGTTTATTTATTAACAAAATAGCTGGCCTGTCATAGGGAACCCGAAAGGGGCGTAGTAAAGGAACTAATACTTCCTTTACACGTAACTAACTCTCTTACCCAACTTTGGTTCTAATGACCAAAGTTGGTTTTCGAAAACCAACGCCTTTTAAACCCCTTTTCTGATGTTTCCGGTAAAAACATCGGTGGCGACTCCACAGAACCCTTAAAAAATTAGTCCTTGGGTTAGCCCGGTTATCGGACAACCCAAGGATGACCTTTCGAAAACCTCGCCCCTAGGTTAGCCCGGTTATCGGACAACCTAAAGGCGTTGTAACCACCCATAAAAAACGCGAAAATCAAAAGGGTCGAAACCATCGCGTCGCTCCGACCGCCTCTCTCTTTTGACGGCGGCGACACTCATGATATGATGTAATATGATTTGACTTTGTCAGAAATTGATTTATTTTCTCGGTTATTGATTTGTATTTTTATTTTGGCTTTTATTATTATTATTATTTTTATTATTATTTTTTATAGCCTTTTATCTCTTCTATCGAAACTGCGTGGCTACTTAGCTTACAAAGAACCCGAAACCAGGCTAGCTAAAAGGGAGACTGTCCGAGATAAAATGTGGCTTTATGCGAAAGAATATTTAGCGTCCCTTATCTCTTCTGTCGGAACTGCGTGGCTACTTAGCTTACAAAGAACCTGAAACCAGGCTAGCTAAAAGGCAGACTGTCTGATATAAGGGCGTTTATTTGCGAAAGTATTTTTGTGATTTTTGTTTTGTTGTTTGTTTATGCTATGCAACAAACAAATGCAGCAAACATATGCACACACAATTCGATCATCCACGAATAGGCGAGAATTCATTTTTATCAAGAGGTAGGGTTTTTCTGCAGAAAAGTGCGTTGATGAGGGTAGGTTCTAACTGTTCTCACTAGGCTAAGGCCCCCAAGGTGCCCCCATTATAGGGTCCCCACTCTCCAGCCTTCCGACCATGCTTAGCACTAAGGCCATAGTCAGTCTGGTTGCCAAAAGAGGAAGGTTATCACCTTGAGTGGTGGTTTCCGATCACACCGGTGGGCACAAGGCCATCACTACAGCGAACCGTACCTGCCACCCACTCCCTATGGATTTCTCACTTGACCCCGAGTATAGAGGGAACTATTGTGTGCAAGGGTTTGTGTACAGTTTGTATTTCAAACAATTGCGTAAGTATAAACAAACAACAGTTATTTAAAGCCAAATCGTAAAACATGTTATAATACAAGGTAAGGGCAAAAACATTATTTTCTTGGTTTATTTATTTTTTAGGGTGGCCCATCACTAAATGGGATCAACTCTCTGGACTTCCCCAGTGAAGTCGCCATTTCTCGCCGCCGTCAAAACGAGGGCGGTCGGAGCGACGCGATGGTTCCGACTTTCCAATTTTCGCGTTTTTATGGGTGTGGTTACAACGCCTTTAGGTTGTCCGATAACCCGGCTGAACCTTAGGGCGAGGTTTTTGAAAGAGTGTTCTTGGATTGTCCGATAACCGGGCTAACCCAAGAACTAATTTTGAAGGGTTCTTTATGGAGTTGCCACCGATGTTTTTACGGGAAACATCGAAAAAGGAGTAAAAAGGCGTTGGTTTTCGAAAACAAACTTTGGTCGTTAAAACCAGAGTTTAGGTAAGGGAGTTAGTTACGTGTAAGGGAAGTGTTAGTTCCCTTACGACGCCCCTTTCGGGTTCCCTATGATAGGCCAGCTATTTAATAAATAACTTTGTGAAAAGACGCTTTTACCATTTTATTTACGAAATTAAAGTAACGACTACATGACCCTAATATCTATTACGTAATTCAATCATAAAAGTAAAGGCAATAAAGAGAGGGAGAGAAAGAAGAAACCTCCGAAGCAAACTCTTTAATTAATACTCTTGAAAATTAGGGTGCGTTTTGGCAGCCCTTCGCTCTTTACAACACCGGAAATCTCTCGGAAACGCTATAAAAAACTCTAAGAAACTCTCAGAAACTCCGGAAATGCTTCGGAGGGGTTCTAGGAAGAGATTTGAAGGAGTGGTAGAAGGAAAAGTGGAAGAACTGTGTGAAATGAGGGGGAAGCGCTGCTATTTATAGGGATTCGTGCCTGTCAGGTCGAGATGGTCGTCTCGTCTGACAAGGTCGAGACGGCCGTCTCACCATTCGGGACAGTCGTCTCGCCTTGCAAAAGTGGCGAGACCGCCGTCTCGTTTGGCGAGACGACAGTATCGACTTTTCTAGAAACAAGAAGGCCTTCCGCCAATCGGGAGGGGGGTCTCGCCATTCGCAAGTGGCGAGATGGCCGTCTCACCAAACGAGACGACACTCTCGACTTGCAGAAGTGGCGAGACGGCGGTCCCGAAAAGCGAGATGGCGGTCTCGACCTCTAAAAGCGAAAATCCTTATTTTAATGCAGAAAATCCTTCCTATCCTATTATGGGGCCTAATAGTCTCTCCTAGTGGCTTCTTAGGCTTCATCCATCTTCAAATAGGAGGTCTTCTGGTCTTTATTATGAGGTCGGGCAAGATTTGGGGTCTACAGCTGCCCCCCATTTACCTGACCAGTCGACTGTTCGCCTGTTGTGCCAAGAAGATCAGCTGGAGGGTAAAGGAGTTGACCCTCTTGCCCGGTTACCCTTCGGATGTCCCGTCTTGCGGTGGTTGATCTTCTGGGGAAAGTTTGTATTGTGCACCTCCAGGATACTCCTTCTGACAGTAGCCGATCCCTTTGGTTGACACGTGGTAGAACCTCAGGATACTCCTTCTGACGGTAGCCAATCCTTTGGTTGATGGGTATAAACCCCCTATCAGGCTGGTAGTCACAGCCCACTGTGCGTAGGACTGGATGAGTATGAACCCCCCATTAGGCTGGTGGTTGCAACTTACTGATCCAGCTTGAGCGCAGATCAGGCGCACCGCGTGCGCAGGTTGATAGCTATGAACCCCCTATCAGGCTGGTACAGTCCACTGCGTAGGATTGATGGTGGTGGCGGCTTACTGCTCGGGTGGCTCATGCGCCGCGCGTCGAGATGCGTTCTCTTATCTTTGTTTGTCTTTTCTAGGAATGGTCATCCGGTCTGTGCCGGTGATTCTATTGGTGTTCATCCAGTTTGTTGGTTTGCTGGGGATTCTTTGATTTTGATCTTTTGGTGGTGGTCATCCGACTTTGCTGGATATCGGGTAGTCTTTTTATTCGACTCTTGTTTGGTTGTCGAAAAATTGTTGGTTAAGATGATTGACTTGTTTTAATCCTTCCTTTTTCCGCGGTTTTATCTCTTTTTTCTCGCGATTTTGGATTTTGGCTTTTTTTTTTTAGCGTAAGTCTTTTTACTCTTAGTTTCTTTTTATTACACTAACTCTTTTTGAAAGTGAGAGTAAAATGTATGAAATAAAATTTATTTTATGATAAAAGTTGTCGCCGCCGTCAAAACGAGGCGGTCGGAGCGACGCTATGGTTTCGACTTTCCAATTTTCGCGTTTTTATTGGTGTGGTTACAACGCCTTTAGGTTGTCCGATAACCGGGCTGAACCTAGAGGCGAGGTTTTCGAAAAGGCGCTCTTGGGTTGTCCGATAACCGGGCTAATCCAAGAGCTAGTTTTGAAGGGTTCTCTAGAGTCGCCACCGACGTTTTTACCGGAAACATCAGAAAAGGGGTTAAAAGGCGTTGGTTTTCGAAAAACCAACTTTGGTGGTTAGAACCAGAGTTGGGTAAGGGAGTTAGTTACGTGTAAAGGAAGGGTTAGTTCCTTTACGACGCCCCTTTCGGGTTCCCTATGATAGGCCAGCTTACTTAAATGATTAAACCAGAAAAATACGCTTTTACCCTTTTATTTGCGAAATTTAAAATGATGACTACATGGCCCTAGTATCTATTGCATAATTTAAATAAAGCGGTAAAAGGTAAAGGGAGAAAGTAGAAACCTTCGGAGCAAGCTTTCTATTAATTCTTTAAAATTTAGGGTGCTATGCGGCAACCATTCACTCTACACAGCGTCGGAAACCTCTCGAAACGCTCAAAACGCTCAAAAACACTCTTAGAAACGCTCAGAAACTCTGGAAATGCTTCAAAGGGGTTCTAGAGAGAATTTGAAGAGAAGTCTTGTCGCCGCCGTCAAAAGAGAGGCGGTCGGAGCGACGCGATGGTTCCGACTTTCCAATTTTCGCGTTTTGGTGGTTACAACGCCTTTAGGTTGTCCGATAACCGGGCTGAACCTAGGGGCGAGGTTTTCAAAAAGGCACTCTTGGATTGTCCGATAACCGGGCTAATCCAAAAGCTAGTTTTGAAGGGTTATGTGGAGTCGCCACCGATGTTTTTACCGGAAACATCGGAAAAGGAATTAAAAGGCGTTGGTTTTCGAAAAACCAACTTTGGTCGTTAGAACCAGAGTTGGGTAAGGGAGTTAGTTACGTATAAAGGAAGTGTTAGTTCCTTTATGACGCCCCTTTCGGGTTCCCTATGACAGGCCAGCTATTTTAAAAATATTTAAACTGATGAAAATTACGCTTTTGCCCTTTTATTCTGCGGAATTTAGAATTACGACTACATGGCCCTAATATCTATTGCATAATTTAAAATTAAAGCGATAAAAGTAGAGAGGGAGAATATAAACCTCCGAAGCACGCTTTTTATATTAATTCTTAAAAAAATAGGGTGCTTTGTGGCAGCCCTTCCCTCTACACAGCTTTGGAAACTTCTCGAAGTGCCGAAAAACACTCACAAAAACACTCAGAAGCTCTCGAAATGCATCGGAGGGATTCTAGAGAGAAGATCTAGTGATTTTCTAGAGAGAAGGAGGAGAAAACTCTGTGTGTTGTGTGAAAATGAGGGGATGGAGCCCCCTATTTATAGTTTTTCGCGTCTGACAGGTCGAGACCGCCGTCTCGTCTAACAGGGTCAAGACCGCCGTCTCGTCAAACGAGACCGCCGTTTCGCTTGGTCAAAGTGACAAGACCGGCGTCTCGCCAAACGAGACCGCTGTCTCGCCAAATGAGACGGCGGTCTCACCATTTGCATGAGGCGAGATGGCGGTCTCGTCCCAAGAGGGCGAGAAACCTTATTTTCGTGCCATAAAATCCCTCCTATCCTAGTATGGGGCCTAATAGTCTCTCCTAGTGGCTTGTTAGGCTTCGTCCATCTTTGAATAGGAGGTCTTCTATTCTTTATTTGGAGACCGGGCAAGATTTGGGGTCTACAGCTACCCCCCCTTTACCTGACTTGTCAGCTGTTTGTGCCAGACAGATTGACAGGAAGGTAAAGGAGTTGACCCTCTTGCCCGGTTACCCTTCAGATGCTCCGTCTTTGCGGCGGATGATCCTCTGGGGAAATGTTGTGCGCTTCTAGGATGCTTCTTCTGGCGATAGCTGATCCCTTCGACTGATGAGTACGAACCCCCATCTGGTTTGATGAGTATGAACCCTCACCCGGTAAGCCCCCTTCTGTAAGGCTTGATGAGTACACACCCCCATCTAGTGTTTGACGAGTATGAACCCTCGCCCGGTAAGCCCCCTTCTATAAGGCTTGATGAGTACACACCCCCATCTGGTGTTTGTGCCTCCGGATGCTCCTTCTTGCGGTAGCTGATCCTTTGGCTGTGGTGGCGGCTTACTGCTCTGGCTCATGCGCCGTCTGTTGAGATGTGTTCTCTCGTTGTTGATTTGGTCGTCTGGTCTGCGCCAGGGATTTTGTTGGTGTTCATCCAGCTCTGTTGGTTTGCTGGGATTCTTTTTTTTATCCTTTTGATAGTGGTCATCCGACTTTGCTGGTTGTCGGGGATTTTTGATGAGTGCCTCTTAGGTAGGCAGGAATCCTCTGGGGATTTGTTAATCTGAGTGACGCCTCTTGAGTAGGCGGATATCCATTGAAAATTTGTTGATTGTGATGGTGCCTCTGAGAAGGCAGATACTCCATCGGAAGTGAAGACTTTTGGCTACATTTGTTTTGCCTCTGACTAGGCTGATATTCCTCTATGGGGATGTTGGCTCTTGCTTGCCGGGTCTTGCCTATGTGTAGGCGAATGATATTCTGAGGATGAATATGAGGTTTTTCCTTTGCAGTAGGCTCACTGGGGATGATCTTTCTTTTTTATTGATCCACCGGGGAATTGGTTAACTTCCCGGGGGTCAGATTTTGGTAGCCACTTTGGGGGAATGGAATCTTGGCTCTTTAATTGATGTGGGTGCGAGCTGGCTTTTGTGGTGCTCTTTGAAGGAATGGAATTTTCAATTCCTTCTTTTTTTGTTGATTTTTTCTTTTTCTGAGATGACCCACTTAGGGAGCAAGGATTTTCATTTGATTTCGCCTTTTTTCGCGATTTGAAATTTGGCATTTTCGGGATAATGCGTAAGCCTTTTTACTTTTTAGTCTCTTTTTATTACGCTGGCTTTTTTCCTTCTTTTTGGGAGGTCCATTAGGGATGAAGTTTTCTTTCTTTGGTGATCCACCAGGGAATTAGTTGACTTCCTGGGGATCTTATTTTTCTTTTCTAGGGATGGAGTCTTGGCTCCTTGATTGATGTTGATGCGAGCTAAACTTGCGAAGCTCTTATTCCACTGGAGGATGGGAATTTCTGATTCTTTTTTGTAGACTTTTGAGGATTTTTATTCGGCCTTTTCTTTTGGACATCCTCTGGGGATGCAAGAGTTTTCTTCTTTTTTCCCTTTTTTGTTGAGCCCTTGTTGGTATGAAGATTGGACTCTTTTGACTGTTGATGATGATGGGCTCTTGAAGCCTTTATTCTCCATTGGGGAGTGTGGAGGAGACTTTGGGTGAGTGTGCTCGATGACTCATGTAGTGGTAATGCTGATCCGTGAGGAGTATTTTTGTTTTGCCTTCGGAGTAGGCAGGGATCCTCTTGGGGGTGACTAAGCCTTTCCGTCGGCTTTTCTTTTATGATGTCTGATGATTGTGCCCTCCTTTATTGGGTAGAAAAATGATGACTGGAGCTTTGGCTTCTGGAAGCTTCTTATGACAACTCGCTCTTCTTTCTTGAGGGAGAGCAATGTTTGGAGACTTATTACTTTCTTGTGCCTTCTTTTCTGGGTAGAAGGATGGTAGCTGGAGCTCTTGATTTTCAGAAGCTCTTATTCTGCTGAGTCGCTTGCTTGACGACTTGCTCCATTTTCTTGAAGGCTTTATTTTGGAGACTCGGTCTCGGTGATCCTGTTTTCAATCACAATCATGGAGCTAGTCTCCTTATATGCATGAATGCTTTTCGTTTTTTGTTATTTGTCTGAAGTAATTTTTATTTCTTTCATTTTTTACATTGACAAAGTCGTTTTGTGCGACTACTTGTGTGGATGCACTAAATGCAATCTATTCTTATTGATTGATCCATCTGGAAAAGTGGTTGTCATTCTCCTGCTGGACTTTTTATGATTATGATGAAGGGCCCTTCTCTTTTATTTATTTTTTGGTTTAGCCCTATCTTTTGCCTAGACCGCCCTTTTGGGGTTTTCGGTCTAGCGGGCTGCCTTAATTTTTGCCTAAGATATCTTAGCGGGCTTTTTTCCTTTTTTATGAATGCCCTAACTTTTGCCTAGACCGCCCTTTGCGGGTTTTCAATCTAGTGGGCTACCCTAACTTTTGCCTAAGAATCTCCTAGCAGGCATTATTATTATTTTTTTTTCTCATTTCTCTTTTCTTTTTGAGAGAAAGGAGTTTATCATATGCATGCAATGTTTGCGATATGCATCCTATAATACTATTTCAATTAATTTTTCAAAAGGATTAACCAATGTGCTTTTACTTCTGATGAGCTTCTGACGTTATGTGCTTTCGTCGACAGGGATAGGCTGTACCAATTTTGTCGTCTCGATTTTTTCATGACCGAAGAATGATTGTGTTAATTGTAGAGCGACTTGCCATGTCAGTGCGCCCCTCCCTTTCCTTGGGTATGTCGATCCTCCTATTGATTACTATCTCCACATTTCCCTACTACTTACTAGAATGTCGTAGTGGTAAGGGTCAAGAGAAGAGAAAGAAAAGGATATTTAATTCAAAGGCTTGTGTTTTAGAATTGTTTTATTTTGACAAAAAATGGGTTTTGTAAGCACGGCTAGCCAAGGTTGGTTAAAGTGTTTAGGCTAGTTTAAACAACGTTTTGTTTATGGAGTGGCATCTTATTCTATGGCGCTTGCTATGACTGATTGACTTCCCTAGTCTGCCCTTTGGGTTTTCAGCTTAGGATGTTGTGTTTTGTTTTGTCCTAACTTTTGTCTAGGTTTCTTTTTTCTTGCTTTGGAAACCTAGCGGACTTTATTTTGTAACCCTAATTTTTGCCTAGGCTACCCTTTATGGTTGTTCAGGTTTCCTAGCGGGTTTACCCTAACTTTTGCGTAGCCCCCTTTTGTGGGTTTCCTACCAGGTATCTTGCCCTCTCTTTTTGGCCTTTAGCTTTTATGGGCTTCTTTTGATTTTTGTTTTCTTTTTGCACAACATTGGCGAAACACGACTTTACTTATGACGAGGTAAAACTTTATTTTGTGCTTCTAGTCAATCAGTGGTGATGGATTTGACTTTTATTTTGGTCAATGGCACAGTTTGATTTCTTTGACGCATTTTGAAAACGTTTGCTTAAAATGGTTATTAATGAGGTTTAGACATGAGTAGCAAGAAGAGAAGCAGATAGTAAGAATGACATTCTTTGTAATTAATAGGGAAATGTGTGCCCTACAATGCTCGGGGGTCGGGCTAGCCCCGAGGAGTAATCTCTAATAGTCGTTGGATTTACAAACCCTAAGAATCAGAAGGAGAACACCTAATGACTAAAGTCGCTTTTGACGCTTGAACCCCTCTATATGGGAAAATCTGATTCAAGGTGCAGAGGGGAGACTTCCCTTTTCTCCGTGCAGCTTGATCCTTTGTAGGGTAAAGCTTCAAAGAATTGTCTTTAAAATCCGATGGCTCCCTTATTCCTTGAGAGTTTCTAATGAGCCCTTGGTTTGGGTGACATCCATATTTCCTCATCATGTGGGTCACCTTCATATTGTTGGGGAAGTCTTTTCATATTGGCAAAAGGTATTTCGAAGGTCCTTTTCAATCGCATCCATTCAAGGTAGGGCAAACGTCTTGCTGATCCGAATGTCGTCTTTTAGCTCGAACCATGAGCAGCTTGTCGCCTACCGTGAGTTTGTCTCTTTGGCGGAGCATTGAGAGAACTGCCTTAGCGTCGTGAATCCAAAGTCTACTCAGTTTCCTCTTTGGATTATGTTTTTCTTCGGTCTTTTTATTTTTTCTTTATTTGTAGGAGCGTCATCTTACAACTCCTTGGGGGAATAGATTCTTCCATTTCTAATTTTACCCCCAATGCCAGCTATGCTGGAGATATCCTTGTTAATGGGCGGTGTTTTTGCTTATCTCCATGGTGCAACCTTATTTGATGTATGGGGTGAACAAATGTAACGACATCCTTGCCCCTTCTTCCTTATTAACTCGGATACCCAACGGTTGAGGCTTATTATCCTCCTTAGGCGGATCAACCGTTGGAGGGAACTTGACGACGAAAAGTTTTCTCTTCATCTTACTTTGATTCGTAGAAAGCACATCAACTAATCCTTTCTTTTTATTATCTTATTTTTATTAAAGTGAGAATGAATGTAATTTGTGAATGCAATAGACGATTGATGAGATGATGAAAACAAACAATTTTATTTATTTTATCCAGACAGTGTACATTCCTCAATGCAATGTTTTGAAGTACATTTTAAAGTGGAGAAGCCTAAATGAACCCATAGGCAGGTTAGAATTTCTATTTATTTTCTTTTTTACTTCCCGTGCATGGCATGCGAATGCCCTAATCCTCTTTTCATGGTATTGAGGAATGTCCACTTCTTCGATTGTCTATTATTAGATACATGTTATGAGGATGAAGTTTGGTGGATGCATGTATGCGAGTGTTTGTTTTTTCCTAAACATTATCATGTTTTATTTTCTAACATGATGTATGATAGTGTTTGGGATTTTGTGTTTTTTTTTTTTGTTTTGTATGCGGATGAGGGCATGAAGAATACCAGCCACTTTCTAGAATGCAAAAATATTTTTATTGTTTAAAATGAATGATTTATGAGATGGATATTCCTTAGAATGAATGTATTTATGCATGCACCAATACAAAAGGGCGGTAGATGTTCAAAGTGGCATAACTTTTGACTGAGATGTCCGATTTGGACGCACAGCATATCAAAACGAAGAGAAAAAGGTGAGGAATCAAGGTACAAATACCCAAAGGGGATTCGGCCTAGTAATTTTCCCAAAAAATGCTTCTAAGACCCATTTTTAGGGATTTATTAAAATGATGCGTATGCATACCTTCCTTATGTATTTATTTTTTTCTCTTGGTTTTTCCACTTATGACATGATGCAATATGAATGATACGACTTTGTCAAAATTATTTTTATAAATGTTTTGATTTTGTTATTATTATTTTATTTATTATGGATTTATTTTTTTAGCCTTTTATCTCTTCTGTCGGACTGTGTGGCTACTTAGCTTACAAAGAACCTGAAACCAAGCTAGCTAAAATGCAGACTGTCCGAGATAAAATGGTTTTATGCGAAAGGATATTTAGCGTCCCTTATCTCTTTTGTCGGAACTGCGTGGCTACTTAGCTTGCAAAGAACCTGAAACCAGGCTAGCTAAAAGGCAGACTATCCGAGATAAGGGCGTTTATTTGCGAAATTATTTTTGTGATTTTTCTTTCTCTTGTTTGGTTATGCTATGAAACAAACAAATGCAACAAACAGATGCACACACAATTCGATCATCCGTGAACAAGCGAGAATTCTTTTTTATCACGAGGTAGGGTTTTCCTGCAGAAGAGTGCATTGGCGAAGGTAGGTTCTAACTGTTCTCACCAAGGCTAAGGCCCCCAAGGTGCCCCCATTATAGGGTCCCCACTCTCCAGCCTTCCGACCATGCTTAGCACTAAGGCCATAGTCAGTCTTTGTGCCAAAAGAGGAAGGTTATCACCTTGAGTGGTGGTTTCCGATCACACCGGTGGGCACAAGGCCATCACTACAGTGAATCGTACCTGCCACCCACTCCCTATGGATTTCTCACTTGCCCCCGGGTATAGAGGGAACTGTTGTGTGCAAGGGTTTGTGTATAGTTTGTATTTCAAACAATTGCGTAAGTATAAACAAACAACAGTTATTTAAAGCCAAACCGTAAAACATGTTATAATACAAGGTAAGGGCAAAATCATTATTTTCTTGGTTTATTTATTATTTTTTTAAGTCGGCCCATCACTAAATGGGATCAACTCTCGCGACATCACCAGTGGAGTCGCCATCTTGAAGCACTTGTTGGATTTGATGAAGACATATTGAGTTGATATAGTTTAGTTTGTGGGTGTGTAGTTGAATAGGTTAGAAGTTTAGAACTTAATCTCTAGATAGGCAAATAAATCTTGTGATAAGCGCCTTGAAATGATGCATCTCATTGAAATCATTTTTCTGCATGAAAAACTAACACATAAGCATTAAAAGAACAAACTAAGTTTTTCAATCTGTTGAAAAGGATTTTCAATCTGTTAAAATGTTTTTTAAATCTGTTGAAACAGAAAGACTATTTTTCAGTCTAAGTGTTTTTAGAATTTCAATCTGTTGAAATATTTTTCAATCTGTTGAAACAGAGAGACTATTTTTCTGTCTAAGAACCTACAGGATTTCAATCTGTTGAAATGTTTTTTAATCGATTGAAACAGAGAGCTATCATTTTTCATTAAGCTATTTCAATCCATTGAAAACACGAATCAATCGATTGAATGAAGTTTTAAATAAAATCAATCAATTGAAACGTCGTTTTAATCGATTGAAATGCATTCTGATCGATCATAATTCGATTCTAATCGATCATAATTAGTTCTAATCGATCATAATGTTGTTTTAATCGATCATAATTGATTCTAATCGATTATATGTTCATTCTGATCGATTACTTTCTACTCTGAATCAGTTTTTAACAGATTAAACGTTCTGGTACTCTCTTTTACTCTATAAATACAGATTTGATCTATCTTCTGAAATATACAATTTGTGAAAACATTTGAAAGCAATCTTTGAGCTATCATATCCGTGACTTTCTCTGTGCATTCAAGAACTGTTCATATCATAAGGTGCTTTGATCAAGATTGTTGTTAATCAAAGAGAGAAAGTTCTGAGTTAAAATTGCTTCTGGACATTTGTACTGATAAAGCTGCAGTCCAGGTTTTTTCTTTTCATACTCTTGTGTAAAGTGTGATTGCGCAGATTGGATTTTGGATCTGCACTGGTTACAATAACTGGATTTGGTTACTAGGAGATTTTCAAGAATCTATCTTGTGGGTTTGTGAGATAGTTCTTGGGGTAGATTGGTGAATATCTACTGGTTGTATTTTTCACTTGGAATTAGTGGAACTTGGCAGATTTGTCAAGAACTGGATGTAGCTCTGGTAAAGAGTGAACCAGTATAAACTTGTGTGTTGAATTTCTTCTTTCATCTCCTTTATTTCTTGTCTATATACTTGCTGTGATTAAAATCAAACCTACCTACACAAGAATTGAATAAAGATAAATCATTCTTCCAAGAGAAAGTAAGTTTTGCGAAAAAGTTTTCTTAAGTTCAATTCACCCCCCCTCTTGAACTCAACCATTAATTCTTTCAATTGGTACCAGAGTTGGTTCTTGTAAGTTACTCAAGAATTCGGTCCAAGAATGGTTGAGGGAAAGATGAATTTTTCGGAAGGAGCCTCCATAAACGGGCCTCCTCTTTTTGCTTGGTGTGAATTATTCTTTCCGGAAGGTTAGAATGAAAATCTTTATTGAATCTCTTGATAGAGGTATTTGGGAAACAATTGTCAATGGGCCTTTCAAACCAACTCATACAGTAGATGGTAAAATTGTTGAGAAAAATTGGGCTGAGTTAGCTGATGCGAGAAAATAGGAGAGTCCAATATGATTATACCTGCTAAAAATATTATTACCTCTGCTTTAAATCTTGATGAGTTTTTCAGGGTGTCTCAATGTGCCTCTGCCAAAGAGATGTGGGAAATTCTAGAGGTCACTCATGAGGGTACATCTGACGTGAAAAGGGCAAGAAAACATGAGTTAATTAGAGACTATGAATTGTTTAAAATGCAGCAAGGGGAAACAATTGCAGATGTACAGAAAAGATTCACTCATATAGTCAATCATTTAATTTGGCTAGGAAAGACTTTTGACAAGGAAGAGTTGAACATCAAAATCTTGAAGTGTTTGGACAGAACTTGGCAACCAAAGGTGACAGCTATATCAGAATCAAGAGACTTGACTGAAATGACTACTGCTTAACTATTTGGTAAGTTAAGGGAACATGAGTTGGAAATCAATCGGTTCAAAGAACAAGAGAATGCAGAGAAGAAAAGCAAAAACATTGTTCTCAAGACAATTGAAGAAAACAGTGAGTCTGAAGAAGATGAATCCGAGAACCTGACTTTTTTGGTTAAGAAGTTTGGGAAATTTCCTAGAAGGAAGAACAGAACTGGCCAAGTAAAAAGGTACACTGATAAAAAGACTGAATCTATTCAAAATAATGTTACTTGTTATTCTTGTGGTAAGCAGGGACACATAAGGAGTGACTTTCCGGAAAAGACCAAGAATCAGAACAAGAAAGAGTCAAAGTACAAAGGGAAAAAGGCCTACATAGCTTGGCAAGATAATGATTCATCCTCCAGTTCTGCATCTGAAGGTGAAGAGGTGAACCTATGTTTGATGGCTGGCTGTGAATCCTCTTCATCACATGTAAGTTCAACTCCCACAAAAAATGAAATGAATTACAGCACATTACTAAATGCTTTCAATGAAATGCATAGTGAAGCCAGAAATTTATCTCATACAAAAAATCGGTTAAAAGGACTAAATAACTGGTTAGAAAATAGGGTTAAAATTCTGGAAAAAGATTTATTAGAAAGCAAAACAGATATAGAACATCTTGAAATAATCTATTCATCTGCTGATAATGCTGCTGCTAACAAGAATTGTGAAAAGTGTATTCTTCTACAGAATAAGGTTGATTACTTGATTAAAACCTTGTCTAAGTTTACTCAAGGAAAAGAGAATTCAGATGCACTTCTTGGGTCTCAAAGCTGTGTTTTTGAACATACTTGGAATCATGTACAAACCTAAGGTTGGGGTGAAAACTAAAAAGTATTTGAACTTCTTTTCCTTTAGAAAAGCAACAACATCCCCTTTCTCATCTTGTCATTACTTGCATGAAAAAAGGACATACTTGTAAAATTCTGTCATGCTAGGAAATATTTTGTGCCACAAGGTAGAATGAGATGGGTTCCAAAACATGTTAAACAGAAAATTTGACTCCTAAGGACCCAAAATATTTAAGGGTACCAAATACTTGATGCTTGATCTTTTAGGAACAGCAACAAGAGTCCCTTTGGTACCTGGACAACGGATGCTCAAGGCACATGACGGGTGACATTTCAAAATTCTAGAAAGCTGAGATTAAAGAATGGAGGTCACGTGACTTATGGAGACAACAACAAGGGAAGAATTCTAGGTTACGGAGATATAGGAGATGGTGAATCAGTGACCATTCACAATGTTCTTCTTGTTGAAGGTCTCAAGCACAACCTAATCAGTATAAGTCGGTTATGTGATCTAGGTCACAAAGTTATCTTCAAACCAGAAAAATGCCTAATGCGTGAGCAGAATCGACACGGTAATGTTGGTAGGTAAGAGGTTAAATAACATTTACATGTTAGATATCAAGCATTCTATATCATCTCAAAGTTGTCTTCTTACTAAAGAAGAAGAATCTTGGTTATGGCACAGAAGGCTTGCTCATATTCATCTTAATCATCTTGACAAACTGATTTCTAAAGAGTTAGTTTCGGGCTACCTAAGCTTCGAATTTTGAAAGACAAAATCTGTGAAGCTTGTTTGAAAGGTAAACAAACTAGAAAATCCTTTTCAAACAAAAACATTGTTTCTACTTCTAGACCTTTGGAACTACTTCACATGGATTTGGTTGGTCCTTCAAGGAATAAAAGCCTAGGTGGTAATCTCTATATCATGGTAATTGTTGATGATTTTTCCAGATTTACCTGGATTGTCTTTTTAAAAGCCAAATCTGATTCTTACAAATCTTTCAAAAAGCTTGCCAAGGTCTTACATAATGAAAAAGGTTATTTCATTACATCTATTCAAAGTGATAATGGTGGAGAATTTTAAATGAAAAGTTTGAATTATTCGTGAAAAGTATGGCATAAAACACAATTTTTACTGCTCCAAGAACTCCTCAACGAGAATGGTGTTGTGGAAAGAAAGAACAGATCCATTGTGGAACTTGCTAGAACAATGCTTTGTGAAAATTCTTTACCTAAATACTTTTGGGCGAGATGCGATAAACACTTGCTTGTCATGTTTTGAATAGAGTCTTGATTAGACCCATGCTTAAGAAAACCCCATATGAAGCTGTACAAAGGAAGAAAACCCAACATAAACTATTTCGGGGTTTTTGGATGTACATGTTTTGTTTTAAACAATGGGAAAGAAAATATTGGCAAGTTTGATGAGAAATCCGATAAAGGAATCTTTCTTGGTTATTCTACTAACGACCATGCATATTGAGTCTACAATTTAAGACTGAAATCGTTGAAGAATCGGTACATGTTGTTTTTAATGAGTCTCCTTGAGTGTTGCGAGAATAGAACAACGAGTACTGCAGATGATGAAGATTTAACTGATAATTCTTATCGGTTAAAACATCCCGAGTAGCTCAGATCGACATACTGTCGATCAATCAGTTGATCCTGCAAAAACTGATCCACCAAGAATTACTGAAGAACAAGAAGAAGATGTCCTGGAAGAGCTTCCTAAAGAATGGATTGTCCCAAGAGATCTTTCTCTAGACAATGTCATTGGGCAAATCAATAAGGGAGTATCCACTAGACATTCACTTAATCAATTCTGCAATCATATGGCATTCATTTCACAAATAGAACCTAAAACTGTTAAAGAGGCATTAAATGATGAATACTGGGTTAGTGCCATGCATGATGAGCTTAATTAGTTTGAAAGAAATAACGTGTGGGAATTAGTTCCAAAAACCAAAGATATCAATGTAATTGGTACTAAGTGGGTATTCAAAAACAAACTAGATGAACACGGCATTATCACTAGAAATAAAGCTAGGTTGGTAGCCAAAGGTTATAACCAACAGGAAGGAATTGATTTTGATGAAACCTTTGCACCTGTAGCTAGACTTGAAGCTGTTAGACTATTATTAGCTTATGCTTGTATAAGTGGTTTCAGATTACTACAGATGGATGTCAAGAGTGCCTTTCCAAATGGACTTATCAATGAAGAAGTTTATGTTTCTCACCCTCCTGGTTTTGAAAATCACAAGCATCCTGACCATGTGTACAAATTGAAAAAGGCTCTTTATGGTTTAAAGCAAGCTCCTAGACAATGGTATGAGAGGTTAAGTAACTTCTTAATTGATCAAGGATACAAACGAGGTGAAGTTGATAAAACCCTATTCATTAAGAAATCTGGAACATACATTATTTTGGTGCAGGTGTATGTGGATGATATTATTTTCGGTTCTACTAATAATGCCTTGTGTAATAAGTTTGTTAAGGAAATGCAAAGTGAATTTGAGATGTCTATGATGGGAGAATTAAATTTCTTCCTTGGTCTTCAGGTTAAGCAATTAAGAAATGGCATTTTCCTAAGTCAGTCTAAATACTGTAATGAGTTGTTGAAGAAATTTGATATGCACAACTGCAAAGAATCCTCTACACCCATGTCTACTAACTACTGTCTAGATTTAGATGAAAAAGGGAAATATGTTGATCAAACTAAATATAGAGGTTTGATTGGTTCTCTGTTATATCTGACTGCTAGTAGGTCTGACATCATGTTTAGTGTGTGCCTTTGCGCTAGATTTCAGGCAAATCCAAAGGAATCACATCTTACCGCTGCTAAAAGGATTCTCAAATATCTTAAAGGAACCATTAATGTCGGACTATGGTATCCTAAAGGTGCATCTCTTAAACTTGTTGGATTTTCTGATTCTCACTTTGCAGGATGTAGATTGGACAGGAAAAGTACCTCTGGTACATGTCATTTACTGGGAAGCAGTCTCATATCTTGGCACAGCAAAAAGCAAGCATGTGTTGCTCTTTCAACTGCAGAAGCTGAATACATTGCAACTGGGAGTTGTTGTGCTCAAAGTATCTATCTTAAACAGCAACTGAAAGATTATGGAGTAGCTCTTAACACGGTACCTCTGGTTTGTGATAATACTAGTGCAATAAATTTAACCAAGAATCCTATTCAACACTCTAGAACTAAGCATATTGAAATTAGACATCACTTTATTAGAGAACATGTATCTAGGGGTGATTGTGAAATCTTATTCATTGAATCTGAAAAACAGTTAGCTGACTTATTCACTAAACCACTTCCTAGAGATAGACTTAATATGCTTAGAACTGAATTAGGAATTCTGGATATATCTAGTATTGAATAACTGACTCTTTATTGTGATTATGTGCTTTTTTAACAGGTTGATAACATGCTCAATCGATTAAAATTATCTGAAAATCTTGAAATTATTTGTTTTAATCGATTGAAAGTGCGAAATAATCTGTTGATTTCCTGATTCTCAATCTCTGTTCATGATATGTTACCAGTTTAATCGATTAAATAAGCTTTTTATCGATTTATTTCACTAACTCTATTGCTCTGTATGCTTTTCTTTTTCAGAACAATCGATTAAATCTTCGATTCAATCGATTAAATCTTCGATTCAATCGATTTAATTCATTTTTGGTACTTTGCATGTTTTACTTTTACAAATCAATCGATTAAATCAAAGATTTAATCGATTTATTTTACTTTTAATGATCTGCATCTATATTAGAAACTGAAAAATCAATTGGTTAAATTTTTCTAGGGCTAGTAGTGTATGCATTGCCTCTAATCAATTACTGCAGATTGTGCTGAGTGCTTTTTCAATTGGAAACAACTTCAGCTACTCTCTTAAATATCAGAGTTATCCAATAAAAGTTGAATGACTGTGATTGGATATCAGATGTGAGGGTAATTAAGTTGCACAGTAACAATTCTCTCTCTCTCCACCTTTACCATCCCTGCGCTGAAGCAGAACAGCAGTAAATCATTAAAGACAACTGTGAAGATGAAGGGACCGGGTGTTCTCATTTCATCTTAAGAATACAACAGTGTTTGAAAAACTTATACTCTTCTTCTTGAAAACATTCTCTCTTCTCTGTTTTTCTGTTTCATCTCGCAAATAAGCATGTTCAAGCGCACCAAATCAGGAAGGAAGAAGTTCAGCAAAGGAGAGTCCTCTGCTGCAATGCAAGAACCAACTGTAGGAGGACGCATTGAATCCTGGTTCAATGGGAACCAAGAGAAGATAGATTTGTTCATTCATGAAATGAGCAGGAAACAAATCAATATACCCAAGGTTCTAAAGTTTTCATGGTTAGACGCTGAAGGTTTCAGAGGGGTTCGGAAACTGCTGCAACATCAGAAACTTCAGAAGTTTCTGGAGCTAAATGGTAGGATTTACCCTGACCTGATTAAAGTCTTTTTAACCAACTTGTCATTTGAAGGATCCACTCTAAAAACTCAAGTCAAAGGACTGGACATTGAGATTACTCCCAATGGATGGAAAGAGGTTGCTGGACTCAAGGATGAAGGTGTAAAAGTCACCAAAGGGTATACCTCGGATGTTGAAAATTTAACAAAGTTCAGTACTTTCGTTCTTGTCTGAAGAATAGGCGTGACTCCGTAAGTTTCTTCAACACTGGAAAGTTGAAGCTTGAGGAAAGGGTTCTCGTGTTCATTGTGGCCTGGCAGCTCACACCCAGGGGGAGCAATCATGCAGTACTAAATGAAGGAGATTTGGTACTGATGTACTGCATTCACCACAGAATAAGGGTGAACTGGGTTTTTGTCATCAAGGACCACATGATCAAGGCTAAGCGGCTAAGTGATTTTAGATATCCTTATGCAATGTTTATTTCTAAGTTTTTAACTCATTTTGGTGTTGATTTGGAAGGTGAATTAGTTGAAACTGTTTGTCCCACAAATGAGGTCAATAATTCTGTCCTTCATAAAATGGGATTCATCAAAATTGACGGTGAGTGGATCTCAAAAGAAGAAGCTGGGAGAGAAGAAGAAATTGAAGAAGAAGAACAAGAGGAAGATGTCAATATTGGTGTCCCGGATGCTGCTGCAGCGAGATCATCAGACCCGATGGAAGAGCAGTCTCCATTAGAAATGATTCCATACATTCCACAACCTGACTGTGGCACGCCTCTCTCACAGTTCGAAAGGACCATGCTGCATCAGATGAATGAACTGCAAACCAATCAAAGGAGGCACATGGAGATGACTTTTGTTCTGCAGGCTCGTCAGCATCGTCTGGATGAAGATTTCATTGCCAGATTTCAACACATTGATAATCAACTAGAAGATATCTACAACAGGATTGGTGATCTTCAATTTAATCAAGGTCCCTGGAACAGGGATGAATGAAGTCTTGTTTTTTTTTTTTATGTTATTGTTCTCTTGGTTCTTTTCTTTGTTTTTTGTTGTTTTGTTTTATTTTGGGTACCAACGTGGTACTATTGGACTATAACTAAACACTTTATTTGATGCAGTCAAATAGGGGGAGAAGTGGTTGCTTATAACTGTCACTACACACACACCACAAAATCATATATGTCTCTGTTCTGTTATTACTTGTGCAGGTGCAGTGGTTATTTGTCTCCATCAAATAGGGGGAGATTGAAGCACTTGTTGGATTTGATGAAGACATATTGAGTTGATATAGTTTAGTTTGTGGGTGTGTAGTTGAATAGGTTAGAAGTTTAGAACTTAATCTCTTGATAGGCAAATAAATCTTGTGATAAGCGCCTTGAAATGATGCATCTCATTGAAATCATTTTTCTGCATGAAAAACTAACACATAAGCATTAAAAGAACAAACTAAGTTTTTCAATCTGTTGAAAAGGATTTTCAATCTGTTAAAATGTTTTTTAAATCTGTTTAAACAGAAAGACTATTTTTCAGTCTAAGTGTTTTTAGAATTTCAATCTGTTGAAATATTTTTCAATCTGTTGAAACAGAGAGACTATTTTTTTGTCTAAGAACCTACAGGATTTCAATCTGTTGAAATGTTTTTTAATCGATTGAAACAGAGAGCTATCATTTTTCGTTAAGCTATTTCAATCCATTGAAAACATGAATCAATCGATTGAATGAATTTTTAAATAAAATCAATCAATTGAAACGTCGTTTTAATCGATTGAAATGCATTCTGATCGATCATAATTCGATTCTAATCGATCATAATTAGTTCTAATCGATCATAATGTTTTTTTAATCGATCATAATTGATTCTAATCGATTATATGTTCATTCTGATCGATTACTTTCTACTCTGAATTAGTTTTTAACAGATTAAACGTTCTGGTACTCTCTTTTACTCTATAAATACAGATTTGATCTATCTTCTAAAATATACAATTTGTGAAAACATTTGAAAGCAATATTTGAGCTATCATATCCGTGACTTTCTCTGTGCATTCAAGAACTGTTCATATCATAAGGTGCTTTGATCAAGATTGTTGTTAATCAAAGAGAGAAAGTTCTGAGTTAAAATTGCTTCTGGACATTTGTACTGATAAAGCTGCAGTCCAGGTTTTTTCTTTTCATACTCTTGTGGAAAGTGTGATTGCGCAGATTGGATTTTGGATCTGCACTGGTTACAATAACTGGATTTGGTTACTGGGAGGTTTTCAAGAATCTATCTTGTGGGTTTGTGAGATAGTTCTTGGGGTAGATTGGTGAATATCTACTGGTTGTATTTTTCACTTGGAATTAGTGGAACTTGGCAGATTTGTCAAGAACTGGATGTAGCTCTGGTAAAGAGTGAACCAATATAAACTTGTGTGTTGAATTTCTTCTTTCATCTCCTTTATTTCTTGTCTATATACTTGCTGTGATTAAAATCAAACCTACTTACACAAGAATTGAATAAAGATAAATCATTCTTCCAAGAGAAAGTAAGTTTTGCGAAAAAGTTTTCTTAAGTTCAATTCACCCCCCTCTTGAACTCAACCATTAATTCTTTCAATTGGTACCGAGCTGGTTCTTGTAAGTTACTCAAGAATTCGGTCCAAGAATGGCTGAGGGAAAGATGAATTTTTCGGAAGGAGCCTCCATAAACAGGCCTCCTCTTTTGCTTGGTGTGAATTATTCTTTCGGAAGGTTAGAATGAAAATCTTTATTGAATCTCTTGATAGAGGTATTTGGGAAACAATTGTCAATGGGCCTTTCAAACCAACTCATACAGTAGATGGTAAAATTGTTGAGAAAAATTGGGCTGAGTTAATCGATGCGAGAAAATAGGAGAGTCCAATATGATTATACTCGCTAAAAATATTATTACCTCTGCTTTAAATCTTGATGAGTTTTTCAGGGTGTCTCAATGTGCCTCTGCCAAAGAGATGTGGGAAATTCTAGAGGTCACTCATGAGGGTACATCCGACGTGAAAAGGGCAAGAAAGCATGAGTTAATTAGAGACTATGAATTGTTTAAAATGCAGCAAGGGGAAACAATTGCGGATGTACGGAAAAGATTCACGCATATAGTCAATCATTTAATTGGGCTAGGAAAGACTTTTGACAATGAAGAGTTGAACATCAAAATCTTGAAGTGTTTGGACAGAACTTGGCAACCAAAGGTGACAGCTATATCGGAATCAAGAGACTTGACTCGAAATGACTACTCGCTTCACTATTTGGTAAGTTAAGGGAACATGAGTTGGAAATCAATCGGTTCAAAGAACAAGAGAATGCGGAGAAGAAAAGCGAAACATTGTTCTCAAGACAATTGAAGAAAACAGTGAGTCCGAAGAAGATGAATCCGAGAACTCGACTTTTTTGGTTAAGAAGTTTGGGAAATTTCTTAGAAGGAAGAACAGAACTGGCCAAGTAAAAAGGTACACTGATAAAAAGACTGAATCTATTCAAAATACTGTTACTTGTTATTCTTGTGGTAAGTAGGGACACATAAGGAGTGACTGTCCGGAAAAGACCAAGAATCAGAACAAGAAAGAGTCAAAGTACAAAGGGAAAAAGGCCTACATAACTTGGAAAGATAATGATTCATCCTCCAGTTCTGCATCTGAAGGTGAAGAGGTGAACATATGTTTGATGGCTGGCTGTGAATCCTTTTCATCACATGTAAGTTCAACTCCCACAGAAAATGAAATGAATTACAACACATTACTAAATGCTTTCAATGAAATGCATAGTGAAGCCGAGAAATTTATCTCATACAAATAATCGGTTAAAAGGACTAAATAACTGGTTAGAAAATAGGGTTAAAATTCGGAAAAAGAGTTATTGGAAAGCAAAACAGATATAGAACATCTTGAAATAATCTATTCATCTCGTCGATAATGCTCGCTGCTAACAAGAATTGTGAAAAGTGTATTCTTCTACAGAATAAGGATGATTACTTGATTAAAACCTTGTCTAAGTTTACTCAAGGAAAAGAGAATTCAGATGCACTTCTTGGGTCTCAAAACTGTGTTTTTGAACATACTGGAATCGGGTACAAACCTAAGGTTGGGGTGAAAACTAAAAAGTATTTGAACTTCTTTTCCTTTAGAAAAGCAACAACATCCCCTTTCTCATCTTGTCATTACTGCATGAAAAAAGGACATACTGTAAAATTCTGTCATGCTAGGAAATATTTTGTGCCACAAGGTAGAATGAGATGGGTTCCAAAACATGTTAAACAAAAAATTTGACTCCTAAGGACCCAAAATATTCAAGGGTACCAAATACTTGATGCTTGATCTTTCAGGAACAGCAACAAGAGTCCCTTTGGTACCTGGACAGCAGATGCTCAAGGCACATGATCCCTCCTATCCTAGTATGGGGCCTAGTAGTCTCTCCTAGTGGCTTCTTAGGCTTCATCCATCTTCGAAAAGGAGGTCTTCTAGTCTTTATTTTGAGGCCGGGCAAGATTAGGGGTCTACAGCTGCCGCCCCTTTACCTGACCAGTCGGCTGTTCGCCTGTTGTGCCAAGAAGATCGACTGGAAGGTAAAGGAGTTGACCCTCTTGCCCGGTTACCCTTCGGATGTTCCGTCTTGCGGCGGTTGAACTTCTGGGGAAAAGTTGTGATGTGCACTTCCAGGATACTCCTTCTGAAGGTAGCCGATCCCTCGATTGACACATGGTAGAACCTCAGGATACTCCTTCTAATGGTAGTCGATCCTTCGGTTGATGGGTATAAACCCCCCATCAGGCTGGTAGAAGCAGTCCACTGTGTGTTGGACTGGATGAGTATGAACCCCTCATCAGGCTGGTAGTTGCAGTCCGCTGTGTGTTGGACTGGATGAGTATGAACCCCCCCATCAGGCGGTAGTTGCGACTTACTGATCTGGCTTGAGTGCAGATCAGGCGCACTTGCGTGCGCGTGTTGATAGGTATGAACCCCCTATCAGGCTGGTACATTCCACTGTGTAGGATTGGTGGTGGCGGCGGCTTACTGCTCGGGTGGCTCATGTGCCGAGCGTTGAGGTGTGTTCTTTTTTGTTTTTGTATGTATTTGGTCGTCCGGTCTGCACCGGGGATCTTGTCGGTGTTCATCCGGCTTGTTGATTGCCGGGGATTCTTTGTTTTTTATCTTTTTCGTGGTGATCACCCAACTCTTGCTGGTTGGTCGGGTGATTTTTTTTGTTTTTTGTTCGACTTGGTTGTCGAATTCTGTTGGTCAAGGTGATGGCTTGTCTTAATCCTGCCTTTTTCTCGCGGTTTTATCTCTTTTTTCTCGCGATTTAGGATTTTGGCTTTTTTCTTGAGCGTACGTCTTTTTACTCTTTAACTTTCTTTTTTGTTACGCTGACTTTTGAAAAAAAAGGGTGGCAACGAATGCATGAAAAAAAAAATTTATTCATAAGGGAAAATTTTATTACAGCCATTTTTTCAAGTACTATCCCTAAGGGCTATCTTCTGGAGACGATCCATGATAAGGGAATTGCTGGTACATATGTTCCCGGAATTCTGCTTGCTCCTGGGCTTCATCGCGGTATTCTTGCTGGAATGTTGCCCAGTCTTGCCGCATTCCCTACTGATATTGGTACATCGTCTCCAGCCAGGTGTCAAAGGCTTCCTACCTTAAGGTCAGTTGCTCCTGCCGCACAGACATTTGATCGAATTGCTGGCACAGATCGGAGATGTTTCGGTTTACGCCAGCAAAGTCATCTGTGTATTGCGGTGGTTGTTGGTGCTGATGTGGCTGCTGGAAGTCGGGAGGTGTTGGGAGATCATGCATTGCCACGATGTCATGGAGATCTAGCGTGAAATCTAGCGAGGGATGAAGGACCAACTGGGTCCCACAGCATATCAGCATCCCCATGCTGACCAGAATCGACCCGTTGATGGATTCGGGTCGTAGGCTGGAGGCCAGCTCTTCCCGGCCAGCGCACCCCCATTTCTCTGCCAGGGGAGTGATAAGAGGAGCCATGAGTACGACTCCCACTGGTCTGCTCCCGAAGTCCTTAAGGGCCCTTAGGAAGAAGTAGCCAGGGTTGCATCGCTGCCTTTGGCTCATGCATTAAAGTACGAAGAGGTTTAGGAGAGTTACCTTACCTTGGCTCTCCTTCCTCCCGTGGACAGTCCCAGCCAGCAGCTTGTGGCAAATGCGGAGGGCTGGGGGAAGTGTTGAGCCCCTCATTAGTGTGGGTAGCGTGGGCGACCTGGTGAGCTCTTCCCACATTTCACCGGCGGTGAGGTTGGTGGGATGGCTGCAGATGGCCTCCCGGTACTCCCGAGTTAGCACATCCTCGGGCCGGACGAACCCAATGCTCACATTGAATTCATCGAGGGTGGTAGTCCGGTACGTCCCACCCATGAAGTAGTTTACCATCTTGGTTGGTGGCAGGCCCGGGACCATGGAGGGAGCCTCAGCGTAGGAGATGGAGGCCAGGAACTCCAGTACTGCCTGAGGGTACACGTGGGTAGGGGGAGGCTGCAGCAGGAAGCCCCACCCAATACTATCTATGTGGGCCCGGACATCGTCCTCCCACCCAAACTCGGCGAGGATGCCGAAGTCAAGCCTGAGCATGGGGTGCCACGTATAACTCCGGATGTGCTCGAGACGGGCTAAGTGTTGCGACGAGAGCTGAGTAGGATCTTGGGGGGCTGGTGTCGAGGAACTGCTAGCGCCAGCAGTGCCTCTTCTCTTCCTTGACTGACTTCCACGGTACATTTTTACCAGAAAAGGCTTGAGAGTGAGAGATCTAAGAGTTGGAGCGCTGAGGAGTTGTGAGGAACCCCCAAAACCCATCCCCTATTTATAGGGGAAAATTCTGATTCGGGACCGCTGTTTGGGAAGTTGAGACGGTGGTCTCAAAATTGTGCAGGTCGAGACGGCCGTCTGGGATCTCGAGACGGCGGTCTCGCCAAGCGGGACGGCGGTCTCGTTTTCGCCTAGGTCGAGATGGCGGTCTCGAATTTTGGAAGAGCGAGACGGCGGTCTGGAAAGTCCAGACGGCGGTCTCGAATTTTTGGTTTTTTTTTTTTTGAAAAAGGAAATAGGACCTGGTTCAAAAACATTTTTTATGCATGCAATGTTTTTATGTTTGACGTCCTATAATGCCTATTTTAGTTAATTTTTCAGAAGGATTTCACTGACGTGTCTTGTAGCGTCGAAAGCCCTCTGATCTGCGTTCTTGTGTTTGGCTGTACCATGCCGGACTTTTTGTGACCGAAGGATAATTGGTTTTTCCTCTTTTTTCTTTTTCTTTTGTAGAGCACTCTTTGCCATGTAGTGTCCCTCTTTCTCCATTCTAGGGATTTCAATCCTCTTGTTGACTATACGCCTCCACATTCCCAAATTAATTATTATAATATTGTTGTGAAGGTCAAGAGAAAAGAAATAAAGAGGTAAATTCAATGGTTTGTGTTTTAGAATGTTGATTTTTATTTAGAAAGTGGTTTTTGTAAGCATGGCTGGCTAGGGTTGGGCTTAGGTGTTTAGGTTTTGTCTAAGCAAACATTTTTCCCTTTTTGTACTTGCGCCTTAGTTTTATTTCCATTGCTTTTTATGACTAGTTTACTTCCCTAGATGGCCCTTCGGGTTTTCGAACTAGGATATTGTGTTTAGGCCCTAACTTTTGTCTAGGTTCCTTGTATTTTTTTGGGGAATCCTAGCGGACCTTATTTTGTAACCCTAACTTTTTCCTAGGCTACCCTTTATTTTTTTCGGGTGTCCTACCGGTTTGACCCTATCTTTTGCGTAGCCCCCTTAGTGGGTTTCCTACCAGGTATTTTGCCCTTTCTTTTTTGGCCTTTGGCTTTTATGGGCTTTCGTTTTTATTGTGTATTTATTTTTTTTGTTCACAATATTGACGAAACATGACTTTTTTTTATGGTGAGGTAAAGCCTTATTTGGGTGCTTCTAATTAACTAGCTTGACTGTAATGGCAATGGTGAATGTTGATTATTTGGATGTGCTTTCTATTCTTCTCCTTTTTTCTGTTTTTTCCATTTATTTAGACAAGGTTATTGTGAGGTCTAGTCAGAAATAGCAAGAAGAGAAGCAGATAGTAAGAAGTATTCTTTATTAATTAATAAGGGATATGTGCCCTAAAATGCCTGGGGGTCGGGCTAGCCCCGGGGGATAATCTCTAACAATCATGGGGTTTACATCCCTTTAAATGAAAAAAAAGTTCTCCTAATGACTAGGGTAGCTCTTGACGCTTGCACCCCTCCACTTCGGAAAATTTGCTTGAGTGTGCAGAGGGTAGATTTCCCTTTTCCTTTTTCCGCTCGGCCCTTAGTGGGGTCGTATCCTAGGCCATGCTTGAAAGGATTGTCTTTGAATCCTAGAGGTTCCCTTATGCCTTGGGAATCTGCCCCTAATCCTTGGCCAGGATGGTAACCATGCTTCAACATCATGCGGGCTACCTTCGTGTTTTTGGGAAGTCGCTCTATGTTGGCAATTTCGAGCGCTTGAAAAGATGTTTCAAGGGCCTCTTCAGCCGCATCCACATAAGGTTGGGTGGACGGTCCACTGATCAGGATATCATCTTCTGCTTGGATCGTGACCAATTTGTCACCCACTATGAACTTGACTTTCTGGTGGAGCGTCGAAGGTACTGCCTTAGCGTCATGAATCCAAGGCCTGCCGAGGAGACAACTGTATGCTGGAGTAATATCCATTACGTGGAAATCGACGTTGAAGATAGTGAGTCCGACTTGAATTGGCAAATTTATTTCTCCCACTACTTCTCGTTTTTATCTGTCGAAGGCTCAAACGATGGTGCTACTTGGGCGCAGACGAGTTCCTTGTATAGTCAACTTGTCCAGTGTGCATTTGGGCATCACATTCAAGGATGACCCATTATCCACAAGAACTTTGGCGATGAGGTATTCCTTGCACTTGACTGAGATGTGCAAGGGCTTGTTATGGTTTGATCCCTCGAGGGGGAGTTCTTCCTCTGTGAAGGTGAGGTGATCGCTTGCCATGATGTGACCGACGATCCTCTCAACCTTTTCTTGGGATATGGTGTAAGGTACATGCGCTTCGCTCAAGACCTTCAGCAGGGCGTTTTTGTGCGGTTCCAAGCTCATCATTAAAGATAATAATGTTATCTTTGCCGGTGTGCAATTGAGCTGGTCTATAATGGAATACTCGCTTTGCCTTATAAACTGGAGTAATTCCTCTGTCTCTTCCTTGGATTCCTTATTTTCTTTTTCTTTTTCGGTCTTTTTATTTTTTCCTTTATTTCTGAGGACATCTTCTTGTGAGTCCTTGGGGGAGTAGACTCTTCCACTTCTAGTCATGCCCCCGATGCCGGCTATGTTCGTGATATCCTCTTTTATTGGTGAAGATTCTCCGTATCTCCACGGTACAACTTTATTTGATTCGTAGGGGAAATGATGTGGCATAAATAGTCGCACTGGTGTCCTTGCCCCCTCTTCTTTATTTCTGAGGACCAACAGTCGAGGCTTATTTTCCTCTTGTGACGAGTCGACCGTTGGGGAAAGCTTGATTAGGAGTGGCTTTCTCTCCATTCTTCTAATTTGGAAGACGTGTCAGTTAATCCTTCCTTTTTATTATCTTATTTATTAAGAATGAAGGAGGGGAAATTAAATATGCAGATGAATGATATGCATGTAAGTAGACAATTGTGGAATAAAGAAAAATTTCATTTATCCGTTAGAAGGTGTACATTCCCCTATTCCATACTACGAAGCAACTTTTGACAAAAGCGGAAAAGCCTAAAGAAACCCACAGGCGGGTCTTGATCTCTATGTAATTCTCTTTCGGCTTCCCGGACGTGATGAGCAAGTGCTTCGCTTTGCTTCTGGACCGCCTGGCTCATATCTTCACTATACTTTTGAGCCTCTTTGATCTTTGCCTCTTGATGGACGACCAAGGCTTGCAGTTCATCGAGTTTTTCAAGGGCTCGGTCCTTTTCTTATAGTACTTGGCCGTACTGAGCTAGCCCGTCTCTTTCTTTACAGCGTAGCTCAGTGAGACTTCTGTTGAGTCTCCGATTGGCCTCCCGATCTTGGCGTATTTCTGACCGAGTCTTGGTAAGTTCTTGCAACAACTCCTTGATCATCTGAGCCTGTTCTGCTGATTTGTCCTCAAGGTGTGCTGATCTGGCGGTTATTTCTTGAAGTTGGCTATCCGAGCTAGTTCTGGCAGTTTTGGATGCTTGGATAGCTTGCTCATTAGAGTCAGCACACTGGTCCTTGAGGCGCTCTATTTCATGATCCTTTTTCTTGCATTGCCTTTGTAGACCGTCTATGGTGAGGATAGATTCTTGCTCTCTTTCTTCAAGGGCCCTCATCTGGGCTCCCATGATTTCTATCCTCTGGGTCAAGGCATCGACTTGAGCTTGTAGCTCTTCACTATTGGCGTTTGTAATGAGTGAGGTGGATGGTTGAGACATCCCTCTTCTTTTCCTCCATACCTCATAGTCACCGGAGACAGCCACTCGAGCTTTTCCTAGCTCTCTATCTCCCATAAAGATTGGTCTCTCCCATGCTTTTCTCACGGCTAGTGAGTTGGCGATTGTGCATGGGTCTCCGAAGAAACACAATCCTCCGAGTTCCCCTCAAGAAATTGTAGTTTGGGTCCTCATGAGCTATCTCATAGCTACTCTGGGTGAGTAGGCTATGCAACCCTTGAGTCCTGTCAAGGGTACGTTCGGATAGTCTCCACATCTGATGAGGACTGGGCCAGGTCGGAACCAAGGGCAGACCGAGGATAGACTGTTGGCGTCCTTTTGTTCCAACTCGTCCCTCCACTCTGAAGTTAAGCATCGTTGGAGGGGGATTTTGGAGAAGCTTGTCAAAGGGTCGGGGAACACCCCCATGTGACTAGAGGCGTAAAAATGTGTAATGCCCCACACAAAGAGTAGTGAAGAGCAGCAACGAAGTGTTTTTCCTTGCTTCTAGCGGCAGAATTCCACCGATTGCAAGGTGTCGGCAAGAATTGCAGGCAAGGGACTCTTTGAGTTTATGTCCCAGGCGAAGAAGGCGTCCATGACGGCTTGATCCACTGTGTCGAGGTGGAAGGGAAACAAGATTGTTCCAAATATGATTAGGGCCAGGGTTTTGTTGAAAGCGACCCATTCTGTCCTTTCAACCAAGTTGGACAGATGGTCTTCTAACATTGAGACTTTCCAACCCTAGATGTTCCCTTTTCCTATCAGGTAGTCTGCCGGAAAGGTAGTTGGATGATGGCAGCGACTTGTGCTGCAGGAGTATACGCCCCGTGGCGGATATGGACCCCGGCTGATTTGGGCCATTTCAACATAATTTCTTACTCCTCTAAGGTTGGCACTGTCGCCGCCGTCTGTTCCGACGTCAAGGGACATCTCGAACGTTTATGCGAGCGGTCGCGAAAAGATGGTTTAGACTCGCGTTTTATGTTAAAATATGAGCATTGCTTCCGAGGTGCTCAACAACTGAACTATCCTCTAATAAAAGCAAGGTTTTCGAAAAGGGGTTCTTATGGAGTCGCCACCAATGTTTTGACCGTAAACATTGGAAAAGGATAAAAAGGTGTTGATTTTAATAAAAACCAAACTTGGCCATTATAACCAGAGTTGGGTAAGGGAGTTAGTTACGTGTGGGGAAGGTGTTAGCACCCCCACAACGCCCCTTTCGGGTTCCCTATGACAGATTCATTCATTAAGTGAAGATTACAAGAAATTACGCTATTACCCTATTTTATTTATACCATATTCAAAAATGGCTATCTACATGATTTTATTTTATATTGCATACATAAAGCAAGAAATAAAGCAATAAAAGAGAAGAGAATTGAAAAGAACCTCCGTAGCAAGCTTTGTATTGCAAATCTTTAACAGTGAGGATGCGTTTTGGCAATCCCCCGCTCTACAAAGACTCTCCTCCCCGAATACACTATCGACTCGACTAAATTTTAAAGAAGAATCGAATGCTGGAATACAATTCCTTAACCGATTGTTAACTTTTTAAGGCAATCGGAGAATTCATTCGAAGTAGGGAGAGAAGACAAGTGCTTGGAGTTGTCTGGAGTGTGAAAAAGTGGCAAATGAGCCTCCTATTTATAGTTTTCACAGCTTGGCAGCTTGGGACGGCCGTCTGGAGCTTGGAAAATAGGGACGGCCGTCTGGGGAAGTTGGGACGACCGTCTAGGATTTGGGACGGTCGTCTCAAGCCTCCAAATCAGTTGGGACGGCCGTCTGGAACTTGGGACGGCCGTCTAGACTTCTGGGACGGCCGTCCCAACTTCTGGGACGGCCATCTCGACTGTTTTTGCCAGATTTTGTGTTCTGGGACCCCGGGAAGTTTTCCTTTCTTGATTCGGATGTCGATTGATGCCGATAAACATCCATCGAAGCTTTATCTTCATATAGGAAGTCTTCTTGGCCTATATTGAGATGTCGGGCAAGCTTTATCTTGTTATAGGAAGTCTCCTTTGCCTTTATTGAGAGGCCGGGAAAAATTAGGGGTCTACAATTGCCCCCCCTTCACCTGCCTGACTAATTGTTTGGCCTAATGTGCCGACAAAATTAGTTGGTAGGGGAAGGAGTTAACCCTTTTTGCCCGGTTGTCCTTCAGATGCTCCTTCGCTTGAAGTTTGTTGATCCTCCGGACGATAAATATTTTTGATAGGTACCAACCCCTATCTGGATTGAGCCTTCTTTTGTAAGGCTTTGGTGAGTACTTACCCTCACCAGGTATGAGTCTGTATTTCACTAGACTCTTGTGGGTACCTACCCCCACTAGGTATGAATATGCTTTTTGATGAGTACTTACCCTCATTTGGTGTGAACCCTATTTCATAAGGCTCTTGTGGGTACCTACCCCCACCCGGTCTTAACCTTGTTCTGCAAGGCTCTGGTGAGTACCTACCCTCACCAGGTATGAACCCCGTTTTGCAAGGTTCTTTGTGGGTTCTTACTTCCGAGGTGCTCAACACTGAACTATCCTCCAATAGAAGCAAGGTTTTTGCAACCCGTTTTTGTAATGCTCTGGTGAGTATTTTACTCTACCTGGTGCATTTTGCTCGGTTTTGATGAGTACCTACCCTCATCTGGTACAAACCTTATTTTATAAGGCTCTGGTGGGTACCTACCCCCACCTGGTACGAATCTGCATTTTTTGCTAGATTCTGATGAGTACCTACCCTCATCCGGTATAAACCTTATTTTATAAGGCTTTGGTGGGTACCTACCCCCACCTGGTACGAACCCCTTTCTGCAAGGCTCTGATGAGTACCTACCCTCATCTGGTATAAACCTTATTTTATAAGGCTCTAGTGGGTACCTACCCCCACCTGGTACGAACCCCGTTCTACAAGGCTCTGATGAGTACTTACCCTCATCCGGTATAAACCTTATTTTATAAGACTCTGGTGGGTACCTACCCCCACCTGGTACGAACCCCATTCTCGCAAGGCTCGATGAGTACCTACCCTCATCCGGTATAAACCTTATTTTATAAGGCTCGGTGGGTACCTACCCCCACCCGGTACGAACCCCGTTCCGCAAGGTTCCGAACAAGCCCGTTCGCAAGGCTCGATGGGTACCTACCCCCACCCGGTACGAACCCCGTTCGCAAGGCTCTTGTTGGTACCTACCCCCACCTGGTACGAACCCCGTTCCGCAAGGTTGTGATGGGTACCTACCCCCACCTGGTACGAACCCCGCTCTGCAAGGCTCTTGTGGGTACCTACCCCCACTTGGTACGAACCCCGTTCTGCAAGGCTCTTGTGGGTACCTACCCCCACTTGGTACGAACCCCGTTCTGCAAGGTTCTTAGGATGCACTTTTTGATAGTCAATCCTATGGTCATCTGGTTTTGGAGATGTGTTGGCGGCTTATTGTTTCTTTTCATGCGCCCATTCCGTGGGGAGTAATTGATTTGACTTTTCTGTTTTAGTCATCCGGTTTTACCAGGGATTTTGTTGTTTTTGGCTTTTTCGTTTAGCCTTCCGGCTTTGCCGGGGATTCTTTGTTTTTGGCTTTTCTTTTTAGCCATCCGGTCTTGCCGGGGATTCTTTGTTTTTGGCTTTTTTGTTTAGTCGTTCGGTCTTGCCAGGGATTCTTTGTTTTTGGCCTTTCTATTTAGCCATCCGGTCTTGCTGGATTTCGATTTTTGGCTTTTCTGTTTAGCCATCCAGTTTTGCTGGGGATTTCTGATTTTTGGCTTTTCTGTTTAGCCATCCGGTCTTGCTGGGGATTCTTTGTTGGTTGCCTCTTATTTAGGCAGGAATCTATTGGGGATTTTTGGTTTCTATTGATTGTGCCTCTTGATTAGGCAGATGCTTCAATAGTGGTGAAGGCTTTGCTGTTTTTCGCCTCTGAATAGGCTGATGTTCCACTTGAGGATATTTGCTCTTGATAATACCTCTGAGTAGGCAGATGCTTTATTGGAAGCTTTGTGCTTTGGATTTGTATTGCCTCTTGCATAGGTTAATTTCCCGTTTTTTGGGGATATTGGCTCTTTGCTTGCCTCTGAGTAGGCAGAGGCTTTTCTTGGGAGTGAAGGCTTTGCATTTCACTGGGGATATTCATATTGGGTGTTATAGGCGATTAACTCCCTGATGATATGAATTTGTAATTTGCCTCTGTCGTAGGCTCGCTGGGGATAGTTTTTCTTTTTGGTGATCCGCCGGGGATTTGATTGTTTTCCGGAGATCTATTTTGAATTGCCTCCTAGGGAGGAATGGAGTTTTTGACTCCTTGTTGGATGCTGTTATTTTGAGCTGGCTTTGCCTATGCTCTTATTCCGCTAGGGAATGGGTTTTTACCTTTTTCTCACGATTTTATCTCTTTTTCGCGATTTGGAAAATTTTGGCTTTTAAATGTGTGCACATTTTTAATTTCTTTTATGCACACTGGCTTTTTTGTTATCTGTTGGATGAAAATATTTCTTTTTTCTCTTTTCTTTTTGGCGATCCCGGGGAGTTTATTGGTTTCCTGGGGATCCAACTTTGATTTGATTTTTATGACGGAGTCTTGGCTCCTGACTTTTGTAAAGCTCTTTATTGAGCGGGATGAAGAGATTTTCTTCTTTTTCTCTTTTTTGAAGATTCACCGAGGAGTTTGTCAGCTTCCTGGGGATTCAACTTTGATTTGATTTTTATGACGGAGTCTTGGCTCCTGACTTTTGTGAAGCTCTTTATTGAGCGGGATGAAGAGATTTTCTTCTTTTCCTCTTTTTGTAGATTTTTCCGAAATGCTCTACTTGGAGATTTTTATTTGGCATTTTTCGTGGCTCTGTTGGGGAATGAAAGTTTTTCTTTCTTGTTGTTGCCCCCTGGTGATATGGAGGATTTGACTCCGTATTTTCTTTGATGGACTCTTGTGTAGTCCTTATTCTCCTTTGGGGAAGTGGCGGAGATTCTGGATGAGTGTGATCGATGACTCATGTGATGATGCAGCTGAGTCGTGAGGTAATATTTTTGTCTTGCCTCTGGAGTAGGCGAGGATCCGCTTGGGGATGATCAAGCCTTTTCGTTGGATTTTTCAGTATACCTTCTTTCATTGGTGTAGAAGGTTTAGAGCTAGTTTCTTTGGAGTTCTT
>OY731408.1:21533036-21653566 GCA_963425845.1 Sphenostylis stenocarpa | reverse complement strand
AGCGCAAAGGTGTTATTGCCCCTTCCACGACATTATCAATTTGGGTACCGATATTTTCTTCTTTCTTATTATCTCTTTGTCCCAAATCGATGGCCTAAGTTTTTTCCTGATGGGGCTGTATCAATTGAGCTTCTTTTTCTAACGAGTCTTTGCATGTCCGGGAAATGGTCCCCTCCTCACCTGTCCGACTCAATCCATCCACCTTCGGCTTTTAGATCCCGCAGGGAGTTTTCAATCACGGACATGACTGTTTATATGGTCCTTATTTGGGTTTAGATTTTATTTAATTATTTTGGAATGAGAGAGAGAAGAATGAGAAGCATATGAATATTATGAGAAATGCCTCATTGTATTGATGAAAAGAGAAATATATACAAAGTCCCTTTAATCAAAAGATCTCGCAACCATGGGCAGAGACCGCGAGAGATGCATCAGAAGCTTTTTATTATTATTTTTATTTATTAAAACCAAAAGATGCACAAAATGAGGAGCCCTAGTTAGCTGGCCTTCTCTACCCAAGCTCACTATTCTGGTTGTGATAGAGGTTTGATGTTTACGTTTGGGTCGGGAGCATCGAAAGTAATCCACCCGGCATTCAATAATTCTTGAACCCTATATTTCAGGTTGATGCAATTCTCCACAGAATGCCCAGGAGCACCTGAGTGGTAATCGCATTTTTCGTTGAGTTTGTACCAACCGGGGTAAGGTGGATCTTTCTTCTTTGGGGAGATACGCTAGGAGATGGTCCTTTATCATCTTTGGCAGCAGACTCCCATAAGAGGTTGGAATGGGGGTGAATTTCTTCTCTTGTCTGCGTGACTGCCTAGATGGTTGTGAAGAGGAAGAAGGGGTAGTGAGGTTGATGGCATTTACGCTCCTCTCTTTCTTCTTGCCAAAGGACTTCTTGAATGATATGTGGGATTTCTTAAACTTGGGAGGGAATTGAGTATTTTTGACATCGGTTACCTCCTTTACATCAAATTTGTATCCCTCTAATGCCCTTAATTTCTCTTCTAGGGCAGAAATTCGTTGCTTGGAAACCTCATTGTGGAGGTATTGTTGGCGTATTAGTTCCATTAAATACGCTATCTGCTCTTTTACGTAGTTAAGCTCAATGGTGAGTCTGTGGTTTTGTTTCTCTAACCACTCCTTTAATTGCGGCACCTGCTCCTTTATGGCGTTAAGCTCAGCGGTGAGCATACGATTCTGCTCCTCTAATTTCTCCATCTTCTTGGCTTTTTTGAGCGCGAGTGAGAACAAGTAGAAGACCAACCACTTTCTAAATGATTTAAAGATTTTTATTATAGCTTTTTATTTTAAATGATTAGTATGAGATAGATATGTCTTAGACAATAGCTTTGGTATCTTCTCAAAAACCTATGTTTTAAGGGTACCATACCCACCTTAGTGTGTTAACTTCCCCTTTTTTTTAAAAGGTTGCCAACATACCTTAGCGCACTTATCTCTTCTAGGAAGATTATAAACACACTCGGGTCTCTTTCGCTATTGTCTAAGGATATCTAATATATCCTAGAATGAATGTGTTTATGCATGCACTACAAAAATATTTTTTTATGATGGCTGATATTGAAAGTGGAATAACTTTTGACTCGGTTGTCTGATTTGGACGCACAGCATGTCAAAACGAAGAGAAAAGGGTGAAGAACCAAGTTGCAAATTCCCAAAGGGGATTTGGCCCAGTAATTTTCTCAAAAAACGCTCCTAAGACCTATTTTTTTGGAGGTTTATTAAAATGATGTGCATGCATGCTGCCTTTATTTTCTTTCTTAGTTTTACCACTTATTGGATGATGTGGTATGAATGATACGACTTTGCCAAGAATCTTTTTATTGTAACAGGCATTTTTATTGCTTTAATTGTTTTTATATTTTTTATGACCCTTTATCTCTTCTGTCGGTCAACGTGGCTACTTAACTTACAAAGAACCTGAAACTAGGCTAGCTTAACTGAAGACTGTCTGAGATAAAGTTGGTTTATCTTATCACTTTTTATGATTTTTGGGGTTTTCCATTATTTGTTTGTTATATGATTACCCTATGCTAATGCATCAATACAAATGCAGCAAACGAATGCACACACAATTCATTCACCCACGAGCAGAGCCACGCTTATTTAATCACGAGGTAGGGTTTTCCTGCAGAAACGTGCTTGGTTTGGGTGGTTCTAAACTGTTCTCACCAAGGCCAAAGGTCCCCAAGGTGCCCCCATTATAGGGACCTCTCAATCTTTCAATCCTCGGGTCATGCACGGAACTCCGTGTCGACATCCTTAGACCAAAAGAAGAGAGTTATCACCTTGAGTTGGTGGTTTCCGACAACGGTTGTAGCCCCGTGTGCCAACAAGCCGGTCGTATCTGCCACCCACTCCCTATAGGTATTCACTCTTGCCCCCGGGTATAGAGGGACTGTTGTGTGCAAGGGTTTTTGTGTGCAATTTATATTTCAAACAATTTGCAGAAAATAATCATACAACAGTTATTAAAGCCATACAATAAAATATACAGAAAAGGGTAAAGGCGTAATTTCAAATCTTTACTTAGTTTGAATTTATCCGTCACTAAATGGGATCAACTCTCTAGCTTCCCCAGTGGAGTCGCCATCTGTCGCCGCCGTCCGTTCCGACGTCCAGGGACATCTCGAACGTTTATGAGAGCGGTCGCGAAAAGATGGTTTAGACTCGCGTTTTTTGTTTAAAGTATGTTCATTGCTTCCGAGGTGTTCAACAACTGAACTATCCTCTAATAAAAGCAAGGTTTTCGAAAAGGGGTTCTTATGGAGTCGCCACCAATGTTTTGACCGTAAACATTGGAAAAGGATAAAAAGGCGTTGATTTTATTAAAAATTAAACTTGGCCATTATAACCAAAGTTAGGTAAGGGAGTTAGTTACGTGTGGGGAAGGTGTTAGCACCCCACAACGCCCCTTTCGGGTTCCCTATGACGGATTAATTCATTTAAGTAAAGATTATGAGAAATTACGCGATTACCCTATTTTATTGCATAATGTTAAGAATGGCTATCTACATGACTTTATTTCTTATTGCATACAGAAAGCAATAAATAAAGCAGTAAAAGAGAAGAGAATTGAACAGAACCTCCGTAGCAAGCTTTGTATTACGAATCTTGAATCGCAAGGATGCGTTTTGGCAATCCTTCACTCTACAAAGACTCTCCTCTCCAAATACAAGATCGACTCGACTTGATTTTACAGAAGAATCGAATGCTGGAATATGATTCCTTAACTGATTGTTACCTTATCAAGGCAATCAGAGAGTTCATTCGAAGAGGGAAGAGGATAGACAAGTACTAGGAGTTGTCTGGTGTATCAAATAGTGGCAAATGAGCTTCCAATTTATAGTTTTCGCTGCCTGCACACTTGGGACGCGCGTCTGGGTTGGGCTGGCCATCTGGGTTGGGACGGCCGTCCCAACTGCATGTTTTACAAAGGCTGGGACGCCCTGGGGAGCTGGGACTGGCAGTCCCACTTGGGACGGTCGTCCCACTTGGCCAGGGAAGGTTGGGACGGCCGTCTCGACCTTGGGACGGCCGTCTCGACCTGTTTTGGCCAACTTTCGTGTTCTGGGACCCCCGGGAAGCTTTCCTTTGTGTATTCGGACGTCGTTTGATGCCGATAAACGTCCGTTAAAGCTTTATCTTTATAGAGGAAGTCTTCTTGGCCTTTATAGAGATGTCAGGCGAGCTTTGTCTTTGTTGTAGGAAGTCTCTTTAGCCTTTATTATTGAGAGGCCGAGCGAGCTTTGTCTTGTCATATGAGATCTTCTCAGCCTTTATTGAGAGATCGGGCAAAATTAGGGGTCTACAGTACTCATCAGAATCTAGCAAAAGTGCAGATTCGTACCAAGTGGGGGTAAGTACCCACCAAAGCCTTATAAAATAAGGTTTATACCGGATGAGGGTAGGTACTCATCAGAATCTAGCAAAAGTGCAGATTCGTACCAGGTGGGGGTAGGTACCCATCAAAGCCTTATAAAATAAGGTTTATACTGGATGAGGGTAGGTACTCATCAGAATCTAGCAAAAGTGCAGATTTGTACCAGGTGGGGGTAGGTACCCACTAAAGCCTTATAAAGTAAGGTTTATACCGGATGCAGGTAGGTACTCATCAGAATCTAGCAAAAAATGCAGATTCATACCAGGTGGGGGTAGGTACCCACCAGAGCCTTATAAAATAAGGTTTGTACCAGATGAGGGTAGGTACTCATGAAAACTTAGCAAAATGCATCAGGTAGAGTAAAATACTCACCAGAGCATTACAAAAACAGGTTGCAAATACCTTGCTTCTATTAGAGGATGGTTCAAGTGTTGAGCACCTCGGAAGTAAGTACCCACAAGAGTTTAGCAAAATGCGAACTCATACCAGGTGAGGGTAAGTACTCACCAAAGCCTTGCAAAACAAGGTTCATACCAAGTGGGGGTAGGTACCCACAAGAACCTTATGGAATATGGTTCAGAATCTACCAAAAACCAGATTCATACCTAGTGGGGTAGTGGGGGTAGGTACCCACAAGAGTCTAGTGAAATGCTGACTCATACCTGGTGAGGGTAAGTACTCACCAGAGCCTTATAAAGTAAGGCTCAAACCAGATAGGGGTTGGTACCTATCAAAAATATTTATCATCCGGAGGATCAGCAAAGAAGCATCTGAAGGATAACCGGGCAAAAGGGTTAACTCCTTCCCCTACCAGCTAATCTTGTCGGCATATTAGGCCAACAAATTAGCCAGGCAGGTGAAGGGGGGGCAGCTGTAGACCCCTAATTTTGCCCGACCTCTCAATAAAGGCTAAAGAGACTTCCTATAACAAGATAAAGCTCGCCTGACATCTCAATAAAGGCCAAGAAGACTTCCTATATGAAGATAAAGCTTCAATGGGCATCTAACAACATCAATCGACGTCCGAATAAAGAAAGGAAAGCTTCCCGGGGGTCCCAGAACACAAAAGCTGGCCAAAACAGGTTGAGACGGCCGTCCCAAATTGCCAAATTCAAATGAGACGCGCGTCCCAAGTGAGAGGACCGTCCCACTCTTCAGTTGGTTGTCCCAAAGGCAAATTTTCAATTGAGACGGCCGTCCCAACCCAGACGGCCGTCCCAACTTCTCCAGACGCTCATCCTTGATTTCCAAGCCCCGGACGGCCGTCCCAAGCTGCCAGGCTGCGAAAACTGTAAATAAGAGGCTCATTTGCCACTTTTTCACACCCCAGACAACTCCCAGTACTTGTCTTCTCTTCCTACCTCGAATGAACTCTCTGATTGCCTTAATAAGGTAATAATCAGTTAAGGAATTGTATTCCAGCATTCGATTCTTCTGTAAAAATTTAGTCGAGTCGATCTTGTATTCGGGGAGGAGAGTTTTTGTAGAGCGGGGGATTGCCAAAATGCATCCTCACAGTTAAAAGATTCGCAATACAAAGCTTGCTACGGAGGTTCTTTTCAATTCTCTTCTCTTTTACTGCTTTATTTATTGCTTTATGTATGCAATATAAAATAAAATCATGTAGATAGCCATTTCTTAAATATTATGCAATAAAATAGGGTAATAGCGTAATTTCTTATAATCTTCACCTAAATGAATTAATCCATCATAGGGAACCTGAAAGGGGCGTTGTGGGGGTGCTAACACATTGCCCACACGTAACTAACTCCCTTACCCAACTCTGGTTATAATGGCCAAGTTGGTTTTTATTAAAATCAACGCCTTTTTATCCTTTTCCAATGTTTACGGTCAAAACATTAGTGGCGACTCCATAAGAACCCCTTTTCGAAAACCTTGCTTTTATTAGAGGATAGTTCAGTTGTTGAGCACCTCGGAAGCAATGAACATATTTTAACAAAAAACGCGAGTCTAAACCATCTTTTCACGACCGCTCGCATAAACGTTCGAGATGTCCCTGGACGTCGGAACGGACGACGGCGACAACTCTATATTAATCTCAATTGGCAATACAGTATTTTATCCATAAACTAATTTATATGGAGTCATTTTTTTATAGAATATTTTGGAGAGGTTCTATAAGCCCACAACACCTGAGATCATGTCTCGTGTCAATTTCTTGGTTTATTTCCAATATGTTCTTAATCAAATTCATTAAAACTTTGGTAATAGCCTTTACTTGTCCATTAGCTTTAACAAAATAAGGAGTCTATGCCAATAATTTAAATTTCCTTGATTCAACATAATTAGAAATCTTCTTACCAGTAAAGAATATCCATCAATCTATCGAAATCGACTATGGAATCCCAAATCGATAAACTATATGGTCTTCTATAACATCGATAACATCTTTTTGCTTTACATCTTTCACAGGAATCGCCTCCACCCACTTAGTAAAATAATCAACTATCATGTTTATAAACTTATATCCTTTTGACGAATGGGGTAAATTTGTCCAATTAAATCTATTTTTCATCCTCTAAAACGTTTAACTATAGAATGTAATTTAGCAGCTGATATATTTTGTATTGGCCCAAACTTTTGATATTCTTCACAAGACTAAGCATATTCGATTCAAACTTTCAAGATCGAAGGCCAATAATACCCTCTTCATATAATACCCACTTCATTTTATCACTTATCATATGTGCTTCGCATATCCCATCGATATAGGACATGGCTATATCCCATCAAAGTGTGTTATGCACTTTGTACATGGCTATATATAGGACTCATATTTACCCAAATATTTAAATAATACCCCATCGATAACTCTTTTGTACAATTCGTTATTTAATGCAATATAACATCTAACTCGATACATTGCTTTCTTATCAACTAATTTATTTAGGTTCTTTAAATATTCAAGTATTGGTAATCTCCAATCATTAACATTCAATTGACTTATTTGCAATACTTCAATTCTTTGATGCAATTTTTCTCTAATTTGTATTCATTTATCAAATTTCTTATTCGATAACTTATATGCATCCAATAAGCATCATTTTCATAAAACATGCATTTTGGTTTTAGAAAATGGAGGGGACTAGTAGACAGTTGAAGAAGGTGGATATTCCCCGATACCATACTAAGAAGCTGGAACGGCTTTGCGCAATAATGCCACCAGAGGTCCGCTCCGACTTTGAAAAATCCTATGGGCGGATTCTCGACCTACTGAAGATCTGTGTCGACCAAGTGTTCCTCAGGGTATTAATTCACTTCTGGAACTCCAGTCTGCGATGCTTCGAATTTCCGCAGTTTGATATGGTGCCAACCTTAGAGGAGTACGAAATTATGTTGAAATGGCACAAATCAGCCGGGGTCCATATCCGCCACGAGGCATATACTCTTGCAGCACAAGTAGCTGCCATCATCCAACTGCCTTTCCGGCAGACTACCCTGATAGGAAAAGGGATCATCCAAGGTTGGAAAGTCTCAATGTTAGAAGACCATTTGTCCGACTTGGCTGAAAGGACAGAATGGGTCGCTTTTAACAAAACCCTGACCCTAATAAAATTTGGAACGATCTTGTTCCCCTTCCACCTTGACACAATGGATCAAGCTGTCGTGGACGCCTTCTTCGCCTGGGACGTGGACTCGAAGAGTCCCTTGCTTGCAATTCTTGTCGACACCTTGCTCTCGGTGGAATTCTGCCGCCAGAAGCAAGGAAAAACACTTCATTGCTGCTTTTCACTACTCTTCCTGTGGGGCATTACACATTTTTACGCCTCTAGCCACATGGGGATGTTCCCCGACCCTTTGAGAAGCTTCTCCAAAATCCCTCTCCAACGACACTTAACTTCAGAGTGGAGGGACGAGTTGGAACAAAAGGATGTCAATAGTTTATCCTGGGTCTGCCCTTGGTTCTTACCCGACCCAGTCCTCATCAGATGTGGAGACTATCTGAACGTACCCTTGATAGGACTCAGGGGTTGCATAGCCTACTCACCTAGAGTAGCTATGAGGCAGCTCATGAGGACTCAAACTACAATTTCTCGAGGGGAACTCAGAGGACTGTGTTTTTTCAGAGACCCATGCACAATCGCCAACTCACTAGCCGTGAGAAAAGCATGGGAGAAACCAGTCTTTATGGGAGATAGAGAGCTAGGAAAAACTCAAGTGGCTGTTTCCGGTGACTATGAGGTGTGGAGAAAAAGAAGAGGGATGTCTCAACCATCCACCTCACTCATTACAAACGCCAACACTGAAGAGTTGCAAGCTCAAGTCGATGCCTTGACCCAGAGGATAGAAATCATGGGAGCCCAGATGAGGACCCTTGAAGAAAGAGAGCAATAATCTATCCTCACCATTGATGGTCTGCAAAGGCAATGCAAGAAAAAGGATCATGAAATAGAGCGCCTCAAGGACCAGTGCGCTGACTCTAATGAGCAAGTTATCTGAGCATCCAAAATCGCTAGAACCAGCTCGGATAGTCAACTTCAAGAAATAACCGCCAGATCAGCACACCTTGAGGCTGAATCAGCAAAACAGGCTCAGACGATCAAGGAGTTGTTGCAAGAACTCACCAAGACTCGGTCAGAAATACGCCAAGAGCAAGAGGCCAATCGGAGACTCAACAAAAGTCTCACTGAGCTATGCTGCAAAGAAAGAGACGGGCTAGCTCAGTACGGCCAAGTACTACATGAAAAGGACCGAGCCCTTGCAACACTCGATGAACTGCAAGCCTTGGTCGTTCATCAAGAGGCGAAGATCAAAGAGGCTCAAAAGTACAATGAAGATATGAGCCAGGCAGTCCAGAAGCAAAGCGAAACACTTGCTCGTCACGTCCGAGAAGCCGAAAGGGAATTACATAGAGATCAAGACCCGCCTGTGGGTTTCTTTAGGCTTTTCCGCTTTTGTCAAAAGTTGCTTCGTAGTATGGAATAGGGGAATGTACACCTTCCAACGGATAAATGAAATTTCTTTATTCAACAATTGTCTACTTGCATGCATATCATTCATCTGCATATTTTATTTCCCCTCCTTCATTCTTAATAAATAAGATAATAAAAAGGAAGGATTAACTAACATGTCTTCCAAATCAGAAGAATGGAGAGAAAGTCACTCCTAATCAAACTTTCCCCAACGGTCGACTCACCACAAGAGGAAAATAAGCCTCGACCGTTGGTCCTCAAAAGTAAGGAAGAGGGGGCAAGGACACCAGTGCGACTATTTATGCCGCGTCCTTTCCCCTACGAGTCAAATAAAGTTGTACCATGGAGATACGGAGAATCTTCACCAATAAAAGAGGACATCACGAATATAGTCGGCATTGGGGGCATGACTAGAAGTGGAAGAATTTATTCCCCCAAGGACTCACAAGAAGATGTCCCCAAAAATAAAGGGAAAAAAAAAAGACCGAAGAGGAAAAAGAAAATAAGGAATCCAGGGAGGAGATAGAGGAATTACTCCAGTTTACAAAGCAAAGCGAGTATTCCATTATAGACCATCTTAATCACACACCTGCGAAGATAACATTGTTATCTCTAATGATGAGCTCAGAACTGGACAGAAACGCCCTGCTGAAGGTCTTGAGCGAAGCGCATGTACCTCACTCCATATCCCAAGAAAAAGTTGAGAGGATCGTCGGTCACATCATGGCAAGCGATCACCTCACCTTCACAGAGGAAGAACTCCCCCTCGAGGGAGCAAACCATAACAATCCCTTGCACATTTTCATCAAGTGCAAGGAATACCTCATCACCGAAGTTCTTGTGGATAACGGGTTGTCCTTGAACGTGATGCCCAAGTGCACACTAGACAAGTTAACTATTTAAGGAACCCGTCTGCGCCCAAGTAGCACCATCGTTCGAGCCTTCGACGGATCAAAATGAGAAGTAGTGGGAGAAGTTTATTTACCAATTCAAGTCGGACCCGCTATCTTCGACGTCGATTTCCATGTAATGGATATTACTTCAGCATACAGTTGTCTCCTCGGCAGGCCTTGGATTCATGAAGCTAAGGCAGTACCTTCAACGCTCCACCAAAAAGTCAAGTTCATAGTGGGTGACAAATTGGTCACGGACCAAGCAAAAGATGATATCCTGATCGGTCAGTGGACCGTCCACCCAACCTGATGTGGATGCGGCTGAAGAGGCCCTTGAAACATCTTTTCAAGCGCTCGAAATTGCCAGCATAGAGCGACTTCCCAAAAACACAAAGGTAGCCCGCATGATTGTAGACCCCTAATTTTGCCCGGCCTCTCAAAATAAAAGCTAGAGGAACTTCGCCCGAAGATGGAGTTCACCCGGCTTCCCAAAACGAGAAGGACCTCCCACAACAAAAGACGGAGTTCACTCATTCACACAATAAAGGCCAAAAGAGACTTCCTACACAAAGACAAAGCTCGCCCGGCATCTTAATAAAGGCCAAGAAGACTTCCTATATAAAGATAAAGCTTCAACGGACACACATCGGCATCAATCTATGTCCGAAAAAGGAAAGGAAAGCTTCCCGGGGTCCCAGAACGCGAAGACTGGACAAAACTGGCCGAGACCACCGTCCCAGAGTTGGGACGGCCGTCCCAACTGCCATTTTACAAGTGGGACGCGCGTCCCAAACTTGGGACGGCCGTCCCAAACCCCAGGGGGTCTCAGCCTTCGTTAATTTGCATTTGGGACGGTCGTCCCAACCCAGACTGGCCGTCCCAGATTGACACAACGTGAAAAACGCGTTTGGGACGGCCGTCCCAACCCAGACGGCCGTCCCAAAGTTCCAGGCAGCGAAAAATGCTATAAATAGGAGCCTCATTTGTCTCATTGAACACACCTCAGACACCAGAGAATTCCTGGACTTGTCTTCTTCTCTCCCTCTCTCGAATGATCTTTCTGATTGCCTTTAATAGGTAACAATCAGTTAAGGAATTTGTATTCCGGCATTCGATTCTTCTAGAAATTTTAGTCGAGTCGAGTCTGTAATCGAGAGGAGAGTTGCTGTAGAGCGAAGGACTGCCGAAACGCATCCTCTTTGTAAAAGACTTATAATATAAAGCTTGCTACGGAGGTTTTTTCTCAATTCTCTTCTCCTTACTGCTTTATTTACTTCTGTATGCAATGTAGATAAATCATGTAGATAGCCATATTTATTAAATAAATAAAATAAGGGTAATCGCGTAATTTCTTGTAATCTGGACTTAAATGAATTAATCCGTCATAGGGAACCCGAAAGGGGCGTTGTGGGGTGCTAATACCTTCCCCACACGTAAGTAACTCCCTTACCCGACTCTGGTTATAATGGCCAAGTTTGGTTTTTATCGAAATCAATGCCTTTTTCTCCTTTTCCAATGTTTATGGTCAAAACATTGGTGGCGACTCCAAAAGAACCCTTTTCGAAAACTTTGCTTCTATTAGAGGATAGTTCAGCGTTGAGCGCCTCGGAAGCAATGAACATATTTTTAACAAAAAACGCGAGTCTCAGCCATCTTTTCGCGACCGCTCGCAGAACGTTCGAGATGTCCCCCGGACGTCGGAACAGACGGCGGCGATAGATGGCGACTCCACTGGGGAAGTCCGAGAGTTGATCCCATTTAGTGACGGATAAATTCAAACTAAGCAAAGATTTGAAATTACACCTTTACCCTTCTGTATGTTTTTATTGTATGGCTTTAAATAACTGTTGTATGATTATTTTTGCAAATTGTTTGAAATACAAACTGCACACAAAAACCCTTGCACACAACAGTCCCTCTATACCCGGGGGCAAGAGTGAATACCTATAGGGAGTGGGTGGCAGATACGATCGGTTAGTTGGCACACGGGGCTACTACCGTTGTCGGAAAACCACCAACTCAAGGTGATAACTCTCTTCTTTTGGTCTAAGGGTGTCGACACGGAGTTCCGTGCATGACCTGAGGATTAAGAGATTGAGAGGTCCCTATAATGGGGGCACCTTGGGGACCTTTGGCCTGGTGAGAACAGTTAGAACCACCTAAACCAAGCACGTTTCTGCAGGAAAATCCCACCTCGTAATTAAATAAGCGTGGCTCTGCTCGTGGATGTATGAATTGTGTGTGCATTTGTTTGCTGCATTTGTATTGATGCATTAGCATAGGGTAATCATACAACAAACAAAAAAATGAAAAACCCTAAAAATCACAAAAAGTGAAAAGATAAAAGACCTTTATCTCGGACAGTCTTCAGTTAAGCTAGCCTGGTTTCAGGTTCTTTGTAAGCTAAGTAGCCACGTTGACCGACAGAAGAGATAAAGGGTCATAAAAAATATAAAAACAAATTAAAGCCATAAAAATATCTTTTACCATAAAAATATTTTTGACAAAAGTCGTATCATTCATACCACATCATCCAATAAGTGGTAAAACTAAGAGAGAAAATAATTACAGCATGCTCATCATTTTAATAAACCTCCAAAAAATAGGTCTTAGGAGCGTTTTTTGGGAAAATTTGACATGCTGTGCGTCCAAATCGGACAACCCAGTCAAAAGTTATGCCACTTTCAATATAGGCTGTCACAAAAAAAATATTTTTGTAGTGCATGCATAAACACACTCATCCTAGGATACACTAATCATTTAAAATAAAAAGCTATAATAAAAAAATTGCTAAAATCATTTAGAAAGTGGCTGGTCTTCCGCCCGTCCTCACTCGTGCTAAGAAATCTAAGAAGATGGAGCAATTAGAAGAGCAAAACCGAAAGCTCACCACTGAGCTTAATACGCTGAAAGAGCAAATGGCACAGATGTTAGAAATGATGCGCCAACAAAATCTTCATAAAGAGGGTCCTCAAAGTGGACAAGCCTCCCACCAAGAAGAAGAGGAGGGACCCAATGATGAACAAGTCCAATCTGATACAAGGGCAGTGCATATTCATGCACCAGAAGTATCAAAACAACAGCTGACTGCCCTTGAAGAGCGATTGAGAGCCATGGAGGGGCATAATTTTGATGTTAAAGAGGCAGCTGATATGTGCCTCGTCAAAGATATCCAATTCCCTAACAAGTTCAAAGCTCCAGATTTCCCAAAATACATGGGACTAACCTGCCCCAAAAGCCATCTTACAATGTACTGCCGTAAGATGGCTGCATATGCTGATAATGAAAAACTCCTGATCCACTGCTTTCAAGAGAGCTTGGCTGAATCAGCTCTAAACTGGTATATGCAGTTGGAAGGGAACCAAATCCAAACCTAGAGACATCTGGCAGATGCTTTCCTTCGTCGCTACAAATACAATATTGATCTGACCCCTGAAAGAGCAGATCTACAACTATTAAGCAAGAAAGACGATGAATCCTTCAAAGCATATGCCCAAAGATGGAGGGAATTGGCAGCACAAGTGGAACCTCCTCTATCCGACAAAGAGACTACATCTATGTTCATCAATTCTCTGACGGGTCCCTATTATGACAAAATGATAGGGAACACATCAACACTCTTTGCGGATGTAGTCATTATAGGAGAAAGAGTAGAACAAGGCCTGAAGAACAGAAGAATTGCACAGCAGAACTCCTCCAACTCTTCTACTCAATTCATTAAAAAGAGCTTCGGAAAAAAGAAGGAGGGAACCGTAAATGCAATCAACTTGGCCAATCCTTCTTCTTCCTCTCAGCAAACCAAGTCGCGTAGGTCAGAAAGGAAGTTCACCCCAATACCCACTTCCTATGCAAGCCTGCTGTTAAAATTACTAGATGCTAAACTCCTCGTACGCGTCCCTCCCAAGAAGATGGAGCCACCCTATCCAGAATGGTATAAGCCAAACGAAAAATGCAATTATCATTCGGACGCTCCAGGACATTCTGTAGATAACTGCATGGCTTTAAAGCATAAGGTCCAAGATTTAATAGATGCGGGATGGATTACCTTTGACGCATCTACTCCAAAGGTGGACGACCAGCCCTTATCAAAGCCCGAGTAAAAGACGGGATAAGGGAGACCAGCAGATTAGGGCTCATCATTTTTACCATTTTTTGCAATAAACATAAAGAAATAATAAAAGCTTCCGATGTATTTCTCGTGATCCTTGCCCATGATCACGAGATTTTTGGTTAAATTGGGCTTTGTAAATATTTTCTTCTATCAATACAATGAGGCATTTTTTTTAATATCCATATTCTCTTTCATTCTTTTCTCTCTCATACATCTAATAAAGGAATCTAAAACAAAGCATAACCCATACAGTCATGTCTGTGATTGAAAACTCCTTGGAAGATCTGAAAGCTGAAGACGAATGGATTGAGTCAGACAGTGAGGAGGGGACCATTTCCCCGGACATGCAAAGATTGTTAGAAAAAGAAGCTCAATCAATACAGCCCCATCAGGAGAAAACTGAGGCTATCAATTTGGGATCAGAAGATGATAAGAAAGAAGTAAATGTCGGTACCCAAATTGATAATGTCAGGGAAGGGGCAATAACGCCTTTGCGCTTATACATCAGATAAAGCTGTACTGTGGATATACACAGAAGAATTGTTCATCAATGAAGATATCTCCGGCATTGGGGGCAGGACGATAAAAAAAATTAGTCACCCAAGGAGCTACAAGATAATGCTCCTAAAAACAAAGGAAAAATAAAGAAACCGAAGAGGAAAAGGAAAAAGAATCCAAAGGGAAGATTAAGTATACCTTTGATTCACATTGCTAAGGCAGTTTCTTCAACGCTCCACCGAAAAATCAAATTCGTGGCAGACGACAAGTTGATCATGATTCAAGCTAAAGACTACATTCGAATCAGCGAGCCGTCCACCACACCTTAAATGGATGCGGCTGAAGAAGTCATTCGATAATATGGAAAAACTTCCTAGCAGTTTAAAAGTGGCCCATATAATGAAGAGATATGGATACAGCCCAGACAAGGGCTTGGAAAGGACGCTCAAGGAATAAGAGAGCCACCAGATTTTAAGAACAACCCTACAAAAGAACAAGTCATACGATGAAAAGGGAAGTCTCCCCTCCGTACCTTAAAAAGACAATCTTCCAAAAAGGAGGGATATTAGCATCAAGATGTCCTTCTTCTGATTCTAAGGGATGTAAACCCAATGACTATTAGAGATCACTCCTCGGGGTATGCCCGACCCCCGAGCATCTTTAGGGCATGCATTTCCCTTTGGATTACAAAAGAATGTTATTCTTACTATTTGCTTCTCTTCTTGCTAAACATTTCTATACCCCATTAAATAACCAATGTTTAGACAAACGTTATGCATCAAAATAATCAAAACGACATAGACAAAAGAAAGCCAAAGTTAACATGGTTGATTAGCTAGAGACACGAATAAGAAAATCGTGTTTCGACAATATTTTGAGAAAAGATATTATTATTAAAAGAAGCCCGTCAAGGTCAAAGGGCCAAGACAAAAAGATAAAAGGGCAAAATCCTAGGCAGACTAGGAATGTTAATCAGTCATAAAGTAATCAGCTGAAGATGCTACCTCATTAAAACAAAACGTTTGTTTAAACTAGCCTAAACACCGACCCACCTTGGCTAGCCATTCTTACAGAAACTATTATTTCATAAAAAAATCTCGCTAAAACACAATCCTTTGCAATAAATCCCTTTCTTTCTATTCTCTTGACCCTTCATCATAAAGCATTCAAGTAGTTGACTGGGAAATGTGGAAATATAGTGATCAATAGGAGGATTGAAATCCCTAAGGAAAGGAAGAGGGGCATTGACATGACAATTGCTCTATATTCAAAATGATTACTCTTCGGTTATAGCAAAGATCCGAGACGGCAAATCGGTACAGCTAATCATGTTGACAAAAGCACATAATGATGGAAGTAAACTTAACAGAAGCTGAATGAGGGTTCAAAGCCGATATAACTAGTTAAACCTTATGGAAGAAAAATGGCTGAATGTTATATGTCGTGAGTAAGCCTATCAAGGGAAGATAAAAAGGCTTACAAAAAAGGTCAACCCTCATATTTACCAAAAGAAGGATTTAATGGTAAATAAGTTGCTTCCGGCCCAAAAACAATAAAATTGGAAAATGGGCACTAAACTACGAAGGACCCCTTGTGGTCAAATGAGCTTTCTCGGAAAGGGCTCCTATCCTCATCAATATGGATGGAAAAGAACTTCGACACCTAATCAACTCCGGTACGGTGAAGAAGTATTATGCTTGAAGACATTGCTCAAGACCCGTCAGGAATGAAAATCTGCAAAGGACATTCCTGGGCAAAAGATAGGGTTCATATTCCTCGCTAGGATACGTCCTAGGCAAAAAGAAGAGGTAAAAAAAAGTAAATAAAAAAAAAAAGAAACTAAGAGCAATGGTTACTTTAGTCGAAAACCGAAAAGGCGGCTAAAGTAACATTCTTCCAGAAGCAAGCAGTCTGCATGATCTTCACTCTGAGCTCAGGCATCTCAACTGAAGCAATTAGGAGAACCAGGGGGCAGATATCATGGACATGACTGTTTATGCCTATACAGTATAGCCAACCCTGACTACCCATTCTTCTAAATACCTTTTGTAATCCTTCTGTAAAAGAAATAAACTTTTGCTCATTTATCAATAAAATTCCCTTTTATTTCCTTTCTCTTGACCAAATATTATGGAAATGCCTCTTTATTGATAAATCATAAATATGCGCAAAGACTTTTAATCAAAGATCAAACATGCATCTAAAAAAGGGAAGCATAACAAAAAATAATAATAATAATAAAGGCCTGCTAGTATATTCTTAGGTAAAAACTAGGGTAGCCTGCTAGATCGGAAATCTCAAAAAGAACGGTCTAGGCAAAAGATAAGGCAAAAGCCCCCTAAGATATTCTAGGAAAAAATTAAGGCAGCCCGCTAGATCGAAAACCCGTAAAAGGCGGTCTAGGCAAAAGATAGGGCCAAAACCAAAAGATGAATAAAAGAGAAGTCCATCATCATGAAGGAGGAGCCCATCATGGTCATAAAGAAAGGAGTCCATCGGCATATTCATAAGAAGCCAACGGGAGAAGGCCAATTACTTTCTAAATGCATCAAAAATAAATAAACAAATAGATTGCATTTAGGACATCCACACACAAAGTAGTTGCATAATACGACTTTGTCAAAATCAAGAAAAATAATTTTCTTCAAACAAGAACATTAAACATGCATATAAGGAGGCTAGTCTCCATACTTGTGATTGAAAACAGGAGGTGCCAGAATCCAACCTCTAAATGAAAATCAAAATCGCAAAAGGCGAAACCAAAAACCATTTCAGCAGAATAAGGAGCTTCAAGGAAAATAGCTCCAACCATCAACCTTCTATACCAACAAAAGAAGGTACATCAAAACAGAAAAGCCAACAGAAAGGCTTGAAAATCCCCAAGCGGATCCTTGCCTACTCTAGAGGCAAAACAAAAATAATTACTCCATGACTCAGCATCATCATCACATGAGTCATCATACCATAGTAATTTAAAGATCCGACCACCATCCTTCCTTCCGAGAAAGAAGGAAGTCATCAAAAAAAAGCCAATGGAAAGGCTCAATAATCCCCAAGCGGATCCTTGCCTACTCCAAAGGCAACACAAAAATTATTTCATGACTCAGCATCACCACTTGAGTCATCAAACATAAATCATTTAAAGCCTCAATCAACATCCTTCCATGCAAGAAAGAAGGACACCATCAAAATGAAGAAAAGCCAATGGAAAAGGCTTGATCATCCTCAAGAGGATCCTTGCCTATTCAAAGGCAGAAAAATACTCCCTGACTCAACACCACCACATGAGTCATCAAACATAGTCATTCAAAGCTGCAATCAGCATCCTTCCATCCAAGAAAGAAGGACACCATCAAAATGAAAAAAGCCAAATGGAAAGGCTTGACCATCCCCAAGAGGATCCTTGCCTACTCCAAAGGCAAAACAAAAAGACTACCTCATGACTCAGCTTCATCGCCACATGAGTCATCAAGCACACTCATGCAAGAGTCTCCGTCACTTCCCCAAAGCAGAATAAGGAGAATAAGGAGAATAAGGACTACATAAGAGTCCATCAAAGAAAATACGGAATCAAATCCTCCACATCACTAGGGGGCAACCAAAGGAAAAGAAAGAAAAACTTTTCATCCCCTAACAGAGGCCACCACAGAAAAAGGCCAAATAAGAAGCTTCACAAAGCCAGGAGCCAAGACTCCATCAAATTTGGATCCCCAGGAAACTGACAAACTCCTCGGTGAATCCCAAAAAAGAAAAAGAAGAAAAAACTCTTCATTCCGCTCAATAAAGAGCCTCACAAAAGTTAGAGCCATGACTCCATCATAAAAAATCAAACCAAGGATTTGATCCCCATGAAGCAAAGAAAAATTCCCCAGGGATCACCAAAAAGAAAAGAGAAAAAAAGATATCTTTTCATCCAGAGAAAAAACCAATGTGCATAAAAAGGCGCACATATGCAAAAGCTAAATCGCAAAAAAAGAGAAATTGCAAGAAAAGATCTCCGGAATGAAATCAATCCCAGTGGATCATCAACAACAAAATCCCCAAGTGGATCTTCGCCTAACCAAGAGGCATAATCAATAAGAGAACTCAAAATCCCCAGCGAGCCTACCAAATGAAGGCAAAACTACAAGTTTATATCCTCAGGGAATCGCGTATAAATTCCCAAATACAGATATCCCCAGTGAAAAGCAAAGTCTTCACTTCCAACAGGCAAGCAGAAAGCCAATATCCCCAAGAAACGGGAAATCAACCTATACAAGAGGCAATCCAAAACCTAAGTCTTCACCACTATTGAAGCATATGCCTAAATCAAGAGGCACAACCAAATAGAAATCACATCCCTAAGTGGGTTTTTGCCTAAACAAAAGGCACAATCAACAAAAAGATCAAAACCCTAGAGGATTTCCGCCTGATCAAGAGGCGCGACCAAACAAGAATCTCCCCAAGTGGATTTCCGCCTAATCAAGAGGCGCAACTAATAGAAATCAAAATCCCCAAAAGATTCCTGCCTAAACAAGAGGCAACCAACAAAGAATCCCTGGCAAAGCCGGTTGGCTAAACAAAAAAGCCAAAATCAAAGAATCCCCGGTCAAGACCGGATGGCTAAAAGAAAAAGCCAAAATCAAAGAATCCCCAGTCAAGACCGGATGGCTAAAAGAAAAAGCCAAAACAATGAAATCCCCGGTCAAGGCCGGATGGCTAAACAAAAAGCCAAAATCAAAGAATCCCTGGTCAAGACCGGATGGCTAAAAGAAAAAGCCAAAATCAAAGAATCCCCGGCAAAAGCCGGATGGCTAAAACAAGAAAAGCCAAAATACAGAAATCCCCGGTCAAAACCGGATGGCTAAAAGAAAAAGCCAAAACAATGGAATCCCCATGGCTAAACAGAAAAGCCAAAATCAAAGAATCCCCGGCAAAAGCCGGATGGCTAAAACAAGAAAAGCCAAAATACAGAAATCCCTGGAAAAACCAGATGACTAAAAAGAAAAGTCAAAAAGAAAAATCAATTACTCCCCAGAGACGCATGACCAAAAACAGTAAGCCGTCAACTCATCTCCAAAAAACAGATGATCATAGGATTGACTACAAAAAAAGTTCATCCTATAAGCCTTGCGAAAAAGGTTTATCATTCACACCAGGTGGGGGTGTGTACTCACCTAAGCCTTGTGAAAAAGGCTTATCATTCACACCGGGTGGGGGTGTGTACTCACCTAAGCCTTGTGAAAAAGGCTTATCATTCACACCGGGTGGGGGTGTGTACTCACCTAAGCCTTGTGAAAAAGGTTTATCATTCACACCGGGTGGGGGTGTGTACTCACCTAAGCCTTGTGAAAAAGGCTTATCATTCACACCGGGTGGGGGTGTGTACTCACCTAAGCCTTGTGAAAAAGGCTTATCATTCACACCGGGTGGGGGTGTGTACTCACCTAAGCCTTGTGAAAAAGGCTTATCATTCACACCGGGTGGGGGTGTGTACTCACCTAAGCCTTGTGAAAAAGGCTTATCATTCACACCGGGTGGGGGTGTGTACTCACCTAAGCCTTGTGAAAAAGGTTTATCATTCACACCGGGTGGGGGTGTGTACTCACCTAAGCCTTGTGAAAAAAGGTTTATCATTCACACCGGGTGAGGGTGTGTACTCACCTAAGCCTTGTGAAAAAGGCTTATCATTCACACCGGGTGGGGGTACATACTCACCTAAGCCTTGCAAAATGAGGCTTATCATTCATACCGGATGAGGGTAAGTACTCATCAAAATTTAGCAGAATGCATTAGGTGGAGTAAAAATACTCACCTAAGCATTTCAAAAATGGGTTGCTAAGACTGTACTTCTATTAGAGGATAGTTCAGTGTTGAGCACCTCGGAAGTAAGTACCCACAAAAGTTTAGCAAAATGCTAACTCATACCAGGTGAGGGTAGGTACTCACCAAAACCTTGCAGAACAAGGTTCATACCTAGTGGGGGTAGATACTCACAAAAGTCTAGTAAAATACAGACTTATACCGGGTGAAGGTAAGTACTCACCAAAGCTTTAGAAAAAGAAGGCTCAAACCAGATAGTGTTTGTACCTATCAAAATATTTATTATCCGGAGGATCAGCAAGGAGCAGCATCCGAAGGACAGCCGGGCAAAAGGGTTAACTCCTTCCCCTACCAACTAATTTTGTTGGCATATTAAAAACCAACGAATTAGTTAGGCAGGTGAAGGGGGGGCAGCTGTAGACCCCTAATTTTGCCCGGCCTCACAAAATAAAAGCTAGAGGAACTTCGCCCGAAGATGGAGTTCACCCGGCTTCCCAAAACGAGAAGGACCTCCCACAACAAAAGACGGAGTTCACTCATTCACACAATAAAGGCCAAAAGAGACTTCCTACACAAAGACAAAGCTCACCCGACATCTTAATAAAGGCCAAGAAGACTTCCTATATGAAGATAAAGCTTCAACGGACACACATCGGCATCAATCTATGTCCGAAAAAGGAAAGGAAAGCTTCCCGGGGTCCCAGAACGCGAACACTGGACAAAACAGGCCGAGACCACCGTCCCAGAGTTGGGACGGCCGTCCCAACTGCCATTTTACAAGTGGGACGCGCGTCCCAAACTTGGGACGGCCGTCCCAAACCCCAGGGGGTCTCAGCCTTCGTTAATTTGCATTTGGGACGGCCGTCCCAACCCAGACTGGCCGTCCCAGATTGACACAACGTGAAAAAAGCGTTTGGGACGGCCGTCCCAACCCAGACGGCCGTCCCAAAGTTCCAGGCAGCGAAAAATGCTATAAATAGGAGCCTCATTTGTCTCATTGAACACACCTCAGACACCAGAGAATTCCTGGACTTGTCTTCTTCTCTCCCTCTCTCGAATGATCTTTCTGATTGCCTTTAATAGGTAACAATCAGTTAAGGAATTTGTATTCCGGCATTCGATTCTTCTAGAAATTTTAGTCGAGTCGAGTCTGTAATCGAGAGGAGAGTTGTTGTAGAGCGAAGGACTGCCGAAACGCATCCTCTTTGTAAAAGACTTATAATATAAAGCTTGCTACGGAGGTTTTTTCTCAATTCTCTTCTCCTTTACTGCTTTATTTACTTTTGTATGCAATGTAGATAAATCATGTAGATAGCCATATTTATTAAATAAATAAAATAAGGGTAATCGCGTAATTTCTTGTAATCTGGACTTAAATGAATTAATCCGTCATAGGGAACCCGAAAGGGGCGTTGTGGGGTGCTAATACCTTCCCCACACGTAACTAACTCCCTTACCCGACTCTGGTTATAATGGCCAAGTTTGGTTTTTATCGAAATCAATGCCTTTTTCTCCTTTTCCAATGTTTATGATCAAAACATTGGTGGCGACTCCAAAAGAACCCTTTTCGAAAACTTTGCTTCTATTAGAGGATAGTTCAGCGTTGAGCGCCTCGGAAGCAATGAACATATTTTTAACAAAAAACGCGAGTCTCAGCCATCTTTTCGCGACCGCTCGCAGAACGTTCGAGACGTCCCCCAGACGTCGGAACGGACGGCAGGGACAATGATGATGAAGCATGGTTACCATCCTGGCCAAGGATTGGGGGCAGATTCCCAAGGCATGAGGGAACCCCCAGAATTCAAAGACAATCCTTACAAGCATGGCCTAGGATACAACCCCACTAAGGGCCGAGCGGAAAAAGGAAAAGGGAAGTCTCCCCTCCGCACACTCAAGCAAATTTTCCGAAGTGGAGGGATGCAAGCGTCAAGAGCTACCCTAGTCATTAGGAAATCTTTTTCTTCGTTTAAGGGATGTAAACCCCATGATTGTTAGAGATTATCCCCCGGGGCTAGCCCGACCCCCGGGCATTTTAGGGCACATATTCCCTTATTAATTAATAAAGAATACTTCTTACAATCTGCTTCTCTTCTTGCTATTTCTGACTAGACCTCATAATAACCTTGTCTAAGTAAACGGAAAAGAAAAAAAGAAGAATAAAAAGCGCATCCAAATAACCAAAATTCGCCATTGCCATTACAATTAAGCTAGTTGATTAGAAGCATCAAATAAGGCTTTACCTCACCATAAAGAAAGTCATGCTTCGCCAATATTGTGAACAAAAAATAAATACACAAAAAAAAGAAAAGCCCATAGAAGCCAAAGGCCAAAATAGAAAGGGCAAAATACCCGGTAAGAAAACCCACTAAGGGGGCTACACAAAAGATAGGGTCAACCCGATAGGACACCTGAACAAAAATAAAGGGTAGCCTAGGCAAAAGTTAGGGTTACAAAATAAGGTCCGCTAGGATTCCCCAAAAATATACAAAAGGAAGGAGCCTAGACAAAAGATAGGGCCAAAACACAATATCCTAGTTCGAAAACCCAAAGGGCGATCTAGGGAAATCAACTAGCCATAAAAAGCAATGAAAATAAAACTAAGGCGCAAGTACAAAAGGGGAAAACGTATGCTTAGACAAAAGCTTAAACACCTAAGCCTAACCCTAGGCAACCATTCTTACAAAAACCTCTTTCTAATAAAAATAACATTCTAAAACACAAGCCATTGAATTTACCTCTTTACTTCTTTTCTCTTGACCATCACACCAAAATTCTAATAATTAATTTGGGAATATGGAGGCGTATAGTCAACAAGAGGATTGAAATCCCTAGAGTGAAGAAAGAGGGACACTACATGGCAAAGAGTGCTCTACAAAAGAAAAAGAAAGGGAAAAGAGGAAAAACCAATTATCCTTCGGTCATAAGAAGTCCGACATGGTACAACCAAACACAAGAACGCAGATCAGAGGGCTTTCGACGCTACAAGACACGTCAGTGAAATCCTTCTGAAAAACTAATTGAAATAGGCATTATAGGACATCAAACATGAAAACGTTGCATGCATAAAAAAATGTTTTTGAACTAGGTCCTATTTCCTTTGTGCCAAAAAAAAAAAAAAACCCCTTAAATTCGAGACGGTCGTCGGGAATTTCCAGACCGTCTTCTCGGTTCCCAGAAATTCGAGACCGCCATCTCAACTTAGGCGAAAAAGAGACCGCCATCCCGCTTGGCGAGATGGCCGTCTCGCTTAGACCCAAAGTCGAGACCGCCGTCTCGAGATTCCAGACGGCCGTCTCGACCTGCACAAATTCGAGACTGCCGTCTCGACTTCCCAGACGGCGGTCCCGAATTCAATTTTTCCCTTATATATAGGGGGGGCGTCCTGAAGGTTCCTCACAACTCCTCTGCGCTCCAACTCTCAGATCTCTCACTTTCAAGCACTTTCTGGTCAATATGTTCCGTGGAAGTCAATCTAGGAAGAGGAGAGGTGTTGCTGGTCCTAGCAGTTCCTCAGCACCGGCCCCCCAAGACCCCATGCAGCTCTCTCCACTTCACCAGGCTCGGCTAGAGCATATCAAGGGGTACACATGGCACCCCATGCTCAAGCTAGACTTCGCCATCCTCGACGAATTCGGATGGGAGGATAATGTCCGGGCCAACATTGATAGCATTGGATGGGGTTTCCTACTGCAAGCTCCACCCACCCATGTGTACCCTCAAGCGGTATTGGAGTTCCTCGTCTCCATTTCCTACGCCGAGACCCCTGCCATGATCCTGGGCCTGTCACCGACGAAAATGGTGACATACTTCATGGATGGAACGTACTGGACCACCACCCTCGACGAATTTAATGTGAGCATTGGGTTTGTCCGGCCCGAAGACGTGCTCACTTGGGAGTACCGGGAGGCCATCTGCACGCGTCCCACCAACCTCACCGCCGGCGAAATGTGGGATGAGCTCACTAGGTCGCCCACACTACCCACATTGATGAAGGGCTCAGCGCTACCCCAACCCTCCGCATTTGACACAAGCTGCTGGCGGGGACCATCCATGGGAGGAAGGAGAGCCAGGGTAAGGTAACCCTCCCTGATATTTTTGCTCTCTACTGTATGAGCCAGAGGCGTCGCTGCAACCCTGGCTACTTCTTCCTGAGGGCCCTTAAGGACTTCGGGAGCAGGCTAGTAGGAGCCGTCCTCATGGCTCCTCTTATCACTCCCCTGGCAGAAAAATGGGGGTGCGGTGGCCGGGAAGAACTGGCCTCTAGCTTACGATCCGAGTCCATCAACAGGTCAATCCTGGTCAGCATGGGGATGCTCATGTGTCGCAGGACCCAGCTGGTCCTTCACCCATCGCTGGATTTCGCCTTGGACCTCCAGGACATCGTGGCAATACACGATCTCCTAACACCTCCTGATTTCCAACAGACACTACAGCAGCATCAGCAACAGCAGCATCAGCATCAGCAACAACAACAATACACAGACGATTTTGCTGCCATGAACCGCAACATGAATGATCTCCGCCAGCAATTCGATCAGATGTCTGTGCGGCAAGAGCAGATGTCCCTAAGGCAGGAAGCCTTTGATACAAGACTGGAGACAATCTACCAGTACCAGGAAGGGGTGCGGCAAGACTGGGCAACATTCCAGCAAGAGTACCGCGATGAGATCCGGGACCAAGCAGATTTCCGGAGACACATGTACCAGCAATTCCCTTCCTACGAATCGTCTCCAGATGATAGTCCATAGGGATAGTGCTCATAGAATAAAGGGCTGCTGTAATAAAAACTTGTATGAATAAACTTTTTATTCCATGCATCTTTTCGCTATCTTTTCCAAAAAAGTCAGCGTAACGAAAAACTAAGAGTAAAAAGACATACGCTTAAGAAAAAAGCCGAAATCCGAAATCGTGAGAAAAAAGAGATAAAACCGCGAAAAAAGGCAGGATTAGCACACTTCAACGACCAAGCAAGAGTCAACCAAAAAAAAAAGACCACCCGACCAACCAGCAAGAGTTGAGTGATCACCATCGAAAGATAAAAAACAAAGAATCCTCGGCAATCAACAAGCCGGATGAACACCAACAAGATCCCTAGCACAGACCGGACGACCATTCCCAGAAAAAGACGAACAAAGAGAACACATCTCAACACCTGGCGCATGAGGTAGAGCAGTAAGCCGCTACCACAGCTGAAGGATCGGCTACCTCTGCTTAGGTATAATCATTTTTATCTTTTCTGCTGCATGAGGTTTCTTCACTTAAAAGATTTTTCAAAATGCTTCTAAAAACGTTTAAACAGTTAAAAACAAAGTATTTTGATAAAAGCTTTTGAATTAACTATTTTTAACTAATAGCATATATGTTCTATCAACTAAAATGTTCTTCACATTTTTTTAAACAAGTTTTTAACTGATATAATTTCGAAATAATCGATTATTTTCATTAAAGAAAGTTTTGAAAACCTTCTGTCAGTATTTTAACTTATACAGCTTCGAAATAACCGATTAAAATCACTTAAAATGTTCAGAGAAGTGTTTTGGCAGTATTTTAATCGATACAACTTCGTTTTAATCGATTAATTTCATTTGGTATACTCGTATGACCGATCGAATGCGATTATGACCGATCAGAATCAGATATGATCGATCGAATTTAGTTATGACCGATCAAAATTATTTCAATCGATTAAATTATGTTTCAATCGATTAAATCACTTAAGAAAATTTATACTACGTGTTTTAATCGATTAATACGATCTTTTATCAGTTAAAATCACTTGAAAAAGTTTATAAGAATATCTTGCAGTATTTTACTCGATTGAAAGACGAAACAATCGATTAAAACAAATTAGAAGATTTTTTACAAAGAGTTTTAATTGATATAAACGTTGTCGTATCGATTAAAACAAATCTGGAAAATAATCAAGAACGTTTTAATGGATTAAAAGAAGATTTAACAGATTAAAAGATTATTTTAACAGATTAATTAAATCAGCAGTTTTGAAAATCTTCTATATAAACAAAGTTGCTTGAACTTTTTATACATCATCTGGAATACATCTTTTAGCAATCAATCAAGCAATCAAAAGTGCTACTTTCAAGAAAGAATCACGTTAGTTTTTGTGAAGTTCATCAAAGTTCTTTCTTGAGGCAAATTGCATTCTTTTGGAGAAGAAACACATATTGCAGAACTGCATAAAACTGGTTTGAGCATTTTAGTTTCTTCTGTTTGTTTCTTTACATTCTTTTCTGTATTGTTGGTGCCTGGAATTGTGGGCACTGGTTTCTTTGCAGCTGGAATTTGGTTGTAGAGGTTGTCAAGAACTGGAATTTGGTTCTTGGTGAAAGGTTAGGTGCAGGAACTGGAATTGTGGTTCTTGTGGTAGATTGAGTGTAAGGTTAAGGTTGTAATCTGTAAAACATTCAATCTAGTGGAACCTAGCTGGAATTTGGCTGGAGACTGGACGTAGCCCTGAGATTGGGTGAACCAGTATAAACCTTGGTGATATCTTTCTAAACCTTTCTTTTCTTTAATTCTGTTGCTGCATTTATTTTTTGATTGCTTGTTGTGTGATTCTAGAACATATCTGAAATCTTAATTTTTGAAATAGATAATCTGTTAATTGCGAAAATCTTTCAAAGATCAATTCACCCCCCTCTTGATCTCAACCTCTTTTTCTAACAATTGGTATCAAGAGCAAGGTTCTTGAGAGTTATTCAAGTCAATTCAAATCTTTAATGGCTGAAAACAAATTACCGTTTTCTGAGGGAGCTTCTATTAATAGACCTCCACTGTTTTGTGGAACAGATTATCCATTTTGGAAAATTAGGATGAAGATCTTTATTGAATCTATTGATAGGAATGTTTGGGATGTAATTGCTAATGGTCCATTAATTACGTAAAAAGAATGGTCCAGTTTAAATGATGAAGAAAAGAAAAAAGTTCAAAGTGATTGCACTCGCTAAAAATATAATTACTTCGCACTAAATATGGATGAGTTTTTCAGTGGTCTCCCAATGCAAATCTGCCAAGGAAATGTGGGAAGTTCTTGAGGTTACTCATGAAGGGACTCGCTGATGTAAAGAGAGCCAGAAAACATACTCTCATAAGAGAATATGAGTTGTTCAAAATGCAAACTGGAGAAAGTATTACAGATGTGCAGAAGCGCTTCACTCACATCATCAATCACCTAATGGGCTTAGGTAAAATTTTTGATAAAGAAGAATTAAATATTAAAGTCTTGAAATGTCTTGACAGGTCATGGCAGCCAAAGGTCACAGTAATCTCAGAATCAAAAGACTTGTCCGTCATGACAACAGCGTCCTTGTTTGGCAAACTAAGAGAACATGAAATGGAAATTAACAGATTAAATGAGCAAGAAGTCTCTTAGAAGAAAGGCAGAAGTATAGCACTCAAAGTTGAAGAAAGGAATCAAGAATCAGAGGAGGAAAGTGAAAATCTTGGACTGCTTGTCAGAAAGTTCAACAAATTTCTCAAGAAAAAGATTCAAGACAAAGGAAAACATAAAAGGTATGAGAAAAAAACTGATTCTTCTAACTATAAATGCTATGTTTGTGGTAAGCAGGGTCATGTAAGAATGGAGTGCCCAGAAAAGAATAAATACAATGACAAGAAAGAAGAGAAAGTCAAAAGAAGAGCCTATATAGCATGGGATGACAATGATACTTCATCAACAGAAAATTCTGATAATGAAGAAGCCAACTTATGTCTAATGGCAAATCAAAATCTTCAATCCAGCAGTGTAAGTTCTAACTCTTCTTCAAATTTAGTGAATTATAATTCATTACAAGAAGCATTTAATGAAATGCATGAAGAAGCTAAGAAACTGCAAAAAGAAAATGATAGGCTAAAAGGATTGAATAATTGGTTAGTAAATAAAGTAGACTCTCTTGAAAAGAAAATTCTTGAAGATGAAGCTGATCTTGATTTTTTAAAATTAATTCATGATAATTCTGATTGTGCATGTAATAAACTCTGTAATAATTGTCCAGAATTACAAAAGAAGATTGATTTTTTATCACAAACTATTTCAAAGTTTACACAAGGTCAAGCTAATCTTGACGTTTTACTTGGGTCACAAAAACTAATTTTTGACAAATCTGGCATAGGATTTAAATCTAGGATGAAATTCAGAAAAACAAAAGTAAAGAAGAAATCATACTCTAAGATTAAATGTTTTTACTGCATGAAAAGAGGTGATTTAGTGAAATATTGTAGAATTAAGAAGTATGTTATTCCTAGAGGTAGAATGAAGTGGATTCCCAAAAATAATTCATTTCAAATAACCTGATTGGACCCAAGTAATTATAAAGGGTACCGTAAACATGCTAAATCTGCTTTGCAGAACAAAATCTGGAAGTCCCTTGGTGTTCAAAACAACAAATCAGGTTCTGGTTTCATAAACTGAATGTTTTAATTGATATAAAACAATATTAATCGATTAAAATAACTTACAAAGAATACCGTGAAAATCTATCCGCATAGCTTTAATCGATTGAAATACGAATTAATCGATTAAAATGTTCTCGGGATTTGAGTTTAGTTGTTTTAATCGATTAAAAAGGATTTATATCAACTAAAAACACTAAGATATCAAATTTAATCGATTCTTTTTCATTTTAATCGATTAATATTCTGTTATCACTTTATTAATTTCATCCAGTACAAGATTAATCGACTCCTTTATGAATTAATCGATTATTTCACTGTAGCATTTTTAAACCTAGTATTAAAGAACAAATTAATAGGTTAATTAGTTGATTAAACGATTAATTTGTTCCTGAAAATTATTTTTACATCATCAAATTGAAAATTGGTAAGCAAATCAAGAGTCAAAATCCCAAGTTTTTGTGGTAATCAAAATCTGCATAATTCTTTTTAATATTCTTTGACCAAGTCAAACATCTTCCCAAGAACAGTTTAGCTGATGCACCCACTATCCAGAAATTTGTGCCTCTATCTTCGGTCAAGGGGACATATACAATTAAAGCTGATTTTGCAGGTTCTGTCAAAATTTAACCGCAATTCACGAATATTGACATCCGTGAATCTTCACTTTGCTCACTTGTAGCTCATTGTTCTCATTCTGGTTCAAATTGCTTCTCTCTTCTTTTCTTTTACTCACATCTCAAAAACCCTCCCTAAACTATACAACAAGATGTTGAGGAGATCAAAGTCAAGAAAGAAGCAAAAAGGGGAATCTTCCTCTGTTGCTAATCCTGGTGGTCATCTGGAAGCATGGTTTAATGGTGATATTGGAAAAATGAACACCTTCATTTCTGAGTTCAATCAGAAATAGATTGTTATTCCAAAATTTATCAAATACAAATGGCTTGATGAAGAGGGATTTACTAGTCTTAGAAGAAAGCTAAAAAGTCAGAAGCTAAAAACCATCATGGAGTTTACTGGGAACATACAGCCTGATCTCGTTCGGGTGTTTTATTCAAAGTTGACAGTAAATGGTTCAACAATCAGATCTCAGGTAAAGGGAGTTAATATGGAAATTACTCCTTCTGTTTGGGAGCAAATTGCTGGCCTCAAGGATAGGGGTGTCAAAGTTTCCAAGGGGAATATTTCTGAGATTCCTGATTTCAACAAAATTCAGTTTTTCCGGTCTTGCCTTAAGGATCCAAATGATTCGGTAAGAATTTTAAATGCTGGAAAAATTGCACTTGAACATAGACTACTTGCTTTTATTGTGGCATGGATGCTTACTCCAAGAGGGAGTAATCATGATATTCTTAATGAGGGAGATCTTGGCCTCATGTACTGTATTTTTAACAATATTCGGGTAAACTGGGTTTATGTGATTAAAGATCACATGTTAAAGGCAAAAAGGTTGGCAGATTTCAAACTGCCTTATGCCATATTAATTAATAATTTCTTTACATATTTTGAAGTTGATCTTACTGGGGAAAGCATAGAAACCCCCAAGGCATCAAATGAAATTGACGACTCTACCCCGAGAAAAATGGGGTATATAAAAGTTGATGATGAATGGATCTCTAAAATTGATGCTGGGATGTCTGAGGGTGAGGGAGAAGATGAAGATGAAGATGAACAAGGCCAAATTCCTTCCTCTCCAACTGCCGCAGAGGTTCCTGAGTCAACCAATGGTCAAGCTTCATATGAGAATATGGAAATCATTCCTTACATGGAGCAACTCGACCGTGGGACTCCTTTATCTCAATTTGAAAGAACAATGCTTTCTCAAATGGTCGCAATGCAGAAAATCAGAGAAAGCATATGCGGATGACATATCAACATTTCCAAGAAACAAACAATCAATTCGCATCCCTTGGAAACCAGATTGCTGATATCTACACCAAGTCTGGAAGATATGCAACTGAACCAAGGAACCTGGGATGATTGAATTTGTGGATAAAAAGGGTCCCTTCTTATCTTTCTTTTATGTTTTATTTCTTTTGATGCTAATTTCAATTTCTGGATCGTAATATTTACTCGGTTGTATACCAGTGTACAATCTTTTTAGCTTTGATTAATATAATGTAGGTTTTAAATCGAATCAAACTAGCCTAGATGGAATTTAACATAGATCCCCGATATTTTTAGATGATACAAAATGGATTTAATCGATTAAATCGATTAAAAGAAACACTTTCACAACAAAATAATCGATTAAACCGCAGTATCAATCGATTAAAATCTATATAAACTAGTTTACATCAGCTTAAATTAGCTAAATAAGATTTTATTCTAATTTTGATGGATCTATTGGTTAAAATTTAATCGATGTAGTTGATATTATTGTAAAACATCTTTCTAAATGATCGGTTTTACAAAATTTACACTTGGATTAGGCATGATAAATTGGCATTTTAGATGCATCAAACATTACTTAGTTTTCAAAACTCGGTTGTTTTAATCAATAAAAAAATCTTTTAAATCGATTAAAAGAATTTATACATCATTTTTCTTACTATTTTAATCGATTAAATGTTAAATTAATCGATTAAATGAACTTATGTTTCAAACTTTTGAATTCCTTCATTGTTTTAATCGATTAAACCTTTATTTCAATCGATTAAAACCATTAACAAGAAATTTTTAATCGATTTTGTCCTGTTTTTAATCGATTTTTATTCTGGAAAGAAAAAATTAAAGGCTTTAGTTAATGGTTGTTCTTGTAACATGCTACTAAAGCGTGATTCCCTTATCTTTATACGTGTTAATTGTATTCATTACAAACGTGTTAATGAAGATAAGATTGAATCAACTTTAATTTGTCTTTACATGAGTAAAGTATCGTATCCTTTTTTTTTTTTTTGAAATCTAAGACATGATACATACCATGCATTGTTTTTTCTTCTGTTCCCTATTTTTGATGAAGTCAAAAGGGGGAGAAAGAGTTGCTTTACTTTTTAATTTAGGGGGAGCAACAATTTAGGGGGAGAAATAGGAAATTAATGGGGAGAAATAGGAAAATAATTCATTTTTGGTTACTCACTAATCTATATTATCAAGTGACTTCTTTTGCAGAGTTATTATTCAAAGTGGTGTTTGTCTTCATCAAATAGGGGAGACTCGAAAGTGATAAAGATCTTATTGAAATACTCTGGCAAAGATCTTGTTGATTTGATGAAGTCAAGAATGAAGTCAAAGGCAACTCGTGGCGCTCAAAAGGTCACTTGGATTAAAGAGTAGTAGGATTAGTGTGTCTGCAGCTCTGCTTAGGTATAATCATTTTTATCTTTTCTGCTGCATGAGGTTTCTTCTCTTAAAAGATTTTTCAAAATGCTTCTAAAAATGTTTAAACAGTTAAAAACAAAGTATTTTGATAAAAGCTTTTGAATTAACTATTTTTAACTAATAATATATATGTTCTATCAACTAAAATGTTCTTCACATTTTTATAAACAAGTTTTTAACTGATATAATTTCGAAATAACCGATTGTTTTCATTAAAGAAAGTTTTGAAAACCTTCTACAAGTATTTTAACTGATACAGCTTTCAAATAACCGATTAAAATCACTTAAAATGTTCAGAGAAGTGTTTTGGCAGTATTTTAATCGATACAACTTTGTTTTAATCGATTAATTTCATTTAGTATACTGTATGACCGATCAGAATGCGATTATGACCGATCAGAATCAGATATGATCGATCAGAATTTAGTTATGACCGATCAAAATTATTTCAATCGATTAAATTATGTTTCAATCGATTAAATCACTTAAGAAAATTTATACTACGTGTTTTAATCGATTAATACGATCTTTTATCAGTTAAAATCACTTGAAAAAGTTTATAAGAATATCTTGCAGTATTTTACTCGATTGAAAGACGAAACAATCGATTAAAACAAATTAGAAGATTTTTTACAAAGAGTTTTAATTGATATAAACGTTGTCGTATCAGTTAAAACAAATCTGGAAAATAATCAAGAACGTTTTAATGGATTAAAAGAAGATTTAACAGATTAAAACAAGACTTTTAACAGATTAAAAGATTATTTTAACAGATTAATTAAATCAGCAGTTTTGAAAATCTTCTATATAAACAAAGTTGCTTGAACTTTTTATACATCATCTGGAATACATCTTTTAGCAATCAATCAAGCAATCAAAAGTGCTACTTTCAAGAAAGAATCACGTTAGTTTTTGTGAAGTTCATCAAAGTTCTTTCTTGAGGCAAATTGCATTCTTTTGGAGAAGAAACACATATTGCAGAACTGCATAAAACTGGTTTGAGCATTTTAGTTTCTTCTGTTTGTTTCTTTACATTCTTTTCTGTATTGTTGGTGCCTGGAATTGTGGGCACTGGTTTCTTTGCAGCTGGAATTTGGTTGTAGAGGTTGTCAAGAACTGGAATTTGGTTCTTGGTGAAAGGTTAGGTGCAGGAACTGGAATTGTGGTTCTTGTGGTAGATTGAGTGTAAGGTTAAGGTTGTAATCTGTAAAACATTCAATCTAGTGGAACCTAGCTGGAATTTGGCTGGAGACTGGACGTAGCCCTGAGATTGGGTGAACCAGTATAAACCTTGGTGATATCTTTCTAAACCTTTCTTTTCTTTAATTTTGTTGCTGCATTTATTTTTTGATTGCTTACTATGTGATTCAAGAACATATCTGAAATCTTAATTTTTGAAATAGATAATCTGTTAATTGCGAAAATCTTTCAAAGATCAATTCACCCCCCCTCTTGATCTCAGCCTCTTTTTCTAACACTTACCGGGCGAGGGTTCATACTCGTCAAACCAGATGGGGGTTCGTACTCATCAGCTAAAAGGATCAGCTACCGCCAGAAGCAGCGTCCTGGAAAGCACACTTTTTCTCCAGAATATCAACCGCCACAAAGACGGAACATCTGAAGGACCAACCAGGCAAGAGGGTCAACTCCTTTACCCTCCAGTCGACCTCCTTGGCACAAAAGGCCAATAGCCGACTGGTCAGGTAAAGGGGGGGCAGTTGTAGACCCCAAATCTTGCCCGGCCTCATAATAAAGACCAGAAGACCTTCTATTTGAAGATGGATGAAGCCTAAGAAGCCACTAGGAGAGACTATTAGGCCCCATACTAGGATAGGAGGGATTTTTGGCACAAAAATAAGGATTTTCGCCTTTTAAGGTTGAGACCGCCGTCCCAGATTCGGGACCACCGTCTCGCCTTGCGCAAATGGTGAGACCGCCGTCTCGTCACTCGCGGATGGCGAGACGGCCATCTCGACCTTGTCAAACGAGACGGCCCGTCTCGATCTGACAAGCGCGAATCCCTATAAATAGAGCCCCCATTCCCCTCTTTTCCCACATTTCTTCCTCCTTCTCTCTAGAAATCTCTTCAAATTCTCTCTCTAGAACCCCTCCGAAGCATTTCCGGAGTTTCTGAGTGTTTTCTAGAGCTTTTTATAGCGTTTTTGAGAGATTCCAACATTGTAAAGAGCGAAGGGCTGCCAAAAAGCACCCAAATTTTTAAACAATTAATAGAAAGCGTTCCTCGGAGGTTTCTACACAGTCTCTCTCTCTCTCTCTTTTACCGCTTTATTTCAATTATGCAATAGATATAGGGTCATGTAGTCATAATCTTTAAATTCAGCAAAATAAAAGGGTAAAAGCATATTTTCACCGGTTTTATTATTTTTAAATAGCTGGCCTATCATAGGGAACCTGAAAGCGGCGTCGTAAAGGAACTAACACTTCCTTTACGCGTAACTAACTCCCTTACCCAACTCTGGTTCTAATGACCAAAGTTGGTTTTTCGAAAACCAACGCCTTTTCACTCCTTTTCCGATGTTTCTGGTAAAAACATCGGTGGCGACTCCAGATGAACCCTTCAAAAATTAGCTCTTGGGTTAGCCCGGTTATCGGACAACCCAAGAGCGCTCTTTCGAAAACCTCGCCTCTAGGTTCAGCCCAGTTATCGGACAACCTAAAGGCGTTGTAACCACACCAAGAAAAACGTGAAAATTGGAAAGTCGGAAACCATCGCGTCGCTCCAACCGCCTCGTTTTGACGACGACGACACTCATAAACATAAAATTCATAAATATCCATATAGGTAGTTTATTTTCCGAAAGATAAATATGTAAATACCATCATACATCATGTAGAAATAAAACATGATAAATAGGAAAAATAAACACTCACATTCATACCTACAATAAGCATCATGTTCATAAGACATGCATTTTGTTTTATAGAAAATGGAGGGGACTAGTAGACAATTGAAGAAAGTGGACATTCCCCGGTACCATACTGAGAAGCTAGAACGGCTTTGCGCGATAATGTCGCCAGAGGTCCGCTCCGACTTCAAAAAATCCTATGGACGGATCTTCGACCTGTTGAAGATTTGTGTCGATCCCATCTTTATCAGGGTTCTAGTACATTTCTAGAACTCCAATCTGCACTGCTTCGAATTCCCGCAGTTCGATATGGTGCCCACCTTGGAGGACTATGAGATTATGTTAAAATGGCCCAAATCAGCCGGGGTCCATATTAGCCACGAGGCATATACTTCTGCAGCACAAATCATTGCCATCATCCAATTACCATTCCGGCAGACTACCCTGATAGAAAAAGGGAACATCCAGGGTTGGAAAGTGTCAATGTTAGAAGACCACCTATCCGCTTTGGGTGAAAGGACAGAATGGGTCACTTTTAACAAAACCCTGGCCTTAATCATATTTGGAACAATCTTGTTTCCCTTGCACATCGACACTGTTAGAAATGTAGGCTGAGATCAAGAGGGGGGTGAATTGATCTTTGAAAGATTTTCGCAATTTATAGATTATCTATTTCAAAGATTTAGAATTCAGACCAGTTCTAGAATCACATACAGCAAGCAATCAAAATAAGGGCAGTGACAGAATTAAATGAGAGAAAGGTTTAGAAAGATACAACCAAGATTTATATTGGTTCACCCAATCCCAGGGCTACATCCAGTTTTCAGCTGGGTTGCACTAGATTGAACGTTTTACAGATTACAACTTTAATCTCACACTCAATCTACCACAAGAACCACAATTCTAGTTCCTGCACCTAAACCTAAACCTTCACCAAGAACCAAATTCCAATTCTTGACCAACCCTGCAGCCAAATTCCAGCCACAGAAACCAGTGCCCACAATTCCAGGCACCCACAATATAGTAAAGAAAGTAAAGAAACAAAGAGAAGAAATTTAGAACGCTCAAACCAGATTTATGCAACTCTGCATTATGAGTTTCTTCTCAAAAGAATGCAATTTTTCCTCAAGAAAGAACTTCAATGAACTTCACAAAATTAGCACGATTCTCTCTTGAAAGTAGCACTTATGATTGCTTGATTGATTGCTAAAAGATGATTATATAAAAGGATCAAGCAATACTGTTTATATAGAAGATTTTCAAAACTGCTGGTTTATTTAATCTGTTAAAATAATATTTTAATCTGTTAAAATGTTCTTGATTATTTTCCAGATGTGTTTTAACTTGTACGACAACGTTTATATCAATTAAAACTCTTTGTAAAAAATCTTCTAAACTGTTTTAATCGATTATTTCGTCTTTCAATCGATTAAAATACTGCAAAATATTCTTCTAAACTATTCTAAGTGATTTTAACCGATAACAATATGTTTTAATCGATTAAAACACTTTGAAAAACATTCACTTAGTTATTTTAATCAATTGAAACGCATTTTAATCGATTATATCAATTCTATATCAGTTAAAATACTAGCAGAAGGTTTTCAAAAATCCTTCTAATGAAAACAATCGATTATTTCGAAAACATATCAGTTAAAAACTTGTTACAAAAGTGTTAAGAACATTTTAGTTAATAAAGCTTATATACTATTAGTTAAAATAATTGATTAAAAACCTTTTAACAAAATACTTTGTTTTTAATCATTTAAACATTTTTTAGAGGCAATTGCAGAATCTTTTAAATGAAGAAACCTCATGCAGTAGAGCGATAAAAATGATTATACTTAAGCAGAGATGCAGACTCACTAAACCCACTACTCTTTTATCTAAGTGACCTTTGACTGCCACAAAGTAGCCTTTGACTTCATTTTTGACTTCATCAAATCAACAAGATCTTTGCCAAAGCAATTCAATAAGATCTTCATCACTTTCAGTCTCCCACTATTTGATGAAGAGAAACACCTCTTTGAATAATAACTCTGCAGAAGAAGTCACTTGAATATATAGATTAGTGAGTATTCCAAAATTAATCATTTTCCTATTTCTCCCCCTATATTGCTACTCCCCCTAAATAAGGAAAATTAATATTTCTCCCCCTTTTGACTTCATCAAAAATAGGGAACAGAGGAATAAAGCAAATACAATGCATGGTAATTAACAAATTTTAGTTTTTGAAAACAGTAAGAAAATATGAACAAGATACTTTACTCATATAAAGATCAATTAAAGTTGATTCAAACTTATCTTCATTAACACGTTTGTAATGAATACAATTGTAGACCCCTAATTTTGGCCGGCCTCTCAAAATAAAGGCTAGGGAAACTTCACACGAAAATAAAGTTCACCCGGCTTCATATCAAAAACCGAGAAAGACCTCCCGCAACAAGACGGAGTTCACCCATCCACACAATAAAGACTAAGGAGACTTCCTACACGAAGATAAAGCTCGCCCGGAATCTTAATAAAGGCCAAGAAGACTACCTATATGAAGATAAAGCTTCAACGGACATCTATCGGCATCAATCTACGTCCGAAAAAGGAAAGGAAAGCTTCCCGGGGGTCCCAGAACGCGAAAACAGGCCAAGACAGGTTGGGACAGCCGTCCCAACTTGGGACAGCCGTCCCAAACATCAAAAGACAAGTGAGACGCACGTCTCACCTTTGGGACGCACTTCCCAAACCCCAAAATTCAAGTGGGACGGCCGTCCCAACCCAAACTGGCCGTCCCACTCTCCCCCCAGCTTGGCCTAGTGTAAAACGTGCAGTTGGGACGACCGTCCCAACCCAGACGGCCGTCCCAGATGTCCAGGCAGCGAAATCTATAAATAGGAGCCTCATTTGTCATTCTCCACACCCCAGACAACTCCAAGACTTGTCTTCTTCTCTCCCTCCTTCGAATGATCTCTCTGATTGCCTTTAATAGGTAACAATCAGTTAAGGAATTTGTATTCCGGCATTCGATTCTTCTAGAAAATTTTAGTCGAGTCGAGTTTATTCGAGAGGAGAGTCGTTGTAGAGTGAAGGATTGCCGCAAAGCGTCCTCTATATAAAAGACTTATAATATAAAGCTTGCTTCGGAGGTTCTTCTCAATTCTCTTCCCTTTTATTGCTTTATTTATTGCTTTCTGTATGCAATGTAGATAAAACTATGTAGATAGCCATATTTAAATACTATACGAATAAAATAGGGTAATAGCGTAATTTCTTATAATCTTTACTTAATTGAATTAATCCGTCATATGGAACCCGAAAGGGGCGTTGTGGGGTGCTAATACCTTCCCCACACGTAACTAACTCCCTTACCCGACTCTGGTTATAATGGCCAAGTTTGGTTTTTATTAAAATCAATGCATTTTTCTCCTTTTCCAATGTTTATGGTCAAAACATTGGTGGCGACTCCAAAAGAACCCTTTTCGAAAACCTTGCTTCTATTAGAGGATAGTTCAGCGTTGAGCGCCTCGGAAGCAATGAACATATTTTTAACAAAAAACGCGAGTCTCAACCATCTTTTCGTGACCACTCGCATTAGCGTTCGAGATGTCCCAGGACGTCGGAACGGATGGCAGCGACAGATGGCGACTCCACTGGGGAAGCTAGAGAGTTGATCCCATTTAGTGACGGATAAATTCAAACTAAGTAAAGATTTGAAATTACGCCTTTACCCTTTTCTGTATTTTTATTGTATGGCTTTAATAACTGCTGTATGATTACTTCTGCAAATTGTCTGAAATATAAACTGCACACAAAAACCCTTGCACACAACAGTCCCTCTATACCAGGGGGCAAGAGTGAATACCTATAGGGAGTGGGTGGCAGATACGACCGGCTTGTTGGCACACGGGGCTACAACCGTTGTCGGAAACCACCAACTCAAGGTGATAACTCTCTTCTTTTGGTCTAAGGATGTCGACACGGAGTTCCGTGCATGACCCGAGGACTGAGAGATTGAGAGGTCCCTATAATGGGGGCACCTTGGGGACCTTTGGCCTTGGTGAGAACAGTTTAGAACCACCTAAACCAAGCACGTTTCTGTAGGAAAACCCTACCTCGTGATTAAATAAGCATGGCTCTGCTCGTGGGTGAATGAATTGTGTGTGCATTCGTTTGCTGCATTTGTATTGATGCATTAGCATAGGGTAATCATATAACAAACAAAAAAATGAAAAAACCCTAAAAATCAAAAAGTGATAAGATAAAAGACCTTTATCTCGGACAGTCTTCAGTTAAGCTAGCCTGGTTTCAGGTTCTTTGTAAGCTAAGTAGCCACGTTGACCGACAGAAGAGATAAAGGGTCATAAAAAATATAAAAAAAACAACTTTAAACCAATAAAACTTTTTTTTATAATAAAAAATTCTTGGCAAAGTCGTATCATTCATACCACATCATCCAATAAGTGGCAAAATTAAGAGAGAAAATAAATGCACTAAGAAAGGTATGCATAAACATCATCATAATAAAATCTCTCATACATAAACACATTCATTCCAGGATACACCAATCATTTAAAAAGCTATAATAAAAATTGTTAAAATCATTTAGAAAGTGGCTGGTCTTCCACCTGTCCTCACTCGTGCTCAGAAAGCCAAGAAGATGGAACATCTGGAGGAACAAAATCGAAAGCTCACTACTGAGCTCAATACGCTAAAAGAACAAATGGCACAGATGTTAGAAATGATGCGTCAGCAGAATCTCCATAAAGAGGGTCCTCAAAGTGGACAAGCCTCTCACCAAGAAGAAGAGGAGGGACCCAATGATGAACAAGCCCAATCTGATACAAGGGCAAGTGCATATTCATGCACCGAAGTATCAAAACAACGAATCGATCGCCCTTGAAGAGCGATTGAGAGCCATGGAGGGGCATAATTTTGATGTTAAAGAGGCAGCTGATATGTGCCTCATCAAAAATATCCAATTCCCTAACAAGTTCAAAACTCCGGACTTCCCAAAATACATGGGACTAACTTGCCCTAAAAGCCATCTTACGATGTACTGCCGTAAGATGGCTGCATATGCTCGAAAATGAGAAGCTCCCGATCCATTGCTTTCAGGAGAGCTTAGCCGAATCAGCCCTAAACCGGTATATGCAACTACAAGGGGGCAAGTCCAAACCCGGAGACATCTCGCGGATGCTTTTCTTCGTCGCTATAAATACAATATTGATCCGACCCCCGAAAGAGCAAATCTACAACTACTAAGCAAGAAAAACGACGAATCTTTTAAGGCATATGCTCAAAGATGGAGGGAATTGGCAGCACAAGTGGAACCTCCTCTCGTCCGACAAGGAAACTACATCCATGTTCATCAATTCTCCGACCTGGTCCCTATTATGACAAAATGATAGGGAACACATCAACACTCTTTGCGGATGTAGTCATCATAGGAGAAAGAGTAGAGAAAGGTCTGAAAAGTGGAAGAATTGCACAACAAACCTCCTCCAATTCCTCTACTCAAAATTTTAAAAAGAACTTTGGAAAGAAGAAGGAAGGAGACGTGAATGCTATCAACTTCGCCACTCCTTCGTTCTCCTCGCAGCAGACCAAGTCACGCAGGCCGGAGAGGAAGTTCACCCCAATACCCACTTCCTATGGAAGCCTGCTGCTAAAATTGTTGGATGCCAAACTCCTAGTGCGCGTCCCTCCCAAGAAAATGGAGCCACCATATCCAGAATGGTATAAGCCAAATGAAAGATGCAATTATCATTCAGACGCTCCGGGACATTCTGTAGATAACTGTATGGCCTTAAAGCATAAGGTCCAAGATTTAATAGACGCAGGATGGATTACTTTCGACGCGTCAACTCCAAAAGTGGATGACCAGCCCTTATCAAAGCCCGAATGAAAGACGGGATAAGGAAGACCAGCAATTTAAGGCTCATCATTTTTACCATCTCTAAAAAATGTAATAAAAAATATATAAAAATATATCGAAAAGCTTCCGATGTACTCCTCGTGATCCCCGCCCATGATCACGAGATTTTTTGTTAATGAGGGCTTTGTAAATATTTTCTTTCTATCAATACAATGAGGCATTTTTTCATAATATTCATATTCTCTCGTTATTCTTTTCCCTCTTATTTAATAAAGAAATCTAAAACAAAGCATAACCATAACAGTCATGTCCGTGATTGAAAACTCCCTGGAAGATCTCGAAAGCTAAAGACGAATGGATTGAGTCGAGACAGTGAGGAGGGGACCATTTCCCGGACATGCAAAGACTACTAGAAAAAGAAGCTCAATCAATACAGACCCCATCGAGAAAAAACTGAGGCCATCAATTTGGGACAAGAAGATAATAAGAAAGAAGTAAATATTGGAACCCAAATTAACGATGATGTCAGTGGAAAAACTAATACAATTACTAAGAGAGTATGTGGATGTGTTTGCATGGTCCTACCATGATATGCCCGGAATCGATAAAAGTATAGTGGAGCACAGATTACCACTAAAAGAGGGATTTCGGCCAGTTAAGCAGAAACTCAAAAGAGTAAAGCCAGAATGGTCCTTAAAAATTAAGGAAGAAGTAGAAAAGCAGTTGGATGCCAATTTCCTAATTGTTTCAAAATACCCTGAATGGTTGGCAAACATCGTGCCAGTTGTAAAGAAAAATGGAAAAATCAGAGTATGCGTAGATTACTGGGACTTAAACTGTGCAAGACCAAAAGATGATTTTCCATTACCACATATCGATATGTTGGTAGATCACACTGCTACAAATACTCTCTATTCTTTCATGGATGGATATGCAGGATATAACCAAATTAAATTGGCTGTTGAAGATAGAGAAAAAACTTCCTTCTTTACTCCATGGGGTACATTTTGTTATAGAGTAATGCCTTTTGGACTTAAGAATGCAGGGGCTACTTATCAAAGGGCTATGGTCACGTTATTTCATGATATGATCCACAAAGAAATTGAAGTATATGTGGATGATATGATCGCTAAGTCCAAAAACGAAGTAGATCACCTCCAATACTTAAAGAAGTTATTCAATCGGCTTCGAAAATATCAGATTAAGCTCAATCCGGCTAAATGCACATTCGGAGTACAGTCAGGAAAACTCCTTGGGTTTATTGTCAGTAAAAGAGGAATTGAAGTAGACCCTGATAAAACAAAGGCAATCATAGAAATACCCCCACCAAGAACAGAAAAAGAAGTCAGAGGGTTCTTGGGCCGAATAAACTACATCGCACGGTGCATTGTGCAATTAACGGATAAGTGTATGCCCATCTTCAAGTTATTGCGTAAAAACCAACCAAAAGTTTGGAACGACGAATGTCAACAAACTTTCGAAAAAATCAAAGTGTGCCTAACCAATCCCCCAATATTGGTATCACCTGTGGAAGGAAAGCCCCTAATTCTTTACCTTTCAGTACTCGATGAGTCCATGGGATGTGTGCTCGGTCAACAAGATGATACGGGTAAAAAAGAACAAGCCATATATTACCTCAGTAAGAAATTTCTAAACTATGAGACCCGTTATACACCACTTGAAAAAACATGTTGTGCATTGGTGTGGGCAACTCAACGCTTTCGACAATATATGGTCAGACATACAACTTGGTTGATTTCCAAAATGGACCCAATGAAATACCTGTTTGAAAAACCCGTCTTGACCGGAAGGATAGCTAGGTGGCAAGTACTCCTCTCAGAATTTGACATTATTCATGTCACTCAGAAAGCTATCAAAGGTAGTCCTTTAGCAGACTACCTGGCACATGGACCAACCAATGAATATCAATCCCTCCAAGATGATTTTCCAGATGAGCACATAATGCATATCCAACATGAAGAACGTGAAGATAATAAGTGGATCATGTTCTTCGATGGAGCTTCAAACTTATTGGGACATGGGATTGGAGCTATTTTAATATCTCCCGAAAAGAAGTATATCCCAATAATAGCTAGACTAAACTTTGATTGCACAAACAATATGGCGGAATACGAAGCCTATGCTCTAGGTATTCAAGCAGCTCTGGATCATGGGGTGACTAGACTCAAAGTATTTGGTGACTCATCCCTTGTTATTTACCAGCTCAAGGGTGAATGGGAAACTAGAAATTCCAAGTTAATCCCTTATCTGGAGCATATCCGTAATATGATTTCAGAAATGGAAAACATCAGTTTCGAGTACATCCCTCAGGAAGATAACCAGATTGCAGATGCACTGGCAACATTATCATCCATGTTCGCATTAGGACAAGAACATGAGATGCCCATCATCCAAGTCAAAAGGCACGATAAACAAGCCTTCTGTATGATGGTAGACAATGAAAAAGATAAAACCCCTTGGTATCAGGACATAAAGCGATACCTGACAAAGGGCGAATACCCCGAGGGAATCAGTGACAATGACAAAAGGATCATTCGGAAAAGGGCCATAGGGTTTATGTTAATAGGAGAAACCCTTTATAAAAAGAATTTTGATTCCACTTTGTTAAGGTGTGTAAATCTTGAAGAAGCACAGAAATTGATTAAAGAAATACATGAAGGAACCTTCGGGACTCATGCACCAGGGCATATCATGGCTAGGAAAATCCTCAGGGCAGGATACTTTTGGTCCACAATGGAAAAGGACTGTCATCAGTATTCTAGAAAATGTCACAAATGTCAAGTACATGTGGACAATGTACATGTTCCACCGGTACCTCTCAATGTTATGGCTATCCCTTGGCCATTTGCTATGTGGGGCATGGATGTTATCGGACCTATCGAGCCTAAGGCATCCAATGGCCATCGATTCATTCTGGTGGCTATCGACTACTTCACTAAATGGGTAGAAGCTGCATCTTATGCACATGTGACTAAAAAGGTAGTGGTCACCTTTGTTCAGAAGAATATTATATGTCGATACGGCATCCCACATCGTCTCATTACTGATAACGGAACCAATATGAATAATAAGATGATGGAGGAATTATGTCAAGATTTCAAAATTCAACACCATAATTCCTCTCCCTACCGGCCCAAAATGAATGGCGCAGTGGAAGCAGCCAATAAAAACATCAAGAGGATTGTTCAAATGATGGTTAAAACCTATAAGTATTGGCATGAAATGTTGCCTTTTGCTCTTCATGGTTATCGAACGTCTGTAAGGACTTCAATAGGAGCTACTCCATTTTCCCTGGTATATGGTATGGAGGCCGTATTGCCAATAGAGGTAGAAATACCTTCCCTGCGAAGTATAATGGAAGCAAAATTAACAGAAGCCGAATGGGTTCAAAGTCGATATGATCAATTAAACCTTATCGACGAAAAACGGCTAAATGCTATATGCCACGGACAAGCCTATCAAAAGAAGATCAAAAAGGCTTATGATAAAAAGGTCCACCCTTATACTTATCAAGAAGGGGATCTAGTAATAAAGAAAATGCTTCCAGCCCAGAAGGATAAAATTGGAAAATGGGCAGCAAATTACGAAGGACCCTTTGTGGTCAAACGAGCTTTCTTAGGAGGGGCACTTATCCTCACTAATATGGATGGAGAGGAACTTCGACACCCGATCAATTCTGATGCGGTGAAGAAGTATTATGCTTGAAGACATTGCTCATGACCCGTCAGGAATGAAAACCCACAAAAGGCATCCCTGGGCAAAAGATAGGGTCTATATCCCTCGCTAGGATACGTCCTAGGCAAAAAGTAGAGGTAAAAAAAAAAAAAAAGAAACTAGGAGCAATGGTTACTTTAGTCGAAAACCGAAAAGGCGGCTAAAGTAACATTCTTCCGTAGCAAGCGATCCGCATAGTCTTCACTCGAGCTCGTGCATCTCAACTGAAGCAATTAGGAGAACCAGGGGCAGATATCATAGACATGACCGTATAAGCCTAAACAGTACAGCCAACCCCGACCACCCATTCTTCTAAATACCTCTTGAAATTCTTCTGTAAAAGAAATAAACTTTTGCTCATCTATCAATAAAATTCCTTTTCATTTCCTTTCTCTTGACCAAATATTATGGAAATGTCTCTTTATTGATAAATCATAAATATGCACAAAGACTTTTAATCAAAGATCAAGCATGCATCTAAAAAGAGGAAGCATAAAAACAATAAAGGAATAAAAGTCTGCTAGGATATTCTTAGGAAAAAACTAGGGTAGCCTGCTAGATCGGAAACCCCAAAAGAACGGTCTAGGCAAAAGATAAGGCAAAAGCCCCCTAAGATATTCTAGGCAAAAATTAAGGCAGCCCGCTAGATCGAAAACCCATAAAGGGCGGTCTAGGCAAAAGATAGGGCTAAAACCAAGAGATGGACAAAAAGAGGAGCCCATCATCATGGTCATAAAAAAGGGAGCCCGTCGGCATATTCATGAGAAGCCAACGGGAGAAGGCCAGTTACTTTCTAAATGCATCAAAAATAAATAAACAATAAGATTGCATCTAGAAGATCCACACACAAAGTAGTTGCACAAAACGACTTTGTCAAAATCAAGAAAAAATAATTTTCTTAAAATAACAAATAAACATGCATATAAGGAGGATAGTCTCCATGCTTGTGATTGAAAATAGGAGGCGCCAGAATCCAGTCTCCACATGAAAATCAAAATCGCGAAAGGCAAAATTCAAAACCATTCCAGCAGAATAAAGAGCTTCAAGAAAACTAGCTCCAACCTTCTACACCAATAAAAGAAGGTACATCGAAGAAGAAAGGCCGACGGAAAGGCTCGACCATCCCCAAGAGGATCCTTGCCTACTCCAAAGGCAAAATGAAAGAGACTACTTCGTGACTCAGCTTCATTACCACATGAGTCATCAAGCACACTCATATAAGGATCTCCGCTTCATTCCCCAACGGAGAACAAGGGTTACACAAGAGCCCATCATACGAAGTCAAGCTCTCTATATCACCGGGGGGCAACAAAAAGAAAAGAAAGAAATTTTTTTATCTGCAACAGAGGCCACTACAGAAAAAGGCCAAATAAATGTCTCTAAATAGAGCATATCAAGAAAAATCTCCACAAAGAGGAAAAGAAGAAAAATCTTCACCCCGATCAATAAAAAGCTTCACAAAGCCAAGAGCCAAGACTCCATCATCAAAGTTGGATCTCCAAGAAATAAAGGAAAATTCCCCAGGGATCACCGAAAAGAAAAAAGAAAAAGATATCTTTTCATTCAAAGAAGAAGCCAATGTGCATAAAAAAGAGCACACATGCAAAAAACCAAATCGCAAAAAAAGAGAAATTGCGAGAAAAGGATAAAAATCCATTCCCCAGCAAAATAAGAGTTTAGGCAAAACCAGCTCAAACAACAGCAGCCAATAAGGAGTCGAAAAACTCCATTTCTCCCTAGAGGGACAATTCAAGACAGATCTCCAGAATGAAATTAATTCCCAGTGGATCATCAACAAGAAAACTACCCCAATGAGCCTACGACAAAGGCAAACTACAAAATTATATCCACAGGGAGTTAGTCGCTCATAACGCCCAAAGACGGATATCCATAGTGAAGCATAAAGTCTTCACTTGCAACAAGCAAGCAAAAAACTAATATCCCCAAGAAATGGGAAATCAACCTATGCAAGAGGCAATCCAAACCCTCAAAGTCTTCACCACTATTGAAGCATTCGCCTAATCAAGAGGCACAACAAAATCCCCAAATGAATCTTCGCCTAATCAAGAGGCACAATCAAGAAGAGAATTCAAAATCCCCAGAGGATTCCCGCCTAAAATAAGAGGCAACCAACAAAAATCCCCGGCAAAACCAGATGGCTAAACAAGAAAAGCCAAAAACAAAGAATCCCCGGTAAAACCGGATGACTAACAGAAAAGTCAAAAAGTCAAAACAAATATTCCCCACGGAATAGGCGCGTGAACAGAAACAATAAGTCGCCAATACATCTCCAAAACAAAATGACCACAAGATTGACTATCAAAAAGTCATCCTAAGAGCCTTGCAGAACGGGGTACGGACCAGGTGGGGGTAGGTACCCATCAGAATCTTGCAGAACGAGATTCGGACCGGGTGGGGGTAGGTACCCATCAGAGCCTTGCAGAACGGGGTTCGGACCGGGTGAGGGTAGGTACCCATCAGAATCTTGCAGAACGAGATTCAGACCAGGTGGCGGTAGGTACCCATCGAACCTTGCCGAACGGGGTTCGGACCGTGTGGGGGTAGGTACCCATCGTAACCTTGCGGAACGGGGTTCGGACCAAGTGGGGGTAGGTACCCATCGGAACCTTGCGGAACGGGGTTCGGACCGGGTGGGGGTAGGTACCCATCGAATCTTGCGTAACGAGATTCGGACCGGGTGGGGGTAGGTACCCATTAGAGCCTTGCGGAACGGGGTTCGGACCGGGTGGGGGTAGGTACCCATCGTAACCTTACGGAACGGGGTTCGAGACCGGATGAGGGTAAGTACTCATCGAATCTAGCAAAAATGCGGATTCGGACCAGGTGGGGGTAGGTACCCATCGAATCTTGCGAGAATGAGATTCGGACCGGGTGGGGGTAGGTACCCATCGGAGCCTTGCAGAACGGGGTTCGGACCGGGTGGGGTAGGTACCCATCAGAATCTTGCAAAACGAGATTCGGACCGGGTGGGGGTAGGTACCCATCAGAATCTTGCAGAATGAGATTCGGATCGGGTGGGGGTAGGTACCCATCAGAACCTTGCAGAACGGGGTTCAGACTGGATGAAGGTAAGTACTCATTAGAATCTAGCAAAAATGCAGATTCGGACCAGGTGGGGGTAGGTACCCATCAGAATCTTGCAGAACGAGATTAGGACCGGGTGGGGGTAGGTACCCATCAGAACCTTGTAGAACGGGGTTCGGACCGGGTGGGGGTAGGTACCCATCAGAACCTTGCAGAACGGGGTTCAGACCGGATGAGGGTAAGTACTCATCAGAATCTAGCAAAAATGCAGATTCGTACCGGGTGGGGGTAGGTACCCACCAAAACCTTAAAAATAAGGTATGTACCGGATGAGGGTAAGTACTCATCAGAATCTATCAAAAATGCAGATTCGTACCGGGTGGGGGTAGGTACCCACCAAAACCTTAAAAATAAGGTCTGTACCGGGTGGGGGTAGGTACCCACCAGAACCTTAAAAATAAGGTTTTGTACCAGATGAGGGTAGATACTCATCAAAAACTCAGCAAAATGCATCGGGTAGAGTAAAAATACTCACCAGAAGCATTACTAAAAACGGGTGCAAAGACTTGCTTCTATTAGAGGATAGTTCAGTGTTGAGCACCTCGGAAGTAAGTACCCACAAGAGTTTAGCAAAATGCGAACTCATACCAGGTGAGGGTAGGTACTCACCAAAACCTTGTAAGAACAAGGTTCATACCTAGTGGGGGTAGGTACCCACAAAAGTCTAGTAAAATACAGACTTATACCGGGTGAGGGTAAGTACTCACCAGAGCTTTATAAAAGGAGGCTCAAACCAGATAGGGGTTGGTACCTATTAAAATATTTATCATCCGGAGGATCAACAAAGAAGCAAAATCCGAAGGATAACCGGGCAAAAGGGTTAACTCCTTCCCCTGCCGAATAACTTTGTCGGTATATTAAAACCAACAAATTAGTTAGGCAGGTGAAGGGGGGGCAGCTGTAGACCCCTAATTTTGCCCCGCCTCTCAAAATAAAGGCTAGGGAAACTTCACACGAAAATAAAGTTCACCCGGCTTCATATCAAAAACCGAGAAAGACCTCCTGCAACAAGACGGAGTTCACCCATCCACACAATAAAGACTAAGGAGACTTCCTACACAAAGATAAAGCTCGCCTGGAATCTTAATAAAGGCCAAGAAGACTACCTATATGAAGATAAAGCTTCAACGGACATCTATCGGCATCAATCTACGTCCGAAAAAGGAAAGGAAAGCTTCCCGGGGGTCCCAGAATGCGAAAACAGGCCAAGACAGGTTGGGACAGCCGTCCCAACTTGGGACAGCCGTCCCAAACATCAAAAGACAAGTGAGACGCACGTCTCACCTTTGGGACGCACGTCCCAAACCCCAAAATTCAAGTGGGACGGCCGTCCCAACCCAAACTGGCCATCCCACTCTCCCCCCAGCTTGGCCCAGTGCAAAACGTGTAGTTGGGATGACCGTCCCAACCCAGACGGCCGTCCCAGATGTCCAGGCAGCGAAATCTATAAATAGGAGCCTCATTTGTCATTCTCCACACCCCAGACAACTCCAAGACTTGTCTTCTTCTCTCCCTCCTTCGAATGATCTCTCTGATTGCCTTTAATAGGTAACAATCAGTTAAGGAATTTGTATTCCGGCATTCGATTCTTCTAGAAAATTTTAGTCGAGTCGAGTTTATTCGAGAGGAGAGTCGTTGTAGAGTGAAGGATTGCCGCAAAGCGTCCTCTGTATAAAAGACTTATAATATAAAGCTTGCTTCGGAGGTTCTTCTCAATTCTCTTCCCTTTTATTGCTTTATTTACTGCTTTCTGTATGCAATGTAGATAAAACCATGTAGATAGCCATATTTAAATACTGTACGAATAAAATAGGGTAATAGCATAATTTCTTGTAATCTTTACTTAAATGAATTAATCCGTCATAGGGAACCCGAAAGGGGCGTTGTGGGGTGCTAATACCTTTCCCACACGTAACTAACTCCCTTACCCGACTCTGGTTATAATGGCCAAGTTTGGTTTTTATTAAAATCAATGTCTTTTTCTCCTTTTCCAATGTTTATGGTCAAAACATTGGTGGCGACTCCAAAAGAACCCTTTTCGAAAACCTTGCTTCTATTAGAGGATAGTTCAGCGTTGAGCGCCTCGGAAGCAATGAACATATTTTTAACAAAAAACGCGAGTCTCAACCATCTTTTCGCGACTGCTCGCATTAACGTTCGAGATGTCCCAGGACATCAGAACGGACGGCGGCGACAACAATTAATACGTGTAAAGATAAGGGAATCATGCTGTAGTAGCATGTTACAAGAACAACCATTAACTAAAGCCTTTAATTTTTCTTTCCCAGAGTAATAATCGATTTAAAACAGGACGAAATCGATTAAAATGATCTTGTTACAAGTTTTAATCGATTAAAATAATGTTTTAATCAATTAAAACAGTGAAGAATTTCAAAAGTTTAAAACATAAGTTGATTTAATCGATTAAATCGACAATTAATCGATTAAAACAGTAAGCAAAATATTTTATAAGTGCTTTTAATCGATTTAAAGCTTGTTTTTATCGATTAAAACAACCAGTTTTGAAAACTAAGTAATGTTTGATGCATCTATCATGCCTAATTCAGTTCAGATTTTGTAAAAAAAATGATTATTAGGAAAATGTTTTAAAATAATATCAACTAGATTGATTAAATTTTAACCTATAGATCCATCAAAATCAAAACAGTATCTTATTTAGTTGATTTAACTGATGTAAACTAGTTTTAGTTTATACAAACACATGACATACAGGTTGTAATCGATTAATACGCAAATTAATCGATTATTTTGATGTGAACTTCCTATGTAAGTGCTACTTTTAATTGATTTAATCGATTGAATCTAATTTGTATCAGCTAAAATTATCAGAGAATTATGTTTGATCCTATCTAGGCTCTTCTTAATTCAACTTAAAACCTACATCATATTTAGCAAAGTTAAAAAGATTGTTCCTGGTTTACAACCAGTTAATATTACAGACCAGAAATGAAAATTATCAGTAAAAGAAATATGCCATAAGAAAAAGATAGGAAGGGACCCTTCTTTCAACAACTCAATCATCCCAATTCCCTTGGTTGAGCTGCATATCTTCCAGTTTGGTGTAAATATCAGCAATCTGGTTTCCAAGGTTTGTGAACTGTGTGTTGTTCTGCTGGAGGTGTTGATAGGTCATTTGCATATGCTTTCTTTGGTTTTCCTGCATTGTGGCCATTTGAGAAAGCATGGACCTTTCAAATTGAGACAGAGGAGTCCCACGGTCAGGTTGTTCCATGTAGGGAATTATCTCCATGTTCTCATATGATGCCTCCCCAGTAGTGGATTCAGGAACCTCTGTAGCAGCTGGAGAGGAAGGAATTTGACCTTGCTCATCTACTTCTTCATCTTCTTCCTCATCTTCAGACATCCCAGCATCAATTTTAGAAATCCACTCATCATCAATTTTAATAAACCCCATTTTCCGTAAAGTAGAGTCATCAATCTCATTAGATGCTTTCGGAGTTTCCACATACTCCCCTTCTAAATCTACTGCAAAATGTCTAAAAAATTTGTTGATTAACAAAGCATAAGGCAGTTTATAATCAGCAAGTCTATTGGCTTTTACCATGTGATCTTTAATAACATAGACCCAATTAACACGAATCCTATTTTTAATGCAATACATGAGAGCTAAATCACCCTCATTGAGTATAGCATGATTACTCCCCCTTGGAGTAAGCATCCATGCAATAATGAAGGCAAGAATTCTTGATTCAAGCCTCATCTTTCCAGCATTGAAAATTCTTACCGAATCACCTTGATCTTTGAGTCAGGTACGAAAAAATTGAATTTTGTTAAACTCTGTTAATTCAACAATATTACCTCTAGAGACTTTTACACCAACATCTTTGAGACCAGCAACTTCATCCCAAATATCAGGAGAAATAACCATATTAACTCCCTTTACCTGAGATCTTAATGTGGAACCACTGACAGTGAGATTTGCATAAAACACTCTTACCAAATCTGGTTGAATGTTGCCAGTATATTCCAGAAAATTCTTCAGTTTTTGATTCTTCAATTTTCTTCTTAACGAAGTGAACCCTTCATCATCCAACCAAGCAAACCTTATAAATTTGGGAATTACAAGTTGCTTTTAACTGAAATGAGTGATGAAATTATTCATCTTATCTATATCACCACTGAACCAGTTTTCAAGATGACCTCCTTGATTTCCAGTAGAGGAAGACTCTCCCTTTTATTTTTTTCCTTGATTTTGATCTTTTGAACATGTTTGTAGCGGAGATTCAAGAGGAGATTTTGAAAATATGAAAACAGAAGAAAGATGATAAGTTGAGAAATGGTAACCTGGTTTGATGAAGATCGGATTTCAAATTTTTGAAATCCAAAGAGACAGAACTGCAACGTTTTAGCTTTAAATGCAATTGTCCCCTTGACCAAAGACAGAGGCACAGGTTTCTGGACGATGGGTACATCAGCTATTTTGTTCTTTGATAAATTTTTGACTTGGTCAACAGATGCAATAAATGTATTATGCAGATTTTGATTAACACAAAAACTTGGATTTTTTACTCTGATTTACTGACCAATTTTCAATTGGATGTGGTAAAAATGATTTTCAAGAACAAATTAATCGATTAATCACCAAATTAACCTATTAATCTGATTTTTAACATTAAGTTTGAAAAGGCAACAGTGAAATAATCGATTAATTCACAACATAATCGATTATTTTTGTACTGGAAGAAATTAATAAAATGATAACATAATTTTAATCGATTAAAACGAAGAAGAATCGATTAAATTTGACACCTTAGTGATTTTAGCTGATATAAATCCTTTGTAATCGATTAAAACAACTAGACTAAATTCCTGAGAAAATTTTAATCGATTAATTCGTATTTTAATCGATTAAAACTGTACGGACAATTTTTCTAGTATTCTCTGTAAGTGATTTTAATCGATTAAAATTGTTTTATATCAATTAAAACATTCAGTTTATGAAACCAAAATCGAAATTGTTGTTTTGAACACCAAGGGACTTCCAGATTTTGTTCCTGCAAAACAAATTTAGCATATTTCTGGTACCCGTTTTTAATTACTGGGTCCAGTCATGTTATTTGAAATGAATTTTTGGGAATCCACTTCATTCTACCTCTAGGAATAACATACTTCTTAATTCTACAATATTTCACAGAATGACCTTTCTTCATGTAGTAAAAACATTTAATCACAAATGATGAGTATGATTTCCTGTTTACATTTGTTTTTCTGAATTTCTTACTAGATGTAAATCCAATGCCAGACTTGTCAAAAAGAAGTTTTTGTGACCCAAGAAGAACATCAAGATTAGCTTGACCTTGTGTAAACTTTGAAATAGTTTGTGATAAAAAATCAATCTTCTTTTGTAATTCTGAACAATTATTACATGGTTTATTACATACACAATCGAAATTATCATGGATTAATTTTAAAAAGTTAAGATCAGTTTCATCTTCAAGAATTTTCTTTTCAAGAGAATCTACTCTATTTACTAACCAATTATTCATGCCTTTTAGCCTATCATTTTCTTTTTGCAGTTTCTTAGTTTCTTCATGCATTTCATTAAATGCTTCTTGTAATGAATTATAATTCACCAAATTTGAAGAAGAGGTAGAACTTACACTGCTGGTTTGATGATTTTGATTTGCCATTAGACACAAGTTAGCTTCTTCATTATCAGAATTTTCTGTTGATGAAGTATCATTATCATCCCATGCTACATATGCTCTTCTTTTGACCTTTTCTTCTTTCTTGTCATTGTATTTGTTCTTTTCTGGGCACTCCATTCTTACATGACCCTGCTTTCCACAACCATAGCATTTATAGTTAATAGAATCAGATTTCTTTTCATACCTTTTGTGTTTTTCTTTATCTTGAATCTTTTTCTTGAGAAATTTGTTGAACTTTCTGACAAGCAGTCCAAGATTTTCACTTTCCTCCTCTGATTCTTGATTTCTTTCTTCAACCTTGAGTGCTATACTTCTACCTTTTTTTTAGAGACTTCTTGCTCATTGAATCTATTAATTTCCATTTCATGTTCTCTGAGTTTGCCAAACAAGGAAGCTGTTGTCATGACGGATAAGTCTTTTGATTCTGAGATTGTTGTGACCTTAGGCTGCCATGACCTGTCAAGACATTTCAGAACTTTAATATTTAATTCTTCTTTATCAAAAGTTTTACCTAAGCCCATTAGATAATTGATGATATGAGTTAATTCTTCTTTATCAAAAGTTTTAATATTTAATTCTTCTTTATCAATACTTTCTCCAGTTTGCATTTTAAACAACTCATATTCTCTTATGAGAGTATGTTTTCTGGCTCTCTTTACATCAGTTGTTCCCTCATGAGTAACCTCAAGAACTTCCCACATTTCCTTGGCAGATTTGCATTGGGAGACCCTAAAAAACTCATTCATATTTAGTGCAGAAGTAATTATGTTTTTAGTAGTACAATCACTTTGAACTTTTTTCTTTTTTCTTTTCTTCATCATTTAAACTAGACCATTCTTTTTCTGTAGTTAATGGACCATTAGCAATTACATCCCAAACATTCCTATCAATGGATTCAATAAAGATCTTCATCCTAATCTTCCAAAATGGGTAATCTGTTCCACAAAACAGTGGAGGTCTATTAATAGAAGCTCCCTCAGAAAAAGGTAATTTGTTTTCAGGCATTAAAGATTTGGACTGAAAGCCTTGAGTATTTTACAAGACCCTTGCTCTGATACCAATTGTTAGAAATGTAGGCTAAGATCAAGAGGGGGGGGGTGAATTGATCTTTGAAAGATTTTCGCAATTTACAGATTATCTATTTCAAAGATTTAGAATTCAGACCAGTTCTAGAATCACACACAGCAAGCAATCAAAATAAGGGCAGTGACAGAATTAAATGAGAGAAAGGTTTAGAAAGATACAACCAAGATTTATACTGGTTCACCCAATCCCAGGGCTACATCCAGTTTCCAGCCAAATTCCAGCTGAGTTCCACTAGATTGAACGTTTTACAGATTACAACTTTAATCTCACACTCAATCTACCACAAGAACCACAATTCCAGTTCCTGCACCTAAACCTTCACCAAGAACCAAATTCCAGTTCTTGACCAACCTTGCAGCCAAATTCCAGCCACAGAAACCGGTGCCCACAATTCCAGGCACCCACAATACAGTAAAGAAACAAAGAGAAGAAATTTAGAACGCTCAAACCAGATTTATGCAACTCTGCAGTATGAGTTTCTTCTCAAAAGAATGTAATTTTGCCTCAAGAAAGAACTTCAATGAACTTCACAAAATTAGCGCGATTCTCTCTTGAAAGTAGCACTTATGATTGCTTGATTGATTGCTAAAAGATGATTATATAAAAGGTTCAAGCAATACTGTTTATATAGAAGATTTTCAAAACTGCTGGTTTATTTAATCTGTTAAAATAATCTTTTAATCTGTTAAAATGTTCTTGATTATTTTCCAGATGTGTTTTAACTGATACGACAACGTTTATATCAATTAAAACTCTTTGTAAAAAATCTTCTAAACTGTTTTAATCGATTATTTCGTCTTTCAATCGATTAAAATACTGTAAAATATTCTTATAAACTTTTCTAAGTGATTTTAACTGATAACAATATGTTTTAATCGATTAAAACACTTTGAAAAACATTCACTTAGTTATTTTAATCGATTGAAACACATTTTGATCGATTATATCAATTCTATATCAGTTAAAATACTGGCAGAAGGTTTTCAAAAATCCTTCTAATGAAAACAATCGATTATTTCGAAAACATATCAGTTAAAAACTTGTTACAAAAGTGTTAAGAACATTTTAGTTGATAAAGCTTATATACTATTAGTTAAAATAATTGATTAAAAACCTTTTAACAAAATACTTTGTTTTTAATCGTTTAAACATTTTTTAGAGGCAATTGCAGAATCTTTTAAATGAAGAAACCTCATGTAGTAGAGAGATAAAAATGATTATACCTAAGCAGAGATGCAGACTCACTAAACCCACTACTCTTTTATCTAAGTGACCTTTGACTGCCACAAAGTAGCCTTTGACTTCATTTTTGACTTCATCAAATCAACAAGATCTTTGCCAAAGCAATTCAATAAGATCTTCATCACTTTCAGACACAGTGGATCAAGCCATCATGGACGCCTTCTTCACCTGGGACGTGAACTCGAAGAGTCCCTTGCCTGCATTTCTTGCCAACACCTTGCTCTCGGTGAAATTTTGCTGCCAGAAGCAAGGAAAAACACTCTGATTTTGCTCTTCACTACTTTTTGTGTGGGGTATCACACATTTCTACGCCTCTAGTCACATGGGGATGTTCCCCGACCCTTTGAGAAGCTTCTCCAAAATCCCTCTCCGGCGACATCTAACCTCAGAGTGGAAGGTCGAGTTGGAACAATGGGACGCCAACCAATTATCCTGGGTTTGCCCTTGGTTCCGACCCGGCCCAGTCCTCATCAGATGTGGGGATTACCCGAGCATACCGTTGATAGGACTCAAGGGTTGCATAGCCTATTCACCGAGAGTAGCTATGAGACAACTCATGAGGACTCAAACTACAATATCCCGGGGGGAGCTCGGAGGACTGTGTTTCTTCGGAGACCCATGCACTATTGCCAACTCACTAGCTGTGAGAAGAGCATGGGAGAAACCAGTCTTTATGGGAGATAGAGAGCTAGGAAAAGCTCGAGTAGCTGTCTCCAGTGACTACAAGGAATAGAGACGGAAAAGAGGGATGTCACAACCATCCACCTCACTCGCCACATGTTCAAACAGTGAAGAGCTTCAAAATCGAGTTGACGCCTTGACCCAGAGGATAGAAATGATGGGAGCCCAGATGAGGGCCCTTGAAGAAAGAGAACAAGAATCTATCCTCACCATAGATGGTCTATAGAGGCAATGCAAGAAAAAGGATCATGAAATAGAACGCCTCAAGGATCAGTGTGCTGACTCTAATGAGCAAGCTATCTGAGCATCCAAAACTTCTAGAACCAGCTTGGATAGCCAACTTCAAGAAATAACCGCCAAATCAGCACGCTTGGAGGCCGAATCAGCAAAACAGGCTCAGACGATCAAGGACTTGTTACAAGACCTCACAAGGACTCGGTCAGAAATACGCCAAGAACGAGAGGCCAATCGGAGACTCAACAGAAGTCTCACTGAGCTACCCTATAAAGAAAGAGATGGGCTAGCTCAGTATGGTCAAGTACTGCGAGAAAATGACTGAGCCCTTACAAAGCTCGACGAGCTGCAAGCATTGGTCATCCATCAAGAGGCGAAGATCAAAGAAGCTTAAAAATACAGTGAAGATATGAGCCAGGTGGTCTAGAAGCAAAGCGAAGCACTCGCTCGTCACGTCCAGGAAGCCGAAAGGGAATTACATAGAGATCAAGACCCGCCTATGGGTTTCTTTAGGCTTTTCCGTTTCTGTCAAAAGTTGCTTCGTAGTGTGGAATAGGGGAATAGGGGAATGTACTTGCATATTTAACTTCCCTTCCTTCACTTATAATAAACAAGATAATAAAAAGGAAGGATTAACTGACACGTCTTCCAAATTAGAAGAATGGAGAGAACGCCGCTTTTAATCAAGCTCTCCCCAACGGTTGATCCACCACAAGAGGGTAATAAGCCTCGGTCGTTGGTTCTCAAAATCAATAAGGAAGAGGGGGCAAGGACGCCCGTGTGACTATTTATGCCACGTCCTTTCCCCTACGAATCAAATAAAGTTGTACCATGGAGATACGGGGAATCTTCACCAATAAAGGAGGATATCTCCAATATAGCCGGCATTGGGGGCATGACTAGAAGTGGAAGGGTCTACTCCCCCAAGGACTTACAAGAAGATGTCCCCAAGAATAAAGGAAAAAATAAACAGACCGAAGAAAAAGAAAATAAAGAATCCAAGGAGGAGGCAGACGAATTACTCCACTTCATAAGGCAAAGCGAGTATTCCATTATCGATCAGCTTAATCATACACCTGCAAAGATAAATTTGTTATCTCTAATGATGAGCTTGGAATCACATAGAAATGCCCTCATGAAGGTCTTGAGTGAAGCGCATGTACCTCACCATATCCCATGAAAAAGTTGAGAGGATCGTTGGTCACATTACTGCAAGCGATCACCTCACCTTCACAGAGGAAGAACTCCCCCTCGAGGGGTCAAGCCACAACAAGCCCTTGCACATTTTCATCAAGTGCAAGGAGTACCTCATCGCCAAAGTTCTTGTGGATAACGGGTCATCCTTGAACGTGATTCCCAAGTGCACACTCGACAAATTGACTATCCAAGGAACTTGTTTGCGCCCAAGTAACACTATCGTTCGAGCCTTCGATGGATCCAAACGAGAAGTAGTGGGAGAAGTCAATCTGCCAATCCAAGTTGGACCCACTATCTTCAACGTCGATTTCCATGTAATGGATATTACTTCGGCATATAGTTGTCTCCTCGGCAGACCTTGGATTCACGACGCTAAGGCAGTACCTTCAACGCTCCACCATAAAGTCAAGTTTATAGTGGATGACAAACTGGTCATGGTCCAAGAAGAGGATGACATCCTAATCAATGGACCGTCTACCCAACCCTATGTGGATGCGGCTGAAGAGTGTTGAACATTCAAGGACTTGATGTTGCACTTGATGGACATGAAGATTGTTGATTTTGATGATGATTCAAGAACTGAAGAACTTAGAAAGTTGAAGACTTGTTTTGTAGTGTAATAACTCTGTATTAATTAGATTGAGTCTGTAATTTTAGTGTTTGAGATAGCCGGTACATAGTTTGAACCTTAGAAGCTTCAAAAAGCTCAAGTTTATCATCCAGGCTCGGCTTTAATCGATTAAAAAGGGAAATAATCGATTAAAACAGTGAGAAAAACCATTTTCTATAACAACTCACTAGTTTAATCGATTAAACCAACTTTTAATCGATTATCAGGCGGTTTAATCGATTAAACCTCCTTTTAATCGATTAAAACTGAGAGATTTGGGTTCTGTTGATTTTTGGCTCTGGTTTAATCGATTAACACTTCTTTTAATCGATTAAACCAGTCAGATTTTGGGTTTTAACTTCAAATCAAACCTATTTTCGAAAACCCTATTCCCAAGAACCCTAGTTTCGAAATTCCCAAATTCCTAAACCCTAATTTCTCTACTTAAACTCTTCTTTGGCACTAAAAAAAAAGAACAACCTTTTCCATACAAAAGTTAAGTGTTATGAGTGCCAGAGAACTGTTTATTGCAAGGAAAGGGGGCTTTTGGAACCTGGTGTGGGCTAGAAGCGATAAGAATCACTAAGTGGAGTTCTTAGTGGATTGTGTGTTGTGTCGTCTCTAGGGAAAACTGTTCTTCATCTCTTGTGGATTTCAAGAGAGGTGTTATCTTTACTTTATCTTTTCCATTGTAAATTGTTTGTAATAACTTTGTTTATAGTGACAGCGTTAATCCTCTGTTTGAGTGATTAGCAACTGGACGTAGGGTCTTTTGATCCGAACCAGTATAAATTTCCTGTGTAAGACTCTATCCCTTTCTCTATTTACATTTACACAGTTTTTAATCGGTAAAATTTGGGGAAAATTTTGAAAACCTAATTTTTATTAAGAAACCAATTCACCCCCCCTCTTGGTTTTTGTCCGACCACGCGAACATTCTGCTGCGCGATTCTAACAAGTGGTATTAGAGCTTGCTTTGATAGTCATTCAAATTTTCGAAAATGGCCGGACAAAATCAAACTTTTGCCAAAGGTGCGTCTATCAACAGACCCCCACCTTTTGCGGGTCAAAATTATCCTTTCTGGAAGGTACGTATGCAAATATTTTTAGAGTCTGTTGATAGAGGCGTTTGGGACGCTATTTTAAACGGTCCATATATTCCTAAAGTTACTGAGAACGGTGTTGACGTTCCCAAACCTTTTTCTAGATGGACTACAGAAGAAAATAGGAAAGCCCAATTTGACGTTAGGGCTAGAAATATTATTTCATCTGCTCTAACCCTTGACGAGTTTTATAGAATTTCTGTTTGTAAAAGTGCACAGGAAATGTGGAAAATGCTTAGAGTGACCCACGAAGGAACCGACGACGTCAAGAGAGCACGTAAAAATTCTCTAATCCAAGAATACGAGATGTTCCGAATGCAACCAGGCGAAACGATCTTTGACGTACAAAAGCATTTCACTCATATCGTGAACCATCTCACCGGATTAGGTAAAGTATTTGACGTTGATGAATTAAATGTTAAAATTTTGAAATCTTTGGATAGGAAATGGCAACCTAAGGTGACGACCATCTCGGAGTCACAAAATCTTTCCACTATGTCTATGGTGGCGCTCTTTGGAAAACTTAGAGAACATGAGTTAGAGCTTGGAAGGTTAAACGAAGAAGAAGGCCAATATCAAAAGAAGAATCTAGCCTTCAAAACTGAAATTTCCAAAGGTAAAAATAAAAAGGAAAAAGAAGAAGACTCAAACGATGAAGAAGAAGAATTGAGTCTAATGATAAAGAAGTTCACCAAATTCATGAAAGCAAAAGGAAGACATCCCTTCAAAGGTAAAGGAAAGGTAAGGGAAAATTCTTCCGTAAATATAAAATGCTATGGTTGTGGTGAAGTAGGACATGTAAAGACCGAATGTCCAAATAAGAAGAACGATGAAGTTAAAGGCAAAAAGCACTTCAAGAAGAAAGCCTACATTGCTTGGGACAACAGTGACTCATGTTCGGAATCAAGTGACTCGGAAATAGAAGCAAACATTTGCTTAATGGCAAATGACAACATATCATCCGATTTTGAGGTAAGTGATTCTGACACATCTTCTAGTGATGAGGAAAATAACTATGATGAATTGCAAAATGCTTATAATGAATTGTTTAGTGCTTTTAAGAACTTGAAGAATGAATATAAAATTGTAAAGAAGAATTTAAGTAGATCCAAAAAGGAAATTGACTCTTTAAAAATGAAAATTACATGTTTAGAAGAAAAAGAGGTATTAGACACGAAAATTGTATGTTTAGATGAGGATAAGAATTTAGCATGTGAAACTTGTAAAGAGCATGAATATGATATAGATATCCTAAATCATCTACTTGATAAGGCCGAAATGGAAATAAGTGATCTTAAGAAGGATAAAACTGTTTTTGCTCAAAATAATGTAAATCATCAAGTTTCTATGAAAAAGTCTAAAACTAAAAAGAAAAGAGTATGGGTTGAGAAAGGAACTAAAATGTCAAAAGTTAGAAATGCATCATTTTCAAATGCCACATCAAAAGTATGTTTTTATTGCATGAGACAAGGTCACACGTCAAATAGATGTAAAATTAAACATTTCGGTGTACCTAAAGGTAAATTCATTTGGGTTCCTATAGTTAAATAGATTGTTATGTCTCTAACCCCAATCACCCAAAAGTTGTGGGGACCTAAGTTTACTATATTCTTGTTTTGTAGGAAACTTCCAAATAAAAGAAGTCTATGTGGTATCTTGATAGTGGATGCTCAAAACATATGACCGGAGATAAATCTAAATTTGTGAGTTTCAAAGCTAAGGAACAAGGATATGTAACTTATGGAGACAACAACAAAGGGAAGATCCTTGGAATTGGAAACATAGGCGGTGCAACCACTTTGGAGATCAAGGATGTGCTACTTGTTGATGGACTTAAGCATAATCTCCTTAGTATAAGTCAATTATGTGACAAAGGCTTCAAGGTAATTTTTGAAAGTAAATTTTGCACCATACACTTGATAGATTCCGAAAATGTAGCATTGAAAGGCATTAGGCATAACAACATATATTTGATTGATTTGGATTGTTTACATGAGTCTAGCATAACATGTTAGTTGCTAAGGAAGAGAACCCTTGTTTATGGCATAAGAGAGCGGCTCATATAAATATGCATCATTTGAATAAATTGATATCAAGAGACTTAGTTATTGGTTTGCCTAAGTGAAAATTTGAAAAAGATAGATTGTGTGATGCATGCCAAAAGGGTAAACAAGTAAAATCATCATTTAAATCAAAGAATGTTATTTCCACTTCAAAACCCCTAGAATTATTACATTTAGATTTATTTGGACCTTCTAGGATAAAAAGCTTTGGTGGAAATTATTATGGACTTGTGATTGTTGATGATTACTCTAGGTATACGTGGACATTTTTTCTTACTACGAAAAGTGAAGCTTTTAAGGTCTTTAGAAAATTTGCAAAACAAATTCAAAATGAGAAAGACTTAAGAATTAAAGTTTTAAGAAGTGACCATGGTGGTGAGTTTCAAAATGAAAAGTTTGAAAATTATTGTGAAGAAAATGGAATTTTACATAACTTTTCTGCTCCTAGGACTCCCCAACAAAATGGTGTAGTTGAAAGGAAAAATAGGTCATTAGAGGAACTTGCTAGAACTATGTTAAATGAATCTAATGTTCCTAAATATTTTTGGGCTGATGCGGTTAGTACTGCATGTTATGTTTTAAATAGAATGCTCATTAGGTCAATAATTAAATCTACTCCATATGAATTGTTTAATGGTAGAAAACCTAATGTTGCTCATTTGAAATTTTTTGGATGTAAGTGCTTTGTGTTGAATAATGGAAAGGATACCTTAGGAAAATTTGACTCAAAAGCCGATGAGGGCATTTTCTTAGGTTATTCATTAACTAGCAAGGCTTATAGGGTGTTTAATAGGAGAACTTTGAATATAGAAGAATCTATACATGTTACCTTTGATGAGATTGTAGACCTTGGGGGAAATCCTCTTGAGTCAAATAAAGAAATTGCAGGTGATGATGAATATATAAGAGAGGCTCTTGATGAATTATATTTGGAAGAAAATGAGCCTTCTCAAACGCCTGAATTAGCAAAAGAATGGCAATCACCTAGAGGACTCTCAATGGACAATATCATAGGTGACATCTCAAAAGGGGTAAGAACTAGAAATATGACTAATTTCTGTATGTCTGTTGCTTTTGTGTCACAGATTGAACCCAAAAACGTTGAGGAAGCACTTAAAGATGATCAATGGTGCATAGCCAGGCAAGAAGAACTTAACCAATTTGAAAGAAATCAAGTCTGGGAATTAATCCCAAGAGAAGAGTCACATCAAGTTATTGGAACCAAATGGGTGTTTAGAAACAAGCTTGATGAAGATGGGAACATAACAAAGAATAAAGCTAGACTTGTTGCCAAAGGCTATTGTCAGGAGGAAGGTATAGATTATGATGAAACTTATGCTCCTGTTGCCAGGTTAGAGGTTATACGCCTACTTCTTGCCTATGCATCTTTAATGAAATTTGAACTATATCAAATGGATGTTAAAAGTGCATTTTTGAATGGTTTTATTAAAGAAGAAGTTTATGTAGAGCAACCCCCTGGTTTTGAGGATTTTAGTTTTCCTAATCATGTTTTTAAATTAAAGAAAGCTTTATACGGGTTGAAACAAGCTCCTAGATCTTGGTATGAAAGGTTAAGTAGTTTTCTAACATCAAATGATTTTTCTAGAGGAAAAATTGATTATACATTGTTTATAAAGAAAGTTAAAGAACATATCTTATTGGTCCAGGTGTATGTTGATGATATTATTTTTGGATCAACTGATAATTCATTATGTGTAGAATTTGCTAAGATAATGCAGGGAGAGTTTGAAATGTCTATGATGGGAGAATTGACATTCTTCCTTGGACTACAAATCAAGCAACTTAAAGATGGCATTTTCATCTCTCAAACCAAATACTGCAAAGAGATCCTTAAAAAGTTTGGAATGGACACCTCAAAGGAAGCTAACACACCCATGGGAACTTCATGCTATCTAGACAAGGATGAATCAGGTTTGGAAGTTAATCAAACTATGTATAGAGGTATGATAGGATCATCGTTATACTTAACTCGCAAGTAGACCCGATATTATGCATTCTGTCTGTGTGTGTGCTAGATTTCAGGCTTGTCCTAAAGAATCTCATCTAATTGCAGTGAAACATATTTTAAAATACTTAAAAGGAACTACTGGTTTTGGTTTGTGGTATCCGTCTGATGCTTGTATGAGTTTAATAGGATATTCTGATGCTGATTATGGTGGATGTAAAATTGATAGGAAAAGTACTAGTGGGACATGTCATTTGTTAGGTTCATCCTTAATATCTTGGCATTCTAAGAAACAGGCATGTGTTGCTTTATCTACCACTGAAGTTGAATATATTGCAGCTGGTAGTTGTTGTGCTCAAATTCTGTGGATGAAACAACAATTAGAAGATTATAGTATATTTTTAAATGACATTCCTTTGATGTGTGATAATACAAGTGCAATTAATCTTACTAAGAATCCAGTAATGCACTCTAGGACTAAACATATAGAAATAAGACATCACTTTTTGAGAGACCATATCAACAAAGGAAACTGTAAAATAGAGTATGTAGATACCAAACATCAATTAGCAGATATTTTTACTAAGCCTCTACCCAAGGATAGATTCTATGATCTTAGAAGAGACTTAGGGATATTAGAAATAGCTTAAATTCTGCTTAATTTGACTGTTTTTGGATGGTTGTAATGTTATAATGCATTTTGAAGGATGTTCATAGGTTATCATGTGTTAAAACACTCAAAACAAGGCATTCCTCTCTGGAATAATCGATTAATTGGAGGTGTAATCGATTATTTGCATCCAAAACACTGAAAACAGGGTATTCCTCTCTGGAATAATCGATTAATTCATTAATTAATTGATTAAAACCTTCTGATAATCGATTATCAGCTCGAAATAATCGATTAAATGTGACTGGAACTGGTTTAATCGATTATTCTGAGTTTTAATCGATTAAACCTGGCAAGTATGGGTTCTAGCCATTGCTAACGACTCTTTTGGCCTCTATTCACTTCCATATGACCATTAGACATGCTTGACTATATATAGGGATCTCTATTTTACTTCTACTCACTTCTATCTCTTGAAATTAAGCTATCTTGCCTTATTCTTGCAAACTTGCTTACTTCTAACTTACCTTGCCCTCCTAAATCTTCTTGTTATTCTCTTAATCCTTCAAATGGCCTCATCTTCTCGTGCTAAGATCCCTACTAGAAGAAGATCTGCACCCTGATCTCGAAACCGTCCTAATTCTGTAGAAGGATGGATTTCTGATACAGATGGCCAACAAGAATTTCTGACCTACTGGAAGGAAAGGGCTATTATTTCTCCCAAGTTTCTTATTGGTGAGAAATTCATTCATAGGGGATTCAATTTTCCTAATCTTCTTGAAATTCAAGGAGTTCTCCCTTTTATCCAAATGCAAGGTACGTACTATCCTGACTTAGTTAGGGTATTCTACTCTAGATTCAAATTTAGAGATCAAATTGCTACATCCCGTGTAAAAGGGGTTACAATAATTCTTGACGATGATATTTGGGAGAATGTTGCTCACTTTCCAATTAGAGAAGATGCTATTAACATATATGGTGAGCTAGATGATTTTGACAGGTTCTTAGCTTACCGTTCTTTTTTGAGAAATCCCTCAATGGAGATTGGACGTCTCCTTCTTGCTGGACCTTTAAAGAAGGAGGAACGCATGATTCTACATCTAATTGTCTGGATCCTATGTCCTCAGGCTACAAATCATGCCCAATGTTCTTCAATTGATCTTAGAATTATTCATGCCATAATGAATAATGAACCTTTAGATTGGGGCGTTCTTGTCACAATGACCATGTGAAAAGCAAAACGTCATCCCACATTCAAAATTCCATATGCTTTACTTGTCTCTCGTATTCTTGAATATAAAGGAGTGAATGTTGAAGGTGAACAAGCAGTTAGAACAAATAACTTGAACCGCATGCTGGACAGCACATTGATTCAACTCCAAATGGTGCGTGTCAATGATATTTATGTTCACAAAGATGACATTCCTAATCAAGGTGATGCTAATGAAGATTCTGATGAAGATATGCCTCCAGCAGCTGAGTTTCCCTCTGACCAAATCCAAAGTGTTGGAACTTCCTCTACTCATCATGAAACCCGACAATCCATGGAAGACATGTTATCTGACATGAATCAGAGGATGCAATCATTCTTCACTCTTTCTGGAGTACGACATGAGGAATTAATTCTCCGTATATCTGATGTAGATGATAAAGTGTGCCATTTAGAAAATAGATTTGATGCACACTTTAATGATGATGATAGTGCAGAATTTTAAATTTGTTGATTATTTTCTTTTTGTTATTTTCTCTTGTTATTGTAATGAATGATTGTTTCTGCAATAAAATATGATGTTTCTTTTATGCTTTGATTGAGGGGGAGTTATCTCCAACTTATGCATATTTTGAGGGGGAGCTCTTATGATTGTTATTGCAGAGTTATTTTTTTATCATAATCAAAATAGGGGGAGAAATATTTAAAGCCTCTTATGATTTGCATTTAAATATTATCTGGTATGATTTGCATTTAAATATTATCTGGTATGTTTAATGTGTTTGTTAGTATGACAGATAAAACAAGTTATTACAAGGCTTTAAAAGATAATTTTGATCATCATCAAAAAGGGGGAGATTGTTGAACATTCAAGGACTTGATGTTGCACTTGATGGACATGAAGATTGTTGATTTTGATGATGATTCAAGAACTGAAGAACTTAGAAAGTTGAAGACTTGTTTTGTAGTGTAATAACTCTGTATTAATTAGATTGAGTCTGTAATTTTAGTGTTTGAGATATCCAGTACATAGTCTGAACCTTAGAAGCTTCAAAAAGCTCAAGTTTATCATCCAGGCTCGGCTTTAATCGATTAAACCAACTTTTAATCGATTATCAGGCGGTTTAATCGATTAAACCTCCTTTTAATCGATTAAAACAGAGAGATTTGGGTTCTGTTGATTTCTGGCTCTGGTTTAATCGATTAACACTTCTTTTAATCGATTAAACCAGTCAGATTTTGGGTTTTAACTTCAAATCAAACCTATTTTCGAAAACCCTATTCCCAAGAACCCTAGTTTCAAAATTCCCAAATTCCTAAACCCAAATTTCTCTACTTAAACTCTTCTTTGGCACTAAAAAAAAAAGAACAACCTTTTCCATACAAAAGTTAAGTGTTGTGAGTGCCAGAGAACTGTTTGTTGCAAGGAAAGGGGGCTTTTGGAACCTGGTGTGGGCTAGAAGCGATAAGAATCACTAAGTGGAGTTCTTAGTGGATTGTGTGTTGTGCCGTCTCTAGGGAAAGTTGTTCTTCATCTCTTGTGGATTTCAAGAGAGGTGTTATCTTTACTTTATCTCTTCCATTGTAAATTGTTTGTAATAACTTTGTTTATAGTGACAGCGTTAATCCTCTGTTTGAGTGATTAGCAACTGGACGTAGGGTCTTTTGATTCGAACCAGTATAAATTTCCTGTGTAAGACTCTATCCCTTTCTCTATTTACATTTACACAGTTTTTAATCGGTAAAATTTGGGGAAAATTTTGAAAACCTAATTTTTATTAAGAAACCAATTCACCCCCCCTCTTGGTTTTTGTCCGACCACGCGAACATTTCGCTGCGCGATTCTAACAAAGAGGCCCTTGAAATATCTTTTCAAGTGCTCAAAATCGCCAGTGTAGAGAGACTTCCCAAAAACACAAAGGTAGCCCACATGATGATGAAGCATGGTTACCATCCTGGCCCAGGACTGGGGGCAGACTCCCAAGGGATGAGGGAACCCCCATAATTCAAAGATAATCCTTTTAAGTGTGGCCTAGTATATGACCCTACGAAGGGCCAAGCAGAAGGAAGAAAAGGGAAGTCTCCCCTCTGCACACTCAAGCAGATATTCCGAAGCGGAGGGATGCAAGCGTCAAGAGCTACCCTAGTCATTAGAAAATCTTTTTCTTCACTTAAGGGATGTAAACCCAATGATTGTTAGAGATTATCCCCTGGGGCTAGCCCGACCCCCGAGCATTTCAGGGCACATATTCCCTTACTAATTAATAAAGAATACATTTCTTACTATCTGCTTCTCTTCTTACTACTCCATGTCTAGACCTCATAATAACCTTGTCTAAACAAGTAAAGAAGAAAAAAGAAGAAGAATAAAATTGTGGCCAAATAATCAAAATGTAGCATTGCCATTACAATCAAGCTGGTCGATTAGAAGCACAAAATAAGGTTTTACGTCACCACAAATAAAGTTGTGTTTCGCCAATATTGTGAAAAAAAAAACACAAAAAAAAAGAAAAGAAAAAGCCCATAGGAGCCAAAGGCCAAAAGAAAAAGGGCAATATACCCGATAGGAAACCCACTAAGGGGCTACGCAAAAGATAGGGTCAACCCATTAGGACACCTGAACAAAAATAAAGGGTAGTCTAGGCAAAAGTTAGGGTTACGAAATAAGGTCCGCTAGGGTTCCCTAAACAAAAAGAGAAAGGAAGAAACCTAGGCAAAAGATAGGACCAAAACACAATATCCTAGTTCAAAAACCTGAAGGGCGATCTAGGGAAATCGATCAGCCGTAAAAAGCAATGGAAGTAGGCTGAGGCGCAAACCCACAAAAGAGAGAAAAATGTTTGCTTAGACAAAAGCTTAAACACCTAGGCCTAACCTTAAGTCAACCATTCTTACAAAATCTTTTCTAAATAAAAACAACCGTCTAAAACACAAGTCATTGAATTTACCCTTTACTTCTTTTCTCTTGACCCTCACAACATTATTATAACAATTAGTTTGGGAATATGGAGGCGTATAGTCAATAAGAGGATTGAAACCCCTAAAAGGAAGAAAATGAGACACCAACATGGGAAAGCATGCTCTCCAAAAAATAAACAAAGAAGAAAGAGAAAGACATTCTTCGGTCACATTAAGTCCAAAACGGTACAACCAAGTACAACAGAAAATGATAATCAGAGGGCATCCATCTCTACAAGACACACCAGTTAATCCTTCTGAAAAACTAATGAAATAGGCATTATAGGACATCAAACATGAAAAAATTGCATGCATAAAATGTTTTTGAATAAGGTCTTATTTTCTTAAAAAAAAAAAAAACTTTTCTAAAAATCGAGACCGCCGTCTCGATTCGCACTGAAACGAGACCGTCGTCTTAACTTCCGAGATCGCCGTCTCGATTTGGACAAAGACGAGACCGCCTTCTCGCTTGGCGAGAGGGCTGTCTCGCGAGAAGATAAAGTCGAGACCGCCGTCTTGAAGTTCCAGATGGCGGTCCCGAATCCTGCAAAATCGAGATCGCCATCTCGACTTCCCAGACGGCGGTCCCAAATCCAGCAAAAATCCTATATATAGGGGGCCTTGGAGGGGGTTCTTAAACACTCTCTCCTGCACTCCTACACTCCTTTCTCCCACATTTGAGCATTCTACTACCAAAAATGCATAGAGGTGAAGCATCCAGAAAGAGAAGGGGTTCTTCTGACCCAAGTAGTCCCACGGCGCCAGCTCCGCAAGATCCAACTCAACTTTCGCCCCTACATCAGGCCTGCCTGAAACACATTCAGGGGTACACTTGGCACCCCATGCTGAGTTTGGACTTCAGCATCCTCGCCGAGTTTGGTTGGGAAGATGAGGTCCGCGCCTACCTCGACAACATTGGATGGTGTTTCCTCCTCCAGTCTCCCCCCACCTACATCTACCAACAAGCAGTGATGGAGTTCTTCGCCTCCATCGCATACTGCAAACTCCCCACCATGGTGCCAGGCCTCCCGCCGACGAAGATGGTGTCCTACTTCATGAATGGGTTGTACCGGACGACAACCCTGGACGAGTTCAACGTATCCATTAGATTCGTCCGGCCCAAGGATGTCCTGACTCGGGAATACCAGGAGGCCATCTGCGAGCGCCCCACTACCCTCACCGCTGGCGAAATGTGGGAGGAACTCATAGGGATGCGCACCTTGCCATCCCTGCTGAAGGGCTCGAAACTCACTCCCTCCCTCTGCATTTGCCACAAGCTGCTGGCTGGGACTGTCCACGGGCGGAAGGAGAGTCAGGGTAAGGTCACCTACCCAGATCTCTTCGCCCTCTACTGCATGAGCCAAGGGTGCCGGTGCAACCCCGACTACTTCTTCGTGAAGGCCCTCAAGGACTTCGGGAGCCATCCTCATGGCTCCCCTCATCACCACGCTGGCAGAAAAAAGAGAGGACCTCTCCTCCAACCTTCGACCCGAGATTATCAACGGGTCCATCCTGGTCAGCATGGGGATGCTGCTCCGCCAAGGGTCTCGGTTGATCCTCCACCCCTCACTGGACATAACCCTAGACCTCCGGGACATAGTGCCGATGCAAGGTCTCCCGATACCCTCGGAGTTCCAGCAACAACAACAACAACATCAACAATAGCAACAGTACACAGACGACTTTGCTGGCATCAACCGCAACATCTACAGCTTGCGCTAGCAATTCGACCAGATGTCCCTAAGACAGGACCAGATGTCCTTAAGGCAGGACGCCTTCGACACGAGGATGGAGACCTTCAGCTAGATACAAGAGGGAATAAGGCAAGACCTGGCGATGTTCCGGTAGGAGCACCTCGACGTAATTCGAGACCAGACAGAATTTCAGAGGCACATGTACCGGCAATTCCCTCCTCCCGGATCGTCTCCCGGCTCAAGTCCACCTTCTTAGGGATAGTACTCAAAAATAAATGTTGTAACCAAAATTTTATCATAAATAAAAAAAAATTTCATCCATTTTTGCTCTCTTTTTCGAAAAAGTCAGCATAGCGAAAAGAAAAGAAAAGTAGAAATACTTACGCTCAATCCCGAAAAAGCCAAAATCCGAAATCGCGAGAAAAGAGATAAAACCGCGAAAAAAGGCAAGATTAAAAACAAAACAAAGTCAACCACATTGACCAAGATTTTTTTCGACAACCGACAAAAGTCAAGCGACAAAATAAGCAAGACTACCCAACAACCAACAAGCTAGATGACCACCAAAGAAATCCCCGACACAAACCAGATGACCACTCCAGAAAAATAAAAAAAACAAAAACAAGAGAACGCATCTCACATCGGTGCATGAGCGACTGAGCAGTAAGCCACCACCACCAGTCCTACGCAGTGGACTGTACCAGCTTGATGGGGGGTTTATACTCATCCAGTCCTATGCACAATGGACTGCAACTACCAGCCTGATTGGGGGTTTATACTCATCCAGTCCAAAGCACAGCGGACTGCAGCTACCAGCCTGATGGGGGGTTTATACCCATCCAGTCCTACGCATAGCGGACTGCAACTACCAGCCTGTTGGGGGGTTTATACCCATCAACCGAAGGATCAGCTACCGTCAGAAGGAGTATCCTGAGGTTCTACCACGTGTCAACTAAAGGGATCGGCTACCATCAGAAGGAGCATCCTGGAGGCGCACAACACACTTTTCCCCAGAAGATCAATCGTCGCAAGATGGCACATCCGAAGTGTAACGGGGCAAGAGGGTTAACTCCTTCACCCTCCAGCCGATCTTCTTGCCACAAAAGGCCAACAATCGGCTAGTCAGGTGAAGGAGGGGCAGCTGTAGACCCTAAATCTTTCCCGGCCTCAAAATAAGAGCAGAAGACCTCTTATTCGAAGATGGACGAAGCCTAAAAAGCCACTAGGAGAGACTATTAGGCCCCATATTAGAGTAGGAAGAATTTTCTGTACAAAAATAAGGATTTTCGCCTTTAGGAGTCGAGACTATCGTCTCGCTTTTCGGGACCGCCGTCTTGCTGAATGGCAAAGTCGAGACCGTTGTCTCGTTTGACGAGACGGCCGTCTCACCATTTTCCAAAGGCGAGACCCCCCTCCCGTTTGGCGAGAAGGCCCTCTTAACACTTGGAAAATCGAGATTGTCGTCTCGCCAAACGAGACCGCCGTCTCGCCATTGATTCAAGGCAAGACCGCCGTCCCAAATGGCGAGACCGTCGTCTCGACCTTGCCAATCGAGATCGCCATCTCGAACAGACAGGCGTGAATCCCTATAAATAGTGAGCGCTCCCCCCTTCATTTCACACAGTTCTTCCACTTTCCCTTCTACACTTTCTTCAAATTCTCCTCCTAGAGTCCCTCCGAAGCATTTCCAGAGTTTTTGAGTGTCTTAGAGAGCTTTTTATAGCGTTTTAAGAACGATTTTCGGCGTTGTAAGAGCGAAGGGCTGCCAAAACACACCCTATTTTCAAGAGAATTAATAAAAAAACTTGCTTCGGAGGTTTCTTCACTCTCTCCCTCTCTTTTTTACTGTCTTTTATTTATATTAAATTGCACAATAGTTATTAGGGCCATGTAGTCATCATTTTAATTCCGCGAATAAAATGGTAAAAGCGTCTTTTCAAAAGTTTATCTATAAAATAACTAGCCTGTCATAGGGAACCAGAAAGGGGCGTTGTAAGGGAATTAATACCTCCCTTACACATAACTAACTCCCTTACCCAACTCTGGTTTTAATGACCAAAGTTGGTTTTCGAAAAAACCAATGCCTTTTTCCTTTTTCGATGTTTCCGGTAAAAACATCGGTGGTGACTCCATAATAACCCTTTCAAACTCGTTCTTAGATCAGCCCGGTTATCGGACAATCTAAGAACAACCTTTCGAAAACCTCGCCCTTAGGTTCAGCCTGGTTATCGGACAACCTAAAGGCGTTGTAACACCTCCCATAAAAACACGAAAAATGGAAAGTCGGGACCATATTAACATTCCTTTGACGAAGATTCTCACTTAAACCTTCTCCTTAATTGATCAAAGTGTTGGTGTACACTTGACCACCCTGACTCAATCCACTTCTATCCATAGGTCCAATTTTCAACACCCTCTTTCAGAAAGGCCGTGACATATTACCCCTCATCCAAAGACCTCCTCTATGGAATCCTTTTGGGAACTTAGGGTAGCCTATATAAAAATCAGGATTGTATGACAATCTATCGAACACACTTCTATTTCTTTGTATCTTTTGTAAACTTTGGTATCTTTTGTCCTCTAGGCAATTCAACCTCAAGAATAAAATCAAGAAAAAGGCGAAACAAAATAAGGCTGATTATACAACCCCATTCCTATATCCGATTGATTTCATTATCCTATCACTTGATTATAAACATTTTGTTGGTAATTTTCATTATTATAATTATTTCTTCGTATGTTATCCCATACTTACAAGATTTGATCTACATCTTGACCTCTATTAACCATTCTAATGTCTCTCAACTGATTATGATTTCCTTGCATATTTTGATTATTATTGCTTTATCCTAGAGGTTCACCTTGATTATTTCCTATATGCACATTGTCATTCACCAAATTATTCCTTCTAGGGACATAAAATGCATCTTCTATCCTCGCCCATTTGTTCAACTAATCTTTGAAAAATATTGATTATAATTTGTACTAGGGGATTCAATATAGTGGTCATTTGTTGTGACAATAGATTAACCATTTCATTATTACTATCATCCATTTGTTGTCCTATTACCCCTAGTGCACTGCTTGATATTCCTGCATTTATATTCTCGGAGTCACTTTGATTTCTATTATTTTCCCTAACATTTCCTAACCTAAGTTGATTTTGACTTCGATCATTCATCCTACTAGAGTTCAGGGTGGGTTGCCGTGATGGCATTCCCCATGGATACCTTTCTGCCATTGGTATGCCTTGGTTATTTCTCAGGGTTGAGGTACTCCCACTAGCATTATGTCCCCCAATATAATGGGTTTATTCATTGTCATGTGTGGTTCGACATAAGTGCTACTTATAGGATTATTTACTGATTGTCTTATTGATGCTCCTTAATTGTTTTGACAACTAGTGTTATTTGGATCAATAATACCACCTTGAACATTTTCGCTCACACTATTCTGACTCTCATTGGTGTTATTTAATACCACATTAGAACTTGGTATAAAACTCTATGTACTTTGACTTGTCATGACTATCTTACCACTCCTAAATCTCATACACTATTAATCTAAAAAGGATCGAAATTGTTGTCCCACTGGATTGCCAATTTATTTCTAGTGTCAATGATTCGTTGTTCGATTAAATCTATAATCCAACTACGCAATGAATCATTTAAACACCATGTGGATTCTTTTAACCTTTACTTGCAAATACGAATTCAACAACGTCAATCATTCAATAATTAAGATACAATGTACTTCAACTAAAGACCGTTCAAATATAATTTGGATTTTTATTATAATTTGTAAGATTTGACGTAGATTGCAAGAATAGTAAAACTACAATGAAAGCAAATAAATGGCTAAAAAGTAAATGTGCAACAAAAGATAAATGTATGAAGAAAATAAATTGCAATAAAGTAAATATAACTCATTACCAAGGATAAACACATGAAATGAGAAAGGAAATCAACAAAAATGGTGATCCAAATTGCAAACATTCCATTGAAAAACGTTTGTCCCTTTTTTGTAGCAGTTTTTTCAAAATGTAACTCTTCGTACAATTTGACAATCACCCCATTTTTTATTTGTTTCATCCTATTTATATATATTTTTATCCGTAACCGGAAAAACAATAAAATTTACATAAAAATTAATTAAAGTCAAAATAAAATACACAAATTTTTGAAATAAAATCCATGAACGATTACTTTATTGTAACTGCTCTTCTTTTTTTTTTATCCATTTCGTTGCCACATATCATCCACAAGTATCATATCAAGTAATGAGACATGTCTCCGCATATCTCTCGATTGCATAATGTCCTCTCGGTACCTTGTCTTCAACTCTTCAATCTTCGATGTTTGGTTGGTCACACTATATCAATTTATTTCTTTGTCAATATCAATCCTCAAGTCTTGATAATTTTCAATTTATCAATACAATCCTTTAACACCTTCCCCATCTCTCCATTCATTCCTTTCGATATATTTATAATTTACTAATAACACTTTATTAACATTTTTAGGCTAGTTTGATGCTACAAAATTGATGGAAGGTAATTGTTGCTAATTAAATGGTATATCACTGAACATTACAATTTGACTTACTACTTTTTTTTTTCTCACTTCACTTTTATTGTAACTCTTTTTTTATTCTTTTGTTCATAGCAATTTGACTCTTTTCTTCCTTCTTTCCCACTCTTTTTAAGTATTTCTCTTTTTTTTAAGTGTTTCTCTCATCATGATTGTCATGAGAGAGAACAATAATAAAAGGTAATGTTTTATTAAGGCGAAGATAGAGAATAATAATATTTGACCGTTAAATTATGTCAAAAGAGTTATAATAAGGAAGTAGTGAAAATTTTTAGATTTGTTGTGATAAAACAATAAGAGAATAGTGAAAATTTTAAAAAAATAATAAATATTGTCGGGTTAGTTACGAGAGAAATAAACTTTTAAATATGCTACAATAAAATAAATTAAATATTTTATATATAATAAAACTATAAATATAATTATTGTGAAATAATTAACTTATGATTACATATCACAATGTTATTAATTTTTAATTATAGGATTAAAAATTATTATTACGTTATTATTTTATCATTCACTACTAGAAAATATACTTTCAACGTCGCTGTTTAACGTCGGTTACATCTTAGCCGACGTTGAACATGCTTTCAACGTCGGTTGGTCAACAACCAACGTCGAAAGTCGAATTTTGACACATTCTACGTCGTTTTAGCATGCACGACGTGGAAAAGTAGGCTTTCGACGTCGGTTATGCCCTCACCCGACGTTGAAAACCCTTCTGAACTCATTATGACCGATCAGAATACAAATATGACCGATCAGAATCAAATGTGATCGATCAGATTTTAATTATGAGCGATCAGAATTTTTTCAATCGATTAAAAACACGTTTCAATCGATTAAAATCTCTTAAAGGGTCAGGATGATCGATCAGAATCCAGTTATGACCGATCAGAACTATTTTAATCGATTAAATCTCGTTTCAATCGATTAAAACAGATGAGGCTATCATGACATGAGGCAAAATTTAACGTCGGTTACATAATAATCGACGTTAAATGTTTAAATTTAACGTCGGTTATGTATAACCGATGTTGAATTCCCAAAATCAACGTCGGTTATATGATTTACCCGACGTCGAAAGCGTTATCCACGTCGGGTTTTTAATAACCGACGTTGAATGTCCTTTATACCTTTCGCCTTTCGCGCTCCCCTTCGTCTGCCTCTTCTTCGTCCCACATACTCCCTCCTTCTGCTTCTTCTTCTCTGTGCCTCAGTCCTCACTGCTGCCCCCTCGTCGCCCCCTCGCCGCCCCTTCGCCGCCCAGTTCGCCGGCCCCTCGCTCTGCCTCCTCGTCGCTGCTACCTCATTCGCTGTGGTCTGCTGCCCACTCGCCGCCCACTCGCCGCGCTCTGCCCCCTCGCCGCTGCTAACTCCTTCGCCGCCCACTCGCCGCGCTCTCATCAGGTTAGATTAAGTTGCATGGATGATTTACAACATGCATTTAACATAAATATGAATTATTTAGAGCATTTCCTGCGTATGAACATTAGAAAGATGATGGATGATTTTGTACATATGGTTTGATTTGATCTAGGTTCGTTTAGGTTTCGAAGTGGTATATGGAACATTAAGTTTCGTTTAGGTTTAGGTTTAGGTTTAGGTTTAGCTTTAGCTTTCGAAGTGGTATATGGAACATTAGAGCATGTATGGAACATTAGAGCATTGTTAGGCAATGTACACGTTTTTTTTGTATTGTTTTGTTAAACCTTTTCTAATAAACCTTGAATATCTAGGCAAGCCTTCTTATGTAGTTAGATGGATCGAACTTGGGTCAATGCAAGTCGTATGTCAGAAGAGTATGAGAATGGAGTTGACTCCTTTTTGAAATTTGCCGAACAAAATGCTCCCAAAATGAATGGAAAAATCTACTGCCCATGCGTTAATTGTGTAAATGGCAGAGTACAAGAGATGGACACAACGCGGGAGCATCTTATTTGCGATGGGATGATGAAGAATTACACAATATGGACATGGCACGGTGAAGTGGTTCATATTCCAACAAGTATCACAAACTATTGAGGATGATGTAACCTGCGAAGATCGAATAGAGGACATGCTTTGTGATGTGGGTCAAGAGAGGTTTCTTGAAGCACATGCATCTATATATGATACATTGAGGACCGATTCGGAGACACCTTTGTATCCCGGATGTACAACTTTCACACGGTTGTCATCTCGTGTTAAGATTGGTCAATCTAAAAGCCAAATTTGGTTGGAGTGATACAAGTTTTAATGAATTACTCCAACTTTTGAAGGAGATGCTCCCAGACAATAACACCTTGCCGGACCGTATGTATGAAGCGAAGAAGATACTATGTCCGATGGGTTTAGAATATAGGAAGATACATGCTTGCCCTAATGATTGTGTGTTATATAGGAAAGAATTCTCATCTTTAGACCAATGTCCAACATGTGGTGTATCACGTTACAAAGCGAAGGATGGTGATGATTGTAGTCAGGAGAGTGGTAAAAAACGTCCTCCTGCAAAAGTTTTATGGTATCTTCCAATTATTCCAAGATTTAGGCGGTTGTACGCTCACGAAGATGCTGAAAATTTAATTTGGCATTCAAAGAGAAAAACATGTGATGGGCAAATGCGGCATCCATCTGACTCTCCCCAATGGAAGAATTTTGACCGTCTATTTCCAAGTTTTGGTAGTGATGCAAGAAACCTTAGACTTGGATTAGCAACAGATGGGATGAATCCTTTTGGAAATTTATGTAGTAACCATAGTTCATGGCCCGTTTTATTGATGATTTACAATCTTCCACCATGGTTATGCATGAAGCGCAAAAATGTCATGTTGTGTATGATGATTTCAGGTCCAAGACAGCCAGGAAATGACATAGATGTGTATTTGAGTCCTTTGATAGAAGACTTAACACTATTATGGGAGGAAGGAGTAGATGCATTTGATGGGTATCAGCAGCAGAAGTTCAAGTTGCATGCAATGTTATTTTGCACCATTAATGACTTCCCTGCCTATGGAAACTTGAGTGGGTATAGTGTGAAGGGGCATTATGCTTGTCCTATTTGTGAAGAAGAGACCAGTTATACACAATTGAAACATGGAAAGAAGACAGTTTATAACAGGCACAAAAAATTTCTCCCGCATGACCATCCATACCGTAGACTGAAGAAAGCTTTTAATGGCATACAGGAGGATGAAATTGCCAAAGAACCACTGACTGGTTTAGAAGTTTACGATCGAGTGAAGAACATAAGCATTACATTTGGAAAGACCCAAAAAAGGTCTTCTTACAAGAACATGTGGAAGAAGAGATCAATTTTCTTTGATCTTCCATATTGGAGCCATTTAGAAGTACGACATTGTATTGATGTTATGCATGTGGAGAAGAATGTATGTGATAGTCTCATTGGCACATTGTTAAACATTCAAGGAAAGTCAAAGGATGGGATCAAAGCACGTCAAGACCTTTGTGAGATGGGAATACGTCCTGAATTACATCCAAGGCCTGAAGGCAATAGAACATATCTACCACCAGCATGTCACACCTTGTCAAAGAAGGAGAAATGTAGTTTATGTCATTGTCTTGCAAGTATTAAAGTGCCACAAGGATACTCTTCAAATATTAAGAGTCTTGTATCCATGAAAGATCTGAAGTTAATTGGATTAAAGTCCCATGATTGTCACGTTTTGATGCAACAGTTGTTACCCGTGGCTATACGTAACATATTGCCTAAGAATGTTAGACATGCCATTATGCGTAACAAACATTGGGCCACTGAAGAGGTGCAGACAGTGGGCCAAGCCCTTCAGACCTTCATTAGTTGGCCCCGACATTCAGTTAGGTCAATCATGGCAAAGGTATGTATATGTATGGTTATAATACATCTAACACATAAATAAATTGATTTATTGTTTATGATTATATTTTATAAAATATGTAGGATGTTCGGCAGCCAAAAGACTTGGGTAAAGCTATTGCCACTCCTTCGCATCTAAGGAGAAGACACCAGTTGTGGAGACTTCTCCAAATCCCATTTTTGATCTCTTGTCTCTTTCCCCACAATTATATATGCAGTCATTCCAAGTTCCATGGGATTGTACATTATTTGGGATGGCTTCTAGCAATATCCCCCTCTACATTTCCCACACTAATGCCCTGGAGATTGGGATGGGCAATCAATGTCTAAATATAGTTGTTTTACAATTTTGGACATTGTAAGTTCATATCTTTCATGACTCTTTTCATTTTAGTAAATATATAAGCTATAAGTTCACTTAAATTGGCATATTTTAGGATGATGCACGAAATGATAGTGGAGCAGGGCATTGGTCACGTGTATGGATTCTTCGAGCCTCAATCCATACAAAAGTCTCGGGAATAAGCGTGATCAAATTGTCGAGTTACATCCGAATTGGATGACTGTCTCTAAAAGAGATATTTACCTTGGAGCATACCATCATTCGTAAGTTATCCCAGCCTCTTCTGGTTTTACACAAGTTTTTTTAATAGATTCTAATCATGTGTATATACGAAACCACTGGCGAGCTATTAGTTATTTGTCCAAAGCAGAATCTTGTGTGTTGGTTCTCGCTCATTGGGAAGAAAATCGGACATGGAGCTAAAAAATATTGTAAACGAGTAAGTATTTATTATATTATGTCTAAACATCTTGATTATTCTATTTCTAATCCCCTTATTTTCAATATATAGTGCTTTAAAGGTTTGTAGTACATTAGATGGAAAACACACAAGTAAAAGCACAGACTCCAAATTGGAATTTTATGAAAGTAAGTAGCCTTTATATATATTATACTATCTATTAATTTACGTTCAAATTTAATAGTTATTTTTAATATATATACTCATTTTTAGTGTAACAAACAAAATGGAGGCTACGAGTGCGGCTACTATGTAATGTATTGGATATGGCTCATCATTTTTGGTTGCATTCAGGATAGTTGGGACGAGGTAAGTTGACATTTGCTATTATATTCAATTCCTTTATTTTTATTGCTTAGGGTTTACCATTCTATTATTGTGAACTTCTTACAGGCATTTAAAGATATAGAACCTTTGCCTTTGGATACAATAGACATGGTTAGAAACAAATGGGCAGAAAGGTTTGTGCAAGTAGTTAGGAATAATAGGATTGATTGATAATTTTTGTGTATTATGTACATAATGTGGCTGGACTGAGATTGTAAGTGTATTGTGTAAATATATAGTGATTATGTGAATCTGGCTGAGATTGTGTATTGTGTATATATTATGTATTGTGTAAATCTGGCTGGACTGAGATTTATATAGCAGGTCGTGTATGGTAGCACAAAAACAGACCAAAATTTAAAAAAAAAATGGATATTCTACGTCGGTTATTGCATTAACCGACGTTGAAACGTCTTTCGCTTGAGCGAAACGTCGGTCGCGTGAGCGAAACAGCACCCGAGCGCCCCCTTTGTTTGAAGGCTTCGTCGCTCAAGCGAGTACACCGGTCGCTTGAGCGATAAAGGACTTTCAACGTCGGTTATCCAATAAGCGACGTAGAATTTACTCATTTCTACGTCGCCTTTGCATTAACCGACGTTGTGACGTCGGTCGCTTGAGCGAAAACTCGGTCGCTTGAGCGAAACAGCAACCGAGGGTCCCTTTGGTTTGAAGGCTTCGTCGCTCAAGCGAGTACACGGGTCGCTTGAGCGACTTCAACGTCGGTTAGTTCAATAACCGACGTAGATGTCTACCACTTTCAACGTCGGGTATGATGAACCGACGTAGAATCCTTTGACATTCAACGACGCCTGATTCAACGACGTCATTGGAACCGACGTTGAAAGCCTTCTACACCCGACGTTGAATGCTCCTTCTGCAGTAGTGATTATAAAATAGATTATTTGTAGTGCAATTTGGTTAGGAATAAATTACTTCTGTTTTGATATTAGATTTTCCAAACTTTATCTGTTTTGATTAGGAATAAAATTGTGACTAAAATTCTTGGTCGCAACGTGACAAAAATCGACTAAATTAATTCAGTTGTTGATAAGTGACTAAAATAGTAACTAAATAATTATTATTTTGTTTAATGACTTAATATCTATTACTATATTTTACAGTAAAACAATGGTTATATAAGTAAACAAATTTATTCTTTATTTATATTTTTTTATATGATTTTTTAAGTTTATTTATGTTTAGTATTTATAGTGGTAGATCTTTATTATTTATTTTAGAAGGTCAATAAATAATAAATAAATAAATATAAAAAATTGAAAAATATAAATATACAATCAAATATATTTTAGACTAAAAAAATTGATTGAGTATTTATATTTATTGAAAAATATAAATATACATTCAAATATATTTTTTAGACTAAAAAAATTGTCATTGAGTATTTATATTTATCATTTAAAAAAATAATTTTATATTTATCTAGAGCATAATATTATGATTTTAATATTATAATTAATTAATATAAATTATAAAATTTATTAAATTAAAAATATTATTTATATCTCTACATATCGATGTAGTACACTATTACTTGTTAAAAATAGAGTTATGTGGAAATTATTAATGATTTACAATTAATAGAAAAAAAAAAGAAAAGTTATTGTAAACAAATTTAAACTTTAATCAATATAGATAACTCAAAATAAGTAAAAGTAAATAAGTGTTAAAATTTAATAAACAAAATTATAAATTATTTACGATAACAAATAGTTACAATTTGAATGAATTTAATAAAATTATCACTAGTGAAAAAAAGGGTTTTTACGTCACCCAATTGTCGTCTGGTAACTTGTTCATATGAGGGTACTCTATGACTTTGGGTACATCCATAATTATACTCCAAACTTGCTGAGATGTCAATGTACATGGTGGGTCATTAGTTTCAATTTTCCCCTTTTTGAAAGCTTTTTTATTCCTTTTAAATACATGATTTTTGGGCAAGAACCTACGGTGAGAATCAAACCAACTATTTTTCTTCCCATTCTGCAATGTAAAGGCCTTTGTATCCCCCATGCAATGCGGGCATACTAGTTTACCTTGAGTCCCCCAACCTGACAACATACCATATGCAGGAAAATCATTAATAGTCCACATCAAACTAGCCCTCATTACAAAGTTTTGTTTCCTTGAAATATCATATGTTTCAATTCCTCTCCATAATTGCATCAGATCATCAATCAAAGGTTGTAAATACACATCAATACATGACTTTGGATTACGTGGACCAAGAATGAGGCATGTCAAAAACATATAAGGTTTGGACATACATATTTCAGGAGGAAGATTATATGGGGTCATAATTACTGGCCAACAAGAATAGGGCGTGGCAGATACTTCAATATTTGGATTAAATCCACCAGAACATAGACCTTGTCTTATATTGCGTGGTTTAGCAGCAAAATATGGATAAACTTGATCAAAATGCTTCCAAGCTTTACCATCAGATGGATGACACAACACACCTTCTGGTCTTTTATTGTCATAGTGCCATGTCATTTGTCCAGCCATTTGCATGGATGCATACAACCTCTTTAACCTCGGAATTATAGGTAAATAGAACATGCTCTTAATCGGAATTGGTTTATTTTTACGAGTTTCAACTTTTGGGGCATGATACCTTGGCTTGTGACAAAATTTGCATTGTAGTAAACATCCATCATTCTTCTTGTAATCATTGTCATAAAAAAGCATACAACCATTAACACAACAATCGATCCTTTTAGCCTCCAATCCCAGCTTTGAAACTAACCTCTTCGCATCATAATAGTTTTTTGGTAAACTATTTTTGTTGGGTGTTACATCGAAAAGCATTTTTATAATGAAATTTAAAGCGTGATCAGGAACATGCCAATTAGATTTACAAGCTAACAATCTTACACATATGGACAGTTTGGAATCTAAAGCACCTTCAAACAAAGGTTTATTCGCTTCCAACAAAAAATCATAAAATCTTTGAGCTTCTTCATTTGGAGGCTCTTCCATGATATTTGACTCTGATGGTTGAAATTTTTCATGTTGCCTAAGTGCGTCATACACCATGTCCTGCATTGCCACCAATGACTCATCTTCTGAAAAATGTAACCCCATTACTTGAAGCATGTGTCCAATTTTTGTTAGCATGAGACATTTGTTCACTGTGATTGTTGAATTATTGGCAAGCATACAAAAATTATCAATCGCAATATAGTATTTTGATTAAATAAAAGTCGATCCCACGAGGAACGGTTTCAATGGAAATTCCTAATTATGCTTACTAAGTATATTAAAACATATTGGGTTTTGCAAATAAGAGTTGAATTGAAATTAAATGACAAAGAACTGTAAATTGTTGAGAAAATATCAATTAAAGGTACTTAGGATTGACTTCCTTCCTTATCCCTCTTTTGTAATGGCTATGTCAATTAAGAACGTTAATTAACCTAACAATGTTGATGCCACCTACTCAAATCATCCATGTTGATTCCTCACACATGAAATTCATAAGAAAACCTAATAAATGTTGATTCCTCACACAATTAACAGATTTTCCAGCATTAGGGTTAAGGTGTTAAGCAATTGATACATTCATTCCATTCCTAGCAATTAACGTAACAAATATTCTTACCATGATCTAGGGTTCAAGATATATTTTCCAATCATACCTTAAACAATCAAGAATAAATCATTCCAAAGCATAAAGGATAAGAATAACAACATCAAAGCATAGATTAAGATCTCAAAATATCACCATGATACAAAAGAGTTCAAAGGAAGTGCACCGAATCCGAAGAGAATGAAGTTAGTCACTCATGTTGGCCATTACAATGCTTCAATTGATGAAGAAGTGAAGAATTGATGAAGATTAGACAAAACCCTAACAGTAGTCGTGCCTCCTCTCCTCCAAGACTGCTTGCTTTTCTCAAAACACAACTTATCTTTTTATAAGAGAATTTGGGTCGGGCCTCGCATCTTTCATTCGCTTAAGCGTTCTTCCTTCTTTTAATTTTACTCCAATTATGCTGACAATTGTGCTCCTTACTCTTGTATCAAGGTATTCTCGAATTCATCCTATATTGGGAGAAAAATATATTAGAATTAACATAAGTTAAGTGGTTTCATAACAATTCAAGGCATAATTATATCAACTTTTTACCACTTAACAGTGATCAACCCAAACATAATAATCAGGCATGAAACCATTTTTATAAAGGTGAAGTTTAACCATTTCCATTGGCAAGATCTTTGTGCATTGACATTTATTGCATGGACATCTCGTTTAGCCTTCATTTTGATAACAAACTTGTTGAGAAGCTTTCATGACAAACTCTTCAACACCATCAACAAAACTTTGTTTTAAACCACCTCTATTACTATGGCTTCGATCATACATCCAATGGAGATTTGCATGAAATTGATCCATGTTCTACAAAATATGAACTTCAATATTACACTAATTAAAGTACAAAATTAGAATGGATTTTGACAAGTGTTTGGTAATGACCAATATAATAACTTGAAGGTCATTCCATGTAGGACTCATGTAAACCTCTTAGCCAATAAGGTTAGAATAACTAAACAACTAATCTCATCTTCATAATATATGAAGATACAAGACTAACAATATTCATCATAAATTGATATTCATCAATTATAATACAAAATATTCATCAATTTTAAATGATGATTGGTAATATGTATCCTGAATCAATGCAAACAAATTGAACAAAATAATCAAACAAATCAATCCTTCCACTAACCATGTTACATATTACATTTATTGCCCCCAATCCTCACTGAATACAAGGCATCCATAGCCAGCCAATCAATCATTATTTAAAATTCAATATAGAAAAGTCAAAGGTAATTACTTACCTACTAACAAAGATCTTCAAATTGGATGAGCAGTCACTTCCTTCCCTTTATCCTTCTATCTTTTGTGAAGCTTCCCTATATGAAATTACACGGCATGTTCAAATGCACATCAACCACACAATCCAAACAACCCAATAATAACATAATGAAAACTTGAGATAATCACAACATATTAAGAGACTAGATTGTCTGCACATCAACATTAGGCTTTGGATGAAAATTTAGCAGCATAATGACATAATACGTACATTACCAGGTACAAGGCAAAACGCCATCTCAGTACAAACAGTAGCCAGCACAACCAAGAAACTCAACCAAACCCCCATCAGAAACAACCAACATATCCAAATCTAAGCATACCCACAATCAAATAAATGGAACAAAACCAAACTGGAACACAAACCTCAACTTGGGTACAACCATGCTAATCAACATTCAACAGATCCCAATCAGAAACAATAACATTAATTATAGTCTAGACTTATGGTAAGTAGTTCATAATTATAGTTTTTTGGGGTATTATTTTGGAGCTCTTCAAAACATTATTTTCAAGCACAAACCGGTAAATTCATTGTGTATTAAATGATGTAGACCCCAAATCTTGTCCGGGCTCAAAATAAAGAGCAGAAGACCTCCAATTTGAAGATGGGTGTAGACCCCAAATCTTGCCCCGCCTCAAAATAAGAGCAGAAGACCTCCTCTTCAAAGATGGATGAAGCCTAAGAAGTCACTAGGAGAGACTATTAGGCCCCACACTAGGATAGGAAGGATTTTCTGTACAAAAATAAGGATTTTCGCCTTTAGGGGTCGAGACCGCCGTCTCGCTTTTAGGGACCGCCGTCTCACCATTGCTGCAAGTCGAGACCGCCGTCTCGTTTGGCGAGACAACCGTCTCGCCACTTGCGAATGGCGAGACCCCCCTCCCGTTTGGCGAGAAGGCCCTCTCCTCTCTGGGAAAGTCGATATCGACGTCTCGCCAAACGAGACGGCAGTCTCGCCACTTTTGCAAGTCGAGACTGCCGTCCCGAATGGCGAGACGACCGTCTCGACCTTGTCAGACGAGACAGCCGTCTCGACTTTGTCAGATGAGACAGGCACGAATCCCTATAAATAGTGAGCGCTCCCCCCCTCATTTCACATTGTTCTACCACTTTCCCTTCTACAATTTCTTCAAATTCTCTTCCTAGAGCCCCTCCGAAGCATTTCCGGAGTTTCTAAGAGTTTTTTATAGTGTTTCGAGAGAGTTTTCGGCGTTGTAAAGAGCGAAGGGCTGCCAAAACGCACCCTACTTTCCAGAGTATTAATCAAAAAGCTTGCTTCGGAGGTTTCTTCACTCTCTCCCTCTCTTTATTGCCTTTATTTTTTATGATTAAATTGTGTAATAGACATTAGGGCCATGTAGTCGTTACTTTAATTCCGTAAATAAAAGGGTAAAAGCGTCTTTTCAAAAGTTTATTTATAAAATAGATGGCCTATCATAGGGAACCTGAAAGGGGCTGAGGAGTGGGAAGATAGCACAGTCATCCCATGCTGGCGTCTCGTTCAGAAAACCTGCCGGCAAGAAGAAGGACGAAGTTGTGCATGCGATTAATTTCGCTGTTGTCGCCGTCCATTCCGACGTCCAGGGACATCTCGAACGTTTATGCGAGCGCTCGCGAAAAGATGGTTTAGACTCGCGTTTTATGATAAAATTATGTTCATTGCTTCCGAGGTGCTCAACAACTGAACTATCCTCTAATAAAAGCAAGGTTTTCGAAAAAAGGTTCTTTTGGAGTCGCCACCAATGTTTTGACCGTAAACATTGGAAAAGGATAAAAAGGTGTTGATTTTAATAAAAACCAAACTTGGCCATCATAACCAGAGTTAGGTAAGGGAGTTAGTTACGTGTGGGGAAGGTGTTAGCACCCCCACAACGCCCCTTTCGGGTTCCCTATGACGGATTAATTCATTTAAGTAAAGATTACAAGAAATTATGCGATTACCCTATTTTATTGCATAATATTAAAAATGGCTATCTACATGATTTTAGTTTACATTGCATACAGAGAGTAATAAATAAAGCAGTAAAAGAGAAGAGAATTGAACAGAACCTCCGTAGCAAGCTTTGTATTGCGAATCTTTAATCGTGAGGATGCGTTTTGGCAATCCTTCGCTCTACAAAGACTCTCCTCCCCGAATACAAGATCGACTCGACTAAACTTTTACAGAAGAATCGAATGTTGGAATATGATTCCTTAACTGATTGTTACCTTATCAAGGCAATCAGAGAGTTCATTCGAAGAGGGAAGAGAATAGACAAGTACTAGGAGTTGTCTGGTGTGTGAAACAGTGGCAAATGAGCCTCCTATTTATAGTTTTTCGCTGCCTGCACATTTGAGACGCCCCTCTGGGTTGCGACGGCCGTCTGGGTTGGGATGGCCGGCCCAACTGCATCTTTTACAAAGGCTGAGACCCCCTGAAAGTTGGGACTGGCAGTCCCACTTGGGACGACCATCCCACTTGGCCAGGGAAGGTTGGGACGGCCGTCTAAACTCTGGGACGGTGGTCTTGACCTGTTTTGGCTAGTTTTTGTGTTCTGGGACCCCTGGGAAGCTTTCCTTTCTTTATTCGGACGTCGGTTGATGCCGATAAACGCCCGTTAAAGCTTTATCTTCTTATAGGAAGTCTTCTTGGCCTTTATTGAGATGTCAGGCGAGCTTTGTCTTTGTTGTAGGAAGTCTCTTTAGCCTTTATTGAGAGACCGGGCAAAATTAGGGGTCTACATTCGTTACTCCTTCTTCTGCTCCACAAGCGGTTCGGCAGCCTCGCAAGAAAGAGAGGAAGTTCACTCCCATCTCAACTTCCTACGGTAAGCTGCTACCTCAATTGCTAGAGACCAAACTCTTGACCTGCGTTCCTCCCAAGAAGGAGATAGAGCCTCCCTACCCCGAGTGGTATAAACCAAACGAGAAATGTGATTACCACTCGGGTTCACCCGGGCCCTCCACCAAAAATTGCTTGACCCTTAAGTATCGGGTCCAAGAATTGGTCGACGCCGGGTGGATAACCTTGATACCTCTGCTTCTGATGTCGACGCCAAACCGTTGTCTAAGCCCGAGTAGCAGAGAGGGAGGATTGGGAGGATCAGCCCCTAGGGTGCCTTTTTTTTCTTAGCTTTCTTTTGTATTTCCTGCGGTCCCCGCCCGTGGCCGCAAGAACTCTGATTAAAAGGGCTTGTACATACGCTTTCATTTTCCTAATACACGAGGCATTTTCTTATCATAATTCATATCTTTCATTCTTTTCCCTCTACTATTTATTATTCTTTCAATAAATTGAATGATAAAATCTATGACTAAAATAGAACCTGAAAAACATCATGTCTGTGATTGATGAATCTTTGTGGACCCCGGAAGCCGAAGGCGAATGGGTCGAGTCCGACAGTGAGCAGGGGATCATTTCCCCGGACATGCAAAGAATGCTGGAAAAAGAAGCACGCACTATACAACCGCATCAAGAAGAAATGGAAACTATCAATTTGGGAGAAGGGGATGATGAGAAAAAGATAAGCATTGGCACCCAAATAGAAAGTAGCATAAAGGAGGGATTGATACAACTTCTAAAGGAATATATGGATGTATTCGCCTGGTCCTATCATGACATGTCCGAGCTCGACACAAGTATAATGGAGCATAAACTGCCATTAAAAGAAGGGTTCTGACCTGTGAAGCAAAAACTCAGAAGAATCAAACCAGATTGGTCCTTAATGATTAAGGAGGAGGTACAAAGACAACTGGACGCCAATTTCCTAGTAGTGTCCAAATACCCGGAGTGGTTGGCCAACATAGTGCCTGTTATAAAAAAGAACGGCAAAGTCAGGGTATGCGTGGATTATAGGGACCTCAATCGAGCAAGTCCAAAGGATGACTTTCCCCTACCACATATAGACACGCTAGTAGACCATACCACTACCAATATGCTTTATTCCTTCATGGATGGGTATGCAGGGTACAATCAAATTAAATTGGCCATCGAGGACAGAGAAAAAACCTCTTTCATCACACCATGGGGCACCTTCTGCTACCGTGTAATGCCTTTTGGACTCAAGAATGCAGGGGATACCTATCAAAGGGCTATGGTCACACTGTTCCATGACATGATCCACAAGGAAATAGAGGTGTATGTGGATGACATGATCGCCAAGTCCAGAAACGAGATGGACCACATTCAATATCTCAAGAAATTGTTCGATCAGCTTCGAAAATATCAACTCAAACTAAACCCGAAAAAATGTACTTTTTGGAGTACGGTCAGGAAAACTTTTGGGGTACATTGTTAGCAAAAGAGGAATCGAGGTGGACCCCGACAAAACCAAGGCGATTTTGGAAATGCCCCTGCCAAGCACAGAAAAGGAGGTCAGATGATTTCTGGGTCGAATAAACTATATTGCCCGTTTCATCGCACAATTGACGAATAAATGTATACCCATCTTTAAACTGTTGCACAAAAATCAGCCAACGATGTGGAATGAAGAATGCCAACAAGCATTCGATAAAATAAAAACATGCTTAACTAATCCGCCAATATTGGTACCACCCTTTGAAGGGAGACCTCTGATCCTATATTTGACAATAATCAAAGAGTCCATGGGATGTGTGCTTGGTCAACAAGATGAAACTGGGAAGAAGGAGCGAGCCATCTATTATCTCAGCAAAAAATTCTTAGACTATGAAACCCATTATACACCATTTGAAAAGACCTGTTGCGCATTGGTGTGGGTCACTCAGTGTCTCCGACAATACATGGCTCGACACACAACATGGTTGGTCTCCAAAATGGACCCAATCAAATACCTCTTCGAGAAGCCCATTCTGACCGAAAGAATAGCTAGGTGGCAAGTGTTAGAATCGCACAGCGGAATGTTCGAGTGGATGGACAAAAACCAAGAGGGGGGGTGAATTGGTTTCTTAACAAAAATTAGGTTTTCAAAATTTTCCCCAAATTTTACCGATTAAAATACTGTGTAAACGTAAATAAGATAGAGATAGAGTCTTACACAGGAGATTTATACTGGTTCGGATCAAAAGACCCTACGTCCAGTTGCTAATCACTCAAACAGAGGATTAACGCTGTTACTATAATCAAAGTTGTTACAAACAGATTACAATGGAAAAGATAAAGTAAAGAAAACACCTCTCTTGAAATCCACAAGAGATGAAGAACAACTTTCCCCAGAGACGGCACAACACACAATCCACTAAGAACTCCACTTAGTGATTCTTATCGCTTCTAGCCCACACCAGGTTCCAAAAGCCCCTTTTTCTTGCAACAAACAGTTCTCTGGCACTCACAACACTTAACGTTTGTATGAAAAAGGTTGTTCTTAATTTCTGAGTGCCATAGAGAAGCTTAAGTAGAGAAATTAGGGTTTGAGAATTGGGATTTTCGAAACTAGGAGTCTTGGGAATAGGGTTTTCGAAAATAGGGTTGATTTGAAGTTGAAAATCAAAATCTGACTGAAATAATCGATTAAATGAAGTGTTAATCGATTATTACAGAGCCAAAATCAACAGAACCCCAAAACTCTCTGTTTTAATCGATTAAAAGACCTGTTAATCGATTAACAGGTGTGTTAATCGATTAAACCAGTGAGCAGATACAGAAAATGGTTTTTCTCACTGTTTTAATCGATTATTTCACCATTTAATCGATTAAAGCCGAGGAACTTTGATAAAATTGAGCTTTTTGAAGCTTCTAAGGTGCAGACTATGTACCGGCTATCTCAAACTCTAATATTACAGAGTCAATCTAATCAAAACAGAGTTATTACACAGAAAAACAAGTCTTCAACTCTCTAAGTCTTGTGTTCTTGAATCATCATCAAAATCAACAAGCTTCATGTCCATGTACGTTCAACATCAATTCCTTGAATGTTCAACAATCTCCCCCTTTTTGATGATGATCAAAATTTTCTTTTAAAACCTTGTAATAACCTGTTTTATCTGTCATACTAACAAACACATTAAACATACCAGATAATATTTAAAATCAATCATAGTAGGCTTTAAATATTTCTCCCCCTATTTTGATTATAATCAAAAAGAATTCTCCAATACATTACAATAACAATCATAAGGGCTCCCCCTCAAAATATGCATAAGTTGGAGATAACTCCCCCTCAATCGAAGCATTAAAAGAACACCACATTTTATTTCAGAAATAAAAATACATTACAAATAAAAGAACAAATAAAAACAAATTTAAAATTCTTCACTATCATCACTATGAAAGTGTGCATCGAATCTATTTTCTAAATGACACACTTTATCATCTACATCAGATATAAGGCGAATTAATTCCTCATGCCGTACTCCAGAAAGAGTGAAGAATGCTTGCATCCTCTAATTCATATCAGATAACATGTCTTCCATAGATTGTCGGGTTTCATGATGAGCAGAGGAAGTTCCAACACTTTGGAATTGATCAGAGGGAAACTCAGCAGCAGGAGGCATATCTTCATCAGAATCTTCATTATTGTCACCTTCGCTTGGAATGTCATCCTTGTGAACATAAATATCGTTGACACGCACCATTTGAAGTTGGATTAATGTGATGTCTAGCATGCAATTTAAGTTATTCGTTCGTACTGTTTGTTCACCTTCGACATTTACTTCTTTGTATTCAAGAATGCGAGAGACAAGCAGGGCATATGGAATTTTGAAGGTGGGATGGCGTTTGGCTTTTAACATAGTCATGGTGACAAGAATGCCCCAAGTAGATGTAAAATCATGCGTTCCTCCTTCTTCAAAGGTCCAGTAAGAAGGAGATGCCCTATTTCCGTGGAAGGGTTTCGCAGAAAAGAGCGATAAGCCATGATCCTGTAAAAATCATCAAACTCACCATACACGTTAATAGCATCTTCTCTAATAGGAAAGTGGGCAACATTTTCCCAAATATCATCATCAAGAATAATTGTTACCCCCTTTACACGAGAGGTAGCAATTTGATCTCTAAATTTGAACCTAGAGTAAAATACCCTAACTAAGTCAGGATAATACGTACCTTGCATTTGGATGAAAGGGAGAACTCCTTGAATTTCAAGAAGATTAGGAAAGTTGAATCCCCTATTGATGAACTGCTCACCAATAAGGAACTTAGGAGAAATAATAGCACGTTCCTTCCAATAGGACATAAATTCCTGTTGGCCATCTGCATCAGAGATCCATCCTTCTACAGAATTAGGACGGGGATGAGATGAGGGTGCAAATCTTCTTCTAGTGGGGATTTTTGCACGAGAAGATAAGGCCATTGAAGGATTAGAAGAGTAACAAGAAGATTTAAGAGGACAAGTTAAGTGAGAAGAAGGCAAGATTGATAGAATGAGGCAAGAAAGCTTGATTTCAAGAGATAGAAGTGAGTAGAAGTGAAATGGAGGTCCCTATTTATAGCCAAGCATCTCCAACGAACATATAAAAGTGAATAAGGGTCAAAAGAGCCGTTGGCAACGGCTAGGAATCCAAACTTGCAAGGTTTAATCGATTAAAACTCAAATTAATCGATTAAACCAGTGCCAGACCCATTTAATCGATTAATTTGAGCTGTTAATCGATTAATACTGATTTTAATCCATTAATGGGCGAATTAATCGATTAATCCAAAGAGAAATGTATTGTTTTGGGTGATTTAGATGCAAATAATCGATTATAACTCCAATTAATCGATTATTCCAGAGAGTACAGCAAAATTTTGAGGTTTATACACATGATAATCTATTAACATCCTGTATAATGAATTATATCCTTACAATCATCCAAAAACTGTCTAATTAAGCAGAATTTAAGCTATTTCTAATATCCCTAAGTCTCTTCTAAGATCATAGAATCTATCCTTGGGTAGAGGCTTAGTAAAAATGTCTGCTAATTGATGCTTTGTATCAACGTACTCTATTTTACAGTTTCCTTTGCTGATATGATTTCTCAAAAAGTGATGTCTAATCTCTATATGCTTAGTCCTAGAGTGCATTACTGGATTCTTAGTACGATTGATTGCACTCCTATTATCACACATCAAAGGTATGTCATTAAGAAATATACTATAATCTTCTAGCTGTTGTTTCATCCACAAAATTTGAGTACAACAATTACCAGCTGCAATATATTCAGCTTTAGTGGTAGATAAAGCAACACATGCCTGTTTCTTAGAATGCCAAGATACTAAGGATGAACCTAACAAATGATATGTCCCACTAGTACTCTTTCTATCAATTTTGCATCCACCATAATCAGCATCAGAATATCCTATTAAACTAGTACAAGCATTGAATGGATACCATAAACCAAAACCAGTATTTTCTTTTAAATATTTTAAAATATGTTTTACTGCAATTAGGTGAGATTCTTTTGGACAAGCCTGAAATCTAGCACACACACAGAAAGAATGCATAATACCAGGTCTACTTGCAGTTAAGTATAACAGTGAACCTATCATACCTCTATACATAGATTGATTAACTTCCAAACCTGATTCATCTTTGTCTAGATAGCATGAAGTTCCCATGGGTGTGTTAGCTTCCTTTGAGGTGTCCATTCCAAACTTTTTAAGGATCTCTTTGCAGTATTTGGTTTGAGAGATGAAAATGCCATCTTTAAGTTGCTTGATTTGAAGTCCAAGGAAGAATGTCAATTCTCCCATCATAGACATTTCAAACTCTCCCTGCATTATCTTAGCAAATTCTACACATAACGAATTATCAGTTGATCCAAAAATAATATCATCAACATATACCTGGACCAATAAGATATGTTCTTTTACTTTCTTTATAAACAGTGTAGAATCAATTTTTCCTCTAGTAAAATCATTTGAAGTTAGGAAACTACTTAACCTTTCATACCAAGATCTAGGAGCTTGTTTCAACCCGTATAAAGCTTTCTTTAATTTAAAAACATGATTAGGAAAACTAAAATCCTCAAAACCAGGGGGTTGCTCCACATAAACTTCTTCTTTAATAAAACCATTCAAAAATGCACTCTTAACATCCATTTGATATAATTTAAATTTCATTAAAGATGCATAAGCAAGAAGTAAGCATATAGCCTCTAACCTGGCAACAGGAGCATAAGTTTCATCATAATCTATACCTTCCTCCTGACAATAGCTTTTGGCAACAAGTCTGGCTTTATTCTTTGTTATGTTTCCATCTTCATCAAGTTTATTTCTAAACACCCATTTGGTTCCAATAACTTGATGTGATTCTTCTCTTGGGATTAATTCCCAGACTTGATTCCTTTCAAATTGGTTAAGTTCTTCTTGCATTACTATGCACCATTGGTCATCTTTAAGCGCTTCCTCAACATTTTTGGGTTCTATCTGTGACACAAAAGCTACAGACATGCAAAAATTAGTCATATTTCTAGTTCTTACCCCTTTTGAGATATCACCAATGATATTGTCCATTGAGAGTCCTCTAGGTGATTGCCATTCTTTTGCTAATTCAGGCGTTTGAGAAGGCTCATTTTCTTCCAAATCAATTCATCAAGAGCCTCTCTTATATACTCATCATCACTTGCAAGTTCTTTATTTGACTCAAGAGGATTTCCCCCAAGGTCTACAATCTCATCAAAAGTAACATGAATAGATTCTTCAACATTTAAGGTTCTTCTATTAAACACCCTGTAAGCCTTGCTAGTTAATGAATAACCTAAGAAAATGCCCTCATCGGCTTTTGAGTCAAATTTTCCTAAGTTGTCCTTTCCATTATTTAACACAAAACACTTACATCCAAAACTTTCAAATGAGCAACATTAGGCTTTCTACCATTTAACAATTCATAGGGAGTTGATTTTATAATTGACCTAATGAGCATTCTATTTAAAACATAACAAGCAGTACTAACCGCATCAGCCCAAAAATATTTAGGAACATTAGATTCATTTAACATTGTTCTAACAAGTTCCTCTAATGACCTATTTTTCCTTTCAACTACACCATTTTGTTGGGGAGTCCTAGGAGCAGAAAAGTTATGTAATATTTCATTTTCTTCACAATAATTTTCAAACTTTTCATTTTGAAACTCACCACCATGGTCACTTCTTAAAACTTTAATTCTTAAGTCTTTCTCATTTTGAATTTGTTTTGCAAATTTTCTAAAGACCTTAAAGGCTTCACTTTTCGTAATTAGGAAAAATGTACAAGTATATCCAGAGTAATCATCAACAATCACAAGGCCATAATAATTTCCACCAAAGCTTTTTATCCTAGAAGGTCCAAATAAATCTAAATGTAATAATTCTAGGGGTTTTGAAGTGGAAATAACATTCTTTGATTTAAATGATGATTTTACTTGTTTACCTTTTTGACATGCATCACACAATCTATCTTTTTCAAATTTTAACTTAGGCAAACCAATAACTAAGTCTTTTGAAATCAATTTGTTCAAATGATGCATATTTATATGAGTCGCTCTCTTATGCCATAACCAAGGGTTCTCTTCCTTAGCAACTAAACATGTTATGCTAGAATCATGTAAACAATCCAAATCAATCAAGTATATGTTGTTATGCCTAATGCCTTTTAATTCTACATTTTCAGAATTTATCAAATGTATGGTGCAAAATTTACTTTCAAAGATTACCTTAAATCCTTTGTCACATAGTTGACTTATGCTAAGGAGATTATGATTTAGTCCATCAACAAGAAGCACATCCTTAATCTCCAAAGTGTTTGCACCACCTATATTTCCAATTCCAAGAATTTTCCCTTTGTTGTTGTCCCCATAAGTTACATATCCTTGTTCTTTAGCTTTGAAACTCACAAATTTCGTTTTATCACCGGTCATATGCTTTGAGCATCCACTATCAAGATACCACATAGACTTCTTTGATTTGGAAGTTTCCTACAAAACAAGAACATAGTAAACTTAGGTCCCCATAACTTTTGGGTCCTTGGGGTTAGAGACAAACAAATTATTTAACAATAGGAACCCAAATGTATTTACCTTTAGGAACACCAAAATGTTTTATTTTACATCTATTTGAAGTGTGACATTGTTTCATACAATAAAAACATGCTTTAGATGTAACTTCTGAATATGATGAATTTTTAACCATAGATGTTCTAGTTCCTTTTTCTACCCATACTCTTTTCTTTTTAATTTTTGGCTTTTTCAAAGGAACTTGATGATTTACACTATTTTGAGTTACAACAACTTTATCCTTCTTAAAATCACTTATCTCCTTTTCGGCTTTATCAAGTAGATGATTAAGAATATCTATGTCATATTCATACTCTTTACAAGTTTCACATGCTAAGTTCTTATCATCATTCTCATCTAAACATACAATTTTCGTTTCTAAGGATTCCTTTTCTTCTAAACATGTGATTTTCGTTTTTAATGAGTCAATTTCCTTTTCAGATCTACTTAAACTCTTCTTCACAACTTTATATTCATTTTTCAAATTCTTAAAGACACTAAACAATTCATTGTAAGCATTTTGCAGTTCATCATAGTTATTTTCATCATCACTTGAGGATGAGTCAGAATCACTTACCTCAAAGTCGGAAGATATGTTGTCATTTGCCATTAAGCAAATATTTGTTTCTACTTCCGAGTCACTTGATTCTGAACTTGAATCACTGTAGTCCCAAGCAATATAAGCTTTCTTCTTGAAGACCTTTTTGCTTTTGATTTCTTCGTTCTTCTTATTTGGACATTCGGTCTTTACATGTCTTGCTTCACCACAACCATAACATTTTATATTTACGGAAGTACTTTCTCTTACCTTTCCTTTACCTTTGAATGGATGCCTTCCTTTAGCTTTCATGAATTTGGTGACTCAATTCTTCTTCTTCGTTCTCCGAGTCTTCTTCTTCCTTTTTATTTTTACCTTTGGAAATTTCGGTTTTGAAGGCTAAGTTCTTCTTTTGATATTGACCTTCTTCTTCATTTAGCCTTCCAAGCTCTAGCTCATGCTCTCTTAGTTTTCCAAAGAGCGCCGCCATAGACATTATGGCAAGGTTTTGTGACTCCGAGATGGCCGTCACCTTAGGTTGCCATTTCCTATCCAAAGATTTTAGAATTTTAACATTCAATTCATCAACGTCAAATATTTTACCTAATCCGATGAGATGGTTCACAATATGAGTGAAACGCTTTTGAACGTCGAATATTGTTTCCCCTTGTTGCATCCGGAACATCTCGTATTCTTGTATTAGGGAATTTTTCCATGCTCTCTTAACATCGTCGGTACCTTCGTGGGTCACTCTTAGCATTTCCCACATATCCTAAGCACTTTTACAAACAGAAATCCTGTAAAACTCGTCAAGGGTTAAAGCAGATGAAATTATATTTCTAGCCCTAACGTCAAATTGTGCTTTTCTGTTTTCCTCTGTTGTCCTTCTAGACAAGGTTTGGGAACGTCAACACCGTTCTCAGTAACTTTAGGAACATATGGACCATTTAAAATAGTGTCCCAAACGCCTCTATCAACAGACTCTAAAAAGATTTGCTTTCTTACTTTCCAGAAAGGATAATTTTGACCCATAAAAGTGGAGGTCTGTTGATAGACGCTCCTTCGGCAAAAGTTTGATTTTGTCCGGCCAGTTTCGAAAAGTTTGGATGACTATCAAAGCAAGCTCTGATACCACTTGTTAGAATCGCGCAACAGAATGTTCGCGTGGACGGACAAAAACCAAGAGGGGGGTGAATTGGTTTCTTAACAAAAATTAGGTTTTCAAAATTTTCCCCAAATTTTACCTACTAAAATACTATGTAAACGTAAATAAGATAGAGATAAAGTCTTACACAGGAGATTTATACTGGTTCGGATCAAAAGACCCTAAGTCCAGTTGCTAATCACTCAAACAGAGGGTTAACACTGTCACTATAATCAAAGTTGTTACAAACAGATTACAATGGAAAAGATAAAGTAAAGAAAACACCTCTCTTGAAATCCACAAGAGATGAAGAACAACTTTCCCTAGAGACGGCACAACACACAATCCACTAAGAACTCCACTTAGTGATTCTTATCGCTTCTAGCCCACACCAGGTTCCAAAAGCCCCTTTTTCTTGCAACAAACAGTTCTCTGGCACTCACAACACTTAACTTTTGTATGAAAAAGGTTGTTCTTAATTTTTGAGTGCCATAGAGAAGCTTAAGTAGAGAAATTAGGGTTTTGCAATTGGGATTTTCGAAACTAGGAGTCTTGGGAAGAGGGTTTTCGAAAATAGGGTTGATTTGAAGTTGAAAATCAAAATCTGACTGAAATAATCGATTAAATGAAGTGTTAATCGATTATTACAGAGCCAAAATCAACAAAACCCCAAAACTCTTTGTTTTAATCGATTAAAAGACCTATTAATCGATTAACATGCTTGGGATTCGATTAACAGGTGTATTAATCAATTAAACCAGTGAGCAGATACAGAAAATGGTTTTTCTCACTGTTTTAATCGATTATTTCACCATTTAATCGATTAAAGCCGATGCACTTTGATAAAATTGAGCTTTTTGAAGCTTCTAAGGTGCAGACTATGTACCTGCTATCTCAAACTCTAATATTACAGACTCAATCTAATCAAAACAGAGTTATTACACAGAAAAACAAGTCTTCAACTCTCTAAGTCTTGTGTTCTTGAATCATCATCAAAATCAACAAGCTTCATGTCCATGTACGTCAACATCAAGTCCTTGAATGTTCAACAATTCATCAACGTCAAATACCTCTTCGAGAAGCCCATTCTGACCGGAAGAATAGCTAGGTGGCAAGTGCTCCTCTCAGAGTTTGACATCATTCATGTCACCCAGAAAGCTATTAAAGGTAGCCCCCTAGCGGACTATCTAGCCCATGGATCAACGAACGAGTATCAGTCCCTACAGGACGACTTTCCCCATGAACATATCATGCACATTGAACACGAAGAGACTAAAGAAGAGGCATGGACCATGTTCTTCGACGGAGCCTCAAACATGCTTGGACATGGGATAGGAGTTATTTTGATATCCCCTGAAAAGAAATACATCCCCGTAACGGCCAGGCTAAATTTTGACTATACCAATAACATGGCTGAATACGAAGCATGTGCGCTAGGAATCCCAACAGCTCTAGATCATGGGGTTACTAAACTCAAAGTCTTCGGTGATTCATCCCTTGTCATCTATCAACTTAAACGTGAATGGGAAACCCGAAACTCCAAATTGATCCCATATCTAGAGCACATCCGTGATTTAGTCTCAAAAATGGAAAGCGTCACCTTCTAGTATATTCCTTGGGAAGACAATCAATTTGCTGATGCCCCCGCCACTCTATCATCCATGTTTTCTTTGGGTCAAGAGCATGAGATGTCAATCATCCAAATCAAGTTGTATGACAAGAAAGCTTTTTGCATGACAATAAATGACGAGCGCGATCAAAACCCTTGGTATCACGACATAAAGCAATACCTCATGAAGGGCGAATACCCCGAAGGAATCAATGATAATGATAAACGAACCATTCGTAAAAGGGTAGTAGGGTTCACGTTGATTGAAGGAACCCTCTACAAAAAGAGTCTCGATTCCACTCTCTTAAGGTGTGTGGACCATGAAGAAGCCTAGACCTTGATAAGAGAAATCCACAAAGGAACTTTTGGGACCCACGCACCTAGGCATGTCATGGCGAAGAAGATCTTAAGGGCAGGGTATTTTTGGTCCACAATGGAAGCGGATGGCCACCAATATGCAAAAAAATGTCACAAGTGTCAAATCTATGCCGATAATATTCGAGTGCCACCCGCACCTCTCAATACCCTGGCTACACCATGGTCATTCTCTATGTAGGGTATGGACATCATCGGACCCATCGAACCCAAAGCATCTAATGGTCATCGCTTTATTTTGGTGGCCATTGACTATTTCCCCAAATGGGTCGAGGTAGCATCATATGCGCACGTGACTAGAAAAGTGGTGACCACCTTCATCAAGAAAAATATTCTATGTCGGTACGACATCCCTCATAGGCTCATTACTGATAATGGGACCAACCTCAATAATAAGATGATGGAGGAATTATGTCAAGACATCAAAATTCAACACCTCAATTCTTCTCCGTACCGACCAAAGATGAACGGTGCAGTAGAGGCAACCAATAAGAACATTAAGAAAATCATCCTAATAGGGGGTTCATACCTATCAACCTGCGCACGCGGTGCACCTGATCTGTGTTAGAATCGCGCAGCGGAATGTTCGTGTGGTCGTACAAAAACCAAGAGGGGGGGGGGGTGAATTGGTTTCTTAACAAAAATTAGGTTTTCAAAATTTTCCCCAAATTTTACCGATTAAAAAGCTGTGTAAACGTAAATAAGATAGAGATAGAGTCTTACACAGGGGATTTATACTGGTTCGGATCAAAAGACCCTACATCTAGTTGCTAATCACTCAAACAGAGGATTAATGTTGTCACTATAATCACAGTTGTTACAAACAGATTACAATGGAAAAGATAAAGTAAAGAAAACACCTCTCTTGAAATCCACAAGAGATGAAGAACAACTTTCCCCAGAGACGGCACAACACACAATCCACTAAGAACTACACTTAGTGATTCTTATCGCTTCTAGCCCACACTAGGTTCCAAAAGCCCCTTTTTCTTGCAACAAACAGTTCTCTGGCACACACAACACTTAACTTTTGTATGAAAAAGGTTGTTCTATTTTCTGAGAGCCATAGAGAACCTTAAGTAGATGAATTAGGGTTTGGGAATTGGAGATTTTCGGAACTTGGAGTATTGGGATTAGGGTTTTCGAAAATAGGTTTAATTTGAAGTTGAAAATCAAAATCTGATTGAAATAATTGATTAAATGAAGTGTTAATCAATTATTATAGAGCCAAAATCAACAGAACCCCAAAACTCTCTGTTTTAATCGATTAAGTGCCCTGTTAATCGATTAACTAGCCTGTTAATCGATTAACAGGTGTGTTAATTGATTATTACAGTGAACAAATATAGAAAATGGTTTTTCTCACTGTAATAATCGATTATTTGATGTTTTAATCGATTAAACCCGAGGCTTTTTGATAAATATGAGTTTTTGAAGCTTCTAAAGAGTAGATTATGTACCGGTTATCTTAGACTCTAATATTACAGACTCAAACTCATCAAAACAGAGTTATTACACAACAATACAAGTCTTTAACACTCTATGTTCTTTGTTCTTGAATCATCATCAAAATCAACAAGCTTCATGTCTATGTAAGTTCAACATCAAGTCCTTGTATGTTCAACAATCTCCCCCTTTTTGATGATGATCAAAATTTTCTTTTAAAGCCTTGTAATAACCTGTTTTATCTGTTATACTAACAAACACATTAAACATACCAGATAATATTTAAATTTAATCATAAGAGGCTTTAAATATGTCTCCCCCTATTTTGATTATAATAAAAAATTAAGAACTCCCCCTCAACATATGCATAACCTGGAAATAACTCCCCCTTAATCAAAGCTTTTAAAAGAACACCACATTTTATTTCAGAAATGAAAATACATTACAAATAAAAGGCAAATTTAAAATTCTTCACTATCATCACTTTGAAAGTGTGCATCAAATCTATTTTCTAAATGGCACACTTTATCATCTACATCAGATATACGGTGAATTATTTCCTCATGCCATACTCCAGAAAGAGTGAAGAATGCCTGCATCCTCTGATTCATATCAGATAACATGTCTTCCATAGATTGTCAGGTTTCATGATGAGCAGAGGAAGTTCCAACACTTTGGAATTGATCAGAGGGAAACTTAGCAGCAGGAGGCATATCTTCATCAGAATCTTCATTATTGTCACCTTCGTTTGGAACGTCATCCTTGTGAACATAAATATCGTTGACACACAACATTTGAAGTTGGATTAATGTGTTGTCTAGCATGCGATTTAAGTTATTCGTTCGTACTGTTTGTTCACCTTTGACATTTACTCCTTTATATTTAAGAATGCAAGAGACAAGGAGGGCATATGGAATTTTGAAGGTGGGATGGCGTTTGGCTTTTAACATAGTCATGGTGACAAGAACGCCCCAATCTAAAGGCTCATTGTTTATTATGGCATGAATAATACGAAGATCAATTGAAGAACATTGAGCATGATTTGTAGCTCGGGGACATAGGATCCAGACAAGTAGATGTAAAATCATGCGTTCCTCCTTCTTCAAAGGTCCAGCAAAAGGAGACGCCCAATCTCCATGGAGGGGTTTCGCAGAAAAGAACAGTACGCCATGATCCTGTCAAAATCATCTAACTCACCATACACGTTAATAGCATCTTCTCTGATAGGAAAGTGGGCAACGTTTTCCCAAATATCATCATCAAGAATAATTGTGACCCCCTTTACTCGAGAGGTGGCAATTTGATCTCTAAATTTGAACCTAGAGTAAAATACCCTAACTAAGTCAGGATAATACGTACCTTGCATTTGGATGAAAGGAAGAGCTCCTTGAATTTCAAGAATATTAGGAAAGTTGAATCCCCTATTGATGAACTGCTCACCAATAAGGAACTTAGGAGAAATAATAGCACGTTCCTTCCAATACGACAGAAATTCCTGTCGGCCATCTGCATCAGAGATCCATCCTTCTACAGAATTAGGACGGGGATGAGATGAGGGTGCAGATCTTCTTCTAGTGGGAATTTTTGCACGAGAAGATGAGGCCATTGAAGGATTAGAAGAGTAACAAGAAGATTTAAGAGGACAAGTTAAGTGAGAAGGAAGCAAGATTAATAGAATGAGGCAAGAAAGCTTGCTTTCAAGAGATAGAAGTGAGTAGAAGTGAAATGGAAGTCCCTATTTATAGCCAAGCATCTCCAACGGTCATATGAAAGTGAATAAGGGTCAAAAGAGTAGTTGGAAACAGCTAGGAATCCAAACTTGCCAGGTTTAATCGATTAAAACTCAAATTAATCGATTAAACCAGTGCTAGTCCCATTTAATCGATTAATTTGAGTTGTTAATCGATTAATACTGATTTTAATCGATTAATAGGTGAATTAATCGATTAATCCAGAGAGGAATGTCATGTTTTGAGTGTTTTGGATGTAAATAATCGATTGTAACTCCAATTAATCGATTATTCTAGAGAGTTCATCAAATATTTGAGGTTTATGCACATGATAATATATGAACATCCTACACAATGAATTATAACATTATAACCATCCAAAAACAGTCTAAATAAGTAGAATTTAAGCTATTTCTAGTATCCCTAAGTCTCTTATAAGATCATAGAATCTATCCTTGGGTAGAGGCTTTGTAAAAATTTCTGCTAATTGATGCTTTGTATCAATGTACTCTATTTTACAGTTTCCTTTGCTGATATGATCTCTCAAAAAATGATGTTTAATCTCTATATGCTTAGTCCTAGAGTGCATTACTGGATTCTTACTGAGATTGATTGCACTCGTATTATCAGACATCAAAGGTATGTCATTTAGAAATATACTTGTAGACCCCTAATCTTGCCCGGCCTCAAAATAAAGATTAGAAGACCTCCTTTTTGAAGATGGATGAAGCTTAAGAAGCCACTAGGAGAGACTATTAGGCCCCATACTAGGATAAGAGGGATTTTTGGCACCAAAATAAGGATTTTCACCTTTTAAGGTTGAGACCGCCGTCCCAGATTCGGGACTGCCGTCTCACCTTGCGCAAATGGCGAGACCGCCGTCTCGCCATTCCCGCAAGGCGAGACTGCCGTCTCAACCTTGTCAGACGAGACCGCCGTCTCGACCTTGTCAGACGAGACTGCCGTCTCGACCTGACAGGCGCAAATCCCTATAAATAGGGCCCCCATTCCCCTCATTCCACAGAGTTCTTCCTCCTTCTCTCTAGAAATCTCTTCAAAATTCTCTCTCTAGAATCCCTCCAAAGCATTTCTGGAGTTTCTGAGCGTTTCTAAGAGTGTTTCTGAGCGTTTCAAGAGGTTTCCGACACTGTGTAGAGTGAAGGGCTGCCACAAATCACCCTATTTTCAAAAAGAATTAATAGAAAGCTTGCTCCGAAGGTTTCTACTTTCTTCCTGTACCTTTTATCGCTTTATTTAAATTATGCGATAGATACTAAGGCCATGTAGTCATAATCTTTAAATTCCGCAAATAAAAGGGTAAAAGCGTATTTTCAATGGTTTAATCATTTTTAAATAGCTGCCCTATCATAGGGAACCCGAAAGGGGCGTCGTAAAGGAACTAACACTTCCTTTACGCGTAACTAACTCCCTTACCCAACTCTGGTTATAATGACCAAAGTTGGTTTTTCGAAAACCAACGCCTTTTAAAAACCCCTTTTCCAATGTTTCCGGTAAAAACATCGGTGGCGACTCCAGAGAACCCTTCAAAACTAGCTCTTGGATTAGCCCGGTTATCAGACAATCCAAGAGCGCCCTTTCGAAAACCTCACCTCAAGGTTCAGCCCGGTTATCGGACAACCTAAAGGCGTTGTAACCACACCAATAAAATCGCGAAAAACGGAAAGTTGAAACCATCGCGTCGCTCCGACCGCCTCGTTTTGATGGCGGTGACAGATGGCGACTCTACTGGGGAAGCCTAGAGAGTTGATCCCATTTAGTGATGGGCCAGCTAAAAAAATAAATAAATTAAGAAAATTATGCTTTTACCCTACCTTGTATTATAACATGTTTTAATGCTTGGCTTTAATAACTATTGTTTGTTTATATTTACGCAATTGTTTGAAATACAAACTGTACACAAACCCCTGCACACAACAGTTCCATCTATACCCGGGGGCAAGTGAGAAATCCATAGGCAGTGGGTGGCAGGTACGGTTCGCTGTAGTGATGGCCTTGTGCCCACCAGTGTGATTGGAAACCACCACTCAAGGTGATAACCTTCCTCTTTTGGCACAAAGACTGACTATGGCCTTAGTGCTAAGCATGGTCAGAAGGCTCGAGAGTGGGGACCCTATAATGGGGGCACCTTGGGGGCCTTAGCCTTGGTGAGAATAGTTAGAACCCACCTTTGCCAATGCACTTTTCCGCAAGAAAACCCTACCTCGTGATTAAAAACGACTTCTCGCCTGTTCGTGGATGATCGAATTGTGTGTGCATACGTTTGCTACATTTGTCTGTTGCATAGCATAACAAAACAACAGGAAAATCACAAAAAAATATTTTTGCAATAAACACCCTTATCTGGGACAGTCTGCCTTTTAGCTAGCCTGGTTTCAGGTTCTTTGTAAGCTAAGTAGCCATGCAGTTCCGACAGAAGAGATAAGGGACGCTAAATAACCCTTTCGCATAAAGCCATTTTTTTTTATCTCGGACAGTCTGCCTTTTAGCTAGCCTCGTTTCAGGTTCTTTGTAAGTGTCGCCGTCGTGAAAATGAGGCAGTCGGAGCGACGCGATGGTTTCGACTTTCCAATTTTTGCGTTTTTATTGGTGGTTACAACGCCTTTAGGTTGTCCGATAACCGGGCTGAACCTAGGGGCGAGGTTTTCAAAAGAGTGCTCTTGGATTATCCGATAACTGGGCTAATCCAAGAGCTAGTTTTGAAGGGTTCTTTGGAGTCGCCACCGACGTTTTTACCGGAAACATCGGAAAAGGAATTAAAAGGCGTTGGTTTTCGAAAAAACCAACTTTGGTCATTAGAACCAGAGTTGGGTAAGGGACTTGGTTACGCGTAAAGGAAGTGTTAGTTCCCTTACAACGCCCCTTTCGGGTTCCCTATGATAGGCTAGCTACTTTGGATAAATAAACTGGAAAATACGCTTTTACCCTTTATTTTGTAGAATTTAACGTTATGACTACATGGCCCTAATCTCTATTGCACAATTAAAATTAAAGCGGTAAAGTTAGAGAGAGAGAGAGAGTAAACCTCCGAAGCAAGCTTTTCTATTAACTTTTGGAAATTAGGGTGCTTTTTGGCAACCCTCCACTCTTGTACAGTGCTGGAATCTCTCAAAAACGCTATAAAATCCTCTAAAGACACTCAGAAGCTCTGGAAATGCGTCAGAGGGATTCTAGAGAGAGAATCTAGTGATGTGACTAGAGAGAGAGTGAGAGAACTCTGTGGAATGAGGGGAATGGAGCCCCTATTTATAGGGATTCGTGCCTGTCAGGTCGAGACGAGTCATCTCGTCTGACAAGGTCGAGACGGCCGTCTCGCCAAACGAGACGGTCGTCTCGCCTTGCAGAAATGGCGAGACGGCCGTCTCGCCAATCGAGACGGTGGTCTCGCCATTAACAGGTGGCGAGATGGCCGTCTCGCCAAACGAGACGGTGGTCTCGCCACTTGTGCAAGGCGAGACTGTAGACCCCTAATTTTGCCCGGCCTCTCAAAATAAAAGCTAGAGGAACTTCGCCCGAAGATGGAGTTCATCCGGCTTCCCAAAAACTGAGGAAACCTCCTGCAACAACACGGAGCTTGCTCATCTGCACGATAAAAGTTAAAAAGACCTTGTACAAACAAAGGAAAAGTTCGCCTGGCATCTTAATGAAGGCCAAGAAGACTTCCTACATGAAGAAAAGGAAAGCTTCCCGGGAGTCCTAGAACGCGAAAGCTGGACAAAACAGGCCGAGACCACCGTCCCATAGTTGGGACGACCGTCCCAACTGGCCCAGAACAAGTGGGACGCGCGTCCCAGATGTGGGATGGCCGTCCCAAACGTCAGGGGGTCTCAGCCTTTGTAAAATTGCATTTGGGACGGCCGTCCCAACCCAGACTGGCCGTCCCAGATTGGCACAATGCAGAAAACGCGTTTGGGACGGCCGTCCCAACCCAGACGGCCGTCCCAAAGTTCCAGGCAGCGAAAAAACTATAAATATGAGGTTCATTTGTCATTCTCCACACACCAGACAACTCAGAGACTTGTCTTCTTCTCTCCCTCTCTCGAATGATCTCTCTGATTGCCTTTTTTAGGTAACAATCAGTTAAGGAATTTGTATTCCGGCATTCGATTCTTCTAGAAAATTTAGTCGAGTCGAGTCTGTAATCGAGAAGAGAGAACAATTGTAGAGCGAAGGACTGCCAAAACGCGTCCTCTTTGTACAAGAATCATAATATAAAGCTTGCTACGGAGGTTTTTCTCAATTCTCTTCTTCTTTACTGCTTTATTTATTGTTTTCTGTATGCAATGTAGATACATCATGTAGATAACCATATCTAAATAACTGTACGAATAAAATAAGGGTAAATGCGTAATTTCTCATAATCTTCACTTAATGAATAAATCCGTCATAGGGAACCCGAAAGGGGCGTTGTGGGGGTGCTAACACCTTCCCCACACGTAACTAACTCCCTTACCCAACTCTGGTTATAATGGCCAAGTTGGTTTTTAATAAAATCAACGCCTTTTTTCCTTTTCCAATGTTTCTGGTCAAAACATTGGTGGCGACTCCAAAAGAACCCCTTTTCGAAAACCTTGCTTCTATTAGAGGATAGTTCAGTGTTGAGCACCTCGGAAGCAATGAACACAATTTTAACAAAAAACGCGAGTCTCAACCATCTTTTCGCGACCGCTCGCATAAACGTTCGAGACGTCCTCCAGACGTCGGAACGGACGGCGGCGACAGAGACGACGGTCTCGAATCCGAGACGGTGGTCTCGACCTTCAAAGGCGAAAATCCTTATTTTTGCGCCAAAAAAAACCCTCCTATCCTAATATGGGGCCTAATAGTCTCTCCTAGTTGCTTCTTAGGCTTTGTCCATCTTCAAAAAGGAGGTCTTTTGGTCTTTGTTATGAGGCGGGGCAAGGTTTGGGGTCTACAACTGCCCCCCCTTTACCTGACTAGTCGGTTGTTGGCCTGTTGTGCCACACATATCGACAGGAAGGTAAAGGAGTTGACCCTCTTGCCCGGCTACCCTTTGGATGTTCCGTCTTGCGGCGGTTGATCTTCTGGGGACAAGTTGTGTTGTGCACCTCCAGGATACTCCTTCTGACGGTAGCCGATCCCTTCGGTTGACACATGGTAGAACCTCAGGATACTCCTTCTGACGGTAGCCGATCCTTCGGTTGATGGGTATAAACCCCCCATCAGGCTGGTAGTTGCAGTCCGCTGTGTGTTGGACTGGATGGGTATGAACCCCCCATTAGGCTGGTGGTGGCAGTCCGCTGTGTGTTGGACTGGATGGGTATGAACCCCCCATCAGGCTGGTGGTTGCGGCGGCTTACTGCTCTGGTGGCTCATGCGCCGAGCGTTGAGATGTGCTTGCTTTTGTTTGTCTTTTCTGGGAATTGTCATCCGGTCTGTGCCGGGGGTTGGTGTTCTTCCAACCTTGTTAGTTGCTGGGGATTCTTTGTTTTTTTATTTTCTTGGTAGTGATGATCACCAAACTCTTGCTGGCTGGCTGGGCAGTCTTTGTTTTTTATTTGTCGAATTCTATTGGTCAAGGTGATGGCTTGTCTTAATCCCACCTTTTTCTCGCGGTTTTATCTCTTTTTTCTCGCAATTTAGGATTTTGGCTTTTTTTCTTGAGCGTACGTCTTTTTGCTCTTTATTTTTTTGTTACCCTGACTTTTGAAAAAAGCTGGCAATGAAATGCATGAAATAAAAATTTTATTCATAAGGGAAAATTTTATTACAACCATTTCGAGCACTATCCCTAAGGGCTGTCTTCTGGAGACGATCCTCGATTAGGGAATTGCTGGTACATGTGTTCCCGAAATTCTGCTTGCTCCCGGGCTTCGTCATGGTATTCTTGCTGGAATGTTGTCCATTCCTGCCGCATTCCCTGCTGGTATTGGTACAACGTCTGCAACCGAGTGTCGAAGGCTTCTTGCCGCACAAACATTTGATCGAATTGCAGGCGCAGATTGTGGATGTTGCGGTTTACGCCAGCAAAGTCATCTGTGTATTGCGGTGGTTGTTGGTGCTGATGTGGCTGCTGGAAGTCGGGAGGCGTTGGGAGATCGTGCATTGCCACGATGTCCTGGAGGTCTAGCGCGAAATCCAGCGAGGGATGAAGGGCCAACTGAGTCCCACGGCGTATCAGCATCCCCATGCTGACCAAAATTGACCCGTTGATGGATTCGGGTCGTGGGCTGGAGGCTAGCTCTTCCCGGCCAGCGCACCCCCATTTCTCTGCCAGGTGGGTGATAAGAGGAGCCACGAGGACGACTCCCACTGGTCTGCTCCCGAAGTCCTTAAGGGCCCTCAGGAAGAAATAGCCAGGGTTACAGCGTCGCCTCTGGCTCATGCAGTAAAGTACGAAGAGGTCTGGGAGGGTTACCTTACCCAGGCTTTCCTTCCTCCCGTGGACAGTCCCAGCCAGCAGCTTGTGGCAAATGCGAAGGGCTGGGGGGAGTGTTGACCCCTTCATCAGTGTGGGCAGCATGGGTGACCTAGTGAGTTCCTCCCACATTTCGGCAACGGTGAGGTTGGTGGGGAGGTTGCATATGGCCTCCCGGTATTCCCGGGTTAGCACATCCTTGGGCCGGACGAACCCAATGCTCACATTGAATTCGTCGAGGGTGGTAGTCTGGTATGTCCCACCCATAAAGTAGTTCACCATCTTGGTTGGTGGCAGGCCCGGGACCATAGAGGGAGCCTCGGCATAGGAGATGGAGGCCAAGAAATCTAGTACTGCTTGAGGGTACACGTTGGTAGGTGGAGGTTGCAGCAGGAAGCCCCACCCAATGCTATCTATGTGGGCCCAGACATCGTCCTCCCACCCGAACTCGGCGAGGATGCTGAAATCAAGTCTGAGCATGGGGTGCCACGTATAACCCCGAATGTGTTCGAGGCGGGCTTGGTGCAGTGGCGAGAGCTGAGTAGGATCCTGGGGAGCTGGTGCCGAGGAACTGCTAGCGCCGGTAGTGCCTCTTCTCTTCCTGGATTGACTTCTACCGAACATTTTGGCCAGAAAGTGCTCTGAAGTGAGAGATCTGAGAGTTGGAAGTTCTGGGGTGCAAAGGAGTTGTGAGGGATCCTCCACACGCCTCCCCTATTTATAGGGAAAAAATCGATTCGGGACCGCCGTCTGGGAAGTCGAGACGGCGGTCTCGAATTTGTGCAGGTCGAGACGGCCGTCTGGGATCTCGAGACGGCGGTCTCGACTTTGGGTCTAAGCGAGACGGTTGTCTCGCCAAGCGGGACGGCGGTCTCGTTTTCGCTTAAGTCGAGATGACGGTCTCGCTGGTCGAGACGGCGGTCTCGAATTTCTGGGAACCGAGAAGGCGGTCTGGAAATTCCGGACGGCCATCTCGAATTAAAAGGTTTTTTTTTTTAATAAAGGAAATAGGACCTGGTTCAAAAACATTTTTTATGCATGCAATGTTTTCATGTTTGATGTCCTATAATGCCTATTTTGATTATTTTTTAAGAAGGATTTTACTGACGTGTCTTGTAGCGTCGAAAGCCCTCTGATCTGCGTTCTTGTGCTTGGTTGTACCTTGCTGGACTTCTTGTGACCGAAGGATAACTATTTTTTCCTTTTCTTTTTCTTTTGTAAAGTACTCTTTGCCATGTAGTGTTCCTCTTTCTTCACTCTAGGGACTTCAATCCTCTTGTTGACTATACGCCTCCATATTCCCAAATTAATTATTAGAATATTGTTGTGAAGGTCAAGAGAAAAGAAGTAAAGAGGCAAACTCAATGGTTTGTGTTTTAGAAGGTTGATTTTCACTTAGACAGTGGTTTTTGTAAGCATGGCTGGCTAGGGTTAGGCTTAGGTGTTTAGGTTTTGTCTAAGCAAACGTTTTTCTCTCTTTTTTTGTACTTGCGCCTTAGTTTTATTTCCATTGCTTTTTATGGCTAGTTGACTTCCCTAGATCGCCCTTCGGGTTTTCGAACTAGGATATTGTGTTTTGGCCCTAACTTTTGTCTAGGTTCCTTCTCTTTGTATTTTGGGGAATCCTAACGGACCTTATTTTGTAACCCTAACTTTTGCCTAGGCTACCCTTTATTTTTGTTCGGGTGTCCTACCGGGTTGACCCTATCTTTTGCGTAGCCCCCTTAGTGGGTTTCCTACCGGGTATTTTGCCCTTTTCTTTGGCCTCTGGCTTCTATGGACCCCTTTTTTTGTGTATTTATTTTTTTGTTCACAATATTGGCGAAGCATGACTTTCTTTATGGTGAGGTAAAGCCTTTATTTGGTGCTTCTAATAAACTAGCTTGATTGTAATAGCAATGGCGAATTTTGATTATTTGGATGCGCTTTTTATTCTTCTCCTTTTTTTTTCATTTATTTAGACGCGATTATTGTGAGGTCTAGTCAGAAATAGCAAGAAGAGAAGCAAATTGTAAGAAGTATTCTTTATTAATTAATAAGGGAATATGTGCCCTAAAATGCCCGGGGGTCGGGCTAGCCCCGGGGGATAATCTCTAACAATCATGGGGTTTACATCCCTTAAATGAAGAAAAAGATCTCCTAATGACTAGGGTAGCTCTTGACGCTTGCACCCCTCCACTTCGAAAAATTTGCTTGAGTGTGCAGAGGGGAGACTTCCCTTTTCCTTTTTCTGCTTAGCCCTTAGTGGGGTAGTATCCTAGGCCCTGCTTGAAGGGATTGTCTTTGAATTCTGGGGGTTCCCTTATGCCTTGGGAATCTGCCCCCAGTCCTTGCCCAGGATGGTAACCATGCTTCAACATCATGCGGGCTACCTTCGTGTTTTTGGGAAGCCGCTCTATGCTGGCAATTTCGAGCGCTTGAAAAGATGTTTCAAGGGCCTCTTCAGTCGCATCCACATAAAGTTGGGTGGACGGTCCACTGATCAAGATATCATCTTCTGCTTGGACAGTGACCAATTTGTCACCCACTATGAACTTGACTTTTTGGTGGAGCGTCGAAGGTATTGCCTTAGCGTCATGAATCCAAGGCCTGCCGAGGAGACAACTGTATGCTGGAGTAATGTCCATTATATGGAAATCGACATCGAAGATAGTGGGTCCGACTTGAATTGGAAAATTAACTTCTCCCACTACTTCTCGCTTTGATCTGTCGAAGGCTCGAACGATGGTGCTACTTGGGCGCAGACGGGTTCCTTGGATAGTCAACTTGTCTAGTGTGCACTTGGGCATCACGTTCAAGGATGACCCGTTATCCACAAGAACTTTGGCGATGAGGTACTCCTTGCACTTGATTGAGATGTGCAAGGGCTTGTTATGGTTTGATCCCTCGAGGGGGAGTTCTTCCTTTGTGAAGGTGAGGTGATCGCTTGCCATGATGTGACCGACGATCCTCTCAACCTTTTCTTGGGATATGGTGTGAGGTACATGCACTTCGCTCAAGACCTTCAGCAGGGCATTTCTGTGTGGTTCCGAGCTCATTATTAGAGATAACAGCGTTATCTTTGCAGGTGTACGATTGAGCTGGTCTATAATGGAATACTCGTTTTGCCTTATGAACTGGGTAATTCCTCCATCTCTTCCTTGGATTCTTTATTTTCTTTTTCCTCTTCGGTCTTTTTATTTTTTCCTTTATTTTTGGGGACATCTTCTTGTGAGTCCTTGGGGGAGTAGATTCTTCCACTTCTAGTCATGCCCCCGATGCCGGCTATGTTCGTGACATCCTCTTTTATTGGTGAAGATTCTCCGTATCTCCACGGTACAACCTTATTTGATTCGTAGGGGAAAGGACGTGGCATAAATAGTCGCATTGGTGTCCTTGCCCCCTCTTCTTTATTTCTGAGGACCAACGGTCGAGGCTTATTTTCCTCTTGTGGCGAGTTGATAGTTGGGGTAAGCTTGATTAGGAGTGGCTTTTTCTCCATTCTTCTGATTTGGAAGACGTGTCAGTTAATCCTTCCTTTTTATTATCTTATTTATTAAGCGTGAAGGAGGGGAAATTAAATATGCAGATGAATGAGATGCATGCAAGTAGATAATTGTTGGATAAAGAAAAATTTCATTTATCTTTTGGAAGGTGTACATTCCCCTACTCCATACTACGCTAAAGAAACCCACAGGCGGGTCTTGATCTCTATGCAATTCTCTTTCGGCTTCCCGGACGTGACGAGCGAGTGCTTCTCTTTGCTTCTGGACCGCCTAGCTCATATCTTCACTGTACTTTTGAGCCTCTTTGATCTTCACTTCTTGATGGACGACCAAGGCTTGCAGTTCATCGAGTTTTTCAAGGGCTCGGTCCTTTTCTTGTATTACTTGGTTGTACTGAGCTAGCCCGTCTCTTTCTTTGCAGCGTAGCTCAGTGAGACTTCTGTTGAGTCTCCTATTGGCCTCTCGCTCTTGGCGTATTTCTGACCGAGTCTTGGTAAGTTCTTGCAACAATTCCTTGATCGTCTGAGCCTGTTTTGCTGATTCGGCCTCAAGGTGTGCTGATCTGGCGGTTATTTCTTGAAGTTGGCTATCCGAGCTAGTTCTGGTAGTTTTGGATGCTCGGATAGCTTGCTCATTAGAGTCAGCACACTGGTCCTTGAGGCACTCTATTTCATGATCCTTTTTCTTGCATTTCCTTTGCAGACCGTCTATGGTGAGGATAGATTCTTGTTCTCTCTCTTCAAGGGCCCTCATCTGGGCTCCCATGATTTCTATCCTCTGGGTCAAGGCGTCGACTTGAGCTTGCAACTCTTCACTGTTGGCGCTTGTAATGAGTGGGGTGGATGGTTGAGACATCCCTCTTCTTTTTCTCCACACCTCATAGTCACCGGAGACAGCCACTCGAGCTTTTCCTAGCTCTCTATCTCCCATATAGACTGGTCTCTCCCATGCTTTTTTCACGACTAGTGAGTTGGCGATTGTGCATGGGTTTCCAAAGAAACACAGTCCTCCGAGTTCCCCTCGAGAAATCGTAGTTTGGGCTCTCATGAGTTGTCTCATAGCTACCCTAGGTGAGTAGGCTATGCAACCCCTGAGTCCTATCAAGGGTACATTCGGATAGTCTCCACATCTGATGAGAATTGGGCCAGGTCAGAACCAAGGGCAGACCCAGGATAAGTTGTTGGCATCCTTTTATTCCAACTCGTCCCTCCATTATGAAGTTAAGCGTCGCTGGAGGGGGATTTTGGAGTAGCTCCTCAAAGGGTCGGGGAACAGCCCCATGTGACTAGAGGCGTAAAAATGTGTAATGCCCCACACAAATAGTAGTGAAGAGCAGCAGCGAAGTGTTTTTCCTTGCTTCTGGCGGCAGAATTCCACCGAGAGCAAGGTGTCGGCAAGAATTGCAGGCAAGGGACTCTTCGAGTTCACGTCCCAGGCGAAGAAGGCATCCATGATGGCTTGATCCACTGTGTCGAGGTGGAAGGGAAACAAGATCGTTCCAAATATGATTAATGCCAGGGTTTTGTTAAAAGCGACCCATTCTGCCCTTTCAGCCAAGTCGGACAGATGGTCTTCTAACATTGAGACCTTCCAACCCTGGATGTTCCCTTTTCCTATCAGGGTAGTCTGCCGGAAAGGCAGTTGGATGATGGCAGCGACTTGTGCTGCAAGAGTATATGCCCCGTGGAGGATATGGACCCCGGCTGATTTGGGCCATTTTAACATAATTCCGTACTCCTCTAAGGTTGGCACCATATCAAATTGCGGGAATTCGAAGCATCGCAGACTGGAGTTCCAGAAGTGAATCAATACCCTGAGGAACACTTGGTCGACACCGATCTTCAGTAGGTCGAGAATCCGTCCATAGGATCTTTCAAAGTCAGAGCGGACCTCTGGTGGCATTATCGCGCAAAGTCGTTCCAGCTTCTCAGTATGGTATCGGGGAATATCCACCTTCTTCAATTGTCTACTAGTCCCCTCCATTTTCTAAAACCAAAATGCATGTTTTATGAAGATGATGCTTATTGGAATGAATGTGAGTGTTTATTTTTATTTATCATGTTTTGTATGATATTTGCGTGTTTTTTTTTATTGAAAAGTAAACTACCTATATGAATGAATATTTTTGAACAAGGTCCCATTTATCGTTTCGGAATTGAGAAAAGAAAAGAAAATTTTATTGGATTTTTATTTTTATTTTTATTTTATAGCCTTTTATCTCTTCTATCGGACTGCGTGGCTACTTAGCTTACAAAGAACCTGAAACCAGGCTAGCTAAAAGGCAGGCTGTCCGAGATAAAAAAAATTGCTTTGAAAGAAAAATATTTAGCGTCCCTTATCTCTTCTGTCGGAACTGCGTGGCTACTTAGCTTACAAAGAACCTGAAACCAGGCTAGCTAAAAGGCAGACTGTCCGAGATAAGGGTGTTTATTGCAAAAATATTTTTTTGTGAGTTTCCTGTTGTTTGGTTATGCTATGCAACAGAAATATGCAACAAACATATGCACACACAATTCGATCATCCACGAACAGGCGAGAAGTCGTTTTAATCACGAGGTAGGGTTTTCCTGCAGAAAAGTGCATTGGCAAAGGTGGGTTCTAACTATTCTCACCAAGGCTAAGGCCCCCAAGGTGCCCCCATTATAGGGTCCCCACTCTCCAGCCTTCCGACCATGCTTAGCACTAAGGCCATAGTCAGTCTTTGTGCCAAAAGAGGAAGGTTATCACCTTGAGTGGTGGTTTCCGATCACACTGGTGGGCACAAGGCCATCACTACAGCGAACCGTACCTACCACCCACTCCCTATGGATTTCTCACTTGCCCCTGGGTATAGAGGGAACTGTTGTGTGCAAAGGGTTTGTGTACAGTTTGTATTTCAAACAATTGTGTAAGTATAAACAGACAACAGTTATTAAAGCCAAGCAATAAAACATGTTATAATACAAGGCAGGGTAAAAGCGTAATTTTCTTGGTTTATTTATTTTTAAGCTGGCCCATCACTAAATGGGATCAACTCTCTAGGCTTCCCCAGTGCAGTCGCCATCTGTTGCTGCCGTCAAAACGAGGCGGTCGGAGCGACGCGATGGTTCTGACTTTCCAATTTTCGCATTTTTATTGGTGGTTACAACGCCTTTAGGTTGTCCGATAACCGGGCTGAACCTAGGGGCGAGGTTTTCGAAAGAGTGCTCTTGGATTGTCCGATAACCGGGCTAATCCAAGAGCTAGTTTTGAAAGGTTCTTTGGAGTCGCCACCGACGTTTTTACCGGAAACATCGGAAAAGGAATTAAAAAGCGTTGGTTTTCGAAAAAACCAACTTTGGTCATTAGAACCAGAGTTGGGTAAGGAAGTTAGTTACGCGTAAAGGAAGTGTTAGTTCCTTTACGACGCCCCTTTCGGGTTCCCTATGATAGGCTAGCTACTTTGGATAAATAAACCGGAAAATACGCTTTTACCCTTTATTTTGCGGAATTTAACGTTATGACTACATGACCCTAATCTCTATTGCACAATTAAAATTAAAGCAGTACAGTTAGAGAGAGAGAGAGTAAACCTCCGAAGCAAGCTTTTCTATTAACTTTTGGAAATTAGGGTGCTTTTTGGCAACCCTCCACTCTTGTACAGCGCTAGAATCTCTCAAAAACGCTATAAAAACCTCTAAAGACACTCAGAAGCTCTGAAAATGCGTCGGAGGGATTCTAGAGAGAGAATCTAGTAATGTGACTAGAGAGAGAGTGAGAGAACTCTGTGGAATGAGGGGAATGGAGCCCCTATTTATAGGGATTCGCGCCTGTCAGGTCGAGACAGGCTGTCTCGCCTTGCAGGAATGGCGAGACGGCCGTCTCGCCAATCGAGACGGCCGTCTCTCCATTCGTAGGTGGCGAGACGGCCGTCTCACCACTTGCGCAAGGCGAGACGGCGGTCTCGACCTTCAAAGGCGAAAATCCTTATTTTTACGCAAAAAAAAAACCCTCCTATCCTAGTATGGGGCCTAATAGTCTCTCCTAGTGGCTTCTTAGGCTTTGTCCATCTTCAAAAAGGAGGTCTTCCGATCTTTATTATGAAGCCGGGCAAGGTTTAGGGTCTACGAGTAAGCTAAGTAGTCACGCAGATCCGACAGAAGAGATAAAAGGCTATAATAATAATAAAAAATCCTAAATAAATAATAATAATAAAAAAAAAAAAACATTTATAAAAATAATTTTGACAAAGTCGTTTCATCCATATTACATCATATCATGAGTACAGAAATACCAAGAGAGAAAATAAAAAGTGAGAGCACATTTTGCATCATTTAAACAGAAACTCTCACACATAAGCATATTCATGTTAGTTCAACACTCAACATGCATTAATAAAGTTCCTTCCGGGCATTCTAGAAAGTGGTTGGTCCTCTCCCCATCCAAACTCGCGCACAAAAGGCTAGAGCAATGGAAAACTTGGAAGAACAAAATCGCAAGCTCACTGCGGAGGTCAATACCCTCCGCGAGCAAGTGGCCCAACTCATGGAGGTTGTGCGCCAGGGCCAAAACAAAGGCGAGGCCCAAACGGAACACGCCTCTCGCCATGAAGAAGAGGAAGAAGAAGAATACTTCTTCGATGGAAAGAATGCTAAGACTGCACGCATCCTTACCCCGGAGGTGTCCAAACAACAAATCTCCGCCTTAGAGGAAAGGCTGAAGGCGGTAGAGGGACACAACTTTGACGTCAAGGAGGTGGCGGACATGTGCCTGGTGAAGAATATCCACTTCCCTCCCAAATTTAAAATCCCGGACTTCCCCAAGTATGCTGGGATGACCTGCCCAAAGAACCATCTTACGATGTATTGTCGTAAGATGGTCGCACACGCCGAGAATGAGAAACTCTTGATCCACTGCTTCCAGGAGAGTCTGGCAGACACAGCTCTTAATTGGTATATGCAGCTGGAAAAAGTGCAGGTCCAGAACTGGAAACAACTGGCTGACGCTTTTCTCCGTCGTTACAGATACAACATCGATCTGACCCCTGACAGGTCAAATCTCAGGACTCTGAGCAAAAGGAGCGACGAACCTTTTAAAGCGTACGCCCAGAGATGGAGGGAAATGGCCACCCAAATAGAACCTCCTTTGACGGATAAGGAGACAGTGGCTATGTTCATAGATTCACTGACTGGAGCGTACTACGACAAGGCAATAGCCAGTACCTCCAACCTTTTTTCAGACATAGTCACTGTGGGTGAAAGAGTAGAGCAGGGCTGAGGAGCGGGAAGATAGCACAGTCTTCCCAAGCTGGTGTATCCTTCAGAAAACCTGCTGGCAAGAAGAAGGATGAGGCCGTGCACGCGATCAACTTCGCCACTCTTTCTTCTACCCCACAAACAGCTAGGCAGCCTTGTAAGAAAGAGAGGAAGTTCACTCCAATCTCCACTTCCTATGGAAAGCTGCTGCCACAGCTGTTGGAGGCCAAACTCTTAACCTGCGTTCCTCCCAAAAAGCAGATGGAGCCTCCCTACCCCGAGTGGTATAAACCGAACGAGAAATGCGATTACCACTCGGGCTCGCCCAGACACTCGATAGAAAACTGCTTGACCCTTAAATATCGGGTCCAAGAGTTAGTAGACGTCGGGTGGATAACTTTTGATACCTCTGCTCCTGATGTCGACGCCAAATCCTTATAAAAGCTAGAGTAGCAAAGAGGGAGGATTGGGAGGATCGGCCTTTAGGGTGTTTTCTTTTTTAAAGCTTTCTCTTGTACTTCCTGCGGTCCCCGCCCGTGGCCGCAGGAACCCAGATTAAAAGGGCTTGTACATAAATTTTGTTTTCTTTAGTACATGAGGCATTCTGTCATATTCATTCTTTTCCCTCTTTCATTATTCTTTCAAAAAATAATTGAATAATAAAATCTATGACTAAAACAGAACCTAAAACACATCATGTCTGTGATTGATGAATCTCTGCGGACCCCGAAAACCGAAAGCGAATGGGTCGAGTCCGACAGTGAGCAGGAGACCATTTCTCCGGACAAGCAAAGAATGCTAGAAAAAGAAGCACGCATTATACAACCGCATCAAGAAGAGACGGAAACTGTTAATTTGGGAGAAGGGGACTATGAGAAAAAGATAAATATCGGCACCCAATTAGAAGGTAGCATCAAAAAAGGATTAATACGGCTTCTAAAGGAATATATAGATGTATTCGCTTGGTCCTATCATGACATGCCCGGGCTTGACACAAGTATAGTGGAACATAGATTGCCATTGAAGGAGGGGTTCCGACCTGTAAAGCAAAAACTTAGAAGAATCAAACCCGACTGGTCCCTAATGATTAAGGAGGAGGTACAAAGACAACTAGACGCCAATTTCCTAGTAGTTTCCAAATACCTAGAGTGGTTGGCCAACATAGTGCCCGTCATCAAAAAGACCGGGAAGGTCAGGGTATGTGTGGATTATAGGGACCTCAATCGAGCAAGTCCAAAAGATGACTTTCCCTTACCACATATACACACACTAGTAGACCATACCGCTACCAATACACTTTACTCTTTCATGGACGGGTACGCGGGATATAACCAGATTAAACTGGTTGCCGAGGACAGGGAAAAAACCTCCTTCATTACACCATGGGGCACCTTTTGCTACCGTGTAATGCCTTTTGGACTCAAGAATGCAGGGGCAACTTATCAAAGGGCTATGGTCACAATGTTTCATGACATGATCCACAAGGAAATAGAGGTATATGTGGATGACATGATTACCAAGTCTAGAAATGAGATGGATCACATTCAATATCTTAAGAAGCTTTTTGACAGACTCCGAAAATATCAACTCAAACTAAACCCAGCAAAATGTACTTTCGGAGTACGATCAGGAAAACTATTGGGGTTCATTGTCAGCAAAAGAGGAATTGAAGTGGATCCCGACAAAACCAAGGCAATTTTGGAAATGCCCCCACCAAGTACGGAAAAGGAGGTCAGAGGTTTTCTAAGCCGGATCAACTACATTTCCCATTTCATCGCGCAGTTTACGGATAAATGCATACCCATCTTTAAACTGTTGCGCAAAAATCAACCAACGGTATGGAATGAAGAATGCCAACAAGCGTTCGATAAAATCAAAGCATGCTTAACCAATCCGCCAGTATTGGTACCACCCGTTGAAGGGAGACCTCTAATCCTATACTTATCAATACTCGAAGAGTCCATGGGATGTGTGCTCGGTCAACAAGATGAAACCGGGAAGAAAGAGCGAGCCATTTACTATCTCAGCAAGAAATTCCTAGACTATGAAACCAGTTATACACCATTCGAAAAAACCTGTTGCGCATTGGTCAACCGAAGGGATCGGCTACCATCAAAAGGAGTATCCTGGAGGTGCACATCATAACTTTTCCCCAGAAGATCAACTGCCGCAAGACGGAACATTCGAAGGGTGACCGGGCAAGAGGGTCAACTTCTTTACCTTCCAGTCGTTCTTCTTGGCACAACAGGCCAACAACCGACTGGTCAGGTAAAGGGGGGGCAGCTGTAGACCCATAGTCTTGCCCGGCCTCAAAATAAAGATTAGAAGACCTCCTTTTTGAAGATGGATGAAGCCCAAGAAGCCACTAGGAGAGACTATTAGGCCTCATACTAGGATAGGAGGGATTTTTGGCACCAAAATAAGGATTTTCGCCTTTTAAGGTCGAGACCGCCATCCCAGATTCGGGACCGCCGTCTCGCCTTGCGCAAATGGCGAGACGGCCGTCTCATTTGGCGAGACGGCCGTCTCGCCACTCGCCAACGGCGAGACCGCTGTCTCGTTTGGCGAGACTGCCGTCTCGCCATTCCCGCAAGGCAAGACCGTCGTCTCGACTGGCGAGACCGCCATCTCGACCTTGTCAGACGAGACCGCCGTTTCAACCTGACAGGCACGAATCCCTATAAATAGGGTCCCCATTCCCCTCATTCCACAGAGTTCTTCCTCCTTCTCTCTAGAAATCTGTTCAAAATTCTCTCTCTAGAATCCCTCTGAAGCATTTTCGGAGTTTCTGAGCGTTTCTAAGAGTGTTTCTGAGCGTTTCAAGAGGTTTCCGACACGGTGTAGAGTGAAGGGCTGCCACAAAGCACCCTATTTTCAAAAAGAATTAATAGAAATCTTGCTCCGAAGTTTTCTACTTTCTTCCTGTACCTTTTATCGCTTTATTTAAATTATGTGATAGATACTAGGGCCATGTAGTCATAATCTTTAAATTTCGCAAATAAAAGGGTAAAAGCGTATTTTCAATGGTTTAATCATTTTTAAATAGCTGGCCTATCATAGGGAACTTGAAAGGGGCGTCGTAAAGGAACTAACACTTCCTTTACGCGTAACTAATTCCCTTACCCAACTCTGGTTATAATGACCAAAGTTGGTTTTTCGAAAACCAACGCCTTTTAAAAACCCCTTTTCTGATGTTTCCGGTAAAAACATCGGTGGCGACTCTAGAGAACCCTTCAAAACTAGCTCTTGGATTAGCCTGGTTATCGGACAATCCAAGAGCACCCTTTCGAAAACCTCACCTTTAGGTTTAGCCTGGTTATCGGACAACCTAAAGGCATTGTAACCACACCAATAAAAACGCGAAAAACGGAAAGTCGAAACCATCGCGTCGCTCCGACCGCCTCGTTTTGACGACGCGAAA
>OY731408.1:21424648-21532936 GCA_963425845.1 Sphenostylis stenocarpa | reverse complement strand
CGTTGTTGTTTGGTGGCTTTGCCTATGCTCTTATTCTACTTTGGGGAATGGATTTGTATGTCGCCTTTTATGCACATTGGCTTTTTTCTTTGGATGAAGAGATATTTTTTTTCTTTTTGGTGATCACACGGGAATTTTTCTCTTGGGGATCTAATCCTTGATTAGTTTTGAGCTTCGACTTTGTGAGGCTCTTTATTGAGGCGGAATGAAGAGTTTTTCTTTTTTGGGATTTCAGAGAGTACTGTCAGCTTCACTGGGGATCCAAATTTGATGATGGAGTCTTGGCTCCTGGCTTTGTAAAGCTCTTATTTGAGGTTGGAAGATGGAAAAATTTTGTTTTCCTTTTTGAAGATTCACCAAGGAGTTTATCAGCCTTCCCGGGGATCCAATTTTGATGATGGAGTCCTGGCTCCTAGTTTTGTGAAGCTCTTATTTGAGCTGGAAGATGGAAAAATTTTTGTTTTCCTCTTTTTGTCTTTTGTAGACTTTTCTTGATATACTTTTCTTGGAGATTTTTTATTTGGCCTTTTTCATTGTGGCCTCTATTGGGGAATAAATGTTTTTCTTTTCTTTCTTTTTGTTGCCCCCTGGTGATGTGGAGGATTTGACTCAGGTATTCGATGGGCTCTTGTGTAGCCCTTATTCTCCTTTTGGGGAATGAGTGTGCTTGATGACTCATGTGGCGATGAAGCTGAGTCGTGAGGTAATCTTTTTGTTTTGCCTTTGGAGTAGGCAAGGATCGCTCTGGGGATGATCAAGCCTTTCCAGTTGGCTTTTTTATTTTGATGGTGTCCTTCTTTCTTGGATGGAAGGATGCTTGATTGCGACTTTGAATGACTATGTTTGATGACTCATGTGGTGGTGTTGAGTCGGGAGTATTTTTACTGCCTTTGAATAGGCAAGGATCCTCTTGAGGATGATCAAGCCTTTTCCATTGGCTTTTCTTCTCCTTCTTTTATTGGTGTAGAAGGTTGATGACTTCCTTTTCCTTGGATGGAAGGATAGTGGTCGGATCTTTAAATGATTATGGTTTGATGACTCATGTGATGATGATCTTGAAGTCATGGAGGCCTGCTAGATCGAAATCCCAAAAGAACGGTCTAGGCAAAAGATAAGGCAAAAACCCCCTAAGATATTCTAGGCAAAAATTAGGGCAGCCCGCTAGATCGAAAACCCATAAAGGGCAGTCTAGGCAAAAGATAGGGCTAAAACCAAAAGATGAATAAAAAAAGGGAGCCCATCATCATGGTCATAAAGGAGGAGCCCATCAACGTATTCATAAGAAGCCAACGGGAGAAGGCCAGTCACTTTTTAAATACATAAAAAATAAATAAATATATAGATTGCATCTAGAACATCCACACACAAAGTAGATGCACAATACGACTTTGTGAAAATCAAGAAAAAATAATTTTCTTTAAATAAGAATAATAAACATGCATATAAGGAGGATAGTCTCCATATTGGTGATTGAAAATAGGAGGCACCAGAATCCAGTCTCCAAATAAAAATTAAAATCGCAAAAGAAAAGGCGAAATCAAAACCACTCCAGCAAAATAAAGAGCTTCAAGAAGACCATAACTTTAATCATTCTCCTTCTACACCGATAAAAGAGGGTATACCGAAAAAAGGCCAATGGAAAGGCTCGATGATCCCCAAGCAGATCCTTGCCTACTCCAGAGGCAAAACAAAAAGATTACCTCACGACTCAAATTCATCATCACATGAGTCATCGAACACATTCATCCAGAATCTCCACTACTTCAAAAGGAGAATAGAAATCAACCAAAGAGGATATGAAGTCAAAATCTCCATATCCCATGGGGTTCAACAAAAAAAGAAAGACAAGAAAAATCTTTCATTCCCCAGTAGAGGCCAAATAAAAATCCCCAAACATAGCATCTTAGAAAAATTCACAAAAAGAGGAAAACAAGAAAATCCTCATCTTCCCGCTCAATAAAGAACTTCACAAAATCAAGAGCCCAAGACTCCGTCATAAAAATCAAATCAAAGTTGAATCCCCAGGAAGCCAATGAACTCCTTGGAGGATCGCTAAAAAGAAAAGAGAAAAAGAAGAAAACATTTTCATCCCTAAAGGATAATCAGAAGAAAAAACCTGCGTGCATAAAAGAAATTAAAATGTAAAAAGGCGCACGCATTTAAGAAATCCAAATTTCAAAATCGCGAAAAAAAGAGATAGGAGCAACAATTAAGAGCATAGGCAAAGCCAGCTCAAAATAACAGCATCCGACAAGGAGTTAAAAACTCCATTCCTCCCTGGGGGGCAAGTCAAAATAGATCTCCGGGAAAACAATCAATTCCCCGGTGGATCATCAAAAAGAGAAAAAACTATCCCCAGTGAGCCTATCAGCAAAGGAAAAATTACAAATTCATATCCTCAAGAAGTTAATTACCTATAAATATATAGGCAATACCTGGCAAGCAAAGAGCCAATATTCCCAAGAAACGGGAAATCAACCTATGCAAGAGCCAATACAAGCCCAAAGCATAAAGCCTCCATCAGTGAAGCATCTGCCTACATAAAGAGGCACAATAAGAAAAAATAAAAAATCCCTAATAGATTCCTGCCTAAATAAAAGGCAACCAACAAATAATCCCTGACAAACAATACGTTAGATGGCCAAAAGAGTCAAAAACAAGAAATCACCGGTAAGACCGGATGACTAAACAAGAAAGCCAAGAGAACAAAGAATCCCCGGTAAAACTGGATGACTAAAAAGTCAAAAACAAAATCAATCAATTTCCATGAATGGGCGCATGATCAGAAATAGTAAGCTGCCAACACATCTCCAAAACTGGATGAGGGTTTGTACTCATCAAAAGATTGACTGCCAAAAAGAGCATCCCAAGAGCCTTATAGAATAGGGTTCGTACCAGATGAGGGTAGGTACTCATCAGAATCTAGCAAAATGCAGATTCATACCAGGTGGGGGTAGGTACCCACAAGAGCCTTATAGAATAGGGTTCGTACCAGATGAGGGTAGGTACTCATCAGAATCTAGCAAAATGCAGATTCATACCAGGTAGGGGTAGGTACCCACAAGAGCCTTATAGAATAGGGTTCGTACCAGATGAGGGTAAGTACTCATCAAAATCTAGCAAAATGCAGATTCATACCAGGTGGGGGTAGGTACCCACAAGAGCCTTATAGAATAGGGTGCGTACCAGATGAGGGTAGGTACTCATCAAAATCTAGTAAAATGCAGATTCATACCAGGTGGGGGTAGATACCCACAAGAGCCTTATAGAATAGGGTTCGTACCGAGTGGGGGTAGGTACCCACCAGAGCCTTATAGAATAGGGTTCGTACCAGGTAGGGGTAGGTACCCACAAGAGTCTTGTTGAATATGGTTCGTACCGGGTGGGGGTAGGTACCCACAAGAGCCTTATAGAATAGGGTTCGTACCAGGTGGGGGTAGGTACCCACAAGAGCCTTATAGAATAGGGTTCGTACCAGATGAGGGTAGGTACTCATCAGAATCTAGCAAAAAGCAGATTCATACCTGGTGGGGGTAAGTACCTACAAGAGTTTAGCAAAATGCGAACTCGTACTTGGTGAAGGTAAGTACTCACCAGAGCCTTATAGAAGAAGGCTCAAACCAGATAGGGGTTGGTACCTATCAAAAATATTTATCATCCGGAGGATCAGTAAACTTCAGTAAAGGAGCATCCGAAGGATGACCGGGCAAAAAGGGTTAACTCCTTCACCTACCAACTAACTTTGGGGGAACATTAGGCCAACAGTTAGTCAGGCATGTGAAGGGGGCGGGGGGGCAGCTGTAGAACCCTAATTTTGCCCGGCCTCTCAATAAAGGCTAAGAAGACTTTCTATCTGAGGATGAAGCTTCGGTGGATGTCTATCGGCATCAATCGGCTTCCGTCTGAGGAAAGGAAAGCTTCCCAGGAGTCCTAAAACACAAAATCTGGCCAAAACACTCGAGACAGCCGTCCTAGTCAGTCCAGACGGCCGTCCCACATACCAGACGGCCGTCCCACCCAATTTTGACACTTGGGACGGCCGTCCCAGATCCCAGACGGCCGTCCCGACCTCTGCAGACGATGGTCCCTGTTTTCTGCACCCCAGACGACCGTCCTGAGCTGTCAGGCTGAATAAACTATAAATAGGATCTCATTTGAGCGTTTTTACACACACCAGACACTTCTCTTCTCTCCCTCTTTCGAATGAACTCTCCGATTGCCTATAAGGTAACAATCGGTTAAGGAAGTTTCTTCCGGCATTCGATTCTTCTTAGAATTTTAGTAGAGTCGATCCTGTATTCGGGGAGGAGAGTCCTTGTAGTGCTGGGGATTGCCAAAACGCATCCTCACAGTTAAAGATTTGCAATAATAAACTTGCTACGGAGGTTCTTTTCACTTCTCTTCTCTTCTATTGCTTTATTTACTGCTTTATGTATGCAATAGAAAATAGAATCATGTAAATAGCCAATTTTTAATATTTCATAATAAAATAGGGTAATAGCGTAATTTCTCTTAATCTTTACTTTATGAATTAATCTGTCATAGGGAACCCGGAAGGGGCGTCGTGGGGTGCTAACACCTTCCCCACGCGTAACTAACTCCCTTACCTAACTCTGGTTATAATGGCCAGGTTTGGTTTTTCTTAAAATCAACGCCTTTTTATCCTTTTCCAATATTTATGGTCAAAGCATTGGTGGCGACTCCATAAGAACCCTTTTACGAAAACCTTGCTTTTATTAGAGGATAGTTCAGTTGTTGAGCACCTCGGGAGCAATGAACACATTTTAAAATAAAACGCGAGTCTAAACCATCTTTTCATGACCGCTCGCATAAACGTTTGAGATGTCCCTAGACGTCGGAACGGACGACGGCGACAAGGACAACCCAAAAACTCTATAATTCTTTTCACATGAAATTCAGTATCCTCTTTCAGATCCTCATATTTCAAGAACAGAACTTTTTTTGGTATGTCTATGTTCTCCTTCCAGTAACCTAACATATGACTCCACCATGGGCCAAACGTCATAATGCCATCGCAAAACTTCTCAAATGCTTCCCCCATTGCTAACGTAGGTAAAGGCACTGACTTGATTTTAGGAAAGAACTCCCAAGCTGAAACAAAAGTGTCAAATGAATTCCTGCAGATATAAATTATCTTACAGTTTGATTCTTTGACGGACTTGGGTAATGAAGGGAATGGTGTGTGGATACCCAAAAGCCTTGGCTCACTCTTGTTGGATAAGTTAAGAATTTGATCATCCCAATCACGAGATAGAATGAATTCAAGGGGAGGCACAAGTTCATGAGGATTGGAAGTGAGTAATGGATGGTTTTCAAAAGAGGGAAAGCGTTGATGGTTCAAAATAGCAAAAGTCAGAGCTTTCAACCAAGTAGTACCTGATTTTGGAAAACTGGCAACAAAAACATCATTGTCTTTTGCATGAAAATATTTTTGAAAATTGTATACTCCTTGAATGACAGTCGATGGGTACCAAAATTCTTGAAAATGATGTAGATGGGAAGCTGTAGCCAAACCTATTGTTCTGGGAAGGGAGAGAATAAACTCATTTTCTTCATTAATTTGTTTCTCACTTGTCAAAGCCATTGGAGTTGGGAGAATATGAATGGTGATTGATGATAAGAACTACAAAGAAGGGTGAAGCACATTTGCTTTGCAAGGTTGACCTTTTATTATGAAAAGAATAGGAAAAATCATTTCTGCCCTGGCCTTCTTTTTAATTAAAAAATTATCTTCCAATAACAAAAACTTCATAAAGGACCAAAATTGGCAATAAACACTTGGTAAAGGAAAGCGAAAGAAATTAACATATCAGGAGAAGTGGGATTTTGTTTAGGTTGTGTTGATAAGAATGTGGTTTTTTAGGTTGGATGTTAAATAAGAAATATACAAGCAGTAATGTAACACCAATTGGTGTGTAATTCATTAATTGATTAACAATGCAAGTAGCCATCTGCTAAAGGCTTAAATCACATCTAATATTAATAGTTAAGAATATATATATATATATATATATATATATTAATTTATGAGTATTATAAATTTTAAATTCTGAAGTATTACAGGTGTAATAATAGTATTAACCATGAAATACTACTCACTTGCTGGCACATTTTGAAATTTTCCAAACTTGACATTATCACAAAACTTAACATATTTAATACAATCTTTTAAAATGGATAGCCAATAATTCTTTTATTATATATATAATACATAATTCATTTTTTCACCAATCGTGTGGGCTTCACAACTTTCATTATGTACTCCCATCATAATAATATAAGCCTCGTTTTTCCCTAAACATTGAGGTAATACTCCATCCACACTTCTAATGTATAACTCATTCAATACAATATAATTCTTGGCCTTATATTTTATTTTTCTATCATCTATTTGAAAGACTTAGATTTTTATTTGGGTAATTTTGAGATATGTGTTCAAAACTAAAATCATCAAATTTGGTTATCAATATACACTACTACAAAATATGCTTTCAACGTCGCCATTTAATGTCGGTTAAAGCTGAGACGACGTTAAATACACTTTCAACGTCGGTTGGTTAAAAAATGACGTTGAAAGTTGGACACAGTCAACGTCGGTTCCGGATGAACCAACATTGAAAGTCTTTTTATTGATACAAACCCGAGTATTTTAGAGTTGAAAGTCGATACTCCAACCACTAAAGTATTGTAATTTTCTCGATAATAACTTACAAATTAATTATATTTATATACAAATAAATATATATCCGTGTAAATATATATTTATTTACATATATTTTCCGGAAAGTGTTTTTATTTTTTTCGACCAAAAATTCACTTAAGTTAGAGAATTGTCACCGACGGATTCGAACCCAGTAATTTAAAATTAAAAGCTGATACTCCAACCGCTAAACTACTGTAATTTTATGATAATAACTTAAAAATAAAATATATTTATATACAAATAAATATATATCCGTGTAAATATATATTTATTTATATATTTTCTCGGAAAGTGTTTTTATTTTTTTCGATCAAAAATTTACTTAAGTTAGAGAATTGTCACCGATAGGATTCGAATCTAGTATTTTAGAGTTGAAAATTGATAATCCAACCACTAAACTACTATAATTTTTTGATAATAATTTACAAATAAATTATATTTATATACAAATAAATATATATCTGTTTAAATATATAAATATAGAATATATAAATACAAATATATTTATATATTTTGATATATTTATATAGTTATATATTTATATGTTGGATGTGAGGGCGTGTTCGAGGATGAAAGTGAGATTGACTCTCGCTTGAGTGAAAAGACGTTAAAGCTCATGGAAATTCACTCGCTCAAGCCTCGCTTGAGCGAAAATTGGTATTTTTCGCTTGAGCGAATGTGTCACTTGAGCGAATGATGTGCTTCCTAAATTTATTTTATATCATTATATAAATAAATTATAAATATTATATTCTGTCATTAAATTACAAACCCATATAAAGAGACCTGCTCACAAATTTGACATCAAATTTTGAAAACCCACTCGACACACACTTTCACCTTCGAGCGTGCCCTCACATCCAATATATAAATATATAATTATATAAATATATCAAAATATATAAATATATTTGTATTTATATATTTATATATTTATATATTTACACAGTATATATATTTATTTGTATATAAATATAATTTATTTGTAAGTTACTATAAAAAAATTCGAGTAGTTTAGTGGTTGGAGTATCGGCCTCCAACACTAAGGTACTGAGTTCAAATCCCGTCGGTGACAAAAAATTAATTTGGTAATGCTTTAAACTTCAAAAAAATATGATAAATAAAAAATTTCTATTTGAAAAATCATACTTTCCATGTCGGTTAAATAGGACCGACGACACTTGAAAGTGTTAACTTTCAACGTCGCCTGATACAACGTTGAAGGCCTTCTAGAACCGATGTGGAAAACTTTATTTATAGTAGTGATCAAAACTTTTTTTCAAATATTAAAGCAAATTTGAATTTAAACATTTATATTCCCAATTTACTTGTTGGATGACTAATTTTGAATCTCCTCAAACTAAATCTATTTTTAATTTTAGCTCAATTAATGTTTCAAATCCTAAAAATAGCGCTCCATATTCAGGTTTGTTATTAGAGCATCCTAACTTTATTTCAAATAATAATTTAGTAGAAATATTTGTAGGTGAAATAATTACTATTGCTACTCTTGTTCCATTCACTGTGCTTGAACCATCAAGGTATAATATCCATATATATGTTTGTCTCTAAAAATATTTCATCTATTTTAATATGTATATGATCAACCAAAAAATAGACTATAACTTCAATTTTAATGTATCAATTTGTAATGAAAATTCTACCAAGCACCCATTTACCAACTCGATTATGCATAATAGGTTTAGATAATAATAACTTCAATATATTATTTTTTGAGAAAACAATTACATCATAAGACTTGAAATAATGTTTAAGCTTACAACAAGAATAATAAAAATATAAAGTCAATTTTTCAACAACAGTGTATCGAGTTTCATCATCTATTAATAATATGCTCAAATAATAAATAATACATTCTACTCGGTTTGCGTCTTCTCGTGCCAACATACTTGTTGTGGTATTTTTTTTATGCTTATACATGTTATTTCAATAGCATTCCTCGAATCATTGGTATTAACACAGGAGTATTGACCAATATTTATTTTATCTTCTTAAATGCTTCCTTATGCTCATGATCCGATCTAAATTCACTCTATTTCTTTAATCTCAACAATGAAGAAAAAAGATAAGTTTTGTCTGTCAAATTTGAAATCAACATTCTCAAATAATTATTATTATCCAACAAAGATAGCAATTCTTTTTTGTTTTGGAGTACTAGTTTTAATTGTTACTTTTGCTTTGTTTTGATTGATTTCAATCCCTTTTTTTTTCAACAATAAATCCTAAAAATTCATTTGCATTTATATCGAAAGCACATTTCAATGGGTTTATTTTTAAACCATTCTTTCTCATTCTTTCAAAGACTTGTTTTAATTTATCAAAATGAGAATTTTCTTTTATTTAGATTTAATCACAATATCATATATGTAAACTTACATAAAATCTCCAATTAAATCATGAAAAATCAAATTCATAGCTCTTTGATATGTTGTCCTAACATTTTTCAAACCAAAAGACATAATCAACCATTCATAAGTACCTAGCGCCTAGGGCATCAAAATGCAATTTTCATATATCATCTTTAGCAATAAAAAATTGATTATATCCATAATATCCACCTAAAAAACTTAATATTTTATTTCTTGTCATTACATTGATTAACATTTTTGCAACATGCATAGAATATTTGTCCTTTTGATGTTACCTTATTTAAATCTCTAAAATTAATGTAAATTCTCATTTTTCTATTTTTCTTAATAACTGATACAATATTAGAAATCAAGTCAACAAACTTGGTTATTTTGATAAAATTATCCTTTAAAAACCTCTTGATTTCTTCTTTGATTTTCTTCATTATTTTAGGTGCAAACTTTCGTCGAGCTTGCTTAACTATCTTATTTCCTTCAATAATAGGTAATCAATAATACTCAATCAAATTTATGTCTAACCCTGAAATTTCATCATATTTCCACGCAAAGCAATCCTTATATTCTTTGAACATTTTTACTTATTTTTCTTTCATCTTAACACTCTTCAAATTGCTAACATAAGATGACTTTCTTTATACTTCGTCCCCCGAATTGACTTCTTTAAAAGGATCTTGTGCTTTAACCTTCTTGCACCCCCATATAACTAATTTCTCATAACCCAAAGGTAAATGATCCTAAATACAATCTAACCTAACTTCATTACTTGCTACACTATTGATACTTGCTTTTGTCGACTTATTTACTTCGTACTACTAATAATAATTTCTTGACTTTTCTTCGGTCCAGGCCACTACAAGAAAATCATTAATTACCGACCGATATGTAGTCGTCGGAAAATAAGTGATTACCGACGAAAATTACCGAGTGATTACCGATGGAATTTACCGATGGATAAATTAACAATTAGTTACCAACGGATACACCCATCGGTAAATTAATAATTAGTTACCGATGGATATATCTGTCAGTAAATATTTAAAATATATAAATATATAAATATATCAAAATATATAAATATATCAAAATATATAAATATATTTGTATTTATATTTTTTATATTTATATATTTACACGGATATACATTTACTTGTATATAAATATAATATATTTGTAAGTTTTTATTAGAAAATTATAGTAGTTTAGTGGTTGGAGTATTAGCCTTCAATTTTAAGGTATTGAATTCGAATCTTGCCAGTGACAATTCTCTTAATTTGTTAATAATAAAAATATAGTACAAAGGGGAGGGGGCATCTAGATAAATATAAATAATAATTCAAAATGTAATAAAAATAAAATGTAATAAATAAATAATTTACCGAGATAATATCAATAGTGAATTGTAATAAATAATAAAAATATAGTATAAAGGGGAGGGGGCATCTAGATAAATATAAATAATAATTCAAAAAATCCATTTCTAAAAATCATGGCTTAACATTTCTAAAAATGCGAATAGCTTAGTCAATGTTAGACTCTTCAAAGGTTGGTCTACATGAGAAATATATGTCACATAATCGCTCCGGTCACCTTTAATTACCTCTAACTACCCAACTCCATGAATCCACTCTCTCTCTCTCAAGCAACACATTAACACTACAAAAAAATGGCTATTATCTACAAAATATTACCTATGGATAAAAATCCGTAGGTAAAATATACATTACCTACGGAATTCTATCTGTATGTAAATTATCTATTACCTACGAAATTTACCTACGATGAGATGATTATGCATTACCTATGGATGTAGGAGGTAGGTAATGTTTTTTTACTACTTTACCTACTCATTTACCTACGAATGTTAAATTAAAAAAGAAAAAACCCTCACTTGGACATGCATTTTCACACTTCCTCCGCACCTCACTCAAGCTCCCTAACTCCTTCCTTCCTCTCCCTCAATTTCACTAACCTCCTTCACCAGAACCCTGGCTGCAACCTCCCCACTCTCGAGCACCCCACACGGTACCCTCATTTGAACCCATATACCCTACCCTATTCTCCTCCACCACCAAGCTTTTTCCCCGTCACCACCACAACCATACATGTGCCCTAATTCTACCTTGAAAGAATTAATGGTTGAGTTCAAGAGGGGGGGTGAATTGAACTTTAAAACTTTTTAGCAAAACTTACTTTCTTTTGGAAGAATGAGTTATCTTTATTCAATCTTTGCGAAGGTAGTTTGGTTTAAACACAGCAAGTTAATTGACAGAAAATAAAAGAGATGAAAGAAGAATATTAACACACAAATTTATACTGGTTCACTCTAATCCAGAGCTACATCCAGTTCTTGACAAACCAGTCAAGTTTCACTAATACCAAGTGAAAATTTACAACCAGTAGATACTCACCAATCTACCCCAAGAACTATCTTGCAAACCCACAAGACAGAATCTTGAAAACCACCCAAGTAACCAAACCCAAGTCATCGTACCAAGTGCAGATCACAATCCAACCTGCACAATCACACTTTTACAAAAGAGTATGAAAAGAAAAAACCTGGACTTGAAGTTCTAATTGTCCAAAACAAATTCTAACAGCACTTTCTCTCTTTGATTGACCACAATTCTGATCACAACACCTTATGATATGAAAAAGATTCTTGAATGCAGAGAAAGTCACGTATGAAAGTTTCACAGATTGATTTCACAAGTTTTCTCAAGTAGTGTATTGTTTGTGTGTCATTCAAAAGATAGATCAATTCTGTATATATAGCGTAAAGCATAGAATCAGAATGTTCCAACTGTCAAAAACTGTTTCAGAGAGTCAAAAGATCGATTAGATTGAAGTAAAACAGTTTAGAAGAGACTCTGATCGATTAGAACTGAAGTATGATCGATCAGACCGAGTTATGATCGATCAGAATGAAACTATGATCAATCAGACCGAGTTATGATCGATCAGAATAAAACTATGATCGATCAGAATATATTTCAATCGATTAAAACATCAATTCAATCGATTGATTTCATTTAAAGCTCCATTCAATCGATTGATTCGAGTTTTTAATGGATTGAAACAGCTTTATGAAAAATGACAGTTCACTGTTTCAATCGATTGAAAATTATTTCAACAGATTGAAAACCTGCAAACACTTAGTTAATAAAATAGCCTCTCTGTTTTAACAGATTAAAAATTATTTCAACAGATTGATTTTCTGAAAAACTCTTAGACTGAAAAAATAGTCTTTCTGTTTCAACATATTTAAAAATCATTTCAACAGATTGAAAATGCGAAACTTTGATATTGAAAAATTCATTGAGTTATTTTAACTTTGTTGATTCCGCGAATCAATCAATTGAAAATACGACTATGTATGACCACTTATTCTTTTAAGTGATTTTAACAGATTGAAAATCCTTTTCAACAGATTGAAAAACTTAGTTTGTTCTTTTAATACTTTGATGTTAGTTTTTCATGCAGAAAAATGATTTTCAATGATATGCAATATTTTAAGGTGCTTATCACAAAATATAATGGCCTATCAAGAGATTAAGTGCTTATCACAAAATATAATTACCCTCACATCTGATATCCAATCAGAGTCAATCAACTTTTATTGGATATCTTTGATATTTAAGAGAGTAGTTGAAGTTTATCTTGTTGTAAATGCATTCAATCCACTCTGCAGAAATTGTTTAGAGACAAAGTACATACAACTAGCCCTAAAAAAAATAATCAATTGATATTCCATGAAACCAATTGATTTTGTAATCGCAGATACTCAGAAGTAAAATAAACTGATTGAATCGAGAATTAAATTGATTGTTATTGTAAGAGACAAGCATGCAGAGTACCATAAGTGAATTCAATCGATTGAATCGAAGATTTAATCGATTGATTTATATAAGAAAGTATGCAAAGCTACAAGGTTAATGAAATAAACCGATTAAAAGCTTATCTAATCGATTGAACTAATAACACATCAATATCAGTGAGTAAGAATCAGAAAATCAAAAGATTATTTCACAATTTTAATCGATTGAAACAAATAATATCAATTTATTCATGCAATTATTAATCGATTGAACTTGTTATCGACTGTTAAAAAGCATACAATCATCGTAATCGAATCAGCTTATGCAATACTAGATATATCTAGAATTCCTAATTCAGTCCTAAGCATATTAAGTCTATCTCTAGGAAGTGGTTTAGTGAATAAATCAGCTAACTGTTTTTCGATTCAACGAATAAAATCTCACAAGTCACCCCTAGATACGTGTTCTCTAATAAAGTGATGTCTAATTTCAATATGCTTAGTTCTAGAGTGTTGAATAGGATTCTTAGTTAAGTTTATTGCACTAGTATTGTCACAAACCAGAGGTACCTTGTTTAGAGTTACTCCATAATCTGTCAGTTGTTGCTTGAGGTAGATGCTTTGAGCACAACAGTTCCTAGCCGCAATGTATTCAGCTTCTGCAGTTGACAGAGCAACACACGCTTGCTTTTTGTCGTGCCACGATATAAGATCTGCTCCCGAGAAATGACAAGTACCAGAGGTACTTTTTCTGTCCAATCTACATCCTGCAAAGTCAGAATCAGAAAATCCAACAAGTTTAAGGGATGCACCTTCAGGATACCATAGTCCAACATTAACTGTTCCCTTAAGGTATTTCAGAATCCTTTTGGCAGCGGTAAGATGTGATTGCTTTGGATTTGCCTGAAATCTTGCACAAAGGCACACACTAAACATAATGTCAGGTCTACTAGCAGTTAGATATAGTAGTGAACCAATCAAACCTCTATATTTAGTTTGATCAACAGGTTTTCCTTTTTCATCTAAGTCTAGACAACAGTTAGTAGACATGGGTGTAGAGGACTCCTTGCAATTGTGCATATCAAATTTCTTTAACAATTCATTGCAGTATTTAGATTGACTAAGAAAGATGCCATTTCTTAATTGTTTAACTTGGAGACCAAGGAAGAAATTCAATTCTCCCATCATAGACATTTCAAATTCACTTTGCATTTCTTTTACAAACTTATTACACATGCCATTATTAGTGGAACCGAAAATGATATCATCCACATACACCTGCACCAGAATAATGTCAGTTCCGGATTTCTTAATGAATAGAGTTTTATCAACCTCACCTCGCTTGTACCCTTGATCAATTAGGAAGTTACTTAACCTCTCATACCATTGTCTAGGTGCTTGCTTTAAACCATAAAGGGCCTTTTTCAATTTGTAAACATGGTCAGGATGCTTGTGATCTTCAAACCCAGGAGGTTGAGAAACATATACTTCTTCATTGATGAGTCCATTAAGAAAGACACTCTTGACATCCATCTGTAGTAATCTGAAACCACTTAAACAGGCATAAGCTAATAACAATCTAACAGCTTCAAGTCTAGCTACAGGTGCAAAGGTTTCATCAAAATAAATACCCTTTTGTTGGTTATACCCTTTGGCTACCAATCTAGCTTTGTTTCTAGTAATAATGCCGTGTTCATCTAGCTTGTTTTTGAATACCCACTTAGTACCAATTACATTGATATCTTTGATTTTAGGAACTAATTCCCACACTTTATTTCTTTCAAATTGATTAAGCTCATCATGCATGGCACTAACCCAGTATTCATCATTTAATGCTTCTTTAACTGTCTTAGGCTCTATTTGTGAAATGAATGCCATATGATTACAAAATTGATTAAGAGAATGTCTAGTAGATACTCCTTTATTAATTTGCCCGATGACATTGTCTAGAGAGAGATCTCTTGGGACAATCCACTCTTTAGGAAGCTCTTCCGAACATCTTCTTCCTGTTCTTCAGTAATTGTTGGTGGATCAGCTTTTGCAGGGTCCACCGATGGATCATCTTCTTCAACGATGACGTTGATCTGTGTTTCTGGCATGTTTCAACCGATAAGAATTATCAGTTAAATCTTCTTCATCTGCAGCATTCTGTTGTTCTATTCCGCACCACTCGAGGAGACTCATTAAATACAACATGTACTCGATTCTTCAACCGATTTTAATCTCAAATTGTAAATTCTATATGCATGGCCGTGAGTTGAGTAACTAAGAAAGTTTCCTTTGTCAGATTTCTCATCAAACTTGCCAATATTTTCTTTCCCATTGTTTAAAACAAAACATGTACATCCAAAAACCCCGAAATAGTTTATGTTGGGTTTTCTTCCTCTATACAGATTCATATGGGGTTTTCTTAAGCATGGGTCTAATCAAGACTCTATTCAAAACATGACAAGCAGTGTTTACTTGCATCTCGCCCAAAAGTATTTAGGTAAAGAATTTTCACACAACATTGTTCTAGCAAGTTCCACAATAGATCTGTTCTTTCTTTCCACAACACCGTTCTGTTGAGGAGTTCTTGGAGCAGAAAAATTGTGTTTTATGCCAAACTTTTCACAAAATGATTCAAACTTTTCATTTACAAATTCTCCACCATTGTCACTTTGAATAGATGTAATGAAATATCCTTTTTCATTATGTAAAACCTTGGCAAGCTTTTTGAAAGATTTGTAAGAATCAGATTTGGCTTTAAGAAAAATAGTCCAGGTAAATCTGGAAAAATCATCAACAATTACCATGATATAAAGATTACCACCTAGGCTTTTATTCCTTGAAGGACCAACCAAATCCATGTGAAGCAGTTCCAAAGGTTTAGAAGTTGAAACAATGTTTTTGTTTGAAAAAGATTTTCTAGTTTGTTTGCCTTTCAAGCAAGCTTCACAGATTTTGTCTTTCAAGATTTGAAGCTTAGGCAGCCCAGAAACTAATTCTTTTGAAATCAGTTTGTCAAGATGGTTAAGATGTATATGAGCAAGCCTTCTATGCCACAACCAAGATTCTTCTTCTTTAGTAAGAAAACAACTTTGAGATGATATAGACTGTTTGATATCTAACATGTATATGTTGTTTAACCTCTTACCTACCAACATTACCGTGTCGATTCCGGCTCACGAGATAAGGCACTTTTCCGGTTTGAAAATGACTTTGTGACCAAGATCACATAACCGACTTATGCTTATCAGATTGTGCTTGAGACCTTCAACAAGAAGAACATTGTGAATGGTTACTGATTTACTATCTCCAATATCTCCAGAACCTAGAATTCTTCCTTTGTTGTTGTCTCCATAAGTCACATGACCTCCATTCTTCAATTTCAGCTTCTGGAATTTTGAAATGTCACCTGTCATGTGCCTTGAGCATCCGCTGTCTAGGTACCAAAGGGACTCATGTTGTTGTTCCTGAAAGATCAAACATCAAGTATTTGGTACCCTTACGTATTTTGGGTCCTTAGGAGTCAAATTTTCTGTTTAACATGTTTTGGAACCCATCTCTTCCTACCTTGCGGCACAAAATATTTTCTAGCATGACAAAATTTTATAGTATGTCCTTTCTTCATGCAGTAATGACAAGATGAGAAAGGGGATGCTGTTGTTTTTCTGTATGAAAAGAAGTTCAAATATTTTTTAGTTTTTACCCCATTCTTAGGTTTGTACCCGATTCCAGAATGTTCAAACACACAATTTTGAGACCCAAGAAGTGCATCTAAATTCTCTTTACCTTGAGTAAATTTTGTCAAGGTTTTAGTCAAGTAATCAACCTTATTTTGTAAAACAATACACTTTTCACAATTCTTATTAACAGCAACATTATCCGCAGATGAATAGATAATATCTAGATGTTCTAAATCTGTTTTGCTTTCTAATAGTTCATTTTCCAGAACTTTAACTCTATTTTCTAACCAGTTATTTAAACCTTTCAACCGATTATTTGTATGAGATAAATTTCTGGCTTCACTATGCATTTCATTGAAAGCATTTAGTAATGTGCTGTAATTCATTTCATTCTCTGTAGGAGTTGAACTTACATGTGATGAAGAGGATTCACAACCAGCCATTAAACACAGGTTCACCTCTTCACTTTCGGATTCGAAGCTGGAAGATGAATCATTGTCTTGCCAGGCTATATAGGCCTTTTTCCCTTTGTATCTTGATTCTTTCTTGTTCCGATTCTTGGTCTTTTCCGGACAATCACTCTTTATGTGACCCTGTTTACCACAAGAATAACAAGTAATATTATTTTGAACAGATTCAGTCTTTTTATCATTGTACCTTTTTACTTGGCCAGCTTCGTTTCTTTCTTTTAAGAAATTTCCCAAATTTCTTAACCAACAAAGTCAGGTTCTCCGATTCATCTTCTTCAGATCCACTATTTTCTTCAATTGTCTTGAGAACAATATTTCTACTTTTCTTTTCTGCATTCTCTTGTTCTTTGAACCGATTGATTTCCAACTCATGTTCCCTCAACTTACCAAAAAGTGAAGCGATAGTCATTTCAGTCAAGTCTCTTGATTCTGATATAGCTGTCACCTTTGGTTGCCACGTTCTGTCCAAACACTTTAAGATTTTGATGTTCAATTCTTCTTTGTCAAAAGTCTTTCCTAACCCAATTAGATGATTGACTATGTGCGTGAACCTTTTCTCGCACATCTGCAATTGTTTCTCCTTGCTCGCATTTTAAACAACTCATAGTCCCTGATTAACTCATGCTTTCTTGCCCTTTTCACATCAGATGTTCCTTCATGTGTAACCTCTAAAATTTCCCACATCTCTTTGGCAGAGGCACACTGAGACACCCTGAAAAACTCATCAAGATTTAAAGCAGAGGTAATAATATTTTTTGCAGTATAATCATATTGGACTCTCCTATTTTCTACATCAGTTAATTCAGCCCAATCTTTTTCGACTACTTTACCATCTACAGTATGAGTTGGTTTGTAAGGACCATTAACAATTGTTTCCCAAATGCCTCTATCAAGGGATTCAATAAAGATTTTCATTCTAACCTTCCAGAAAGAATAATTCACACCAGAAAAAAGTGGAGGCCTGTTTATGGAGGCTCCTTCTAAAAAATTCATCTTTCCCTCAGCCATTGGACCGATTCCTTGAGTAACTTACAAGAACCAGCTCTGGTACCAATTGAAAGAATTAATGGTTGAGTTCAAGAGGGGGGGTGAATTGAACTTTAAAAGTTTTTAGCAAAACTTACTTTCTTTTGGAAGAATGAGTTATCTTTATTCAATCTTTGCGAAGGTAGTTTGGTTTAAACACAACAAGTTAATTGACAGAAAATAAAAGAGATGAAAGAAGAATATTAACACACAAATTTATACTGGTTCACTCTAATCCAGAGCTACATCCAGTTCTTGACAAACCAGTCAAGTTTCACTAATACCAAGTGAAAATTTACAACCAGTAGATACTCACCAATCTACCCCAAGAACTATCTTGCAAACCCACAAGACAGAATCTTGAAAACCACCCAAGTAACCAAACCCGAGTCATCGTACCAAGTGCAGATCACAATCCAACCTGCACAATCACACTTTTACAAAAGAGTATGAAAAGAAAAAACCTGGACTTGAAGTTCTAATTGTCCAGAACAAATTCTAACAAGCACTTTCTCTCTTTGATTGACCACAATTCTGATCACAACACCTTATGATATGAAAAAGATTCTTGAATGCGAGAGAAAGTCACGTATGAAAGTTTCACAGAGTGATTTCACAAGTTTTCTCAAGTAGTGTATTGTTTGTGTGCCATTCAAAAGATAGATCAATTTCGTATATATAGAGTAAAGCATAGAATCAGAATGTTCCAACTGTCAAAAACTGTTTCGAGAGTCAAAAGATCGATTAGATTGAAGTAAAACAGTTTAGAAGAGACTCTGATCGATTAGAACTGAAGTATGATCGATCAGTACCAAGTTATGATCGATCAGAATGAAACTATGATCGATCAGACCGATCGAATAAAACTATGATCGATCAGAATATATTTCAATCGATTAAAACATCAATTCAATCGATTGATTTCATTTAAAGCTCCATTCAATCGATTGATTCGAGTTTTTAATGGATTGAAACAGACTTTATGAAAAATGACAGTTCTCGCTTCAATCGATTGAAAATTATTTCAACAAATTGAAAACCTGCAAACACTTAGTTAATAAAATAGCCTCTCTGTTTTAACAGATTAAAAATTATTTCAACAGATTGATTTTCTGAAAAACTCTTAGACTGAAAAAATAGTCTTTCTGTTTCAACAGATTTAAAAATCATTTCAACAGATTGAAAATGCGAAACTTTGATATTGAAAAATTCATTGAGTTATTTTAACTTTGTTGATTCCGCGAATCAATCAATTGAAAATACGACTATGTATGACCACTTATTCTTTTAAGTGATTTTAACAGATTGAAAATCCTTTTCAACAGATTGAAAAACTTAGTTTGTTCTTTTAATACTTTGATGTTAGTTTTTCATGCAGAAAAATGATTTTCAATGATATGCAATATTTTAAGGTGCTTATCACAAAATATAATGGCCTATCAAGAGATTAAGTGCTTAAACTTAAAAACCTAATCATTTACACACCCACAACCTAAGTTATATCTATGTCTTCATCAAATCCACCAAGTGCTTCATACCTTCACTCACCAAAGCTTCTCGCCAACGCAGAACCACCCCGCGGTCGTGCCACATCTCAACTTCCAACCACCAGATTCTCGCCCAATCACCCTCACCGGAACCACCACGTCTCATGACCGCGGACCCCCCTTTTCGTAGAAACCCCGTCTTCGCGGCCTCCACCACCATCTTCACGATGCATCGCCACTGTGAGGTTGTCGTCCCTTTCGTAGTTGCGGCCTCACCCTAATCCAGCCTCCACCAAAGCCCCTTGTCAGCCGCGACAACCACCACCATCGAGCTTCCCAACCCCCACTCCTCACCACTAACATCTCCACTTTGCTCCACTTCCCTCACCCTGTGTTGAATCTCTCCCTTCGCCCCAAACCACCGCGCACCACTGCCCATAGCTGGCCTCCACGAACCCATCTACAAATCAACCTCCAGGTCACCACGCCACCACACCCCCTATTGTGCCCCATCACGAGCATCCCTGCAACCTGGAACGCGAGTCACCTCGACGCCGGCTGCGGTCACCGACTCTCCTCGCTCCAGCCCAACCCCATTGTGCCACGGAGCTCGCCGTGAGCTAGAGGTGAGATATAGAGGCAACGGGTTAAGCCTGATGTTATGCTTTAATCCTATTTCTTTCACATTTTTTGGAGTATGAACTGTTCTGCTTAGTTAACTATTATGCCTGGGTCTGGTTTATTTGCATATGAATCATTGAATTGGTGGCTCTGTTAGTTAAATCAGATCTTGGTTTATTAGGGTTTTTTGTACCATTATTTCTGTTTAGTTTGGCTTGAAGTTGTGGTTTTCACTTGGTGAGGTTGGGATTGGTGTTATCCAAGCCCTATTGGCCTGGTTGATGTCGCTGTGGCTCAGTTTCTTGGCGGGTGAGTTAAGAATGTGTTTCCACCTTGCAAATGCTTCACAATAATGACCCTAAAAAACTTACATTATGGCCATATAAAATCCATTTAGGATTAGTTTTAGCAGTAAAACTTACATTATGTAAGTTGATTCAGTATGAATTTGGTATGATGAAGATATTCTTTTTTTCCTAATTCATCAAACAATCTACTTCAAAGTGCTGTTGAAAAATTCTTATGACTGCACACCGTAGTAATGGATGCTCAAGTGTTGTCTGCAATATTTTTTTATGAAAAATAATTGCATCCTGAAAATTTCAAAAAATATATTTTATTTTGAAAGAAATGCAACAAAAATTAACTAGGAAGTAGCCAGAATTTTCAAGCTGTAAAAATTACAGTGGAGCAGTTTAGTTAAGGTACTAAAACGTCTATATACTTGTATCATTGAAGAAAAAGGTTTGAACCTATATTTGTATTTTAGTTAAAGGAAATACACTTTTATCGATGGATGGCCTATTTTAGTAAAGGTTTGGGGGAGGAGAAAATGAAAATAGAGAGGATGAATTTAATTATATTTGTTTGATAGGAAAGAAGTAGGGAAAAATAATTAAAAAAAGTAAATCTACTAAACTAATTTACAGTATTTTTTAATTTTTCTATCTCTTTTTTGTTTCTATTCTTCTTTAATGAAATATTTTTAATAGTTTTAATGTCTTTGTTTAGCTTCTCTTTTTATTTTTACCCAATATATTTTTCTATGCTTTTGAATTTGAATTTTGTGTAAAGAAAAAAAAAACAGCATTTATAAAAGTCTCGTTATGCTAAAGTTATTCCAAACTAACTAGAATTGCTTCATGTAGAAGACAACAGGTTTAGGAACAAAAAGTGAATAATGTATTTTTGACAAAATAATAAAAAATAATCAAAGGTAATGTTAAAGAAACATTGAGAAATTCTATAACTGGTGTGTCTATCAATTCAACCCAAACATGTTACACATAACGTGTACTGAAAGTTCAACAAAAGAAAAGTGTAGCAAAGAATAACCTATAGTTGGATATTGGCTGCATGAATTAGAGGCAATTTTAAGCTCAAGTGGATCTAATTTCGTGTAGAAGGCATATGATGATGACCATGTTAATGATAATGAATCTCATGAAAAGTATATATATATATATATATATATATATATATATATATATATATATATATATATATGAGAGAGAGAGAGAGAGAGAGAGAGAAAGAGAGAGAGATGTATAAATGTGGGTCATTGTGAATTTTTTTCAATATTAAAATACGTTCAATGGTCATATAATCACTAAAAAAAGTCAGATGCTTCTTTCTTTTTATCTTGATTATTTAAATATGTATAATTAAGTCTCACAATAAGTATTCTCATTTTTCGCCACCGTCAAAAGAGACGGTCGGAGCGACGCGATGGTTTCCGACTTTCGACTCGCGTTATAAAGTGATGTTACAACGCTTTTAGGTTGTCCGATAACCAGGCTAGACCTAAAGGCGAGGTTTTTGAAAATGAGTTATGGAGTCACCACCAATGTTTTATCCGGAAACATTGGAAAAGGAGAAAAAAGAAGGCGTTGGTTTTGAAAAACCAACTTTGGTCATTATAACCAGAGTTGGGTAAGGGAGTTAGTTACGTGTAGGGAAGGTTTTAGCTTCCCTACGATGCCCCTTTTGGGTTCCTTATGATGGGCCGTTTATTCCATAAATGAACTGTTAAAATGATGCTTTTACCCTTTATTTACTTGCGGAAATTAAGGTATCGACTACATGGCCCTAACAACTAATGCAAATATAAATGTAAATAGAAAGCGGTAAAAGAGAGGGAGAAAGTGTGGAAACCTTTGAAGCATGCTTTCGTAATTAAAATTCTTGAAGTAGGATGCTTTTTGGCAATCCCTCACTCTACAATGATGGTCGCTCTTCCTCGCAACGCTATAGAATAACCTCTAAGAAAGATAAGAAACTCCGAAAATGCTTCGGAGGGATCCTAGGAGAAGAATTAGAAGAAATTGTAGAAGGGAAGGTTGGAGAACTGTGTGAAAAGGAGGGGAGCGCGCCCTCCTTTTATAGGGATTTGCGCTTGTCAGGTCGAGATGGCCGTCTCGCCTGACAAGGTCGAGACGACCATCTAGCCAAGTGGGACGGCGGTCTCGCCTTTGGTAAATGGCGACATTATCGTCTCGCCAAACGAGACGGCGGTCTCGCTTTGGCCAGTGGCGAGACGTGTTAGAAAAATAGGCTGAGATCAAGAGGGGGGTGAATTGATCTTTGAAAGATTTTCGTAATTTACAGATTATCTATTTCAAAGATTAAGGTTTCTGACCAGTTCTTGAATCACACACAACAAGCAATCAAAATAAAAGTAGTGATAGAAATAAAAGAGAGAAAGGTTTAGAAAGATACAACCAAGATTTATACTGGTTCACCCAATCCCAAGGCTACGTCCAGTTTCCAGCCAAATTCCAGCTGGGTTCCAGTAGATTGAACGTTTTACAGATTACAACTTTAATCTCACACTCAATCTACCACAAGAACAAAAATTACAGTTCCTGCACCTAAACCTTCACCAAGAACCAAATTCCAGTTCTTGACCAACCCTGCAGCCAAATTCCAGCTACAGAAACCAGTGCCCACAATTCAAGGCACCCACAATACAGTAAAGAAAGTAAAGAAACAAATAGAAGAAACTTAGAACGCTGAAACCAGATTTATGCAACTCTGCAGTATGAGTTTCTTCTCCAAAAGAATGCAATTTTGCCTTAAGAAAGAACTTTCAATGAACTTCACAAAACTAATGCGATTCTCTCTTGAAAGTAGCACTTATGATTGCTTGATTGATTGCTAAAAGATGATATTTAAAAAGTTCAAGCAACTCTGTTTATATAGAAGATTTTCAAAACTGCTGGTTTATTTAATCTGTTAAAATAATCTTTTAATCTGTTAAAAGTCTTGTTTTAATTTGTTAAAACTTCTTTTAATCTGTTAAAATGTTCTTGATTATTTTCCGGATGTGTTTTAACCGATACGACAACGTTTATATCAATTAAAACTCTTTGTAAAAAATCGTCTAAATTTTTTTAATCGATTGTTTCGATCTTTCAATCGATTAAAATACTGCAAAACATTCTTCTAAACTTTTCTAAGTGATTTTAACTGATAACAATATGTTTTAATCGATTAAAACACTTTGAAAAACATTCACTTAGTTATTTTATTCGATTATAATTCTGCCAAAAGATTTCATAATACTTTCTAAGTTATTTTAACTGATAGCAAGCTTGTTTTAATCGATTAAAACATTTTGGAAAAACGTCTTAGTTGTTTTAATCGATTATTTCACATTTGTATCGATTAAAATACTGACAAAACAACTTTCAAAACACTTCAAGTTATTTCAATCGATTATTTCGAGTTTGTATCGATTAAAATTCTGCTAGAACACTTTTCAAAATATTCTAAGTCATTTTAATCGATTATATCAATTCTATATCAGTTAAAATACTGGCAGAAGGTTTTCAAAAATCCTTCTAATGAAAACAATCGATTATTTCAAAAACATATCAGTTAAAAACCTGTTACAAAAGTGTTAAGAACATTTTAGTTGATAAAGCTTATATACTATTAGTTAAAATAGTTGATTAAAAACCTTTTAACAAAATACTTTGTTTTTAATCGTTTAAACATTTTTTAGAGGCAATTGCAGAATCTTTTAAATGAAGAAACCTCATGCAGCAGAGAGATAAAAATGATTATACCTAAGCAGAGATGCAGACTCACTAATCCCACTACTCTTTTATCTAAGTGACCTTTGATTGCCACAAAGTAGCCTTTGACTTCATTTTTGACTTCATCAAATCAGCAAGATCTTTGCCAAAGTAATTCAATAAGATCTTCATCACTTTCAGTCTCCCCTTATATGATGAAGACAAACACCTCTTTGAATAATAACTCTACAGAAGAAGTCACTTGAATATATAGATTAGTGAGTATTAAAAAATTAATCATTTTCCCATTTCTCCCCCTATATTGCTACTCCCCCTAAATAAGGAAAATCAATTATAAAAGCAAAGCAATTATTTCTCCCCCTTTTGACTTCATCAAAAATAGGGAACAGAGGAATAAAGCAAATACAATGCATGGAAATTAACAAATTTTAGTTTTTGAAACCAGTAAGAAAATATGAACAAGATACTTTACTCATATAAAGATCAATCAAAGTTGATTTAAACTTATCTTCATTAACATGTTTGTAATGAATACAATTAATACGTGTAAAGATAAGGGAATCATGCTTTAGTAGCATGTTACAAGAACAGCCATTAACTAAAGCCTTTAATTTTTCTTTCCCAGAGTAATAATCAATTAAAAACAGGACGAAATCGATTAAAATGATCTTGTTACTAATTTTAATCGATTAAAATAATGTTTTAATCGATTAAAACAGTGATGTATTTCGAAAGTTTGAAACATAAGTTGATTTAATCGATTAAATCGATATTTAATCGATTAAAATAGGAAGAAAAATGTTGTATAAGTGCTTTTAATCGATTTAAAGCTTGTTTGTATTGATTAAAACAATCAGTTTTGAAAACTAAGTAATGTTTGATGCATCTATCATGCCTAATTCAGTTCGGATTTTGTAAAAACGATTATTAGGAAAATGTTTTAAAATAATATCAACTAGATTGATTAAATTTTAACCTATAGATCCATCAAAATCAGAACAATATCTTTTTTTGTTGATTTGACTGATGTAAACTAGTTTTAGTTGATACAAACACATGACATACATGTTTTAATCGATTAATACGCAAATTAATCGATTATTTTGATGCAAATTTCCTATGTAAGTGTTACTTTTAATTGATTTAATCGGTTGAATATAATTTGTATCAGCTAAAATTATCAGAGAATTATGTTTGATCCTATCTAGGCTCTTCTTAATTCAACTTAAAACCTACATCATATTTAGCAAAGTTAAAAAGATTGTTCCTGGTTTACAACCAGTTAATATTACAGACCAGAAATTAAAATTAGCAGTAAAAGAAATATGCCATAAGAAAAAAGATAGGAAGGGACCCTTCTTTCAACAACTCAATCATCCCAATTCCCTTGGTTGAGCTGCATATCTTCCAGTTTGGTGTAAATATCAGCAGTCTAGTTTCCAAGGTTTGTGAACTGATTATTGGTCTGCTGGAAATGTTGATAGGTCATTTGCATATGCTTTCTTTGGTTTTCCTGCATTGTGGCCATTTGAGAAAGCATTGACCTTTCATTTGAAATAACCTGAAACTTTTTATCAAAGCATAAGCAAGTAAAAGTCTAACAGCTTCTAATCTAGCAACTGGAGCATATGTTTCATCAAAATCAATTCCTTCTTGCTGATTATACCCATTAGCAACTAATCTGGCCTTGTTTCTAGTAATTATGCCATTTTCATCCATTTTATTTCTAAAAACCCATTTTGTTCCTACAATATTGGCATTATCTGGTTTTGGAATTAATTCCCACACTTCATTTCTTGTAAATTGATTTAATTCATCATGCATAGCATTAATCCAGTTATTATCCTTTAATGCATCAGATATGGTTTTTGGTTCAATTTTTTATACGAATGCCATGTGATTGCAAAATTTATTTAAAGATCTTCTAGTGGAAACTCCCTGATTTATTTCACCAATGATGTTGTCTATTGAAAGATTTCTTGGAGTTTTCCATTCTTTAGGAAGTTGCTCTTCAGAATCTTCAATATCTTCAACCTGTTTTTGAGAAACTGTTGATTCTAGCAGTTTTAACTGATACATTTTATCAATTAAAACATCATCTTCTATACTATACTTAGGTTAGTGTCATCAAATACAACAAGACCATATTCTTCTACAGTATTTAGCCTTTTGTTACTTCCTTGATTTTGATAATTTGAACATGTTTGTAGCAGAAATTTGAGAGGAGATTTTAAAAAATATGAAAACAGAAGAAAGATGATAAGTTGAGTAATGATTGAGTAAATACAGAACCTGGTTTGATGAAGATCGGATTTCAAATCCAAAGAGACAGAACTGCAACATTTCAGCTTTGAATGTAATTGTCCCCTTCACCAAAGATAGAGGCACAGGTTTCTGGACGATGGGTACATCAGCTAAAGTGTTCTTGGAAAGAAGTTTGACTTGGTCAAAGAATATTTTAAATGTATTATGCAGATTTTGATTAACACAAAAACTTGAAATTTTGACTCTGATTTGCTGACCAATTTTCAATTGGATGTTGTAAAAATGATTTTCAGGAACAAATTAATCGATTAATCACCAAATTAACCTTTAATTTGATTTTTAATACTAAGTTTGAAAAAGGTAACAGTGAAATAATCGATTAATTCACAACATAATCGATTATTTCTGTACTGGAAGAAATTAATAAAAATGATAACAGAATTTTAATCGATAAAAACGAAGAAGAATCGATTAAATTTGACCTCTTAGTGGTTTTAACTGATATAAATCCCTTTTAATCGATTAAAACTGCTAAACTAAAAATTCTGAGAGCATTTTAATCGATTAATTCGTATTTTAATCGATTAAAACTGTACGGACAACTTTTCATATATTCTCTGTAAGTGATTTTAATCGATTAAAACTGTTTTATATCAATTAAAACATTCAGTTTATGAAACCAGAACCGAATTTGCTGTTTTGAACACCAAGGGACTTCCAGATTGTGTTCCTGCAAAACCGATTTAGCATATTTCTGGTACCCTTTTTATAATCACTGGGTCCAATCAGGTTATTTGAAATGAATTTTTAGGAATCCACTTCATTCTACCTCTAGGAATAACATACTTCTTAATTCTACAATATTTCACAGAATGACCTTTTTTCATGCAGTAAAAACATTTAATCATAGATGATGAATGTGATTTCCTGTTTACATTTGTTTTTCTGAATTTCTTGCTAGATGTAAATCCAATGCCAGATTTGTCAAAAATAATTTTTTGTGACCCAAGAAGAACATCAAGATTAGCTTGACCTTGTGTAAACTTTGAAACAGTTTGTGATAAAAAAATAAATCTTCTTTTGTAATTCTGAACACTTATTACATGGTTTATTACATACGCAATCAGGATTATCATGGATTAATTTTAAAAAATGAAGATCAGTTTCATCTTCAAGAATTTTCTTTTCAAGAGAATATACTCTATTTACTAACCAATTATTCATGCCTTTTAGCCTATCATTTTCTTTTTGCAGTTTCTTAGTTTCTTCATGCATTTCATTTAATGCTTCTTGTAATGAATTATAATTCACCAAATTTGAAGAAGAGTTAGAACTTACACTGCTGGTTTGATGATTTTGATTTGGCATTAGACACAAGTTAGCTTCTTCATTGTCAGAATTTTCTGTTGATGAAGTATCATTATCATCCCATGCTACATATGCTCTTCTTTTGACTTTTTCCTCTTTCTTATCATTGTATTTGTTCTTTTCTGGGCACTCCATTCTTACATGACCCTGCTTACCACAACCATTTGTCTTTTCTGGGCACTCCATTCTTTTCTCATACCTTTTGTGTTTTTCTTTATCTTGAATCTTTTTCTTGAGAAATTTGTTGAACTTTCTGACAAGAAGTCCAAGATTTTCACTTTCCTCCTCTGATTCTTGACTTCTTTCTTCAACCTTGAGTGCTATACTTCTACCTTTTTTCTCAGAGATTTCTTGCTCATTGAATCTGTTAATTTCATTTCATGTTCTCTGAGTTTGCTAAACAAGGAAGCTGTTGTCATGACGGATAAGTCTTTTGATTCTGAGATTGTTGTGACCTTAGGCTGCCATGACCTGTCAAGACATTTCAGAACTTTAATATTTAATTCTTCTTTATCAAAAGTTTTACCTAAGCCCATTAGATGATTGATGATATGAGTGAAGCGCTTACGCACATCTCGCAATACTTTCTCCAGTTTGAATTTTAAACAACTCATATTCTCTTATGAGAGTATGTTTTCTCGGCTCTCTTTACATCAGTTGTTCCCTCATGAGTAACCTCAAGAACTTCCCACATTTCCTTGGCGATTTGCATTGGGAGACCCTGAAAAACTCATCCATATTTAGTGCGAAGTAATTATGTTTTTAGCGAGTACAATCACTTTGAACTTTTTTCTTTTCTTCATCATTTAAACTAGACCATTCTTTTTACGTAATTAATGGACCATTAGCAATTACATCCCAAACATTCCTATCAATAGATTCAATAAAGATCTTCATCCTAATCTTCCAAAATGGATAATTTGTTCCACAAAACAGTGGAGGTCTATTAATAGAAGCTCCCTCAGAAAAAGGTAAATTGTTTTCAGCCATTAAAAATTTCGACCGAAAGCCTTGAGTATTTTTCAAGACCCTTGCTCTTGATACCAATTGTTAGAAAAATAGGCTGAGATCAAGAGGGGGGGGTGAATTGATCTTTGAAAGATTTTCGCAATTTACAGATTATCTATTTCAAAGATTAAGGTTTCGACCAGTTCTTGATTCACACACAGACAAGCAATCAAAATAAAAACGAGTGATGTAAATAAAAGAGAGAAAGGTTTAGAAAGATACAACCAAGATTTATACTGGTTCACCAAATCCCAGGGCTACGTCCAGTTTCCAGCCAAATTCTAGCTGGGTTCCAATAGATTGAACTTTTTACAGATTACAACTTTAATCTCACACTCAATCTACCACAAGAACCAAAATTACAGTTCCTGCACCTAAACCTTCACCAAGAACCAAATTCCAGTTCTTGACCAACCCTGCAGCCAAATTCCAGCTACAGAAACCAGTGCCCACAATTCCAGGCACCCACAATACAGTAAAGAAAGTAAAGAAACAAATAGAAGAAACTTAGAACGCTGAAACCATATTTATGCAACTCTGCAGTATGAGTTTCTTCTCCAAAAGAATGCAATTTTGCCTCAAGAAAGAACTTTCAATGAACTTCACAAAACTAGCGCAATTCTCTCTTGAAAGTAGCACTTATGATTGCTTGATTGATTGCTAAAAGATGATATTTAAAAAGTTCAAGCAACTTTGTTTATATAGAAGATTTTCAAAACTGCTGGTTTATTTAATCTTTTAAAATAATCTTTTAATCTGTTAAAAGTCTTGTTTTAATTTGTTAAAACTTCTTTTAATCTGTTAAAATGTTCTTGATTATTTTCCAGATGTGTTTTAACTGATACGGCAACGTTTATATCAATTAAAACTCTTTGTAAAAAATCTTCTAAACTGTTTTAATCGATTGTTTCGTCTTTCAATCGATTAAAATACTGCAAAACATTCTTATAAACTTTTCTAAGTGATTTTAACTGATAACAATCTGTTTTAATCGATTAAAACACTTTGAAAAACATTCACTTAGTTATTTTAATCAATTGAAACGCATTTTAATCGATTATAATTCTGCCAAAAGATTTCATAAAACTTTCTAAGTTATTTTAACTGATAGCAAGCTTGTTTTAATCAATTAAAACATTCTGGAAAAACCTCTTAGTTGTTTTAATCGATTATTTCGCATTTGTATCGATTAAAATGCTGACAAAACAACTTTCAAAACACTTCAAGTTATTTCAATCGATTATTTCGAGTTTGTATCGATTAAAATTCCGCGGAACACTTTTCAAAATATTCTAAGTCATTTTAATCGATTATATCAATTCTATATCGGTTAAAATATCTGCGGAAGGTTTTCAAAAATCCTTCTAATGAAAAAAATCGATTATTTCGAAAACATATCAGTTAAAAACCTGTTACAAAAGTGTTAAGAACATTTTAGTTGATAAAGCTTATATACTATTAGTTAAAATAGTTGATTAAAAACCTTTTAACAAAATACTTTGTTTTTAATCGTTTAAATATTTTTTAGAGGCAATTGCATAATCTTTTAAATGAAGAAACCTCATGCAGCAGAGAGATAAAAATGATTATACCTAAGTAGAGATGCAGACTCACTAATCCCACTACTCTTTTATCTAAGTGACCTTTGACTACACAATGTAGCCTTTGAATTCATTTTTTACTTCATCAAATCAGCAAGATCTTTGCCAAAGTAATTCAATAAGATCTTCATCACTTTCAAGATGGCCATCTCGCCAAACGAGACGGCGGTCTCGCCCTTTGCCGATGGCGAGACGACTGTCTCGCCAAACGAGATGGCGATCTCGACCTTCTAGGTTGAATTCCTTATTTTTTTCTGTACAAAAAACATTCCTACTCTAATATGGGGCTTATTAGTCTATCCTAGGGACCTTTTAGGCCGAATTGGAGGTTTTCTGCTCTTTATTTTGAGGTCGGGGAAGATTTGGGGTCTACAGCTGCCCCCCCTTCACCTGACTACACTAGTGCAAAAAGGGCTTTTACGTCAGGTATTTAGGGCTTTTTACGTCGTATTTAAGACTAACGTTAAAATGGGAGACGTAAATTTACGTCAGACCCTTTAGCCCGACGTAAATTTACGTCAGTTATCAAGACCCGACATAATTTTACGTTGCATATACCACTAAACAGACATAAAAACTTTCGAAAAAAAAAACAGCAAATTTACGTCGCATATTGGTATATGCGACATAAATTTGCTATTTTTTTTTAAATTGGGTTGATTATGTTTTACAACTAAAACCTGCAAATATATATTACAACCAGACAGTCTAGAGGTTCAATTTTCTTTAGCTAGTAAATTAAAAATATAATATTATATAATTCAAACTACATAATAAAACAATATAATACAAACATACAAACTAAAAAATCTATTACAAACTAAAATTTAATACAAACTAAGCTACCTAAACTACATAATACACACAATATAATATGAACAAGAACTTAAAAAATTATGTACTAGAATTGTTGAACAAAAAATTTTGCCCATTGTTCTCTAATTTGTGTAATATCATATTCTGGTAATGGAGATGAATCTTGAAATACCTGAAACATTAATTTGACTATTGTAAACATGCAACATGAATAAAGTTAAATAAACTTAACTAATGTTAAAAGCAATTACCTCCGTCCAAGAATCAATTATACCCGCACAAACTATGGCTCTCATCCAATACATAACATAGTAACCACATTCAAATGAGTCTGTTTGCTTATTACACTAAAATGATGAAAAAAACATAATGTTATTTTCAAAATTTACATACAAACAATAATTATGGTATTCACTTATATAAATAAGTTTCTAACCTTAGGATAAATGAACTGCAAAGTCTTTGTTCTAGGTTTTCTACTTAGAACATTAGTTCCAGACATGATTCTAAGTGAAAAAAAGTCATATATTATTCAATATGTATTTACAATTTAAAAACATAATTAATGAATAAAAGATAAAGTTACCCTTGTAATAAGCTTTTCATTTCTTGACTCGGTTTCCGATGTAATGAACAAAACCACACCACAGTGTAATCCCGGGGCATGATTACAATTAACTGCCAATGGGACCTACATTGTATGACATAAAAATTAGTTACAAAAATATAAATTAAAATACTAACCCTTCAATGTATGGAGCCAAATATATGTCTTTTTGAGTCACTCATCCATGTTTGCATATATTGTTGGATTCCAACCTTTGTATTTCCAGATTTTTGGATGGATTGAGGCTCAATTAATTCGTATACTTTGGATTTTTCTTGTTCCACACTTAATTTGTCAATGTACCTAAAACAATTAATTATAAGTTGAATATAATTATTATAATCTTAGAAACATAAATGAGAATGACTTACATTGCCCACAATTGTATGATGGAAATGTTTAACATGCAATTTCCCCAAGCAATTTCTAAAGCATCGGGCAAGGAAATGTATAATGGAACACTAGAATTGTCAATTCCAAACACTCTAACATCCCATTATATCTAACACAGTCTCTTCCTCAATCGTGGTAATATGGTGAACAACATAGAGATGGGATCATCATCACATTCTTTCAGATACTCATCAATAATAGGTTGTTTTTTATGCTTAGCATGACGCAAGTCCTCCTAAACAAATGTTAACAATTAATTAAACATTTATATAATTATAATACTAGAAAAGAGAAAATAGACAATATATATATATATATTACCTTGGTCTGTGCTGATAGTGGCATAACCAAACGTCTTGGCCAAGCCAAGAATGTCCCGCTTGCCTGCCCCACTAATTGAATCTCTTCATTAGGAAAAGACACTGGAGCATTAGCATCATGAACTTCATCAACTACTACTCGTGTCCAATCTGCCTGTAGAGGGACACCATGGATGGTTAAGCCACCCTAAAAAACTCGACCAATAGCCACTAGACGCGGGGGGTCATCTTTAACATATAACTCACACTGGTGTGATGCATCAGTCTGAGTATATTCTCCTGAAGGATCAACAGCAGTAGCAACACAACTCCCTTTAGTGCTGACTCGAACAACATCATGTTCAATTATTTGAGGTGTTCCTTGAGTCTGTTGCTGAGAGCGGGCGAGAGATTCAATTTTCTCATCAAACTCTTGTTGCAAGGACTACCTTATTTGATTTAACTTTTCTTCAAACTGCATCTCCATTTTATGCAAGGCCTCCTAGCTGCAAGAGTCAATAGTGGTCCTTCGTGATGTTGGACCAAAGTAATCACGAAGGCCCTAGGATCCACCAGCACCACGCACACGTCCTGAGTAATCTAGTTTTCCTATGGCTGTTGCCAATATATCTTGTCGACCATGAGGAATAAATGATCCTTGGGTGGTCTGCTTAACTAAATCATCCTACAACACATTAACAATAATTAAGTCATACACTAACTTTCACATTAGAATAAATTCAAATTGACATTATAACTTACGATTTTCTGAGCAATGATTCGTGCAGACTCAGAAGTCATTTGTCCATCAGATTTTGTCCGGGCTGCCTTCCACATCTCATAGCGAGGGGTGGAGATGCAAGGTCGATAGTCTCAACTCCTGCCGACTCTTCTCCGGCTTTCATGAGACGTTGCTCCAATAATGCATACCCTCCTCGTGACAATACATGGGGTGCATCATTCAACCTCTCGACGTTGTTGGGTAACATGTCTTTTATCCCGCCAAGAGGGGTCCATTCGGTCGGCACAAAACCGTAACCAATCCTCCTCACTAATTTGATACTTTAGACAGGGAGATTCATCTTGAAACTTTCCAAATACATACTCCCGTGTAAAGAAAGTCTTAAAGTCCCTCCATCTAATGGGAATGGAGGATAAAATCTTCTTCCTCATCACCTCAGTGTTAGGAACATCAAAATTTTGCTGTGAAATGACCAATAAATGTTAAATTCAATTAACAATGATATATAAAGTATTCAACAAATATAGAAATACCTGAACATCCTACCACATGAGGTTCTTCTCGGTTTCCTCTACATCATCCCAAGATGGAGTAGTAATCGGAACATGGTGTCGAGCTAGTAGTCCCAAATAGCTCGTAAACTTAGCAGCATTTGGGCCAGATGCCTTACCCGAACGTGGATCAACTTCAACTTGAGTTTTCTCTCTAGCTACCCTCATTGCTGTCAACCCCTTTAACCGAGTGACAGATCTACCTTTGCCTCCACTTCCGCTCCTGCCACTGCCACTACCACTACCAGTACCAAATGTGGAATCCGACATATCCTGAAAAAAAAATCAATATGAAGTCAACATACTTTATAAGTTTGAATAAAAAGAACTAGAAAATGTGAAGATAAACACCTATTATGTTGGTATATTTTCCCATATCCCTTCATCATGATCACTTCGAATTGCATGTATGTCATCAACTTCATTGTCAACTATGTCTGAAGCACTTGGTGGATTTGATGAAGACATAGATATAACTTAGGTTGTGGGTGTGTAGATGATTAGGGTTTTAAGTTTAAGCACTTAATCTCTTGATAGGCCATTATATTTTGTGATAAGCACCTTAAAATGATGCATCTCATTGAAAATCATTTTTCTGCATGAAAAACTTACGTTTAAGTATTAAAAGAATTAACTAAGTTTTTTTCAATCTGTTGAAAAGGATTTTCAATCTGTTAAAATCACTTAACATAATAAATGGTCATACATAATTGAAAATTCAATTGATTGATTCGCGGAATCAACAAATTAAAATAACTCAATGAATTTTCAATATCAAGTTTCGCATTTTCAATCTGTTGAAATGATTTTAAATCTGTTGAAACAGAAAGATCTTTTTCGAGTCTAAGAGTTTTTAGAAAATCAATCTGTTGAAATATTTTTCAATCTGTTGAAACGAGAGAGACTATTTTTCTTAAACTAAGTATTTGCAGGAATTTAATCTGTTGAAATGATTTTCAATCGATTGAAACAGAGTGCTTGTCATTTTTCATTAAGTTGTTTTAATCCATTAAAACTCGAATCAATCGATTAAATGGAACCTTAAATGAAATCAATCGATTGAATCGATGTCTTAATCGATTAAAAGGAACTTTAAATGAAATCAATCGATTGAATCGATCTTTTAATCGATTGAAATAATACTCTAATCGATCATAGTTTTGTTCTAATCGATCATAACTCATTCTGATCGATCATAGTTTTATTCTGATCGATCATAACTCGGTCTAATCAATCATTCTTCTGTTTTAATCGATCAGATTCTCTTCTAAACCTGTTTCATCGCTAACCAACTTATCTTTTGACTCTCTAAAACAGTTTTTAACAGATGAAACGTTCGCTTTTTCTGATTTACTCTATATATACTGATTTGATCTATCTTTTGAATATACAATACAACACACTACTTGAGAAAACTTGTGAAATCAATCTGTGAAACTTTCATACGTGACTTTCTCTCGCATTCAAGAATCTTTTTCATATCATAAGGTCTCTGTGATCAGAATTGTGGTCATTCAAAGAGAGAAAGTGCTTGATAGAATTGGTTCCGGACAATTAGAAACTTCAAGTCCAGGTTTATTCTTTTCATATTCTTTTGTAAAGTTTGATTGTGCAGGTTGGATTGTAATCTGCACTTGGTACGATGAATTGGATTTGGTTACTTGGGTGGTTTTCAAGATTCTGTCTTGTGGGTTTTGCAAGATAGTTCTTGGGGTAGATTGGTGAGTATCTACTTGGTTGTAATTTTTACTTGGTATTAGTGAAACTTGACTGGTTGGTCAAGAACTGGATGTAGCTCCGGATTAGAGTGAACCAAGTATAAACTTGTGTGTTAATATTCTTCTTTCATCTCTTTTAATTTTCGTCTTTAATTGTACTTGTGTTTAAATCAAATTACCTTTGCAAAGATTGAATAAAGATAACTCATTCTTCCAAAAGAAAGTAAGATTTGCGAAAAAGTTTTAAAGTTCAATTCACCCCCCTCTTGAACTCAACCATTAATTCTTTCAATTGGTATCGAAGTCTGGTTCTTGTAAGTTACTCAAGGAATCGGTCCAATGGCTGAGGGAAAGATGAATTTTTTAGAAGGAGCCTCCATAAATAGGCCTCCACTTTTTTCTGGTGTGAATTATTCTTTTCGGAAGGTTAGAATGAAAATCTTTATTGAATCTCTTGATAGAGGCATTTGGGAAACAATTGTTAATGGTCCTTATAAACCAACTCATACCTGTAGATGGTAAAGTAGTCGAAAAAGATTGGGCTGAATTAACTGATGTAGAAAATAGGAAAGTCCAATATGATTATACTTGCAAAAAATATTATTACCTCTGCTTTAAATCTTGATGAGTTTTTCAGGGTGTCTCGAGTGTGCCTCGCCAAAGAGATGTGGGAAATTTTAGAGGTTACACATGAAGGAACGTTTGATGTGAAAAGGGCAAGAAAGCATGAGTTAATCGGGGACTATGAGTTGTTTAAAATGCAGCAAGGAGAAACAATTGCGGATGTGCGAGAAAAGGTTCACGCACATAGTTAATCATCTAATCGGGTTAGGAAAGACTTTTGACAAAGAAGAGTTGAACATCAAAATTTTAAAGTGTTTGGACAGAACATGGCAACCGAAGGTGACAAGCAATATCGAGGATCAAGAGACTTGATCGAAATGACTACCGCTTCACTTTTTGGTAAGTTGAGGGAACATGAGTTGGAAATCAATCGGTTCAAAGAACAAGAGAATGCAGAAAAGAAAACTAGAAATATTGTTCTCAAGACAATTGAAGAAAACAGTGGATCTGAAGAAGATGAATCGGAGAACCTGACTTTATTGGTTAAGAAATTTGGAAAATTTCTTAGAAGAAAGAACAGAATTGGCCAAGTAAAAAGGTACAATGATAAAAAGACTGAATCTGTTCAAAATAATATTACTTGTTATTCTTGTGGTAAACGGGGTCACATAAAGAGTGATTGTCCGGAAAAGACCAAGAATCGGAACAAGAAAGAATCAAGATACAAAGGGAAAAAGGCTTATATAGCCTGACAAGACAATGATTCATCTTCCAGCTCTACGAATCCGAAAGTGAGGAGGTGAACACTGTGCTTGATGGTCAGTTGTGAATCCTCTTCATCACATGTAAGTTCAACTCTTACAGAGAATGAAATGAATTACGAGCACATTACTAAATGCTTTCAATGAAATGCATAGTGAAGCCAGAAATTTATCTCATACAAATAATCGGTTAAAAGGATTAAATAAGCTGGTTAGAAAATAGAGTTAAAGTTCGGAAAATGAACTATTAGAAAGCAAAACAGATTTAGAACATCTAGATATAATCTATGCATCTGCTGATAATGTTGCTAATAAGAAGTGTGAAAAGTGTATTATTCTGCAAGATAAGGTTGATTACTTGATTAAAACTTTGTCTAAATTTACTCAAGGCAAAGAGAATTTAGATGCACTTCTTGGGTCTCAAAACTGTGTGTTTGAACATAGTGGAATTGGATACAAACCTAAGAATGGGGTAAAAACAAAAAAATACTTAAACTTCCTTTCATACAGAAAAACAACAGCATTCCCCTTCTCATCTTGTCATTACTGCATGAAGAAAGGACATACTATAAAATTCTGTCATGCTAGAAAATATTTTGTGCCGCAAGGTAGGAAGAAATGGGTTCCAAAAATTAATTCATTTCAAATAACCTAATTGGACCCAGTAATCATAAAGGGTACCAGAAAAATACTTAACTTGTTTTGCAGGAACATAGTCTGGGAATCCCTTGAAGTTCAGAGCTACGAATCAGGTTCTGTTTGTCTAAACTGATTGTTTTAATTGATATAAACCAGTATTAATCGATTAAAATAACTTACAGAAGATATTAGTAAATCTGTCCGTACAGTTTTAATCGATTGAAATGCGAATCAATCGATTAAAATGTTCTCATGATTTGAGTTTTAGCTGTTTTAATCGATTAGAATGAATTTATATCAACTAAAATCACTAAGGTATCAAATTTAATCGACTCATTTTCGTTTTAATCGATTTAAATTCTGGTATCATCTTCTAGATCTCTTCCAATACGAAACAATCGATTCTTTCAAGTATTATTCGATCATTTTACTATTGCATTTTCAAAACGAATATTAAAGACCAAATTAGTAAAATAATTTGTTTAATCGGTTTGTTCCTGAAAATCATTTTCAAAACATCCAAATGAAATTCGGCCATGCATATAGAGTTTACAATTTAAGATTGAAATCAGTTAAAGAATCAATACATGTTGTGTTTAATGAGTCTCCTCGAGTGGTGCGAGAATAGAACAACGAGTGCTACGAGATGAAGAAGAATTAACTGATAATTCTTATCAGTTGAAACATGTCAGAAACACAGATCAGTGTACTGTTGAAGAAGATGATCCATCAGTGGATCCTGCAAAAGCTGATCCACCAACAATTACTGAAGAACAGGAAGAAGATGTTCTGGAAGAGCTTCCTAAAGAGTGGATTGTCCCAAGAGATCTCTCTCTAGACAATGTCATCGGGCAAATTAATAAGGGAGTATCTACTAGACATTCTCTTAACCAATTCTGTAATCATATGGCATTCATTTCACAAACAGAGCCTAAGTCAATTAAAGAAGCATTAAATGATGAATACTGGGTTAGTGCCATGCATGATGAACTTAATCAATTTGAAAGAAATAAAGTATGGGAATTAGTTCCTAGAATTAAAGATATCAATGTAATTGGTACTAAGTGGGTATTCAAAAACAAGCTAGATGAACACGACATTATTACTAGAAATAAAGCTAGATTGGTAGCCAAAGGGTATAACCAACAAGAGGGTATTGATTTTGATGAAACCTTTGCACCTGTAGCTAGACTTGAAGCTGTTAGATTGTTATTAGCTTATGCCTGTTTAAGTGGTTTCAGATTACTACAGATGGATGTAAAGAGTGCCTTTCTGAATGGACTCATCAATGAAGAAGTATATGTTTCTCAACCTCCTGGATTTGAAGATCACAAGCATCCTGACCATGTCTACAAATTGAAAAAGGCTCTTTATGGTTTAAAGCAAGCACCTAGACAATGGTATGAGAGGTTAAGTAACTTCCTAATTGATCAAGGGTACAAGTGAGGTGAGGTTGATAAAACTCTATTCATTAAGAAATCTGGAACTGACATTATTCTGGTGCAGGTGTATGTGGATGATATCATTTTCGGTTCCACTAATAATGCTATGTGTAATAAGTTTGTAAAAGAAATGCAAAGTGAATTTGAAATGTCTACGATGGGAGAATTGAATTTCTTCCTTGGTCTCCAAGTTAAACAATTAAGAAATGGCATTTTTCTTAGTCAATCTAAATACTGCAATGAATTGTTAAAGAAATTTGATATGCAAAACTGCAAGGTGTCTTCTACACCCATGTCTACTAACTGTTGTCTAGACTTAGATGAAAAAGGAAAACCTGTTGATCAAACTAAATATAGAGGTTTGATTGGTTCACTATTGTATCTAACTGCTAGTAGACCCGACATTATGTTTAGTGTGTGTCTTTGTGCAAGATTTCGAGGCAAATCCAAAGGAATCTCATCTTACCATCGCCAAAAGGATTACGAAATACCTCAAGGGAACAGTTAATGTTGGACTATGGTATCCCGAGGGTGCATCCCTTAAACTTGTTGGATTTTCCGATTCTGACTTTGCGGGATGTAGATTGGACGAGAAAAAGTACGTCTGGTACTTGTCATCTACTAGGGAGCGAGTCTTATATCGTGGCACGACAAAAAGCAAGCGTGTGTTGCTCATCAACTGCAGAAGCTGAATACATTGCAGCTGGGAGCTGTTGTGCTCAAAGCATTTATCTCAAGCAACAACTAACAAATTATGGAGTAACTCTAAACAAGGTACCTCTGGTTTGTGACAATACTAGTGCAATAAACTTAACTAAGAATCCTATTCAACACTCTAGAACTAAGCATATTGAAATTAGACATCACTTTATTAGAGAACACGTATCTAGGGGTGACTTGTGAGATTTTATTCGTTGAATCGAAAAACAGTTAGCTGATTTATTCACTAAACCACTTCCTAGAGATAGACTTAATATGCTTAGGACTGAATTAGGAATTCTAGATATATCTAGTATTGCATAACTAATTCGTTACGATGATTGTATGCTTTTTAACGGTCGATAACAAGTTCAATCGATTAATAATTGCATGAATAACTTGATATTATTTGTTTCAATCGATTGAAATTGTGAAATAATCTGTTGATTTTCTGATTCTTACTCACTGATATTGATGTGTTAGTAGTTCAATCGATTAAATAAGTTTTTAATCGATTTATTTCATTAATCTTGTTGCTCTACACATTTTCTTCTATAAATCAATCGATTAAATCTTCGATTCAATCGATTGAATTCACTAATGGTACTCGAATAATTTTCTTTTACAAAATAATCGATTTAATTTTTGATTCAATCGGTGTATTTCACTTATAAGTATCTACGATTACAAAATTAGTTGGTTTCACGAAATATCAATTGATTATTTTTCTTCTAGGGCTAGTTGTATGTACTTTGTCTCTAACCGATTTCGCAGAGTAAGCTGAAAGCATTTACAACAAGATAAACTTCAACTACTCTCTTAAATATCAAATATATCCAATAAAAGTTGAATGACTCGATTGGATATCGGATGTGTGGGTAATTAAAGTGTACAGTAGCAATTCTCTCTCCTCTTTATCATCACTCTGCACGAAACAATAAATCGGTAAAGACAAAAATTTTTTTAAGCCGATAAAGATTGTGTATTCTCATTCCTATAGTATTATTTTCTTCTTTGAGCTTCTCTTTTCTCGGTTCTTCTCGTTCTGTTCATTCCAAAAATCAAATATGTTCAAGCGCACAAAGTCCGGTAGGAAGAAGTCCAGCAGAGGCGAGTCCTCTACGGCAAGGCAAGAACGGAATGTTGGAGGAAGGATTGAAACTTGGTTCAATGGGGACCAAGAGAAAATGGATTTGTTTATCCATGAATTAAGCAGGAAGCAAGTCAACATTCCAAAAATGTTAAAGTTCTCTTGGTTTGATGCCGAAGGATTCGGAGGCATTCGGAAGTTACTTGCAACATCAAAAGCTTCGATCGTTTCTTGAGTTGAATGGTAGAATTTACCTCGACTTAATTAAAGTTTTCTTCACAAATTTATCCTTTGAAGGTTCCACTTTGTCAACCCAAGTTAAAGGAGTAGACATTGAGATAACACCTAATGTCCGGAAGGAAGTTGCTTGGAATAAAAGATGTAGGTGTGAAAGTCACCAAAGGGTGTACTTCGGATGTTGAAGAATTTAATAAAGTTCAGTATTTCCGCTCTTGCTCGAAGAATAGGCATGATTACGTAAGTTCATTCAACACTGGAAAGTTGAAACTGGAAGAAAGGATTCTCGCTTTCATCGTTTCTTGGCGGCTTACACCCGGGGGAGCAATCATGCGGTGCTAAATGAAGGAGATTTAGTTACGATGTACTGCATTCATCACGGAATACGTGTGAACTGGGTCTTTGTCATCAAGGATCACATGATCAAAGCCAAGAGACTTAGTGACTTCAGGTATCCCTATGCTATTCTGATTTCTAAATTTTTAACACATTTTGGTGTTGATGTTGAAGGAGAACTTGTTGAAACCTTCCGACCAACAAATGAAATAAACAATTTCGTTCTTCACAAAATGGGATTTATTAAAGTTGATGGTGAATGGATCTCGAAAGAAGATCTTGGGAGAAGTGAAGAAAGTGAAGAAGAAGAGCAAGAGGAAGGAATCAACACCGATAATATTCCCGGAACTTCGCAGACACGTTCGTCCGATCCAATGGAAGAAGTGAACCCAATGGAGATGATTCCATACAATCCACAGCCTGACCGTGGCACTCCTCTGTCTCAGTTCGAAAGAACAATGTTACATCAAATGAGCGAACTGCAAACTGACCAAAGGAGGCATATGGAGATGACTGCTGCTCTGAGGGCTCGGCAACATTATTTGGATGAAAATTTCATTGCAAGGTTCCAGCATATTGATAATCAACTAGAAGATATTTACAACAGGATTGTGGAACTGCAATTCAATCAAGGTCCCGGGGACGAATGAAGATTTTCTATGTTTCTGTTATTCTGTTTTCTTTTCATTTTTTTTTATGTTCTGGTTTTTATTTGGGGTTCCCACGTGGACCCATTGGACTATAACTACAACAATCTATTTGATGCAGTCAAATAGGGGGAGAAGTATTTTGCTTAAAGCTGTCACTACACACACACCACAAAATATATGTCTACTGGTCCGGTATTTTTGTTTTGCAGGTGCAGTGGTTATTTGTCTCCATCAAATAGGGGGAGATTGAAGCACTTGGTGGATTTGATGAAGACATAGATATAACTTAGGTTGTGGGTGTGTAGATGATTAGGGTTTTAAGTTTAAGCACTTAATCTCTTGATAGGCCATTATATTTTGTGATAAGCACCTTAAAATGATGCATCTCATTGAAAATCATTTTTACGCATGAAAAACTTACGTTTAAGTATTAAAAGAATTAACTAAGTTTTTTTCAATGCTGTTGAAAAGGATTTTCAATCTGTTAAAATCACTTAACATAATAAATGGTCATACATAATCGAAAATTCAATTGATTGATTCGCGGAATCAACAAATTAAAATAACTCAATGAATTTTCAATATCAAGTTTCGCATTTTCAATCTGTTGAAATGATTTTAAATCTGTTGAAACAGAAAGATCTTTTCGATCTAAGAGTTTTTAGAAAATCAATCTGTTGAAATATTTTTCAATCTGTTGAAACAGAGAGACTATTTTTCTTAAACTAAGTATTTGCAGGAATTTAATCTGTTGAAATGATTTTCAATCGATTGAAACGAAGTCTTGTCATTTTTCATTAAGTTGTTTTAATCCATTAAAACTCGAATCAATCGATTAAATGGAACCTTAAATGAAATCAATCGATTGAATCGATGTCTTAATCGATTAAAAGGAACTTTAAATGAAATCAATCGATTGAATCGATCTTTTAATCGATTGAAATAATACTCTAATCGATCATAGTTTTGTTCTAATCGATCATAACTCATTCGATCGATCATAGTTTTATTCTGATCGATCATAACTCGGTCTAATCAATCATTCTTCTGTTTTAATCGATCAGATTCTCTTCTAAACCTGTTTTCTTGCTAACCAACTTATCTTTTGACTCTCTAAAACAGTTTTTAACAGATGAAACGTTCTGTTTTTCGATTTACTCTATATATACAGATTTGATCTATCTTTTGAATATACAATACAACACACTACTTGAGAAAACTTGTGAAATCAATCTGTGAAACTTTCATACGTGACTTTCTCGCATTCAAGAATCTTTTTCATATCATAAGGTCTTGTGATCAGAATTGTGGTCATTCAAAGAGAGAAAGTGCTTGATAGAATTGGTTCTGGACAATTAGAAACTTCAAGTCCAGGTTTATTCTTTTCATATTCTTTTGTAAAGTTTGATTGTGCAGGTTGGATTGTAATCTGCACTTGGTACGATGACTTGGATTTGGTTACTTGGGTGGTTTTCAAGATTCTGTCTTGTGGGTTTTGCAAGATAGTTCTTGGGGTAGATTGGTGAGTATCTACTTGGTTGTAATTTTTACTTGGTATTAGTGAAACTTGACTGGTTGGTCAAGAACTGGATGTAGCTCTGGATTAGAGTGAACCAGTATAAACTTGTGTGTTAATATTCTTCTTTCATCTCTTTTAATTTCTGTCTTTAATTGTACTGTGTTTAAATCAAATTACCTTTGCAAAGATTGAATAAAGATAACTCATTCTTCCAAAAGAAAGTAAGATTTGCGAAAAAGTTTTAAAGTTCAATTCACCCCCCCTCTTGAACTCAACCATTAATTCTTTCAATGTCATCAAATGGTCTACTTGAAAATGAAGGTGTTTCATGTATATCTAGAGACTCATCTTCATGAATTCTGTGCATGCTTCTTCCTTTAAGGACAATTGACCATCTCTCATTACATGGATCCTTGACATAAAATATTTGTCTTGCTTGATATGCCAAAATAAAAGGTTCATCCTTATACCCAATGTAGACCCTAAATCTTGCCCGACCTCAGAATAAAGTCAGAAAGCATCCTATTTGAAGACGGCCGAAGCTTAACAAGTCATTAGGAGAGACTATTAGGCTCCCGTACCAAGATAGGAAGGTTTTTTGGCCCGAAAATAAAGTTTCTCGCCCTGAAGGGACGAGACCGCCGTCTGGAAGGACCAGACCGCCGTCTCGTCTCAACGCCAGGACGAGACCGCCGTCTCGATTTTCCAGACGGCGGTCTCGATTCTTGCAAAGTCGAGACGACGATCTGGGTTTTCCAGACGGCGGTCTCGACCCCCTGCATGGTCGAGACGGCGGTCTAGATTTTCCAGACGGCGGTCTCGACCTTGTCAGACGAGAACGGCGATCTCGACCTATCAAGCGCGAAAAACTATATATAGGGGTCCTCCCCCCCTCATTTCCACACACAGAATCAGCATAACTCTCCCTTCTCTCTAGAATTTCTCTCTCTAAGAAACCCTCTGAGGCATTTCCGGAGTTTCTGAGTGTCTTTAGGCATAAACTGAGCGCTCTAAATTTTCTTTAGAATCCCTCCGAGGCATTTCCGGAGTTTCTGAGAGTTGTAGAGTGAAGGGTTGCCAAAACGCACCCTCTCTTTAAAGAAATATAAAAGCTTGCTTTGGAGGTGCATATTCTCCCTCTCTATTTATTTTACCGCCATTTAAATTACGCAATAGAAGCTAGGGCCATGTAGTCATAAATTTAAATACCGCATAATAAAAGGGTAAAAGCGCTATTTTCCAGTTTAATTATTTATTCAAATTAGTCAGCCTATCATAGGGAACCCGAAAGGGGCGTCGTAAAGGAACTAACACTTCCTTTACACGTAACTAACTCCCTTACCCAACTCTGGTTCTAATGACCAAAGTTGGTTTTCGAAAACCAATGCCTTTTTAAACCCCTTTTCCGATGTTTATGGTAAAAATATCGGTGGCGACTCCATAGAACCCAACTAAATAAATCTCTGGGTTAGCCCGGTTATCGGACAACTCAGGGATACTTTTGAAAACCTCGCCCCTAGGTTAGCCCGGTTATCGGACAACCTAAAGGCGTTGTAACCACCAATAAAAAACGCGAAAATCGAAGAAGAAGAGTCGAAAAAACATCGCGTCGCTCCGACCGTGCCCCCGTTTTCGGGGAGGCGGCGACACCCAACTTTACTCAAATCAACCAAAGTAAATCCTAGGTCATCTGTTCGCACACCCGTATTCCCTTCAACCCATTTACACTTGAAGACAGGCACCCTAAAAGTAACATAATCAATTTCCCATATCTCTTGTATGACCCCAAAATAACTCATAGAAGTTGTGATAGGATTTTTGTCTTTAGAACTAGAAAAATGCATAGATTCAGCTTGAATTGTGACCCCACTATTTTGTACTCTACCTTTATCATCTTCTATTTTTGAGTAGAAACAATAATTATTAATGTCATACCCACCAAATGTAATGACATCACTATTAGGCCCACGAGCAAGTCTCAAAAGTGTTTCTGAAGCATTAATCTCAACATATACCCTTTTTTTAAACCAAGAAAGGAAACTTTTGTTATGTTCATTCAATACCCATTTTTCATTCATTCGTGGATGTGTTGCCTTTATTTCAGTTATGTGTTGTGATATGTAAGGGATTACTTCATCAGTGTTGTTCAATATGTATAAATGTGCTTGGTCAACTTCTTTCTGACTAACATTTTTAATCTTTAAATTTCGAGTACCCTTACCTTCACATCTTCCATCATGTCTCATCTTAAGAATACCTATTTAACTGGCACACTATTACAATTGCTTCATTTTCTAATTCATCTAACTTTTTTGGATCAATTACCTTTTTACAAATGGCGTTGAAAAACAAACATAACCGAGTAATAGCAATTCTAACAGAAGTTGGTAAGATGTTTCGAATAGCCACTGGTAAAAGTTGTTGCATCAACACATGACAATCATGAGACTTTAAACCAACTAATTTCAACTCTTGCATAGACACAAGACTCTTAACATTTGAGGAGTATCCTTGTGGCACTTTGACCTCACGTAAACACTCACAAAAGCTTCTCTTTTCTTTCTTTGATAGAGTATGACAAGCTGGAGGTAAGTAAGTGCGTTTTCCAACTGATTGTGGATGTAATTCAGAACGTATACCCATGTCCGCCAAATCTTGTCTTGCTTTTATTCCATCTTTTGTCTTTCCTTTTATGTTAAGCAATGTCCCAATTATACTATCACAAACATTTTTTTCAACATGCATCACATCTATACAGTGTCTAACTTCCAACTTACACCAATAAGGAAGATTGAAGAATATAGACTGTTTCTTCCAAATGTTTTTCTCATTGGATTTCTTTTGGGTCTTTCCAAACACAATATTAATATTTTTCACTTGCTCATATACTTGTTCACCATTGCGTGGTACTGATGCAACTGCATTCTCCTCACATCCATTAAATGCTTTTTTCATTTTACGATATGAATGATTAGCAACTAGAAACTTTCTATGCCTATTGTACGCAGTTTTTTGTCCATGTTTCAATTGGATATAACTTATGTCTTCTTGACATAAAGGACACGCTAAATGACCTTTCACACTATAATCGCTCAAATTACCATATGCTGGAAAATCATTTATAGTACAAAATAATATTGCACGCAACCTAAAATTCACTTCGTGATATGAATCAAATACATCCACTCCTGTTTCCCACAACATCTTTAAATCATCAATTAAAGGACTAAGATATACATCTATGTCATTTCCTGGTTGTCGAGGTCCTGAAATCATCATAGATAACATCATATATTTTCTCTTCATGCATAACCAAGGAGGCAAATTGTAAATGATCAACAAAACTGGCCATGAACTATGTTTACTACTTAAATTTCCATAAGGATTCATCCCATCTGTAGCTAATCCAATTCTCAAGTTTCTTGGCTTTGCACCAAATTCTGGAAAGGTTTCATCAATCCTTTTCCATTGTGGAGAATCAGCTGGATGTTGAAGAAGATTGTCACATTTTCTACCATTTGCATGCCATGTCAAGTTTCTTGCATCTTCTTTTATGGAAAATAATCTTTTAAACCTAGGTATAATTGGCAAATACCATAACACCTTAGCAGGGGGACCATCTAGTTCTTCCTCACCACTACTTTCCTCAACTTTGTTTTTGAACCTCGACAAACCACATGTCGGACACATCTTTAATTTAGCAAAATCTTTTCTGTACAATATACAATCATTAGGACATGCATGTATCTTCTTGTACTCTAAACCCATTGGACATAATATTTTCTTTGCCTCATAGTTATGAATATGTAATGTATTATCTTCAGGAAGCATCTCCTTCAACAACTCTAATAATTCGGTGAAACTTTTATCAGTCCATCCATTTCTTGCTTTTAAAGTAAACAATTTTAAAGTTGCTGATAATCTTGTAAAACTACATCCTATGTACAATTGTTGTGCAAAATCAGATTTCAAAGAATCATATAGATGTGCTTTCATAAAATTTTCTTCACCAATATCACATATCATATCCTCTAGATTATCATCCATCCCTTCATCAAAATTGTCTGTAGTTGACACCGTTGGGATGTAGACCCCTAATTTTGCCCGGTCTCTCAATAAAGGCTAAAGGAGACTTCCTACAACAACCGCCTGGCATCTCAATAAAGGCCAAGAAGACTTCCTATATGAAGATAAAGCTTCAACGGGCATTTATAGGTATCAACCGACGTCCGAATAAAGAAAGGAAAGCTTCCCAGGGGTCCCAAAACACAAAGGCTGGCCAAAACAGGTCGAGACGGCCGTCCCAAGGTCGAGATGGCCATCCCAAGGTCGAGACGGCCGTCCCAACCTTCCCTGGCCAAGTGGGACGGCCGTCCCAAGTGGGACTGCTAGTCCCAGTTTTCAGGAGGTCCCAACCTTTGTAAAAGAGGCAGTTGGGACGACCGTCCCAACCCAGACGGCCGTCCCAACTCAGAGGGGCGTCTCAGAGGTTCAGGCAGCGAAAAACTATAAATAGGAGGCTCATTTGCCATGTTTCACACACCAGACAACTCCCAGTACTTGTCTATCCTCTTCCCTCTTTGAATGAACTCTCTGATTGCCTTGATAAGGTAACAATCAGTTAAGGAATCATATTCCAGCATTCGATTCTTCTGTAAAAGTTTAGTGGAGTCGATCTTGTATTCGGAGAGGAGAGTCTTTGTAGAGCGAACGATTGCCAAAACGCATCCTCACTATTAAGGATTCGCAATACAAAGCTTGCTACGGAGGTTCTGTTCAATTCTCTTCTCTTTTATCGCTTTATTTATTGCTTTCTGTATGCAATGTAAACTAAAATCATATAGATAGCCATTTTTAACATTATGCAATAAAATAGGGTAATCGCGTAATTTCTCATAATCTTTACTTAAATGAATTAATCCGTCATAGGGAACCCGAAAGGGGCGTTGTGGGGTGCTAACACCTTCCCCACACGTAACTAACTCCCTTACCTAACTCTGGTTATAATGGCCAAGTTTGGTTTTTAATAAAATCAACGCCTTTTTATCCTATTCCAATGTTTATGGTCAAAACATTGGTGGCGACTCCAAAAGAACCCCTTTTCGAAAACCTTGCTTTTATTAGAGGATAGTTCAGTTGTTGGGCACCTCGGAAGCAATGAACATAATTTTAACATAAAACACGAGTCTTAACCATCTTTTCGCGACCGCTCGCATAAACGTTCGAGATGTCCCTGGACGTCGGAACGGACGGCGGCGACAGATGGCGACTCCACTGGGGAAGCTAGAGAGTTGATCCCATTTAGTGACGGATAAATTCAAACTAAGTAAAGATTTGAAATAAGGACTACACAAGAATCCATCAAAGAAAATACGGAGTCAAAACCTCCATATCATCAGGGGGCAACGAAAAAGAAAGAAAAAGAAAAACTTTCATTCCCCAATAAGAGGCCACGAAAAAGGCGGAATAAAAATCTCCAAGTAGAGCATTTCAGAAAAGTCTACAAAAAGAGGAAAACAAGAAAATTTTCCCATCTTCATCCAGCTCAAATAAGAGCTTCACAAAAGTCGGAGCCAAGACTCCATCATAAAAAATCAAATCAAGGATTGGATCCCCAAGAAGTAAAGGAAAAATTCCCCAGGGATCACCAAAAAGAAAAGAGAAAAAAATATCTTTTCATCCAAAGAAAAAGCCAATGTGCATAAAAAGGCGTACATATGGAAAAGCCAAATCGCGAAAAAGAGATACATATCGCGAGAAAAAAGATAAAAACCCATTTCCCAGCGGAATAAGAGCATAGGCAAAGCCAGCTCAAACAACCAGCATCCAACAAGGAGTCAAAAACTCCATATCCCCCTAGGGGGCAAGTCAAAATAGATCTCTGGGAAAATAGTCAAATCCCCAGCAGATCACCAAAAAGAAAAATCCCCAGCAGGCCTACCAGCAAAAGGCAAACTACAAATTCATATCCTTAGGGAGTTAATCGCCTATAATACCCAATATGAATATCCCCAGTGAAAGGCAAAACCTTCACTCCCAAGAATGCATATGCCTACTCAGGACAAGCAAAGAGCCGATATCCCCAAGAAACAGGAAGTCAACCTATGCAAGAGGCAATACAAGCACAAAGCTTTCAAAAAAGCATCCACCTACTCAGAGGTATTATCAAGAATAAATATCCTCAAGTAGAACATCAGCCTATTCAGAGGCGAAAAACAACAAGTAAAAAGCCTTCACCACTATTGAAGCATCTGCCTAATCAAGAGGCACAACCAACAATCAACAAATCCCCAGTGGATTCTCGCCTAAATAAGAGGCAACCAACAAATAATCCCCGGCAAAGACCGGATGGCTAAACAGAAAAGCCAAAAACAAATCATCCCCAGCAAAGCCGGATGGCTAAACAAGAAAAGCCAAAAATAAAGAATCCCCGGTAAAACCGGATGACTAAAAAAGAAAAGTCAAGAAAGAAAATCAATCACTCCCCATGGAATAGGCGCATAATCAGAGACAATAAGCCGCCAACACATCTCCAAAAATCGGATGAGGGTTTGTACTCATCAAAAGATTGACTGCCAAAAAGAGAATCCTAAGAGCCTTGCAAAACGGGGCTCGTTAGAGAGTTTAGCAAACGCGAACCCAAACATAGTGGGGGAAAGTACCCACAAAAATCTAGCAAATACAGACTCGAACCGGGTGAGGGTTTGTACTCACAAGAGCCTTACAAAAGAAGGTTCGGATCAAATGAGGGTTCATTCTCATCAAACCAGATAGGGGTTGGTACTTATCAAAATTATTCATCATCCAAAGGATCGGCTACCTCACCGAACGAGCATCCTACAAACCGAAGGATCGGCTTCCTCACAAAAAGAGCATCCTGCACACCGAAGGATCGGCTACCTCACCGAAGGAGCATCCTGCAAATCAAAGGATCGACTACCTCACCGAAGGAGCATCCTACAAACCGAAGGATCGACTTCCTCACCAAAGGAGCATCCTGCACACCGAAGGATCGGCTACCTCACCGAAGGAGCATCCTACAAATCAAAGGATTGGCTACCTCACCGAAGGAGCATCCTACAAACTGAAGGATAAACTTCCTCACCAAAGGAGCATCCTGTAGACCGAAGGATCGGCTACCTCTCCGAAGGAGCATCCTACAAACCGAAGGATCGGCTTCCTCACCAAAGGAGCATCCTGTAGACCGAAGGATCGGCTACCTCTCCAAAGGATCATCCTGCAAACCGAAGAATCGGCTACCTCACCGAAGGAGCATCCTACAAACCGAAGGATCAACTTCCTCACCAAAGGAGCATCCTGTAGACCGAAGGATCGGCTACCTCTCCGAAGGAGCATCCTACAAACCGAAGGATCGGCTTCCTCACTAAAGGAGCATCCTGTAGACCGAAGGATCGACTACCTCTCTAAAGGATCATCCTGCAAACCGAAGGATCGCCTACCTCACCGAAGGAGCATCCTGCAAACCGAAGGATCGGCTACCTCACCGAAGGAGCATCCTGTAGACCGAAGGATCGGCTACCTCACCGAAGGAGCATCCTGCAGACTGAAGGATCGGCTACCTCTCCAAAGGAGCATCCTACAAACCAAAGGATCAACCACCTCATCGAACGAGCATCCTACAAATCGAAGGATCGGCTATCTCTCCGAAGGAGCATCCTAAGGCTTCACACTCGTCAGCTACGGGGTCAGCTACCGCATCGAAGGAGCATCCCAAAGCTACAAAATTCATACTCATCAACCACAGGATCAGCTACCGCATCGAAGGAGCATCCTGGAAGTTCACATTCATCATCCAGAGGATCAGCAACTTCAGCAAAGGAGCATTCGAAGGATAACCGGGCAAAAGGGTTAACTCCTTCCCCTACCAGCTAATCTTGTCGGCATATTAGGCCAACAAATTAGCTAGGCAGGTGAAGGGGGGGCAACTGTAGAACCCTAATTTTGCCCGGTCTCTCAATAAAGGCTAAAGGAGACTTCCTACAACAAGATAAAGCTCGCCTGGCATCTCAATAAAGGCCAAGAAGACTTCCTATATGAAGATAAAGCTTCAACGGGCATTTATAGGTATCAACCGACGTCCGAATAAAGAAAGGAAAGCTTCCCAGGGGTCCCAGAACACAAAGGCTGGCCAAAACAGGTCAAGACGGCAGTCCCAAGGTCGAGACAGCCGTCCCAAGGTCGAGACGGCCGTCCCAACCTTCCTTGGCCAAGTGGGACGGCCGTCCCAAGTGGGACTGCCAGTCCCAGTTTTCAGGAGGTCCCAGCCTTTGTAAAAGAGGCAGTTGGGATGGCCGTCCCAACCCAGACGGCCGTCCCAACTCAGAGGGGCGTCTCAGAGGTTCAGGCAGCGAAAAACTATAAATAGGAGGCTCATTTGCCATGTTTCACACACCAGACAACTCCAAGTACTTGTCTATCCTCTTCCCTCTTCGAATGAACTCTCTGATTGCCTTGATAAGGTAACAATCAGTTAAGGAATCATATTCCAGCATTCGATTCTTCTGTAAAAGTTTAGTCGAGTCGATCTTGTATTCGGAGAGGAGAGTCTTTGTAGAGCGAAGGATTGCCAAAACGCATCCTCACTATTAAGGATTCGCAATACAAAGCTTGCTACGGAGGTTCTGTTCAATTCTCTTCTCTTTTATCACTTTATTTATTGCTTTCTATATGCAATGTAAACTAAAATCATATAGATTGCCATTTTTAACATTATGCAATAAAATAGGGTAATCGTGTAATTTCTCATAATCTTTACTTAAATGAATTAATCCGTCATAGGGAACCCGAAAGGGGCGTTGTGGGGTGCTAACACCTTCCCCACACGTAACTAACTCCCTTACCTAACTCTGGTTATAATGGCCAAGTTTGGTTTTTAATAAAATCAACGCCTTTTTATCCTTTTCCAATGTTTATGGTCAAAACATTGGTGGCGACTCCAAAAGAACCCCTTTTCGAAAACCTTGCTTTTATTAGAGGATAGTTCAGTTGTTGGGCACCTCGGAAGCAATGAACATAATTTTAACATAAAACACGAGTCTTAACCATCTTTTCGCGACCGCTCGCATAAACGTTCGAGATGTCCCTGGACGTCGGAACGGACGGCGACGACAGTAATGTATTATCTTCAGGAAGCATCTCCTTCAACAACTCCAATAATTCGGTGAAACTTTTATCAGTCCATCCATTTCTTTCCTTTAAAGTAAACAATTTTAAAGTTGCTGATAATCTTGTAAAACTACATCCTATGTACAATTGTTGTGCAAAATCAGATTTCAAAGAATCATATAGATGTGCTTTCATAAAATTTTCTTCACCAATATCACATATCATATCCTCTAGATTATCATCCATCCCTTCATCAAAATTGTCTGTAGTTGACACCGTTGGGATGTCTAATATTTCTCCATGCCATGTCCATATTGTATAACTCTTAATAATACCATAAACAAATAAGTGATCACGTATATCTTCAAGTTTATGATGAATTTGATTCAAACAATGAACACATGGACAATAATATGTCCCTTTCATAGCTTTTCCATTTTCACTAGCAAATTTCAAAAATTCATCAAATCCCTTTTCGTACTCTTCACTAATACGACGTGCATTCATCCAACTTCGATTCATATTATGTTATAAAGTTTCATCACTCCAAGAGATTTAAAAATTATATGTAAAATGAAATTAATATACAAACAACAAAGCACGTAAATGGAGTGTATAAACCGAAAATGCACTCAAACAAATAAACAAATAATTACATTCCAATAACAATCTAGTGGAGACATTCATACAATAACGTGATTGAGATCCCCAAAAACAATCACGGATTCAATTTAAACATATAGCAATGACATAGAACACTAACCTCGAGTGTAGACGAAAAATGATTTCAAACTCGAATCTAATCGGGGAGAAATATCAAGTTTGTAAAATGACACACAATGTTGATGTTTTTCACTGTCAAACTGATCGAAAATGATGTGCAGAGGTAGCTGTTGTCGTCATTCTCAAAAACCCTTGCTGCGCGAGACCAGGGAGTGGTTCTGGGGGGAAATAAAACGGACTTTTTACGTCGCGTGCTGGGGTGCGCGACGTAAAAGTTTTGTCTCTTATTTACAAAATTCCCACCGCGTTTTATTTGCGTTGAATATTTTTACATGCAACGACAATTGGGTGGCGTAGAAGCCCTTTTTTTCACTAGTGCTAGCCGACTATTGGCCTGTTATGCCAAAAAGATCGGCTGGAGGGTGAAGGATTTAACCCTCTTGTCCGGCTGTCCTTCAGATGCTCCATCTTACAGTAGCCGACCCTCTAGAAGAAAAATGTGTGTGTGCGCCTCTGGGATGCTCCTTCATGCGGTAGCCGACCACTTTGGTTGACACGTGGTAGAACCTCAAGATTCTCCTTCTTGCGGTAGCCGACCCTTCGGTTGATGAGTATGAACCCCATCCGGTTGGTTGTAGCTTCGGGATGCTCCTTCTTGCGGTAGCCGACCCCTCTGCTGACAAGTGGTAGAACCTCGGGATGCTCCTTCTTGCGGTAGCCGACCCTTCGGTTGATGAGTATGAACCCCCATCCGGTTGGTAGTGTTTGCAGTCCACCATTGTAAGACTGGATGAGTATGAAACCCTCATCTGGCTGGTATGGTCCACAGCGTAGGACCGGCTGCGACTTACTGCTCTGGCTCATGCGCAGGTTCATGCGCATGTTGATGGGTATGAACCCCCCATCTGGCTGGTGCAGTCCACTTCATAGAACTGGTGGTGGTGGCGGCTTACTGCTCTAGCTCATGCGCCGGTTCTGTGAGAAATGCTCTTTTGATGAATGTTTTTTATTTTTTTTGGTGAATTCCTCCGGTATACTAGGAATTCTCTAATTTTCGGTTCTTCCGATAGTCATCCAGCTCGTTGATTGCTGGGGATTCTGGGCGACGCTTTTGAGCAGGCGAGCGTTCAAAGTTCTGGTGATGCCTCTGAGTAGGCGAATGTTTCATCGGAAGTGGAGGCTTTCGGTTTGCGGAGCTTCATTTGGAGGCTTGCTTTTGAATGCTTCCTATTTTTCAGACACAAGCATGGAGCTAGTCCCCTTATATGAATGCTTTTCGTTTTTGTTATTTGCTTGAAGCGGTTCTTTATTTTTGTTTTTTCGATTTTGACAAAGTCGTTTTGTGCGACTATTTGTGTGGATGCTTTGAATGCAATCTAATTGCATCTAGAAAGTGACTGGTATTCTTTTCATGTTCTCCCGTGATTACTCTGATGGGCTCTTCTTTTTGGTTTAGCCCTATCTTTTGCCTAGACCGCCCTTTGCGGGTTTTTGATCTAGCGGGCTGCCTTAATTTTTGCCTAGGATATCTTAGTGGGCTTTTTCCTTTTTATGAGTGCCTTAACTTTTGCATAGACCGCCCTTTGCGGGTTTTCGATCTAGCAGGCTGCCCTATTTTTGCTTAAGAATGTCCCAGCAGGCATCGTTCTTTTTTATCTTTTTCTTTTCCTTTCTTATGCTTTCTTGTGTTGGTTCTTTATGCATGCTTATGTTTCATTAATACAGAGGCATTTTCATAAATTGGTCAAGAGAAGAGAAGTAAAAGACAATTTTATTGATATAAACAAATGGTTTACAAGAGGATTTACAAGGGGATTTAGAAGCATGGCTGGCCAAGGTTGGCTACACTCTATAAGCTATAACAATCATGTCCCTAACATCTGTCTCCCTGTTTTTCTTGGTCACTTCAGTTGAGATGCTTGAGCCCGGTGTGAAGACCATGCGAAGTCTGCTTGCTTTTGGAAGGGTATTACTTTAGTCGCTTTGCGGTTTTCAGCTAAGGTAATCATTGCTCTTTTTGTTGTTTTTTTTTAACCTCTAATTTTTGCCTAGGACGTGTCCTAGCGAGGAATATGGACCCTATCTTTTGCCCAGGACGCTCTTTATGAGTTTTCGTCCTGACGGGTCATGAACAATGTCTTCAAGCGTAATATTTCTTTACCACGTCTGAGTTGACTGGATGTCAAAGCTCTTCTCCGTCCATATTAGTGAGGATGAGGGCTCCCCCTGAGAAGGCTCGCTTGACCACAAAGGGTCCTTCATAGTTTGCTACCCATTTTCCAATTTTATCCTTCTGGGCGGGAAGCAGTTTCTTTATTACTAAATCCCCTTCTTGGAAAGTGCGAGGATTAATTTTCTTATCGTAGGCTTTCTTCATCTTCTTTTGATAGACCTGCCCACGACATATGGCCTCCAACCGTTTTTCTTCGATTAGGTTAAGCTGGTCATACCGATTCTGGACCCATTCTGCTTCTGTTAGCTTCACTTCCATGATGACTCTTAGGGAGGGTATTTCAACTTCTACTGGAAACACAACCTCCATGCCATATACGAGGGAAAACGGGGTGGCCCTAATAAAGATCCGTATGGAAGTGTGATATCCGTGCAAGGCAAAGGGTAGCATTTAATGCCAATCCTTGTATGTTATCACCATCTTCTGGATGATCCTTTTGATATTTTTGTTGGCTTCCTCTACTGCATCGTTCATCTTTGGTCGGTATGGGGAGGAATTGTGGTGTTGAATCTTGAAATCTTGGCATAACTCCTCCATCATCTTGTTGTTTAGATTGATCCCATTATCAGTAATGAGCCGATGAGGGATACCATACTGACATAGAATATTCTTCTTAATGAAGGTCGTCACCACTTTTCTAGTCACGTGTTCGTATGATGCTGCCTCTACCCATTTGGTGAAATAGTCAATGGCCACCAAGATAAAGCGGTGACCATTAGATGCTTTGGGCTCGATGGGTCCAATAACGTCCATGCCCCACATGGAGAATGGTCATGGTGTAGCCAGGGTAATGAGAGGCGCGGGCAGAGCGTGAACATTATCAGCAAAGATTTGGCATTTGTGACATTTCCTAGCATATTGGTGACAATCGGCCTCCATTGTGGACTTGAAATACCCTGTCCTTAGGATTTTCTTTACCATGAGATGCCCAGGTGCGTGGGTCCCAAAAGCCCCTCTATGAATTTCCTTCATTAGGGTCTGAGCCTCTTCGTGATCCACACACCTGTAGACCCCAAATCTTGCCCGGCCTCCAAATAAAGTCAGAAGGTCCCCTATTCGAAGACGGCCAGAGCCTAACAAGCCACTAGGAGAGACTATTAGGCTCCCATACCAAGATAGGAGGGTTTTTTGGCCCAAAATAAAGTTTCTCGCGTTGAAGGGGACTCCCAGGTCAAGTCTCGCTCAAGCGAGTACGTCCGTCGCTTGAGCGACAGGTGCCGCAAACGAAGGGGACTCCCGGGTCAAGTCTCGCTCAAGCGACTGGTATACTCGCTTGAGCGACGGATGCTCCAACGAGGCCGGGGTCTCGTTGACTACGAAACGAGGCCGGGGTCTCGTTCACCCGAGCCGGGGTCTCGTTACCGCAAAAATGAGACGGCGGTCTCGTTGTACGAGACGGCGGTCTCGTTGCTTATGTTAAACGAGACGGCGGTCTCGTTGTGCGAGACGGCGGTCTCGTTATGCGAGGCAGCGGTCTCGTTGCGTCGAGCGAGACCGGCGGTCTCGCCACTGGCGACGCGGAAACCTATAAATAGGGGCTCTCCACCCCTCATTTCCACACTCCACAGCTGCATAGCTCTCCCTTCTCTCTAAAACTTCTCTCTAGAATCCCTCCGATGCATTTCCGGAGTTTCTGAGTGTTTTCAAGAGTGATTTTCGGCGTTCGAGAGGTTTCCGACGTCTTGGAGAGTGAAGGGCTGCCATAAAGCACCCTATTTTTCCAAGAGAATTAATATAAAAAGCGTGCTTCGGAGGTTTAAATTCTCTCCTTCCACCTTTACCGCTTTTATCTTAAATTATGCGGTAGACATTAGGGCCATGTAGTCATACTTTTAAATTCGCGAGAATAAAAAGGGCAAAAGTGCATTTTTCTAGTTTATCAATAAAAATAAGCCGACCTATCATAGGGAACCCGAAAGGGCGTCGCAAAGGGACTAATACTCCCTTTGCACGTAACCAACTCCCTTACCCAACTCCGGTTCTAATGACCAAAGTTGGTTTTCGAAAACCAACGCCTTTTTTAAAACCCCTTTTCCGATGTTTATGGTAAAAATATCGGTGGCGACTCCATAGAACCCAAAACAAATAAGTCCTTGGGTTAGCCCGGTTGTCGGACAACTCAAGGACACTTTTCGAAAACCTCGTCTTTAGGTTAGCCCGGTTATCAGACAACCTAAGGACGTTGTAACCACCAATAAAAACGCGAAAACAAGAGGGTCGATAAAACCATCGCGTCGCTCCGACCGCCTCGTTTTTGACGGCGGCGACGGATGGCGACTCCATTGGGGAAGCCTAGAGAGTTAATCCCATTTAGTGATGGGCCGGCTTAAACAATAAATAAACCAAGAAAATAGCGCTTTTACCCTACCTTGTATTATAACATGCTTTATTGTCCGGCTTTCAATAAGCTGTTGTTTGTTTATACTTACGCAAATTGATTGAGATATAAACCGCACACAAGTCCCTTGCACACTACGGTTCCCTCTATACCGGGGGCAAGTGAGAAAACCATAGGGAGTGGGTGGCGAGTACGGTTCGGCTGCGGTTAGGGCCTTGTGCCCACCGGTGTGATCGGAAACCACCACTCAAGGTGATAACCTTCCTCTTTTGGCAACAAGACCGACTACGGCCTTAGTGTTGAGCATGGTCGGACGGCTGGAGAGTGGGGACCCTATAATGGGGGCACCTTGGGGGCCTTAGCCTGGTGAGAACAGTTAGAACCAACCCTTGCCAATGCACTTTTCTGCAGGAAAACCCTACCTCGTGATTAAAACGACTTCTCACCTGTTCGCGGATGAGTGAATTGTATGTGCATTTGTCTGTTGCATTTGATTGCATAGCATAAACAAACAACAGAACAAAAATGACAAAAAATTTTCACAAATAAACACCCTTATCTCGGACGATCCGCCTTTTAGCTAGCCTGGTTTCGGGTTCTTTGTAAGCTAAGTAGCCACGCGGTTCCGACGGAAGAGATAAGGGACGCTAAATATTCTTTCACATAAAGCCACATTTTATCTCGGACGATCTGCCTTTTAGCTAGCCTGGTTTCAGGTTCTTTGTAAGCTAAGTAGTCACGCAGTTCCGACAGAAGAGATAAAAGGCTATAAAATAAAAAACCATAAAAAAATCAAAATAAAAAAATCCAAAATAAATAAAATAATAATAAAATAATCAAAACATAAATAAAGTAATGTTGACAAAGTCGTATCATTCATATTGCATCATAAGTAGAAAAACCAAGAGAAGAAAATAAGTGTGCATACGCATCATTTTAATAAATCCCTCAAAAGTAGGTCTTAGAGGCGTTTTTTGGGAAAAATACTGGGCCAAATCCCCTTTGGGAATTTGCAGTTTGGTTCTTCACCTTTTTCTCTTCGTTTTGGTATGCTGTACGTCCAAATCGGACATCTCAGTCAAGAGTTATGCCACTTTGAACATCTGCTGCCTTTTGTAATGGTGCATGCATAGATACATTCATTCTAGGGACCACTAGATATCCCTAAGACAATGGCGAAAGAGGCCCAGAGCACATTTGTGACCTTCGCGGCAAGGAAGGGACAAGTGTACTAAGGTGTGATGGTGACCCCCATTATACTTGTCAAATCCGTGATGGGTAAGGAACCATTACACCAAGGTGGGTAGGATACCCCACAAAGCGTAAGCTTTAAAGAGGATACCTAAGCCATTGTCTTAAGGAATATCCATTTCATAAATCATTCATTTTAAACAATAAAAATCTTTTGGCATTCTAGAAAGTGGCTAGTATTCTTCATGCTTGTCATCCTCATGCAAAAAAAAAAAACACATAAAATCCCAAACACTATCATACATCATGTTAGAAAATAAAACATGATAATGTTTAGGAAAAACAAACACTTGCATACATGCATCCACCAAACTTCATACATCTAACAATAGACGAGTTGAAGAAAGTGAACATTCCTCAATACCATGAAAAGAGGGTAAGGCATTCGCATGCCATGCACAAAAAAAAGAAATTAAATAGAAATTCTAACCCGCCTATTTAGGCTTCAAAACATTGCATTGAGGAATGTACACTTGTATGGACGAAATAAATAAAATTGTTTCTTTTCATCATCTCTCAACCGTCTATTGCGTCGCATTCATAAATTGCATTCATTCTCATAATAATAAGATAATAAAAAGAAAGGATTAGTCGATGTGCTTTACGTGAATTAGAAAAAGACGGAGAGTAAGCCTTTCATCATCAAGTTCTCTCCAACGGTTGATCCGCCCAAGGAGGATAATAAGCCTCAACCGTTGGGTATCCGAGTTAATAAGGAAGAAGAGGCAAGGATATCATTACATTTGTTCACCCCATACATCAAATAAGGTTGCACCATGGAGATACGCAAAAACACCGCCCATTAACAAGAATATCTCCACAATAGGCGGCATTGGGGGCAAAATTAGAAATGGAAGAATCTACTCCCCGAGGAGCTACCGGACAATGCTCCCAAGAATAAAGGAAAAATAAAAAGACCGAAGAAAAACATAATCCAAAGAAAAAGCTGAGAAAACTTTGGACTCACGATGCTAAGGCGAGTTCTCTCAACGCTCCACCAAAAAGATAAACTCACGAGCAGCGACAAAGCTGGTCACGGTTTGGGCTAAAAATGACATTCGAATAAGTAAGCCGTCCGCCCTACCTCGAATGGATGCTTACCTCGAATAGATGCGGCTGAAGAGGACCTTTGAAATATCTTTTGTCAATATGAAAAGACTTCCCCAACAATATGAAGGTGACCCACATGATGAGAAAATATGGATATCGCCCAAACCAAGGGCTCATTAGAAACTCTCAAGGAATAAGGGAGCCACCAGATTTCAAAGACAATCCTTTAAAGCATAATCCTACAAAGGAACAAGCTGCATAGAGAAAAGGGAAGTCTCCCCTCTACACCTCAAATCAGATTTTCCCAAATAGAGGGGTCCAAGCGTCGAAAGCGACTTTAGTCATTAGGTGTTCTCCTTCGATTCTAGAGTTTGTAAATCCAATGACTATTAGAAATTACTCCTCGGGGCCAGCCCGACCCTCGAGCATTGTAGGGCACACATTTCCCTATTAATTACAAAGAATGTCATTCTTACCATCTCGCTTCTCTTCTTGCTATTAATGTCTAAACCGCATTAATAACCATGTTTAAGCAAACGTTTTCAAAAGTGCGTCAAAGTAATCAAAATGCGCCATTGACCAAAATAAAAGTCAAATCCATCATCAACTGATTGACTAGAAACACAAAATAAGGTTTTACCTCGTCATAAATAAAGTCATGTTTCGCCAATGTTGTGCAAAAAGAAAACAAAAATCAAAAGAAGCCCATAAAAGCCAAAAGCCAAAAGAAAAAGGCGGGATACCGGTAGGAAACCCATTAAAGGGGGCTACGCAAAAGTTAGGGTAAACCCGCTAGAAAACCCGAACAACCATAAAGGGTAGCCTAGGCAAAAACTAGGGTTACAAAATAAAGTCCGCTAGGTTTCCCAAAGTAACAAAAAAGAAACCTAGACAAAAGTTAGGACAAAACAAAACACAACATCCTAGGCTAAAAACCCAAAGGGTAGACTAGGGAAGTCAATCGATCATAGCAAGCGCCATACAATAGGACGTCACTCCATAAACAAAATGTTTGTTTAAACTAGCCTAAACACTCTAACCAACCTTGGCTAGCCGTGCTTACAAAAACCATTTTTTGTCAAAATAAAACAAATCTAAAACACAAGCCTTTGAATTAAATATCCTCTTCTTTCTCTTCTCTTGACCCTTACTACTACGGCATTCTAGTAATTAGTAGGGAAATGTGGAGATAGTAATCAATAGAAGGATTGACATCCCCAAGGAAAAGGAGGGGCGCACCGACACGGCAAAGTCGCTCTACAATTAAACACAATCATTCTTTGGTCATGATAAAGTCAAGACGGCGAAATTGGTATAGCCTATTCTGTCAACGAAAGTACAAAACGTCAGAAGCTCATCAGAAGCTCAAGCACATGGGTTAATCCTTTTGAAAAATTAATTGAAATAGTATTATAGGATGCATATCACAAACATTGCATGCATATGATAGGCTCCTATCTCTCAAAAAAAAAAAAAGAAGATAAAGAAAAAATGACAATAAAAAGAATAATGCCTGCTAGGAGATTCTTAGGCAAAAGTTAGGGTAGCCCGCTAGATCGAAAACCCGCAAAGGGCGGTCTAGACAAAAGTTAGGGCATCCATAAAAAAGGAAAAAGCCCACTAAGATATCCTAGGCAAAAATTAAGGCAGCCCGCTAGATCGAAAACCCCAAAAGGGCGGTTTAGGCAAAAGATAGGGCTAAACCAAAAAATAAATAAAAGAGAAGAGCCCTTCATCATAATCATAAAAAAGGTCCAGCAGGAGAATGCCAGTCACTTTTCCAGATGCATCAATAAAAAAGAATAGATTGCATTTAGGGCATCCACACACAAGTAGTCGCACAAAACGACTTTGTCAATGTCAAAAATGAAAGAAATAAAAATTACTTCAAACAAATAACAAAAAAAAAGAAAAGCATTCATGCATATAAGGAGAATAGCTCCATGTTTGTGATTGAAAACAAGATCACTGAGACTGAGTCTCCAAATAAATCCTTCAAGAAAATGGAGCAAGTTGTCAATCAAGCAACTCATCAAAATAAGAGCTTCCAAAAAATCAAGAGCTCTAGCTACCATCCTTCTACCCAGAAAAGAAGGCACAAGAAATTAATAAGTCTCCAAACATTGCTCTCCCTCAAGAAAGAAGAGCGAGTTGTCATCATCAAATAAGCTCAGAAGAAATAAGAAGCTTCCAGAAGCAAAAGCTCCAGTCATCATTTTTCTACCCAATAAAAGAGGGCACAATCATCAAGACATCATAAAAGAAAAGCCGACGAAAAGGCTTAGTTATCCCCAAGAGGATCCTTGCCTACTCCAGAGGCAAAACAAAAAGATTACCTCACGACTCAGCTGCATCACCACATGAGTCATCGAGCACACTCACCCAAAGTCGCCTCCACACTCCCCAATGGAGAATAAAGGTTTCAAGAGCCCATCATCATCAATAGTCAAAAGAGTCCAAACCAACAAGGGCTCAACAAAAAAAGAGGAAAAAAGAAGAAAACTCTTGCATCCCCGACGAGATGTCCAAAAAGGCCATGACAGAGAAGGCCAAATAAAAATCCTCAAGTGGATCTCCAAAAAATCCAACAAAAAAGAATCAGAAATTCCCACTCTCCAATGGAATAAGAGCTTCACAAGTCTAGCTCGCATCAACCTCAATCAAGGAGCCAAGACTCCATTCCTAGAAAAGAAAAATCGGATCCCCGGGAAGTCAAAAAGAAATAAAAAAAAAAAACGTCAAAAAGAAAGGAAAAAGCCAGCGTAATAAAAAGAGACTAAAAAGTAAAAAGGCTTACGCATTATCCCCACAAAAGCCAGATTTCAAAAATCGCGATAAAAAGAGATAGATCGCGGAAAAAGGCGAAATCAAAACCATTGCGGCAGAATAAAGAGCTTCAAGGAAAATAGCTCTAACCTTCTACACCAATAAACAAAGGTACACCGAGAAAAAGCCAACGGAAAGGCTTGGTCATCCCCAACGGAATAAGAGCATAGGCAAAGCCAGCTCAAAACAACAACATCCAACAAGGAGTCAAAAACTCCATTTCTCCCTCAGGGGGCAAATCAAAATTAGATCCCCGGGAAGGAAACCAATTCCCCGGTGGATCAATCAAAAAGAAAAATCATCTCCAGTGAGCCTACGACAAAGGCAAGTTCCAAACTCACATCCTTAGAAGAGTCATTTGCCTAGGCGTAGGCAAGATCTCAGCGAGCAAGAGCCAAAAGGGACATCCACCTATTCGGAGGCAAGCAAGTATAAAGTCTTCACCACTAATGAAGCATCCGCCTACTCGGAGGCATAGGAAACAAAAAAAAAAAAAAAAAAAAAAAACTCCATTTCCCCGGAGAAATAAGAGCTTGAAAAAACCAGCTCTCATCAACACCAAACAAGGAGTCACAACTCCATTCCCCAAAAGACGATCAAAATTAGATCCCAGGAAGGCAACCAATTCCCGGTGGATCAATCAAAAAGAAAAACTTACCCGGAGAGCCTACTGCAAAGGCAAAACTTCAAACGCATATCCTCGGAAAGCTACTTGCCTAACATGGATATCCCTAGTGGAATGCATAGGCAAAACCTTGCAAGCAAAAAAGCAACATTAGCCTATTCAAAGGCAAAGAAAAAGTCAAAACCAAAAGTCCGCACCTCCAAACAGAACATCCGCCTACTCGGAGGCATTACCAAAAACTCAATGGATATCCGCCTACTCAAGAGGCGTCACCAAGATCAACAAATCCCACTGCCTACCTAAGAGGCACTTATCAAAAAATCCCCGACAACCGAGCAAAGTCGGATGACCACCACAAAAGATCAAAAACAAAGAATCCCCGGCAATCAACAAGGCTGGACGAACACCAACAAAATCCCCGGCGTGACCCGGATGACTATTCAAGAAATCCAGAAGCGAGTCAACTCAACACAAGCGGCACTCTCCGGAGAGCTGCGCTTGATCTGCGCCCGAGCCGGATCGATAAGTCGCACTACCACCACGATGGGGGGCTCATACCCATCCGGTCCCATACAACGGACCGTACCACCACGATGGGGGCTCATACCCATCCAGGTCCCATACAACGGACCGTACCACCCACGATGGGGGGCTCATACCCATCCGGTCCCATACAACGGACCGTACCACCACGATGGGGGGCTCGTACCCATCCGAGTCCCGCACAATGGACTCGCAACTACCGGCTGATGGGGGGTTTATACTCATCAACCGGAAGGATCGGCTACGTCGGGAGTAGTATCCGGAGGTTCCACCACGTGTCCATCGAAGGGATCGGCTACGTCGAAGTAGTATCCCGGAAGTGCACGAGCACAAAAATCATTCCCCGGAGGAACTGCGCATGAGCAACTCGAGCGATGAGCCGCCATTACCGGCTGATGGGGTATTTATACTCATCAACCGAAGGATCGGCTACGTCAGAAGTAGTATCTGGAGGTTCTACCACGTGTTCACCAAAGGGATCGGCTACGTCAGAAGTAGTATCTCGGAGGCACACGACCACCACATCTCCCCAGAGGGTCATCCGCCACAAGATGGGACATCCGAAAGGCAACCGGGCAAGAGGGTCAACTCCTTTACCCCCCAGTCGATCATCCTGACAACAGAAGGCCAGCAATCGACTGGATGGGTAAAGGGGGGGCAGCTGTAGACCCCAAATCTTGCCCGGCCTCCAAATAAAGTCAGAAGGTCCCCTATTCGAAGACGGCCGGAGCCTAACAAGCCACTAGGAGAGACTATTAGGCTCCCATACCAAGATAGGAGGGTTTTTTGGCCCAAAATAAAGTTTCTCGCGTTGAAGGGGACTCCCGGGTCAAGTCTCGCTCAAGCGAGTACGTCCGTCGCTTGAGCGACAGGTGCCGCAAACAAAGGGGACTCCCGGGTCAAGTCTCGCTCAAGCGACTGGTATACTCGCTTGAGCGACGGATGCTCCAACGAGACCGGGGTCTCGTTGACTACGAAAACGAGACCGGGGTCTCGTTCACCCAGACCGGGGTCTCGTTACCTGCGAAAACGAGACGGCGGTCTGGTCACCCAGACCGGGGTCTCGCCACCTGACAGCGCGGAAACCTATAAATAGGGGCTCTCCACCCCTCATTTCCACACCCCACAGCTGCATAGCTCTCCCTTCTCTCTAAAACTTCTCTCTAGAATCCCTCCGACGCATTTCCGGAGTTTCTGAGTGTTTTCAAGAGTGATTTTCGGCGTTCGAGAGGTTTCCGACGTCTTGTAGAGTGAAGGGCTGCCATAAAGCACCCTATTTTTCCAAGAGAATTAATATAAAAAGCGTGCTTCGGAGGTTTAAATTCTCTCCTTCCACCTTTACCGCTTTTATCTTAAATTATGCAGTAGACATTAGGGCCATGTAGTCATACTTTTAAATTCCGCAGAATAAAAAGGGCAAAAGTGCATTTTTCTAGTTTATCAATAAAAATAAGCCGACCTATCATAGGGAACCCGAAAGGGGCGTCGCAAAGGGACTAATACTCCCTTTGCACGTAACCAACTCCCTTACCCAACTCTGGTTCTAATGACCAAAGTTGGTTTTCGAAAACCAACGCCTTTTTTTAAAACCCCTTTTCCGATGTTTATGGTAAAAATATCGGTGGCGACTCCATAGAACCCAAAACAAATAAGTCCTTGGGTTAGCCCGGTTGTCGGACAACTCAAGGACACTTTTCGAAAACCTCGTCTTTAGGTTAGCCCAGTTATCAGACAACCTAAGGACGTTGTAACCACCAATAAAAACGCGAAAACAAGAGGGTCGATAAAACCATCGCGTCGCTCCGACCGCCTCGTTTTTGACGGCGGCGACAACACCTTAGTAGGGTGGAGTCGAAGTTATTTTTATAGAGGGTTTCTCCAATCAGTACAAACCCTACGACCCTTTTCCGGTTGGTTCTCTTGTCATTATCACTGATTCTTTGGGATATTCACCCTTCGTGAGGTATCGTTTAATGTTCTGATACCAAGGGTTTCTGTCTTGCTTGCTATTTACTGTCATGCAAAAAGCTTGTTTGTCATGCAGCTTGATTTGAATGGTCGGCATCTCATGCTCTTGGTCTAAAGAGAACATGGATGATAAAGTAGCAAGGGCGTCTGCAAATTGATTGTCCTCCTGAGGAATATACTTGAAGGTGACGCTTTCCAGCCTCGAAACTAAATCGCGGATATGTTCTATATATGGGATTAGTTTGGAGTTTCGGGTTTCCCATTCACCCTTGAGTTGATAGATGACAAGAGATGAATCGCCGAAAACTTTGAGTTTGGTTACCCCATGATCTAGAGCTTCTTGGATTCCCAGTGCACACGCTTCGTATTCGACCATATTATTTATACACTCAAAATATAACCTGACCGTTACTGGGATATACTTCTTTTCTAGGGATATCAAAATGACTCTTATCCCGTGTCCAAGCATGTTTGAGGCTCCGTCAAAAAACATAGTCCATGAATCTTCTTTGGTCTCTTCGTGTTCAATGTGCATGATATATTCATTGGGAAAGTCGTCCTGCAGGGACTGATACTCATTTGTTGATCCATGTGTTAGATATTCTGCTAAGGGGCTACCTTTAATAGTTTTCTGAGTGACATGAATGATCTCGAATTCTGAGAGGAGCACTTGCCACCTAGCTATCCTTCCGGTCAAGATGGGCTTTTCGAAAAGGTACTTGATTGGGTCCATTTTGGAGACCAACCATGTTGTGTGTCGAGCCATGTATTGTCGGAGACATTGAGTTGCCCACACCAATGCACAACAGGTTTTTTCGAATGGTGTATAGCAGGTCTCATAATCTAGGAACTTTTTGCTGAGATAATATATGGCTCGCTCCTTTTTCCCTGTTTCATCTTGCTGACCGAGCACGCATCCCATGGATTCTTCGAGTATTGACAGGTATAAGATCAGAGGTTTTCCCTCAATGGGTGGTACTAATACTGGTGGATTAGTTAAGCATGTTTTGATTTTATCGAACGCTTGTTGGCATTCTTCATTCCACACTGTTGGATGGTTTTTACATAACAGCTTAAAGATGGGTATACATTTGTCCGTTAGCTGTGCGATGAAACGGGCAATATAGTTTATTCGCCCAAAAAATCCTCTGACCTCCTTTTTTGTTCTTGGTGGGGGCATTTTCACAATTGCCTTGGTTTTATCATGATCTACCTCGATTCCCTTTTGGGACGATGAACCCTAGGAGTTTGCTTGACCGTACTCCGAAAGTACATTTTGCTGGGTTCAATTTGAGTTGAAACTTTCGAAGTCGATCAAATAGCTTCTTAAGATATTGAATATGGTCCACCTCGTTTCTGGACTTGGCGATCATGTCATCCACGTATACTTCTATTTCTTTGTGGATCATGTCGTGGAATAGTGTGACCATAGCCCTCTGATAGGTAGCCCATGCATTTTTGAGTCCAAAAGGCATTACTCTATAACAAAAGGTGCCCCACGGTGTGATGAAGGAGGTTTTTTCCCTATTCTCGATGACCAACTTAATTTGATTGTACCCCTATTTGTAGCGGTGTGATCTACTAGGATGTCAATGTGTGGCAGGGGGAATCATCCTTTGGACTTGCACGATTTAGGTCCCTATATTCCACACATACTCTGACTTTACCACTTTTCTTGATAACAGACACTATGTTTGCTAGCCATTCGGGGTATTTGGATACTATTAGGAAGTTGGCGTCTAATTGTCTTTGTACTTCCTCCTTAATCATCAAGGACCAATCCGACTTGATTCTCCTGAGCTTTTGTTTTACAGGCCAAAATCCCTCTTTTAATGGCAATCGATGTTCTACTATGCTTGTATCGAGCCCGGACATGTCATGATAGGACCAGATGAACACATCCACATACTCTTTCAAAAGTTGCATCAATCCCTCCCTGATGTTACTATCAATCTGGGTGCCGATATTTATTTCTTTCTTATTGTCTTTTTGTCCCAAATTGATAGTCTCTGTTTCCTCTTGATGCAACTGTATGATGCGCGTTTCTTTCTCTAGCATTCTTTGCATGTCCGGGGAAATGGTCCCCTGCTCACTGTCGGACTTGACCCATTCACCTTCGGCTTCCGGGTCCCACAGAGATTCATCAATCCCAAATATGATGTTTTTTCAGGTTTTGTTTTAGTCATAAATTTTATTATTCAATTATTTTTGGAAGAATAATAAATAGAAGAGGGAAAAGAATAAGAATTGTCGCTGCCGTCAAAACGAGGGGCGGTCGGAGCGACGCGATGGTTTCGACTATCTTGATTTTCGCGTTTTTTATTGGTGGTTACAACGCCTTTAGGTTGTCCGATAACCGGGCTGAACCTAGGGGCGAGGTTTTCAAAAGGGTGCTCTTGGATTGTCCGATAACCGGGCTAATCCAAGAGCTAGTTTTTTAGGGTTCTCTGGAGTCGCCACCGATGTTTTTCCTGGAAACATCAGAAAAGGATTTTAAAAGGCGTTGGTTTTCGAAAAACCAACTTTGGTCATTAGAACCAAAGTTGGGTAAGGGAGTTAGTTACGCGTAAAGGAAGTGTTTGTTCCTTTACGACGCCCCTTTCGGGTTCCCTATGATAGGCCAGCTATTTTGTGGATAAATAAACCGAAAAAATACGCTTTTGCCCTTTTATTTTGTGGAATTTAAAGATTACGACTACATGGCCCTAATGTCTATTGCGTAATTTAAACAATGCGGTAAAAGATAGAGAGAGAAAGTAGGAACCTCCGAAGCTAGCTTTCTATTTAATTCTTTAAAAATAGGGTGCTTTGCGGCAACCCTTCACTCTACACGGCGTCGGAAACCTCTCAAAATGCTCTGAAAGCACTCTAAAGACACTCAGAAGCTCCGAAAATGCGTCGGAGGGATTCTAGAGAGAGAAACTCTTGATGTGACTAGAGAAAGAGTGAGAAAGCTGTGTGAAATGAGGGGAAGGGAGACCCTATATATAGGGATTCGCGCCTGTCAGGTCGAGACGGTCGTCTCGTCTAACAAGGTCGAGACGGTTGTCTCGACATTCCAGACGGTCGTCTCGCCTTGCAACAATGGCGAGACGGCGGTCTCGCCAAACGAGACAGTGGTCTCGCCTTTTGCAGGTGGCGAGACGGCCGTCTCGCCAAACGAGACGGCAGTCTCGCCACTTGTGCAAGGTGAGACGGCGGTCTCGAATCCGAGACGACGGTCTCGACCCCAAAAGGCGAGAATCCTTATTTTTGTGCCAAAAATCCCTCCTATCCTAGTATGGGGCCTAATAGTCTCTCCTAGTGGCTTCTTAGGCTTCGTCCATCTTCGGAAAGGAGGTCTTCTGATCTTTATTGTGAGACCGGGCAAGATTTGGGGTCTACAGCTGCCCCCCCTTTACCTGACTAGTCGGCTGTTGGCTTGTTGTGCCAAACAGATCGACAGGAAGGTAAAGGAGTTGACCCTCTTGCCCGGTTACCCTTCAGATGTTCCGTCTTGCGGCGGTTGATCTTCTGGGGAAAACTTGTGTTTGTGCACTTCCGGGATACTCCTTCTGACGGTAGCCGATCCCTATGGTGAACACGTGGTAGAACCTCGGGATACTCCTTCGACGGTAGGCCGATCCTTCGGTTGATGGGTATGAACCCCCACCAAGGCCGGTAGTTGCGGTCGCGTGTGTCGAACTCGGATGGGTATGAACCCCCCATCGGGCCGGTGGTTGCGACTTACCGATCCGGCTCGAGCGCAGATCGAGCGCACCGCGTGCGCGAGTTGATAGATATGATCCCCTATCAGCCGGGTACGGTCCATTGCGTAGGACTGGTGGTAGTGGCGGCTTACTGTTCAGGTGGCCCATGCGCCGTTTGTTTGAGATGTACTTTTTGTTGGTTTTCTTTGGAGATATTGTCGTCCGGTCTGCGCTGGGAATTTTGTGGGTGCTCATCCAGCTTGCTTGGTTTGCTGGGGATTCTTTGATTTTGATCTTTTGTGGTGATCACCGACTCTTGCTGGCTGGTCGGGCAATTTTTGTTTGTTGTGCGACTCTGGCTTGGTAGTCGAAACTTTGTTGGTTGGATACATGATTGACAAAGTCTTACCGGGGTACCTCTATGCAAGCATGAATGTCTTTTTGGTTATGAAGTGAGTTTGTTTGTTTTGATTCTGACAAAGTCCTATTTGTGCGACTACTTGTGTGTGGATGCTATTGATGCAATTTATTTTAGTTGAGGGCATCTAGAAAGTGACCGGTACTTTCTTCTTTTTTGTTCTCTCGTGACTATTTTTTTGCACTTTTTGTTTTAACCCTATCTTTTGCCTAGACCGCCCTTTGCGGGTTTTCGATCTAGCGGGTTTTGATTTTTTGCCTAAGATATTTTGGTGGGCTTTTTCTTTTTATGAAAGCCTTATCTTTTGCCTAGACTGCCCTTTGCAGGTTTTCGATCTAGCAGGCTACCCATGTACTTTTTGCTTGGGACGACCCTGGTTGGTGTTGTTCGTCTTATTTTTATGCTTTCTCGAATTGCTTGTTTTATACATGCTCATATTTCGTTAATACAGAGGCATTCACACAAGTAGGTAAAGAGAAGAAAAGACAATTTTTATTGATATAAACAGATGGTTTATTTTTACATGGGGATTTACAAAAGAATTTGTAAGCAAGGCTGGCCAGGGTTGGCTAAACTGTATGAGGGTGCCACAATCATGTCTGTGATCTCTGTTTCCCCGTTTTTCCTGGTCCCTTCAGTTGAGATGTTCGAGCTTGGAGTGAAGAGTATGCGAAGTCTGCTGGCTTTTGTGAAGGTATTACCTTAGTCGCCTTTGCAGTTTTCGGCTAAGGTAATCATTGCTCTCTCTATGTTTTTTTTTTTAACCTCTAATTTTTGCCTAGGACGTATCCTAGCGAGTAATGTGGACCCTATTTTTTTGCCCAGGACGCTCTTTGCGAGTTTTCATCCTGACGGGTCATGAGCAATGTCTTTAGGCGTAGTATCTTTTTATCGCATATGAGTTGACAGGATATCGGAGCTCTTCTCCATCCATGTTGGTGAGGATAAGGGCTCCTCCTGAGAAGGCTCGCTTGACCACAAAGGGTCCTTCGTAGTTTGTTGTCCACTTCCCGATTTTGTCTTTCTAGGCTGGAAGCAATTTCTTTATCACCAGATCCCCTTCTTGGAAAGTGCAAGGATTGACCTTCTTGTCGTAGGCTTTCTTGATTTTTTTTTGGTAAGCTTGCCCCTGACATATGGCGTCTAGCCATTTTTCTTCGATTAGGTTTAGCTGATCGTACCGACTTTGGACCCATTCGGCTTCTATTAATTTTGCTTCCATAACAACTCACAGAGAGGGTATTTTGACCTCTACTAGTAGTACGACCTCCATTCCGTATACGAGGGAAAACGGGGTAGCTCCTGTGGAGGTTCGTACCGACGTTCGGTATCCGTGTAAGGCAAAGGGAAGCATCTCATGCCAGTCCTTGTAGGTTACTACCATTTTTGGACGATTCTCTTAATATTCTTATTGGCTGCTTCTACTGCACCGTTCATCTTTGGTCGGTACGGAGAAGAATTGTGGTGTTGGATTTTGAAGTTTTGGCACAACTCCTCCATCATTTTATTATTGAGATTGGTCCCATTATCAGTAATGAGCCTATGAGGGATGTCGTACCGACATATAATATTTTTCTTGCTGAAGGTGGTCACCACTTTCCGAGTCACATGCGCATACGATGCTGCCTCAACCCATTTGGTGAAATAGTCAATGGCCACCAAGATAAAACGGTGACCATTGGAGGCTTTAGGCTCTATGGGTCCAATGACGTCCATACCCCACATAGAGAATGGCCATGGTGTAGCCAGGGTATTAAGTGGTGCGGGCGGTACGTGGATATTATCAGCATAAATTTGGCATTTGTGGCACTTTTTTGGCATATTGGTGACAATCGGTTTCCATTGTGGACCAAAAGCATCCTGCCCTTAAAATCTTCTTGGCCATGACATGCCCAGGTGCGTGGGTCCCAAAAGCTCCTTTGTGGATTTCTTTTATCAAGGTTCGGGCTTCTTCTTGGTCCACACACCTTAGGAGAGTCGAGTCGGGGCTCTTTTTGTTGAGGGTTCCTTCAATCAACGTGAACCCTACGGCCCTTTTGCGAATGGTTCGTTTATCATTATCGCTGATTCCTTCGGGATATTCGCCCCTCATGAGATATTGCTTGATGTCATGATACCAGGGGTTTTGGTCGTGCTCGCTATTTACTATCATGCAAAAAGCTTGTTTGTCATGCAGCTTAACTTGGATGATTGGCATCTCATGTTCTTGATCCAGGGCAAACATGGATGATAGAGTGGCGAGGGCATCAGCGCATTGGTTGTCTTCCCGAGGGATGTATTGGAAGGTGACACTTTCCATTCTTGAAACTAATTCTTGGATATACTCTAGATATGGGATTAGTTTTGAGTTGCGGGTTTCCCATTCACCTTTGAGTTGATAGATGACAAGGGATGAATCACCAAAGACTTTGAGCTTAGTAACCCCATGATCTAAGGCTGCTTGGATCCCTAGCGCACATGCTTCGTATTCGGCCATGTTGTTGGTACAATCGAAATTGAGTCTGGCCATTACAAAGATGTGTTTCTTTTCGGGGGATATCAAAATAGCTCCTATCCCGTGTCCAAGCATGTTTGAGGCCCCATCGAAGAACATGGTCCATGCCTCTTCTTTGGTCTCTTCGTGTTCGATGTGCATGATATGTTCATCGGGAAAGTCATCTTGTAAGGACTGGTATTCGGTCGTTGATCCATGGGCTAGATAATCCGCTAGGGGACTTCCTTTAAATGCTTTCTGGGTGACATGAATGATATCAAATTCTGAGAGGAGAACCTGCCACCTAGCTATTCTTCCAGTTAAAATGGGCTTTTTGAAGAGGTACTTGATTGGGTCCATTTTGGAGACCAGCCATGTTGTATGCCGAGCCATATATTGTCGGAGACGCTGAGTGACCCACACCAATGCGCAACAGGTTTTTTCGAATGGTGTATAACGGGTTTCATAATCTGAGAATTTCTTACTGAGATAGTAAATGACTCGTTCCTTTTTCCTGGTTTCGTCATGTTGGCCGAGCACACATCCCATGGACTCTTCAAGTATTGACAAATATAGGATGAGAGGTCTCCCTTCAACGGGTGGCACCAATACTGGCGGATTGGTTAGACAAGTTTTGATCTTATCGAATGCTTGTTGGCATTCTTCATTCCACACCGTTGGTTGATTTTTGCGCAACAGTTTAAAGATGGGTATGCATTTATCCGTTAACTATGCGATGAAACGGGCAATGTAATTAATTCGGCCTAGAAAACCTCTGACCTCCTTTTCTGTGCTTGGTGGAGGCATTTCCAAAATTGCCTTGGTTTTGTCAGGATCCACTTCGATTCCTCTTTGGCTGACAATGAACCCCAATAGTTTTCCTGAACATACTCCGAAAGTACATTTTGTCGAGTTTAGTTTAAGTTGATACTTCTGAAGTCGGTCAAAAAGCTTTTTGAGATATTGAATGTGGTCCATTTCATTTCTGGACTTGGCAATCATGTCGTCCACATATACTTCTATTTCCTTGTGGATCATGTCATGGAATAGCGTGACCATAGCCCTTTGATAAGTTGTCCCTGCATTTTTTAGTCCAAATGGCATTACTCGGTAGCAAAAGGTGCCCCATGGCGTAATGAAGGAGGTTTTTTCTCTGTCCTCAATGGCTAGCTTAATCTGGTTATACCCCGCATACCCATCCATGAAGGAATATAGTGTGTTGGTAGCAGTATGGTCTACCAGCGTGTCTATATGTGGTAGGGGAAAGTCATCTTTTGGACTTGCTCGATTGAGGTCCCTATAATCCACACATACCCTGACTTTCCCAGTCTTCTTGATGACGGGTACTATGTTGGCCAACCATTCTGGGTATTTAGAAACTACCAGGAAATTGGCGTCCAGTTGCCTTTGTACTTCCTCCTTGATCATTAGGGACCAATCCGGTTTGATTCTCCTAAGTTTTTGTTTCACAGAACCACTCTTTCAATGGCAATCTATGTTCCACTATACTCGTGTCGAGCCCAGGCATGTCATGATAAGACCAAGCGAATACATCTATATATTCCTTCAGAAGCTGTATCAATCCCCTTTTTATGCTGCTTTCTATTTGGGTACCAATGCTCACCTTTTTCTCATCATCCCCTTCTCCCAAATTAACAGTTTCTATCTCTTCCTGATGTGGTTGTATGATGCGTATTTCCTTTTCCAGCATTCTTTGCATGTCCGGAGAAATGGTCTCCTGCTCACTGTCGGACTCGACCCATTCGCCTTTGGTTTCCGGGGTCCACAGAGATTCATCAATCACAGACATGATGTGTTTTAGGTTCTGTTTTAGTCATAGATTTTATTATTCAATTTATCTTTGAAAGAATAATAAATAGAAGAGGGAAAAGAATGAATATGACAAAATGCTTCGTGTATTAGAGAAAGTGTAAATGTATGTACAAGCCCTTTTAATCAAAATTCCTGCGGCCACGGGCGGGGACCGCAGGAGATATAGAGAAAAGCTCAAAACAAAAACACCCTAGGGCTGATCCTCCCAGTCCCCCCTCTCTGCTATTCTGGCTTTGACAGAGGTTTGGCGTCGACATCAGAAGCAGAGGCATCAAAAGTGATCCACCCGGCATCGATTAATTCTTGAACCCGATACTTAAGGGTCAAGCAATTTTCTGTAGAGTGTCCGGGTGAACTCGAATGGTAAGCGCATTTCTCGTTCGGCTTATACCATTCGGGGTAGGGAGGTTCCAACTGCTTCTTGGGAGGAACGCAGGTTAGGAGTTTAGCCTCCAACAGCTGAGGTAGCAGCATCCCATAGGAAGTGGATATTGGAGTGAACTTCCTCTCTTTCTTGCGAGGTTGCCTGGCCGTTGGTGGGGCAGAAGAAGGAGTGGCAAAGTTGATTGCATGCACAGATTCGTCCTTCTTCTTGCCAGCAGGCTTCCTGAACGAGACACCAGCTTGGGAAGACTGTGCTATCTTCCCGCTTCTTAGTCCCTGCTCCACTCTTTCACCCATAGTGACTATGTCCAAAAAAAGGTTGGAGGTACTGGTTATTGCCTTATCGTAGTACGCTCCAGTCAGTGAATCGATGAACATAGTCACTGTCTCCTTATCCGTCAAAGGAGGCTCTATCTGGGCTGCCATTTCCCTCCATCTTTGGGCATATGCTTTAAAAGGCTCGTCGCTCCTTTTGCTCAGAGTCCTGAGATCTGACCTATCAGGGGTCAGATCAATGTTGTATCGGTAGCGACGAAGAAAAGCGTCAGCCAATTTTTTCCAGCTCTGGACCTGCCCTCTCTCTAGCTGCATATACCAATTGAGAGTTGTATCCGCCAGACTCTCCTGGAAGCAGTGGATCAGGAGTTTCTCGTTCTCAGCATGGGCGGCCATCCTACGACAATACATCGTAAGATGGTTCTTTGGGCAGGTCATATCGGCATACTTGGGGAAGTCCGGGACCTTGAATTTGGGAGGGAAATGGATGTTCTTCACTAGGCACAGTCCGCCACCTCCTTGACGTCGAAGTTGTGCCCTTCCACGGCCTTGAGCCTCTCCTCCAGGGCGGAGAGTTGTTGTTTGGATACCTCTGGGGTAAGGATGCGTGCATTCTTATCATCCTTCCCGTCATAGAAGTATTCCTCTTCCTCTTCCTCATGGTGAGGGATGTGTTCAGCTTAGTCTTCACCCTTACTTTGACCCTGGCGTACAACCTCCATCAATTGGGCCACTTGCTCGTGGAGGGTATTGACCTCCGCAGTGAGCTTCCGGTTTTGCTCTTCTAAGTTTTCCATTGCCTTTGCTTTTTGTGCACGAGTTCGGATGGGGAGAGGACCAGCCACTTTCTAGAATGCCTGAAAAAGATTTATTAATGCATGTTGAATGCCTAAACTAACATGGATATGCTTATGCATGAGAGATTCTGTTTGGATGATGATGAATGCGTTCTCACTTTTTATTTTCTCTCTTGGTTTTTCTTTACTCGTGATATGATGTAATATGACTTGACTTTGTCAGACGTTTATTTATTTTTTGGTTTTGATTTGTATTTTTATTATTATATTTTTTTTATATATCCTTTTATCTCTTCTGTTGGAACTGCGTGGCTACTTAGCTTACAAAGAACCTGAAACCAGGCTAGCTAAAAGGCAGACTGTCTGGGATAAGGGTGTTTATTGCAAAAATGTTTTTTGTGATTTTTTGTTGTTGTTTGGTTATGCTATGCAACGAACAAATGCAACAAACATATGCACACACAATTCGATCATCCACGAATAGGCGAGAATTCGTTTTTATCACGAGGTAGGGTTTTCCTGCAGAAAAGTGATTTGGCGAAGGTAGGTTCTAACTGTCCTCACCAAGGCTAAGGCCCCCAAGGTGCCCCCATTATAGGGTCCCCACTCTCCAGCCTTCCGACCATGCTTAGCACTAAGGCCATAGTCAATCTTTGTGCCAAAAGAGGAAGGTTATCACCTTGAGTGGTGGTTTTCGATCACACCGGTGGGCACAAGGCCATCACTATAGCGAACCGTACCTGCCACCCACTCCCTATGGATTTCTCACTTACCCCCGGGTATAGAGGGAACTGTTGTGTGCAAGGGTTTGTGTACAATTTGTATTTCACACAATTGCGTAAGTATAAACAAACAACAGTTATTAAAGCCAAGCAATAAAACATGTTATAATACAAGGTAGGGCAAAAAGCGTTATTTTCTTGGTTTATTTATTTTTAAGCCGGCCCATCACTAAATGGGATCAACTCTCTAGGCTTCCCCAGTGAAGTCGCCATCTGTCGCCGCCGTCAAAACGAGGGGCGGTCGGAGCGACGCGATGGTTTCGACTCTCTTGATTTTCGCGTTTTTTATTGGTGGTTACAACGCTTTTAGGTTGTCCGATAACCGGGCTGAACCTAGGGGCGAGGTTTTCGAAAGGGTGCTCTTGGATTGTCCGATAACCGGGCTAATCCAAGAGCTAGTTTTTGAGGGTTCTCTGAAGTCGCCACCGATGTTTTTACCGGAAACATCAGAAAAGGATTTTAAAAGGCGTTGGTTTTCGAAAAACCAACTTTGGTCATTAGAACCAGAGTTGGGTAAGGGAGTTAGTTACGCGTAAAGGAAGTGTTAGTTCCTTTACGACGCCCCTTTCGGGTTCCCTATGATAGGCCAACTATTTTGTGGATAAATAAACTGGAAAAATACGCTTTTGCCCTTTTATTTTGTGGAATTTAAAGATTACGACTACATGGCCCTAATGTCTATTGCATAATTTAAACAATGCGGTAAAAGATAGAGAGAGAAAGTAGGAACCTCCGAAGCTAGCTTTCTATTTAATTCTTTAAAAATAGGGTGCTTTGCGGCAGCCCTTCACTCTACACAGTGTCGGAAACCTCTCAAAATGCTCTGAAAACACTCTAAAGACACTCAAAAGCTCCGGAAATACGTCGGAAGGATTCTAGAGAGAGAAACTCTTGATGTGACTAGAGAGAGAGTGAGAAAGTTGTGTGAAATGAGGGGAAGGGAGGCCTTATTTATAGGGATTCGCGCCTGTCAGGTCGAGACGGTCGTCTCATCTGACAAGGTCGAGACGGCCGTCTCGACATTCCAGACGGCGGTTTCGCCTTGCAGGAATGGCGAGACGGCGGTCTCGCCTTTCGCAGGTGGCGAGACGGCCGTCTCGCCAAACGAGACGGCGGTCTCGCCAAACGAGACGGTAGTCTCGCCAAATGAGACGATGGTCTCGCCACTTGTGCAAGGCAAGACGGCGGTCTTGAATCCGAGACGGCGGTCTCGACCCCAAAAGGTGAGAATCCTTATTTTTGTGCCAAAAATCCCTCCTATCCTAGTATGAGGCCTAATAGTCTCTCCTAGTGGCTTCTTAGGCTTCGTCCATCTTCGGAAAGGAGGTCTTCTGATCTTTATTGTGAGACCGGGCAAGATTTGGGGTCTACAAGAATGAATATGACGAAAAATGCCTCATGTATTAAAAAAGCGTATTTACATGCCCTTATAGTCAGTGTTCCCGCGGCCACAGGCGAGGACCGCAGGAAATACAAGAGAAATCTTAAAAAAGGAGCCCTAAGAGTTGATCCTCCCAATCCTTCCCTCCTTTCACTCTGGTTTCGACAGAGGTTTGGCGTCCACATCACAGGCAAAGGCGTCAAAGGTTATCCACCCGGCGTCGATTAGCTCTTGGAACCTATACTTCAGGGGCAAGCAGTTCTCTGTTGAATGTCCGGGCGAACCCGAGTGGTAGTCGCATTTCTCGTTTGGTTTATACCACTCAGGATAGGGAGGCTCTATCTTTTTGGGAGGGGCACAGGCCAGGAGCTTGGCTTCTAGCAGCTGGGGCAGCAACTTCCCATAGGAGGTTGAGATAGGAGTGAACTTCCTCTCTTTTTTGTGCGGCTTCCTAACCGTCTGTGGAGCGGAAGAAGGAGTACCGAGGTTAATCGCATACACAATTTCCTTCTTCTTCTTGCCGGAGGGTTTTCTGAACGAGATGCCGACATGGGAAGATTGCGCTATCTTCCCACTTCTCAACCCTTGCTCCACTCTCTCCCCTACGGTGACTATGTCCGAGAAAAGGTTAGATGTACTGGCTATCGCCTTGTCATAGTAAGCTCCTGTCTGTGAGTCTATGAACATAGCCACCATCTCCTTATCCGTTAGCGGAGGTTCTATCTGGGCAGCCATTTCCCTCCACCTCTGTGCATATGCTTTGAGAGACTCGTCATTCCTTTTACTTAAAGTCCTAAGATCTGACCTGTTAGGGGTCAGAACGATGTTGTATCGGTAACGACGAAGGAAGGCATCAACCAACTGCTTCTAGTTTTGGACCTACCCCTTTCCAACTGCATGTACCAGTTGAGGGTTGAGTTAGCCAAGCTCTCCTGGAAGCAGTGGATTAGGAGTTTTTCATTCTCGGAATGTGCATCCATCTTACGATAGTACATCATAAGATGGTTCTTGGGACAGGTCAGTCCAACATACTTAGGGAAATCTGGGACCTTGAATTTCGGCGGGAACTAGATGTTCTTGACTAGACACATGTCTGTCGCCTCTTTGACATCAAAGTTGTGTCCCTCTACTGCCTTTAGCTTCTCCTCCAAGACGGAGATTCGTTGCTTGAACACCTCCGGGGCATGGATGTGCATTGGCCTAGCTTCAGATTGGACAGGGGCCTTCTGATCGAGGAAGAACTCCTCTTCTTCTTCTTCCCCATGGCAAGAGACGCGATCGCCATGAGTCTCCTCTTTGTTTTGGCTTTTTTGGTGCATGACCTCCATTAATTGTGCCATTTGTTCCCGAAGGGTGCTGACTTCAGTGGTAAGTTTGCGGTTTTGTTCTTCCAACTGCTCCATAGCCTTTGCTTTCTGCGCACGGGTTCGGATAGGAAGAGGACCAGCCACTTTCTAGGATGCCCAAGAATTTTATTAGGAAAATGGATGATAGGTGTGGGATTTAGCATCTTCTAAGACAATGACTTATATATCATCCTTAAAGCTTACGCTTTGCGGAAATACCATACCCACTTTGGTGTAATGGTTCCTTCCCTGTCATGGATTTTGACAAGTATAACGAAGATCACCATGTACCTTAGTACATTTGTCCCTTCCTTGTGGATGGTTACAAATGTGCTTGGGGTCTCTTTCGTTTTTTTCTTAGAGATTTCTAATGCCCCCTAGTATGAATGCGTTTGATGCATGAGAGATTTTCATTAGGATGATGTTTATGCGAAATTTCCTTTTATTTTCTCTCTTGGTTTTTTTCGCTCATGACATGATGCGGCATGCATGATTTGACTTTGTCATAAACCGTTTTATGAACAAGATCCCATTCTTATTTTATTGGGTTCCATTTGACTTGGTTTTTATTCATTTTATAGCCTTTTATCTCTTCTGTCGAACTGCGTGGCTACTTAGCTTACAAAGAACCTAAAACCAAGCTACCTAAAAGGCAGACTGTCCGAGATAAAATGGTTTATTGCGAAAGAATAATTTTAACGTCCCTTATCTCTTCTTTCGGACTGTGTGGCTACTTAGCTTACAAAGAACCTGAAATCAGGCTAGCTAAAAGGGAAATTGTCTGAGATAAGGGTGTTTATTACGAAAATATTGTTGGTTTATCTATTTTTTTATCTATCGTTTGGTTATGCTATGCAATCAAATGCAACAAACAAATGCACACACACAATTCACTCATCCGCGAACAAGTAGGATGACGTTTTAATTACGAGGTAGGGGTATCCTGCAGAAGAGTGCATATTCAGGGTAGTTCTATTTTCCTCACCAAGGTCAGTCCCCCAAGGTGCCCCCATTATAGGGTCCTCACTCTCCAGCCTTCCGACCATGCATGGCACTAAGGCCGTAGTCAGCCTTTGTGCCAAAAGAGGAAGGTTATCACCTTGAGTGGTGGTTTCTGATCATACCGGTGGGCTTAAGGCCCTCACTACGGCACCGTACCTGCCACCCACTCCCTATGGATTTCTTACTTGCCCCCGGGTATAGGGGGAACTGTTGTGTCCAAAGGTTTGTGTAAAATTTGTATTTCAAACAATTGCGTAAAAAAAAACCAATGTTATTAAAGCCAACCAAATAAAACATGTTATAAAAAAAAGTAGGGTAAAAGCAAAATTTTTAAGTTCATTTATTAAACTAGCCTATCACTAAATGGGATCAACTCTCTAGGCTTCCCCAGTGGAGTCGCCATTTATCGCCGTCGTCAAAAGAGGCGGTCAGAGCGATGCGATGGTTTCCGACTTTCGACTCACATTTTAAAGTGATGTTACAATGCTTTTAGGTTGTCCGATAACCGGGCTGGACCTAAAGGCGAGGTTTTCGAAAATGGGTTCTGGAGTTGCCACCAATGTTTTATCTAGAAACATTGGAAAAGGAGAAAAAAGAAGGCGTTGGTTTTGAAAAACCAACTTTGGCCATTATAACCAGAGTTGGGTAAGGGAGTTAGTTACGTGTAGAGAAGGTATTAGCTTCCCTACGACGCCCCTTTCGGGTTCCCTATGATGGGTCGTTTATTTCATAAATGAACTGTTAAAATGATGCTTTTACCCTTTATTTACTTGCAGAATTTAAGGTATCGACTACATGGCCCTAACATCTAATGCACGTATAAATGTAAATAAAAGGCGGTAAACAAGAGGGAGATGTCGCCGCCGTCTGTTCCGACGTCCTGGGACGTCTCGAACGTTAATGCGAGCGGTCGCGAAAAGATGGTTGAGACTCGCATTTTTGTTTAAAACATGTTCATTGCTTCCGAGGTGCTCAACACTAATCTATCCTCTAATAGAAGCAAGGTTTTCGAAAAGGGTTCTTTTGGAGTCGCCACCAATGTTTTGACCATAAACATTGGAAAAGGTGAAAAAGTCATTGATTTTAATAAAAACCAAACTTGGCCATTATAACCAGAGTCAGGTAAGGGAGTTAGTTACGTGTGGGGAAGGTATTAGCACCCCACAACGCCCCTTTCGGGTTCCCTATGACGGATTAATTCATTTAAGTAAAGATTACGAGAAATTACGCTATTACCCTATTTTATTCATACAGTATTTAAATATGGCTATCTACATGATTTTATCTACATTGCATACAAAAAGCAATAAATAAAGCAGTAAAAGAGAAGAGAATTGAGAAGAACCTCCGAAGCAAGATTTATTTATAAGTCTTTTACACAGAGGATGCTTTGCGGCAATCCTTCGCTCTACAATGACTCTCCTCTCGAAAATAATATCGACTCGACTAAACTTTTACTGAAGAATCAAATGCCGGAATACAAATTCCTTAACTGATTGTTACCTATTAAAGGCAATCAGAGAGATCATTCGAAGGAGGGAGAGAAGAAGACAAGTCTTGGAGATGTCTGGGGTGTGAGGTGTGACAAATGAGGCTCCTATTTATAGCCATTTTTCGCCTGTAACTTTGGGATGGCCGTCTGGGTTGGGACGGCCGTCCCAAACGCGTTTTCCACGTTGTGCCAATCTGGGACGGCCAGTCTGGGTTGGGATGGCCGTCCCAAATGCAATTTTAACACAGGCTGGGACCCCCTGAGGTTTGGGACGGTCGTCCCAAGTTTGGGACGCGCGTCCCACTTGCACAGTGACAGTTGGGACGGCCGTCCCAACTCTAGGACGGTGGTCTCGGCCTGTTTTGTCCAGTTTTCGCGTTCTGGGACCCCCGAGAAGCTTTCCTTTCCTTTTTCGGACGTAGATTGATTCCGATGTGTGTCCGTTGAAGCTTTATCTTCATGTAGGAAGTCTTATTGGCCTTCATTAAAGTGTCGGGCGAGCTTTATCTCTGTGTAGGAAGTCTCCTTTGCCTTTATTGTGTGGATGGGTGACCTCCGTCTTATTGCAAGAAGTCTTCTTTTCTTTTATTTGGGAAGTCGGGTGAACTTTGTCTTTGTGTGAAATTCCCCTAGCTTTTATTTGAGAGGCCGAGCAAAATTAGGGGTCTACAACTGCCCCCCCTTCACCTGCCAAACTAATTTGTTTGGTTTAATATACCGACAAAGTTAGTTGGTAGGGGAAGGAGTTAACCCTTTTGCCCGGTTATCCTTCGGATGCTGCTCCTTTGCTGATCGTCCGGCTGATAAATATTTTGATAGGTACCAACCCCTATCTGGTTTGAGCCTCCTTTTATAAAGCTCTGGTGAGTACTTACCCTCACCTAGTATAAGTCTGTATTTTACTAGACTTTTGTGAGTACCTACCCCCACTAGGTATGAACCTTGTTTTACAAGGTTTTTTGTGAGTACCTACCCTCACGCGGTATGAGTTTGCATTTTGCTAAACTCTTGTGTGTACTTACTTCTGAGGTGCTCAACACTGAACTATCCTCTAATAGAAGCAAGTCTTTGCACCCATTTTTTGTAATGCTTCAGGTGAGTATTTTTACTCTACCCGAGGCATTTTGCTAAGTTTTGATGAGTACCTACCCTCATCTGGTAAAAAACCTTATTTTTAAGGTTTTGGTGGGTACCTACCCCCACCTGGTACGAATCTGCATTTTTGCTAGATTGTAGTGGTTTTTACACCTCCACTTGGTGTGAACCCGCATATTGACTAGGTTCTAGTAGATTTTACACCCCCACTGGGTGCGAACCTGCATATTGACTAGGTCCTAATGGATTTTACACCCCCATTGGGTGCGAAACTGCATATTGACTAGGTTCTAATGGATTTTACACCCCCATTGGGTGCGAACCTGCATATTGACTAGGCTCTAGTGGTTTTTACACCCCCACTGGGTGCGAACCTGCATATGGACTAGGCTCTAATGGATTTTACACCCCCATTGGGTGCGAACCTGCATATTGACTAGGCTCTAGTGGTTTTTACACCCCCACTGGGTGTGAACCTGCATATTGACTAGGCTCTAGTGGTTTTTACACCCCCACTGGGTGTGAACCTGCATATTGACTAGGCTCTAATGGATTTTACACCCCCATTGGGTGCGAACCTGCATATTGACTAGGCTCTAGTGGTTTTTACACCCCCACTGGGTGCGAACCTGCATATTGACTAGGCTCTAATGGATTTTACACCCCCATTGGGTGCGAACCTGCATATTGACTAGGCTCTAATGGTTTTTACACCCCCACTGGGTGCGAACCTGCATATTGACTAGGCTCTTGTGGGTACCTACCCCCACCTGGTACGAATCTGCATTTTGGCTAGATTCTAGTGGTTTTTACACCCCCACTGGGTGCGAACCTGCATATTGACTAGGTTCTTCTCATTCAATCTTTTGATTGATGAGTTCATACCCTTAACGGGATTTCGGAGAAGTGTTAGCGGCTTACTGTCTTTGATCATGCGCCTATTCCTTGGGGAAAGATTTGGTTTTTTTACCTTGACTTTTTAGTCATCCGGTTTTACCGAGGATTTCATTACTTTGGCTTTTTCTTTTAGCCATCCAGCTTTTGCTGGGGATTCTTTGTTTTTGGCTTTTAGCCATCCGGTCTTGGCCGGTGATTCTTTGATTTTGGCTTTTCTTTTAGCCATCCGGTTTTTTGCCGGGGATTTTGTCGATTGCCTCTTTTTAGGCGGGAATCCTCTGGGGATTTTGAGTTCTCTTATTGATTGTGCCTCTTGATTAGGCGAAGATCCACTTGGGGATTTTGTTGTGCCTCTTGATTAGGCGAATGCTTCAATAGTGGTGAAGACTTTGAGGGCTTGGATTGCCTCTTGCATAGGTTGATTTCCCATTTCTTGGGGATATTAATTTTTGCTTGCTTGTTGAAAGTGAAGGCTTTGTGCTTCACCGGGGATATCCGTCTTTGGGTGTTATGAGCAATTAACTTCCCTGTGGATATAATTTTGTAGTTTGCCTTTTGTCGTAGGCTCACTGGGGTAGTTTTCTTGTTGATGATCTACTGGGGGATTGATTTCATTCCGGAGATCTATTTTGAATTGCCCCCCGAGGGAGAAATGGAGTTTTCGACTCCTTATGGGTTGTTGTTGTCTGAGCTGGCTTTGCCTATGCTCTTATTTTGCTGGGGAATGAGTTTCTACCCTTTTCTTGCAATTTCTTTTTTTTTTTGCGATTTAGTTTTTGCATATGTGCTCCTTTTATGCACATTGGCTTGATCTTTGGATGAGAAAGATATCTTTTTCTTCCTCTTTTCTTTTTGGAGATCCCTGGGGAATTTTTCTTTGCTTCTTGGGGATCAAATCCTTGGTTTGATTTTTTATGATGGAGTCTTGGCTCCGACTTTTGTGAAGCTCTTTTATTGAGCGGGATGAAGAGATTTTCTTTTTTTCTCTTTTTTGGGATTCACCAAGGAGTCTGTTTCTTGGGGGTCCAAATTTGATGATGGAGTCCTGGCTCCTGGCTTTGTGAAGCTCTTATTTGAGCTGGAAGATGGAAATTTTTGTTTTTTCCTTTTTCGTGGATATTTTTCTTGATATGCTCTGTTTAGAGACATTTATTTGGCCTTTTTTCTATAGTGGCTTCTGTTAGGGGATGAAAAGTTTTTCTTTCTTTTCCTTTTGTTGCCCCCTGGTGATATAGAGGACTTGACTTCATATGATGGGCTCTTTGTGTAGCCCTTATTCTCCGTTGGGGAATGAAGCGGAGATCTTTATAAGAATGTGCTTGATGACTCATGTGGTAATGAAGCTGAGTCATGGAGTAATCTTTTTTATTTTGCCTTTGGAGTAGGCAAGGATCCTCTTGGGGACGATTAAGCCTTTCCGTTGGCTTTTTGATGGTTTCCTTCTTTTATTGGTGGAAGGATGTTGATTGAGGCTTCAAATGATTTATATGTGGTGATGCTGAGTCATGAAATAATTTTTGTGTTGCCTTTGGAGTAGGCAAGGATCCGCTTGGGGATTATTGAGCCTTTCCGTTGGCTTTTTTCTTCGATGTACCTTCTTTTATTAGTGTAGAAGGTTGGAGCTAGTTTTCTTGAAGCTTCTTTATTCTGCTGAAATGGTTTTGATTTTCGCCTTTCGCGATTTTGATTTTCATATGGAGACTGGATTCTGGCGCCTCCTGTTTTCAATCATAAGCATGGAGACTATCCTCCTTATATGCATGTTTATTATTCTTGTTTGAAGAAAATTATTTTTTCTTGATTTTGACAAAGTCGTATTGTGCAACTACTTTGTGTGTGGATGTCCTAAATGCAATCTATTGTTTATTTATTTTTGATGCATTTAGAAAGTAACTGGCCTTCTCCCGTTGGCTTCTATGAATACGCCGATGGGCTCCTCCTTTACGACCATGATGATGGGCTCCTCTTTTATCCATCTTTTGGTTTTAGCCCTATCTTTTGCCTAGACCGCCCTTTACGGGTTTTCGATCTAGCGGGCTGCCTTAATTTTTTTGCCTAGAATATCTTAGGGGGATTTTGCCTTATCTTTTGCCTAGATCGTTCTTTTGGGGTTTTAGATCTAGCAGGCTACCCTAATTTTTACCTAAGAATATCCTAGCAGGCACTTATTCTTTTCTTATTTGTTATGCTTCCCTTTTTTAGATGCATGCTTGATCTTTGATTAAAGGTCTTTGCGCATATTTATGATTTATCAATAAAGAGGCATTTCCATAATATTTGGTCAAGAGAAAGGAAATGAAAAGGAATTTTATTGATAAATGAACAAAAGTTTTATTTCTTTTATAGAAGGATTTCAAAAGTATTTAGAAGAATGGGTGGTCAGGGTTGGCTGTACTGTTTAGGCTTATACAGTCATGTCTATGATATCTGCCCCCTGGTTCTCCTAATTGCTTCAGTTGAGATGCCTGAGCTCAGAGTGAAGACTATGCAGACTGCTTGCTTCTGGAAGAATGTTACTTTAGCCGCCTTTTCGGTTTTCGGCTAAAGTAACCATTGCTCTTAGTTTCTCTATTTTTTTATTTACTTTTTTTTTAACCTCTTCTTTTTGCCTAGGATGTATCCTAGCGAGGAAAATGGACCCTATCTTTTGCCCAGGAATGTCCTTTGCGGATTTTCATTCCTGACGGGTCTTGAGCAATGTCTTCAAGCATAATACTTCTTCACCGCATCAGAATTGATTATGTGTCGAAGTTCTTTTTCATCCATATTGGTTAGGATAAGAGCACTTTCCCGAGAAAGCTCATTTGACCACAAGGGGTCCTTCGTAGTTCACTGCCCATTTTCCAATTTTATTGTTTTGGGCTGGAAGCAACTTATTTACCATTAAATCCTTCTTTTGGTAAATATGAGGGTTGACCTTTTAAGCCTTTTTTATTTTCCTTTGATAGGCTTGTCCGTGACATACAATATTCAGCCGTTTTTCTTCAATAAGGTTTAGCTGGTCATATCGGCTTTGAACCCATTCAGCTTCTGCTAATTTTTCTTCCATCATCATGTGCTTTTATCAACATGATTAGCTGTACTGATTTGCCATTTCGGATCTTTGCTATAACCGAAGAGTAATTATTTTGAATGTAGAGCAATCGTCATGTCGATGCCCTTCTTCCTTTCCTTTAGGGATTTCAATCCTCCTATTGATCACTATATTTCCACATTTCCCAGTCAATTACTTGAATGCTTTATTGTGAATGGTCAAGAGAATAGAAAGAAAGGGATTTATTGCAAAGGCTTATGTTTTAGTGAGATTTTTTTGAAATAATAGTTTTTGTAAGAATGGCTAGCCAAGGTTGGTCGGTGCTTAGACTAGTTCAAACAAACGTTTTGTTTTAATGAGGCGGCGTCTTCAACTGATTACTTCATGGCGCCTATTTATGACTGATTAACTTTCCTAGTCCGCCCTTTTGGGTTTTCGGCCTAGGATGCTGTGGTATGTCCTAACTTTTGTCTAGGTTCCCCTTTTTGGGATACCTAGCGGACTTTATTTTGTCTATGATGTTTTAGTTGTTTTGACGCATTTTGGAACAAAACGTTTGCGTAAACATGGTTATTCATGGGGTATAGATATGATTAGTGAGAAAAGAAGCAGATAGTAAGAATAGCATTCTTTTGTAATTCAAAGGGAAAGACGTGCCCTAAAGATGCTCGGGGGTCGGGCACACCCCGAGGAGTGATCTCTAATAGTCATTGGGTTTACATCCCTTAGAATCAGAAGAAGGACGTCTAGTGACTAATGCTACCCTTGATGCTAATATCCCTCCTTTTCGGAATATCCTCTTTAAGGTATGGAGGGGAGACTTCTCTTTTCTTTGTACGACTTGATCTTTTGTAGGGTCGTACTTTAAAGGATTATCCTTAGAATCTGGTGGCTCTCTTATTCTTTGAGCATCCTTTCTAAGCCCTTGTCTGGGCTGTATCCATATCTTTTCATTATATGGGCCACTTTTAAATTGCTAGGAAGTCTTTCCATATTTTCAAATGTCTTCTTCAGCCGCATCCATTTAAGGTATGGTGGACGGCTCGCTGATTCGAATGTAGTCTTTAACTTGAACCATGATCAATTTGTCGCCTACCAGGAATTTGATTTTTCGGTGGAGCGTTGAAGAAAGTGCCCTAGCACCGTGAATCTAAGGTCTGCTCAATCTTCCCCTCGGATTCTTTTTTCCTTTTCCTCTTCGGTTTCTTTATTTTTCCTTTATTTTTAGGAGCATTATCTTGTAGCTCCTTGGATGAATAAAATTTTTTTGCTTATCATCCTGCCCCCAATGTTGGCTATATTGGAGATATCTTCATTGACAGACAATTCTTTTGTGCATATTCAAGGTACAACTTTATTTGATGTATAAGGGAAAGGACAAGGCATGAATACGCGCAAAGGTGTTATTGACTCTTCCCTGATATTATCAATTTGGGTGCTAATGTTTACTTCTTTCTTATTATCTCCTTGTCCCAAATTAATGGCCTCAGTTTTTTCTTATGGGGCTGTATCAATTAAGCTTTTTTTTCCAACAGTCTTTGCATGTCCGGGGAAATGGTCCCCTCCTTACTGTCTGACTCAATCCATTCGCCTTCGGCTTTCAGATCCCGCAGAGAGTTTTCAATCACAGACATGACTGTTTATATGGTCTATATTTGGGTCTAGATTTTTTATTTTGGAGAGAGAAAAGAATGAGAAGCATATGAATATTATGAAAAATGCCTCATTTTATTGATGAAAAGAGAAATATATACAAAGCCCACTTTAATAAAAAATCTCATGATCAAGGGCGAGGATCACGAGAGATACATCGGAAGCTTGGATATATTTTTTATTTCTTATTACATTTTTTTTTAGAGATGGTAAAAATGATGAGCCCTAAATTGCTGGTCTTCCTTATCCTGTCTTTCATTCGGGCTTTGATAAGGGCTGGTCATCCACCTTTGGAGTAGATGCATCAAAGGTAATCCACCCTGCATCTATTAGATTCTGGACCTTGTGCTTTAAAGCCACACAGTTTTCAACGGAGTGTCCCAGAGAGCCTGAATGATAATCACAACTTTCATTAGATTTATACCATTCCGGGTATGGTGGCTCCATCTTCTTAGGAGGGACACGCACGAGGAGCTTGGCGTCCAACAATTTCAGAAGTAGACTTCCATAGGAGGTAGGTATGGAAGTGAATTTCCTCTCTTGTCTGCGTGATCTGTCCGAGTGACGGTGAAGAGGAAGAAGGGGTAGTGAAGTTCATGGCATTTACACTTCCCTCCTTTTTCTTGCCAAAGGGCTTCTTGAATGATGCGTGGGATTTCTTAAACTTGGGAGGGAATCGAGTATTTTCGACATCGGTTACCTCCTTTACATCAAATTTGTATCCCTCTAATGCCCTTAATCTTTCCTCTAAGGCAAAAATTCGTTGCTCAGAGACCTCATTGTGGAAGCATTGTTGGTACATTAACTCTGTCAATTGTGCCATTTGTTCTTTTATGGCATTAAGCTCGGCAGTGAGCATACGGTTCTGCTCCTCTAATTGCTCCATCTTTTTCGAGCGCAAGTGAGAACAAGTAGAAGACCAGCCACTTTCTAAATGATTTAAAGATTTTTATTATTATAGTTTTTTTTATTATGAATGATTAGTGTGGAATAGATATGCCTTAGACAATAGCTTTGGTATTTTCTCAAAAGCCTATGTTTTAAGGGTACCATACCCACCTTAGTGTGATAACTTATCTCTTCTAGGAAGGTGATAAACGCACTTGGGTCTCTTTCGCTATTGTCTAAGGATATTTAATGCATCCTAGAATGAATGTGCTTTATGCATGCACTACAAAAATATTTTTTATGACAGCAAATATTGAAAGTGGAATAACTTTTGACTGGGTTGTCCGATTTGGACGCACAGCATGTCAAAACGAAGAGAAAAGGGTGAAGAACCAAGCTGCAAATTGCTGTAGGGGATTTGGCCCAGTAATTTTCCCAAAAAACGCTCCTAAGACCTATTTTTTGGAGGTTTATTAAAATGATGCATATTTTTCTTAGTGCATTTATTTTCTCTCTTAGTTTTTCCACTTATTGGATGATGTGGTATGAACGATACGACTTTGCCAAGAATCTTTTTATTATAAAAAGGCATTTTTATGGCTTTCATTCGTTTTTATATTTTTTTATGACCCTTTATCTCTTCTGTCGGTCAACGTGGCTACTTAGCTTACAAAGAACCTGAAACCAGGCTAGCTTAACTGAAGACTGTCCGAGATAAAGGTCTTTTATCTTATCACTTTTTGTGATTTTTAGGGTTTTTCATTTTTTTGTTGTTGTATGATTACCCTATGCTAATGCATCAATACAAATGCAGCAAACGTATGCACACACAATTCATACATCCACGAGCAGAGCCTCGCTTATTTAATCACGAGGTAGGGTTTTCCTGCAGAAATGTGCTTGGTTTAGGCGGTTCTAACTGTTCTCACCAAGGCCAAAGGTCCCCAAGGTGCCCCCATTATAGGGACCTCTCAATCTGTCAGTCCTCGGGTCATGCACGGAACTCCGTGGCGACATCCTTAGACCAAAAGAAGAGAGTTATCACCTTGAGTTGGTGGTTTCCGACAACGGTTGTAGCCCCGTGTGCCAACAAGCCGGTCGTATCTGCCACCCACTCCCTATAGGTATTCACTCTTGCCCCCGGGTATAGAGGGACTGTTGTGTGCAAGGGTTTTTGTGTGCAGTTTATATTTCAGACAATTTGCAGAAGTAATCATATAGCAGTTATTAAAGCCATACAATCAAAATACAGAAAAGGGTAAAGGAGTAATTTCAAATCTTTACTTAGTTTGAATTTATCCGTCACTAAATGGGATCAACTCTCTAGCTTCCCCAGTGGAGTCGCCATCTGTCGCCGCCGTCCGTTCCGACGTCCTGGGACGTCTCGAACGTTAATGCGAGCGGTCGCGAAAAGATGGTTGAGACTCGCGTTTTTGTTTAAAACATGTTCATTGCTTCCGAGGTGCTCAACACTGAACTATCTGAAGCACTTGGAGGATTTGATGAAGACTTAGATATAATTTGATGAAGACATAAATTTAGTTTAGGTTGTGGGTGTGTAGATGATTAGGTTTTTAACTTGAGCACTTAATCCCTTGATAGGCCATTATATGTTGTGATGAAGCGCCTTAATCTTCTGCATAGCATTGAAAATCATTTTCTGCATTAAAAGAACAAACTAAGTTTTTTCAATCTGTTGAAAAAGATTTTCAATCGGTTAAAATCACTTAACAGAATAAGTGGTTCTATATAATCGTATTTTCCATTGATTGATTCGCAGAATCAACAAGTTAAAATAACTTAGTAAATTTCTCAATATAAAGGTTTCGGAAAAACAATCAATTGAAATACTTTTTAATCTGTTGAAAAAGAAAGATATTTTTCAATCTAAGAGTTTTCGGAAAAACAATCAGTTGAAACGTTTTTCAATCTGTTAAAATAAAGATATTTTTTAAGTCTAAATGTTTTCAGAAAAGCAATATGTTGAAATGGTTTTCAACCTGTTGAAACAGAAAGTCATTTTCGAGTCTTAAAAGTTTGCAGGAATTTAATCTGTTGAAATGATTTTCAATCGATTGAAACAGAGTGCTGTCATTTTTCATTAAGTTGTTTTAATCCATTAAAACTCGAATCAATCGATTAAATGGAACTTTAAACGAAATCAATCGATTGAATCGATGTCTTAATCGATTAAAAGGAACTTTAAATGAAATCAATCGATTGAATCGATCTTTTAATCGATTGAAATAATACTCTAATCGATCATAGTTTCATTTTAATCGATCATAACTCGGTCTGATCGATCATACTTCTGTTCTAATCGATCAGATTCTCTTCTAAACCTGTTTTACTGCTAACCAACTTATCTTTTGACTCTCTAAAACAGTTTTTAACAGATGAAACGTTTTGTTTTTCTGATTTACTCTATATATACAGATTTGATTCATCTTTTGAAGATATACAGTACAATACACTACTTGAGAAAACTTGAGAAATCAATCTGTGAATCGTTCATCTACGTTTTTCTCTCTGCATTCAAGATTTTGTCATATCATAAGGTGCTTTGATCAACATTGTGGTCATTCACAGCGAGAGAGTGCTTTAGAATTGGTGCTGGGCAATTAGAATTCAAAGTCCAGGTTTCTTCTTTCCTTATTCTTTTGTATCGTGTGAATTGTGTAGATTGGATTGTAATCTACACTTGGTACAGTAACTGGATTTGGTTACTGGGTGTTTTTCAAGATTCTATCTTATAGGTTGAAGAGATAGTTCTTGGTGTAGATTGGTGAGGATCTACGGGTTGTAATTGTCACTTGGTATTAGTGAAAACTTGACAGGTTTTGTCAAGAACTGGACGTAGCTCTGGATTAGAGTGAACCAGTATAAATTTGTGTGTTGATTTCTTTCTATCATCTCTTTTAAATTCTGAATATAAGCTTGCTGTGTTTTAAATCAAATCATCTTTTCAAGAATTGAATAAAGATAACTCATTCTTCCAAAAGAAAGTAAAGTTTTGCGAAAAAGTTTTTAAGTTCAATTCACCCCCCCTCTTGAACTCAACCATTAATTCTTTCAATTGGTACCAGAGCTGGTTCTTGTAAGTTACTCAAGTAATCGGTCCAATGGCTGAGGGAAAGATGAATTTTTCAGAAGGAGCCTCCATAAACAGGCCTCCACTTTTTGCTGGTGTGAATTATTCTTTCTGGAAGGTTAGAATGAAAATCTTTATTGAATCCCTTGATAGAGGCATTTGGGAAACAATTGTTAATGGTCCTTTTAAACCAACTCATATAGTAGATGGTAAAACTGTTGAGAAAAGTTGGAGTGAGTTGACTGATGCAGAAAATAGGAGAGTGCAATATGATTATACTGCAAAGAATATTATTACCTCTGCCTTAAATCTTGATGAGTTTTTCAGGGTGTCTCAGTGTGCTTCTGCCAAAGAAATGTGGGAAATTCTAGAGGTCACACATGAAGGAACATCTGATGTGAAAAGGGCAAGAAAGCATGAGTTAATCAGGGACTATGAGTTGTTTAAAATGCAGCAAGGGGAGACAATTGCAGATGTGCAGAAAAGATTCACGCACATAGTTAATCATTTGATCGGGCTAGGGAAGACCTTTGACAAGGAGGAGTTGAATATCAAAATACTGAAGTGTTTGGACAGAACTTGGCAACCAAAGGTGACAGCAATATCTGAATCAAGAGATTTGACTGAAATGACTACCTGCCTCACTTTTTGGTAAGTTAAGGGAACACGAGTTGGAAATCAATCGGTTCAAAGAACAAGAGAATGCAGAAAAGAAAAGTAGAAATATTGTTCTCAAGACGATTGAAGAAAACAGTGGTTCTGAAGAAGATGAGTCCGAGAACCTGACTTTATTGGTTAAGAAATTCGGGAAATTTCTGAGAAGAAAGAACAAGACTGGCCAAGTAAAAAGGTACAATGATAGAAAGACTGAATCTGTTCAAAATAATATTACTTGTTATTCTTGTGGTAAACAGGGTCACATAAGGAGCGACTGTCAGGAAAAGACCAAGAATCGGAACAAGAAAGATTCAAGATACAAAGGGAAAAAGGCCTACATAGCTTGGCAAGACAATGAATCTTCTTCCAGGTTCTGAATCAGAAGGTGAAGAGGTGAACTTGTGTTTGATGGCTGGCTGTGAATCCTCTTCATCACATGTAAGTTCAACTCCTACAGAAAATGAAATGAATTACAGCACATTACTGAATGCTTTCAATGAAATGCATAGTGAAGCCAGAAATTTATCTCATACAAATAATCGGTTGAAAGGGCTAAATAACTGGTTAGAAAATAGAGTTAAAACTCTGGAAAAAGAACTGCTAGAAAGCAAAACAGATTTAGAACATCTAGATATTATCTATTCATCTGCAGATAATGTTGCTGTTAATAAGAATTGTGAAAAGTGTACTGTTTTACAAAATAAGGTTGATTACTTAACTAAAACCTTAACAAAATTTACTCAAGGTAAAGAGAATTTAGATGCACTGCTTGGATCTCAAAACTGTGTGTTTGAACGTTCTGGAATCGGGTACAAACCTAGGAATGGGGTAAAAACTAAGAAATATTTGAACTTCTTTTCATATAGAAAAACAACAGCATCTCCTTTCTCATCTTGTCATTACTGCATGAAGAAAGGACATACTATAAAATTCTGTCATGCTAGAAAATATTTTGTGCCGCAAGGTAGGAAGAGATGGGTTCCAAAACATGTTAAGCAGAAAGTTTGACTCCCAAGGACCCAAAATATTTAAAGGGTACCAAATGCTTTATGTTTGACTTTTCAGGAACAGCATCAAGAGTCTCTTTGGTACCTGGACAGCGGATGCTCAAGGCACATGACAGGTGACATTTCAAAATTCCAGAAGTTGAAATTGAAGAATGGGGGTCATGTGACTTATGGAGACAACAACAAGGGAAGAATTCTTGGTTCTGGAGATATTGGAGATGGTGAATCTGTAACCATTCACAATGTTCTTTTTGTTGAAGGTCTCAAACACAATCTGATAAGTATAAGCCAGTTATGTGATCTTGGTCACAAAGTTGTTTTCAAACCAGAAAAATGTCTTATCTGTGAGCCAGAATCTGACACGGTAATGTTGGTAGGTAAGAGGTTAAACAACATATACATGTTAGATATTAAGCAGTCTATATCATCTCAAAGTTGTCTTCTTACTAAAAAAGAAGAATCTTGGTTGTGGCATAGAAGGCTTGCTCATATACATCTTAACCATCTTGACAAACTGATTTCAAAAGAGTTAGTTTTTGGGCTGCCTAAGCTTCAAATCTTGAAAGACAAAATCTGTGAAGCTTGTTTGAAAGGCAAACAAACTAGAAAATCTTTTTCAAACAAAAACATTGTTTCAACTTCTAGACCTTTGGAACTGCTTCACATGGATTTGGTTGGTCCTTCAAGGAATAAAAGCCTAGGTGGTAATCTTTATATCATGGTGATTGTTGATGATTTTTCCAGATTTACCTGGACTGTCTTTCTTAAAGCTAAATCTGATTCCTACAAATCTTTCAAAAGGCTTGCCAAGGTTTTACATAATGAGAAGGGATATTTCATTACATCTATTCAAAGTGACAATGGTGGAGAATTTGTAAATGAGAAGTTTGAATCATTTTGTGAAAAATTTGGTATAAAACACAATTTCTCTGCTCCAAGAACTCCTCAACAGAATGGTGTTGTGGAAAGAAAGAACAGATCAATTGTGGAGCTTGCCAGAACAATGTTGAGTGAAAATTCTTTACCAAAATACTTCTGGGCTGATGCAGTCAACACTGCTTGTCATGTTTTGAATAGAGTCTTGATTAGACCCATGCTTAAGAAAACCCCATATGAACTGTACAAAGGAAGAAAACCCAACATAAACTATTTCAGGGTCTTTGGATGTACATGTTTTGTTTTAAACAATGGGAAAGAAAACATTGGCAAGTTTGATGAAAAATCTGACAAAGGAATTTTTCTTGGTTACTCAACTCACAGCCATGAATATAGAGTTTATAATTTGAGATTGAAATCAGTTGAAGAATCTGTACATGTTGTGTTTAATGAGTCTCCTCGAGTTGTGCAGAATAGATCAACAGGTACTGCTGATGAAGAAGATTTAACTGATAATTCTTATCAGTTGAAATGTCCCAGTAGCACAGATCAGCATACTGTTGAAGAGGGTGATCCATCTGTGGACCCTGTAAAAGCTGATCCATCTACAATTACTGTAGAACAGGAAGAAGATGTTCTGGAAGAGCTTCCTAAAGAGTGGATTGTCCCAAGAAATCTCTCTCTAGACAATGTCATCGGGCAAATTAATAAGGGAGTATCTACTAGACATTCTCTTAATCAATTCTGTAATCATATGGCATTCATTTCACAAATAGAGCCTAAGACAGTTAAAGAAGCATTAAATGATGAATACTGGGTTAGTGCCATGCATGATGAACTCAATCAATTTGAAAGGAATAATGTATGGGAATTAGTTCCTAAAATCAGTGATATCAATGTAATTGGTACTAAGTGGGTATTCAAAAACAAGCTAGATGAACATGGCATTATCACTAGGAATAAAGCTAGGTTGGTAGCCAAAGGATATAACCAACAAGAGGGCATTGATTTTGATGAAACATTTGCACCTGTAGCTAGGCTTGAAGCTGTTAGATTATTATTAGCTTATGCCTGTTTAAGTGGTTTCAGATTACTACAGATGGATGTAAAGAGTGCCTTTCTTAATGGACTTATCAATGAAGAAGTGTATGTTTCTCAACCTCCTGGGTTTGAAGATCACAAGCATCCTGACCATGTCTACAAATTGAAAAAGGCTCTTTATGGCTTGAAGCAAGCACCTAGACAATGGTATGAGAGGTTAAGTAATTTTCTAATTGATCAAGGGTACAAGCGAGGTGAGGTTGATAAAACTCTGTTCATTAAGAAATCTGGAACTGATATTATTCTAGTGCAGGTGTATGTAGATGATATCATTTTCGGTTCCACCAATAATGCCATGTGTAATAAGTTTGTAAAAGAAATGCAAAGTGAATTTGAAATGTCTATGATGGGAGAATTGAATTTCTTCCTTGGTCTCCAGGTTAAACAATTAAGAAATGGCATTTTTCTTAGTCAATCTAAATACTGCAATGAACTGTTAAAGAAATTTGATATGCACAATTGCAAGGAATCCTCTACACCAATGTCTACTAACTGCTGTTTAGATTTAGATGAAAAAGGGAAACCTGTTGATCAAACTAAATATAGAGGTTTGATTGGTTCTCTGCTTTATCTAACTGCTAGTAGGCCTGACATTATGTTTAGTGTATGTCTGTGTGCAAGATTTCAGGCAAATCCAAAGGAATCACATCTTACTGCTGCCAAAAGGATTCTGAAGTACCTTAAGGGAACAGTCAATGTTGGACTATGGTATCCTGAAGGTGCGTCCCTTAAGCTTGTTGGATTTTCTGATTCTGACTTTGCAGGATGTAGATTAGACAGAAAAAGTACCTCTGGTACTTGTCATTTACTGGGGAGCAGTCTTATATCGTGGCACAGCAAAAAGCAAGCGTGTGTTGCTCTGTCAACTGCAGAAGCTGAATACATTGCAGCTGGGAGCTGTTGTGCTCAAAGCATTTATCTCAAGCAACAACTAACAGATTATGGAGTAACTCTAAACAAGGTACCTCTGGTTTGTGACAATACTAGTGCAATAAACTTAACTAAGAATCCTATTCAACACTCTAGAACTAAGCATATTGAAATTAGACATCACTTTATTAGAGAACACGTATCTAGGGGTGACTGTGAGATTTTATTTGTTGAATCTGAAAAACAGTTAGCTGATTTATTCACTAAACCACTTCCTAGAGATAGACTTAATATGCTTAGAACTGAATTAGGAATTCTAGATATATCTAGTATTGCATAACTAATTTGTTACAGTGATTGTATGCCTTTTAACAGGCTGATAACAAGTTCAATCGATTAATAATTGCATGAATAACTTGACATTATTTGTTTTAATCGATTGAAACTGTGAAATAATCTGTTGATTTCCTGTTTCTTACTCTCTGGTATTGATGTGTTAGTAGTTCAATCGATTAAATAAGTTTTTAATCGATTTATTTCATTAATCTTGTTGCTCTGCACATTTTCTTCTATAAATCAATCGATTAAATCTTCGATTCAATCGATTGAATTCACTAATGGTACTCTGAATCATTTTCTTTTACAAAATAATCGATTTATTTTTTGATTCAATCGGTGTATTTCACTTATAAGTATCTACGATTACAAAATCAGTTGGTTTCACGAAATATCAATTGATTATTTTTCTTCTAGGGCTAGTTGTATGTACTTTGTCTCTAACCGATTTCTACAGAGTAAACTGAAAGCATTTACAACAAGATAAACTTCAACTACTCTCTTAAATATCAAAGATATCCAATAAAAGTTGAATGACTCTGATTGGATATCAGATGTGTGGGTAATTAAAGTGTACAGTAGCAATTCTCTCTCCTCTTTATCATCACTGCACAGAAACAATAAATCAGTAAAGACAAAAATTTTTTTAAGCTGATAAAGATTGTGTATTCTCATTCCTATAGTATTATTTTCTCCTTTGAGCTTCTTTTTTCTCGGTTCTTCTCTGTTCTGTTCATTCCAAAAATCAAATATGTTCAAGCGCACAAAGTCTGGTAGGAAGAAATCAAGCAGGGGCGAGTCGTCTTCTGTTCGGCAGGAACAAAATGTTGAAGGAAGGATTGAGACTTGGTTCAACGGGGACCAAGAGCAAATGAATCTGTTTATCCATGAGTTGAGCAGAAAACAAGTCAACATACCAAAGCTGTTAAAGTTTTCCTGGTTTGATGCTGAAGGATTTAGAGGCATCAGAAAGCTGCTGCAACATCAAAAGCTTCAGAAGTTTCTGGAGTTGAACGGTAGGATTTATCCCGACTTGATCAAAGTTTTCTTCACAAATTTGTCCTTTGAAGGTTCCACCTTGAAAACCCAAGTTAAAGGTGTGGACATTGAGATTACTCCTAACATCTGGAAGGAGGTTGCTGGTTTAAAGGATTTAGGAGTGAAAGTCACCAAAGGGTGTACTTCTGATGTGGAGGAATTTAATAAGGTTCAATATTTTCGGTCATGCATGAAGAATAGGCATGACTCTGTCAGCTCGTTCAATACTGGGAAACTAAAATTGGAAGAAAGGTTGCTTGCCTGCATTGTGTCTTGGCAGCTCACTCAGAGGGGAGCAATCATGCGGTGCTAAATGAGGGAGATTTAGTACTAATGTATTGCATTCACCACAGGATTCGGCTAAGCTGGGTTTTTGTCATCAAAGACCACATGATCAAGGCAAAAAGACTCAAGTGATTTCAGGTACCCCTATGCTATACCTGATTTCCAAATTTTTAACATATTTTGGTGTTGATCTTGAAGGAGAACTTGTCGAGACAGTTCGTTCAACAAACGAAATAAATAACTCTATGCTTCACAAAATGGGATTTATGAAAGTTGATGGTGAGTGGGTCTCCAAGGAGGATGCCTGGAAGAGATGAAGAAAGTGATGAAGATGGACAAGAGGAAGAAAATATCAACACTGATATTCCTGGCACTTCTAGAGCTCATCCATCTGATCCTATGGAAGAAGTGATCCCAGCTGGAGATGATTCCATATAATTCACCCCTGAGCAGTGGCACACCTCTGTCACAGTTTGAAAGAACAATGCCTGCAGCAAATGAATCAACTTCAAGCTGATCAAAGGAGGCATATGAATATGACTACGAGCTATAAGGGCTCGACAAGCACTATTTGGATGAGAATTTTATTGCAAGGTTCCAAGCACATCGATAATCAACTTGAAGACATTTACAACAGAATTGTGGAAATACAATTCAACCCAGGTCCCGGAGATGATTGAAGTTTACTGATCAATGTCTGCTGATAATTCTGTTTTTTTTTTTTCTTTTCTTAGTTGGTTTTATATTCTGCTTTTTATTTGGGGTTCCCACGTGGACTCATTGGACTGTAACTACAACAATCTATTTGATGCAGTCAAATAGGGGGAGAAGTAATTTGCTTAAAACTGTCACTACACACACACCACAAAATATATGTCTCTGGTCTGGTATTTTTGTTTTGCAGGTGCAGTGGTTATTTGTCTCCATCAAATAGGGGGAGATTGAAGCACTTGGAGGATTTGATGAAGACTTAGATATAATTTGATGAAGACATAAATTTAGTTTAGGTTGTGGGTGTGTAGATGATTAGGTTTTTAACTTGAGCACTTAATCCCTTGATAGGCCATTATATGTTGTGATGAAGCGCCTTAATCTTCTGCATAGCATTGAAAATCATTTTCTGCATTAAAAGAACAAACTAAGTTTTTTCAATCTGTTGAAAAAGATTTTCAATCGGTTAAAATCACTTAACAGAATAAGTGGTTCTATATAATCGTATTTTCCATTGATTGATTCGCAGAATCAACAAGTTAAAATAACTTAGTAAATTTCTCAATATAAAGGTTTCGGAAAAACAATCAATTGAAATACTTTTTAATCTGTTGAAAAAGAAAGATATTTTTCAATCTAAGAGTTTTCGGAAAAACAATCAGTTGAAACGTTTTTCAATCTGTTAAAATAAAGATATTTTTTAAGTCTAAATGTTTTCAGAAAAGCAATATGTTGAAATGGTTTTCAACCTTGTTGAAACAGAAAGTCATTTTCGAGTCTTAAAAGTTTGCAGGAATTTAATCTGTTGAAATGATTTTCAATCGATTGAAACAGAGTGCTGTCATTTTTCATTAAGTTGTTTTAATCCATTAAAACTCGAATCAATCGATTAAATGGAACTTTAAACGAAATCAATCGATTGAATCGATGTCTTAATCGATTAAAAGGAACTTTAAATGAAATCAATCGATTGAATCGATCTTTTAATCGATTGAAATAATACTCTAATCGATCATAGTTTCATTTTAATCGATCATAACTTCGATGTACTGATCGATCATACTTCAGTTCTAATCGATCAGATTCTCTTCTAAACCTGTTTTACTGCTAACCAACTTATCTTTTGACTCTCTAAAACAGTTTTTAACAGATGAAACGTTTTGTTTTTCTGATTTACTCTATATATACAGATTTGATTCATCTTTTGAAGATATACAGTACAATACACTACTTGAGAAAACTTGAGAAATCAATCTGTGAATCGTTCATCTACGTTTTTCTCTCTGCATTCAAGATTTTGTCATATCATAAGGTGCTTTGATCAACATTGTGGTCATTCACAGCGAGAGAGTGCTTTAGAATTGGTGCTGGGCAATTAGAATTCAAAGTCCAGGTTTCTTCTTTCCTTATTCTTTTGTATCGTGTGAATTGTGTAGATTGGATTGTAATCTACACTTGGTACAGTAACTGGATTTGGTTACTGGGTGTTTTTCAAGATTCTATCTTATAGGTTGAAGAGATAGTTCTTGGTGTAGATTGGTGAGGATCTACGGGTTGTAATTGTCACTTGGTATTAGTGAAAACTTGACAGGTTTTGTCAAGAACTGGACGTAGCTCTGGATTAGAGTGAACTAGTATAAATTTGTGTGTTGATTTCTTTCTATCATCTCTTTTAAATTTTGAATATAAGCTTGCTGTGTTTTAAATCAAATCATCTTTTCAAGAATTGAATAAAGATAACTCATTCTTCCAAAAGAAAGTAAAGTTTTGCGAAAAAGTTTTTTAAGTTCAATTCACCCCCCCTCTTGAACTCAACCATTAATTCTTTCACTATCCTCTAATAGAAGCAAGGTTTTCAAAAAGGGTTCTTTTGGAGTCGCCACCAATGTTTTGACCATAAACATTGGAAAAGGAGAAAAAGGCATTGATTTTAATAAAAACCAAACTTGGCCATTATAACCAGAGTCGGGTAAGGGAGTTAGTTACGTGTGGGGAAGGTATTAGCACCCCACAACGCCCCTTTCGGGTTCCCTATGACGGATTAATTCATTTAAGTAAAGATTACGAGAAATTACGCTATTACCCTCTTTTATTCATACAGTATTTAAATATGGCTATCTACATGATTTTATCTACATTGCATACAAAAAGCAATAAATAAAGCAGTAAAAGAGAAGAGAATTGAGAAGAACCTCCGAAGCAAGCTTTATATTATATGTCTTTTACACAGAGGATGCTTTGCGGCAATCCTTCGCTCTACAATGACTCTCCTCTCGAAAATAATATCGACTCGACTAAACTTTTACTGAAGAATCGAATGCCGGAATACAAATTCCTTAACTGATTGTTACCTATTAAAGGAAATCAGAGAGATCATTCGAACGAAGGAGAGAAGAAGACAAGTCTTGGAGTTGTGTGGGGTGTGAGGTGTGACAAATGAGGCTCCTATTTATAGCCATTTTTCTCCTGTAACTTTGGGATGGCCGTTTGGGTTGGGACGACCGTCCCAAACGCGTTTTCCACGTTGTGCCAATCTGGGACGGCCAGTCTGGGTTGGGATGGCCGTCCCAAATGCAATTTTAACACAGGCTGGGACCCCCTGAGGTTTGGGACGGCCGTCCCAAGTTTGGGACGCGCGTCCCACTTGCACATTGACAGTTGGGACGACCGTCCCAACTCTGGGACGGTGGTCTCGGCCTGTTTTGTCCAGTTTTTGCGTTCTGGGACCCCTGAGAAGCTTTCCTTTCCTTTTTCGGACGTAGATTGATGCCGATGTGTGTCCGTTGAAGCTTTATCTTCATGTAGGAAGTCTTATTGGCCTTCATTAAAGTGTCGGGCGAGATTTATCTCTGTGTAGGAAGTCTCCTTTGCCTTTATTGTGTGCATGGGTGACCTCCGTCTTATTGCGAGAAGTCTTCTTTTCTTTTATTTGGGAAGCCGGGTGAACTTTGTCTTTGTGTGAAATTCCCCTAGCTTTTATTTGAGAGGCCGGGCAAAATTAGGGGTCTACAGGAGAAAGTGTGGAAACCTTCAAAGCACGCTTTCGTAATTAAAATTCTTGAAGTAGGATGCTTTTTAGAAATCCCTCACTCTACAACGCTGGTCGCTCTTCCTTGCAACGCTACAGAATAACCTCTAAGAAAGCTAAGAAACTCCGGAAGTGCTTCAGAGGGATCCTAGGAGAAAAATTAGAAGAAATTGTAGAAGAGAAGGTTGGAGAACTGAGCGCACCCTTCTTTTATAGGGATTCGTGCCTGTTAGGTCGAGACGACCATCTCGCCAAGTGGGACGGCCGTCTCGCCATTGGTAAATGGCGAGTTGGTCGTCTCGCCAAACGAGATGGCGGTCTCGCTTTGGCAAGTGGAGAGACAGCCATCTCACCAAACGAGACGGCGATCTCGCCCTTTGCCGATGGTGAGATGGCCATCTCGCTAAATGAGACGACCGTCTCGGCCTTCCAGATGGAATTCCTTATTTTGTTCTGTAAAAAAAACCCTTCCTACTCTAATATGGGGCCTATTAGTCTGTCTTAGGGACCTTTTAGGCCTTGCCCATTGTCGCCGCCGTCAAAAAGAGGCAGTCGGAGCGACGCGATGGTTCCGACTTTCCAATTTTCGCGTTTTTATTGGTGTAGTTACGACGCCTTTAGGTTGTCCGATAACCGGGATGAACCTACAGGCGAGGTTTTCGAAAAGGTGTTCTTGGATTGTCCGATAACCAAGCTAACCCAAGAACTAATTTGAAAATGTTCTTATGGAGTCGCCACCGATGTTTTTACCGGAAACATCGAAAAAGGGGTAAAAAAGGCGTTGATTTTCGAAAACCAACTTTGGTCGTTAAAACCAGAGTATAGGTAAGGGAGTTAGTTACGTGTAAGGGAAGTGTTAGTTCCCTTACGATGCCCCTTTCAGGTTCCCTATGATAGGCCAACTATTTTATAAATAAACTTTTGAAAAGATGCTTTTACCCTTTTATTTACGGAATTAAAGTAACGACTACATGGCCCTCATGTCTATTACGCAATTTAATCATAAAAAATAAAGGCAATAAAGAGAGGGAGAGAGTGAAGAAACCTGCGAAGCAAGCTTTTTGATTAATACTCTAGAAAGTAGGGTGCGTTTTGGCAGCCCTTCGCTCTTTACAACGCCGAAAACTCTCTCAAAACGCTATAAAAAACTCTCAGAAACTCTGGAAATGCTTCGAAGGGGCTCTAGGAAGAGAATTTGAAGAAAGTGTAGAAGGGAAAGTGGAAGAACTGTGTGAAATGAGAAGGAGCGCTCACTATTTATAGGGATTCGCGCCTGTCAGGTCGAGAGGGCCGTCTCGTCTGATAAGGTCGAGACAGTCGTCTCGCCATTCGAGACGGCGGTCTCGACTTGCAAAAGTGGCGAGACTGCCGTCTCGACCTTCCCAGAGACGAGAGGGACTTCTTGCCAAATGGGACGGGGGTCTCGCCATTCGCAAGTGGCGAGACGGCCGTCTCTCCAAACAAGACGGCGGTCTCGACTTGCAGCAATGGCGAGATGACGGTCCCAAAAAGTGAGACGGCGGTCTCGACTTTTGAAGGCGAAAATCCTTATTTTTGTACAAAAAATCCTTCCTCTCCTAGTATGGGGCCTAATAGTCTCTCCTAGTGGCTTCTTAGGCTTCATCCATCGTTGAATAGGAGGTCTTCTGCTCTTATTTTGAGGCCGGGCAAGATTTGGGGTCTACAGCTGCCTCCCCTTTACCTGACTAGTCGACTGTTGTCCTGTCGTGCCAAGCAGATCGACTTGAAGGTAAAGGAGTTGACCCTCTTTCCCGGTTACCCTTCGGACGCCCCGTCTTGCGGCGGTTGATCTTCTGGGTGTCGTCACCGTCAGAAGAGGCGGTCGGAGCGACGTGATGGTTTTTAATTGACTCGCGTTTTCTTTGAAAGAAACGGTTCAACGCCTTTAGGCCGTCCGATAACCGGGCTAGACCTAAGGGCGAGGTTTTCGAATAGGTTCAAGGAGTCACCACCAGTGTTTTAACCTTAAACACTGAAAAAGGTAAAAAAAGAAAGGCAGTGGTTTTAGAAAAAAACCAACTTTGGCCATTACAACCAGAGTTGGGTAAGGGAGTTAGTTATGTGCGGGGAAGGTGTTAGCACCCCCACAACGCCCCTTTCGGGTTCCCTATGATGGACTATTAGAAAAGTAGGCTGAGATCAAGAGGGGGGGTGAATTGATCTTTAAAAGTTTTTCGCAAATAATAGATTATCTAATTCAAAAATTAAGATTCCAGATCTGTTCTTGAATTACAAAGCAATCAATCAATATAAATGCAGCGACATAATTAAAATAGAGAAAGGTTAAGAAAGATATCACCGGTGTTTTATAATGGTTCACCCAATACCAGGGCTACGTCCAGTCTCCAGCCAAATTCCAACTGGGTTCCACTAGATCAAATGTTTTACAGATTTACAATCTTACACTTAATCTACCACAAGAACCAAATTCCAGTTCCTACACTCAACCTCTCACCAAGAACCAAATTCTAGTTCTTGATAACCTATACAACCGAGTTCCAGCTGTAGAGAAACCAGTGCCCAAATTCCAGGCACCAACACCTAACCTTTTACCAAGAACCAAATTCCAGTTCTTGACAACCTCTACAACCAAATTCCAGCTGTAGAGAAACCAATGCCCAAATTCTAGGCACCAAACAATACAAAAAGAATGTAAAGAAATGAAAAAGAATAAACTAGAATGCTCAAACCAGTTTATGCAATTCTGCTGTATGTGTTTCTTCTTCAAAAGAAATCAAGTTGCCTCAAGAAAGATTTTCAAAGAACTTCTCAAAAATTGACGCGAATCTTTCTTGAAAAGAGTGCTAAAGTTTGCTTGATTGATTGCTCAAGGATGTATAAAAACTGATGTTCAATGTATGTTTAAAAAATTTAAGCCAAACTGTTTTTATAGAAGATTTTCAAAACAGTTGTATTGATTAATCTGTTAAAAGATTCTTTTAATCTGTTAAAAGTGCAGTTTTAATCTGTTAAAACTTCTTTTAATCCATTAATACGTTCTCGATTCTTTAACAGATTTGTTTTAACTGATACGACAACGTTTGTATCAATTAAAACACTTTACAAAAAATCTTCTAAGTTGATTTAATCGATTGTTCCGCGATTCAATCGATTGAAATACTGCAAAACTTTCTTGTAAAACTTTTCAAGTTATTTTAACTGATAAAAATAAGTTTTAATCGATTAAAACGCTGTGTAGAAATTTTCTAAGTTGTTTTAATCGATTGAAACGAGATTTAATCGATTAAAAGAGTTCTGATCGGTCATAACTAAATTCTGATCGATCATAACTGATTCTGATCGGTCATAATTCAATTATGATCGATCATATCTGATTCTGATCGGTCATAATTATATTCTGATCGATCACCCTGAACTCCAAGTGGTTTTAAACCGATTAAAATCAAGTTGTATCGATTAAAATACTGTAACAACACTTCTCTGAACATTCTAAGTAATTTTAATCGGTTCTATCAAAGTTGTATCAGTTAAAAACTTGTTTAAGAAAGCTTTTGTCAAAATACTTTGTTTTTAATTGTTAAAAACATTTTTAGAGGCATTTTGCAAAATCTTTTAAGTGAAGAAACCTCATGCAACAGAAAAGATAAAATGATTATACCTAAGCATAGCTGAAGACACACTAATTCTTCTACTCTTTTATCTTAGTGACTTTTGTCCACTGCAAAGTTACTTTTGACTTCATCTTTGACTTCATCAAATCAATGAGATCTTTGCCAAAGTATTTCAATGAGATCTTCATCACTTTCATGGACTAACTTAGAAAATAAATACTTAAAGAAATTACATTTTTACCCTATTATTTGATCTACTTGCAGAATTTAAATATCTACATGGCTCTACTATCTAATGCACACAAAGAAAGCGATAAAGAAAACATTAAAAGAGACAAAGAATAGGGAAGAAACCTCCGAAGCGAGCTTTATATTAACTCTTCTAAAATGTGAGGACGCTTTTTGGCAGTCCCCGCACTCTACAAGCACGCTCCTCTCCGCAAAACAAATAAAAGTCACTCAACCGAGGGCCGGATGCCTCAAAGAGAGACTTCCTTAACCGATTTCAACCTTAACGGAAATCGGAAAGCTCCCTCGAACCCCGGAATAATACTCAGGGTCACTCTCAAGTGCCAAAAAGCTTCCAAGAGAGTGGAGGAGTGGAAAAGGTGTGAATTTTCGGAGGAATGAGGCCTCTATTTATAGGGATTCGGGCCTGGAAAAGGCGGACGACCGTCTGGACAAAGCGAACGACCGTCCAGGGAAAAAAGTGGCCATGGATGGCCGTCCATGTAGTGTGGACGGCCGTCCATGACAACTTTTTGCCATGGAAGGTCGTCCAAGCTAAGTGGATGGTCGTCCATGGCCTTAAAGTTGCCATGGACGACCATCTGCTTGTCATGGACGGTCGTCTGCGTGCTCTGGACGGCCATCCGCCTGTTCTAGACGACCATCTGCTGTCTTCGGCTTTATTAGGAGTCCGGGCAAGATTTGGGGTCTACAGCTGCCCCCCCTTTACCCGACCAATTGACCATGGGTTAACATACTATGAGGTCAATTGGTGGGTAAAGGAGTTAACCCTCTTGCCCGGTTGTCTTCTGGATGCTCCTCTTGCTGTGGAGGCTGACCCTTCGGACGATATGCTGTGAGACTTCAGGATGTTCCTTCGGTGCGGTAGCTGACCCTTCGGCTGACACGTAGAGACTTTCGGGATGCTCCTTCGATGCGGTAGCTGACCCCTCAGACGAGAGTATGACCCCCTATTAGGTTAGATGCCTCAGGATGCTGCTTTGATGCGGTAGCTGACCCTTTGGCTATGGTGGCGGCTTACTGCTTCTGGCCATGCGACGGCTTTGCCTGTGTGCAGGTCTTTGTCTTCTGGTCTTTACGTTTCCTGAAGAGGTGGTGGCGGCTTACTGTTTCTGATCATGTTCCAGTTTTGCCTGGTGTGCAGGTCTTTGTCTTCAGGTCTTTACCTTTCTGGAAGAGGTGGTGGCGGCTTACTGTTTCTGATCAGGCGCCAACTCCATGGGGAGTGATTGTTCTTGACTTTTGTGTAGTCATCCAGTTTTCCGGGGATTCTTCGCTTTTGGCTTTTTTGTTTAGTCGTCCAGCTTCTTGACTGCTGGGGATTCTTGATGAATGCCTCTTAGGTAGGCAGGGATCCATTGAGGATTTGTTGATTCTGGTGACGCCTCTGGGTAGGCAGATATTTCGTTGATGTTCTGATAGTGCCTCAAATGCTTCATCAGAAGTGAAGACTTTTGGCTGTGATGTTTGGCCTCTGAATAGGCTAACATTCCCTTTTGGGGATGTTGGCTCTTGATGATGCCTCTGAGGATATGACTGTGAAGATTGCATTTGGGTGTGAATTCTTCTTTTTGGTGATCCATCAGAGATTTGGTTGACTCCTTGGGGATCAAATTTTGATAACCCTTTGGGGGAATGGGGTCTCGGCTCCTTAACTGATATGGGTGCGAGATGGCGTCGTCAAGCTCTTATTCTTGCCTGGGAAATGGAATTCCTTGTTTTCTTCAATCGTCCGACTTGTTGGTTGTCGGGGATTTTGATGATTGCCTTTTGGTGTA